>JAZHRO010000024.1:62720000-63320000 GCA_037157565.1 Thalassia testudinum
TTGATAGAGTATTATTAGATCTAGGAGCCTCCATAAACCTAATACCTACATCCCTACTTGACCATCTTGAGGAATCTGAGCTCAAACCGACAGAGGTGACATTACAATTGGTAGACCGATATATTAAGTCACCTAAAGGAGTTCTTGAGGATGTCATTGTTAGGGTTCAGGATTTCTATTTCCCGATGGATTTTGTAGTCTTGGATATGGATGCTCTAGAAAATCTAAAAAACACACCAATCATACTAGGGAGACCATTTCTGGACACTGCTAGGGCTAACATTAATTGTGAGGAGGTCCAAATTGAATTAAAATTTGGGAACCAGACATTAAAGATTGACATCTTTAAGGCCCAACAAGGGATTAATTACGGAGTTATAGAACAGATATGTGATATCAAGGCTGTGGTTGATGATCCGTATATTAAGGAAAATATGACTACTTATCAACCACAAGAGGATCAAAACCCGTAATCAAAGGAATCCAAACTCAACCTAGACACACCCATAACTCCTTCCCTTGCTCCTAGCACACACCCTGAACCACCCTCTACTGCTGATAACCCTATTTTGGAATTAAAGCCTCTTCCCGATCATCTAAAGTACATCTTTTTGTGTTCCAATCAGACGTTAGCTGTGATTACCAATTCCAGACTCACACCTAATTAGGAATCCCATTTGATTACTGTTCTCCAGCAACATCAAAGAGCCATAGGATGGACTCTCGATGATTTGACAAGTATTAGCCCCTCTTACTGCACACACCGCATCTATACTGAAGAGGGCACACGACCTTCCCGTGAAATGCAAAGGCGTCTGAATCCTAATTTGCAGGAGGTCGTGAAAAAGGAGATCATCAAGTGGTTAGATGCTAGGATCATCTATACGATCTCCGACAGTCGGTGGGTGAGTCCAATCTTGGTTGTGCCCAAGAAGGCAGGACTTACCGTGATCACAACTGAGACCGAAGAAATCATACTGACCCGTGTGGCAAATTCGTGGAGAGTCTGCATTGATTACAGAAGACTCAATACCTCCACAAAGAAAGATTATTTCCCACTACCATTTATTGATCAGATCCTCAAAAAACTAGCAGGAAATAGATTCTTCTACTTTTTGGATGGGTACTCCAGTTATAACCAGGTGGCAATCCATCCTGAGGACCAAGAGAATACCACTTTCACCTGCCCCTTCGGAACGTACGCATTCCGAAGGATGCCTTTCGGTCTTTACAATGCACTCGCTACTTTTTAGCAGTGCATGCTTGCCATATTCTCAGATATGGTAGGTGATTATTTGGAAGTCTTCATGGATGACTTCTCAGTGTTTGGCAAATCATTTGACGATTGCCGCCTGCACTTGGTCTAGATCCTCAGGCAGTGCATTGATGTGAATCTGGTTCTTTCCTGAGAAAAGAGCCACTTCATGGTGCCTGAAGGAATTGTCCTGCGACATCTAATCTTTGAAAAAGGCATCCAGGTTGATCGAGCCAAGGTGAGTCTGATTTCCAAACTCCCTATGCTTAGCTCGATCAAGAACATCCGATCTTTCCTGGGGCACACCGGTTTTTACCGTCGATTCATTCTTGATTTCTCTCAAATCACGTGTCCCCTGACTAATCTGCTATCTAAGGATGTTCCTTTTGAAATATCCAAGGAATGCACTCAAGCATTTGAAATCCTATGTGATCGAGTTACCCAAGCTCTGATCCTACAGTCCCTTGATTGGTCTCAACCCTTTGAGATAATGTGCGATGCATCTGATTTTGCTGTAGGAGCAGTACTTGGTAGAAAATTGATGGGAAACCTGTGGTCATTTACTACGCTAGTAAGACACTTTATGAGGATCAGCATAACTACACAGTTACTGAGAAAGAGCTGCTAGCCATAGTATTTGCCCTAGAAAAATTCAGATCGTATCTTTTGGGTTCCTGTGTTATCATTTACTCTAATCACACAGCTGTGAGGCATCTCCTTGTGAAGAAGGATGCGAAACCTTGACTAATCCATTGGATCTTGCTATTACAAGAGTTTGACGTCGAGATTCGCGACAAAGTGCGAAAATAGAACGTGGTAGTTGATCATTTGTCCCACCTTCCTTCTGATATTATCGACCCATTACGGAACATTTTCCTGATGAGCACCTCCTGACTATCAATACAGAGTTTCCATGGTTTGCTAATCTAGTAAACTACCTGGCATCACATCAAATCTTGTCCGATTGGCCGAAAGCCTAGAAGGACAAATTGCTTTCAGATGCCAAGTACTACTTTTGGGAAGACCCATACCTCTTTTGCATCGGTGCTGATCAAATCATACGACAGTGTGTCCCGGAAGTAGAAATTCAGGGCATCTTATCCTTCTGCCATGACCAGGCATGCGGTGGACACTTCTCTAGTCATAAAACCGCAGCAAAAGTCCTCCAATGCGGCTTCTATTGACCTATGGTTTTCAAAGACGCATACAATCATTGTAAGGCATGCATTCGTTGCCAGACCATAGGCAACATGAGTCACTGTGATATGATGCTCTTACAGCCAATTCTCGTATGAGAAATCTTCGATGTCTGAGGGATTGATTTTATGGGACCCTTTCCTGTTTCGAACGGCTTTGAGTACATTCTATTCACTGTTGACTATGTGTCCAAATAGATCGAAGCCATTTCGACCCGAACCAATGATCATAAGGTAGTTATCAAATTCATTTATCAAAACATCTTTTCTCGATTCGAGATTCCATGTACTATAATCTCTGATGTAAGGACCCATTTCACTAATGCTCAATTCAGGTCACTGATGACCAAATACGGGGTGTCACACCGAATCTCTACTCCTTATCACTCCCAAACCAACGGTCTGGCTGAGCTATCGAATCGGGAGATCAAGAAAATCCTCCAGGTCACTATTCGACCTGACAGGAAAGACTAGTCATCTCGACCTCCGGAAACTTTGTGGGCTTATAAGACCGCCCATAAAACCCAATTAGGCATGTCTCCCTTCAGATTGGTATATAGGAAGGCATGTCACCTCCCCGTCGAATTGGAGCACAAGGCCTATTGGGCAATACGGAACTGTAATCTCGATCTTTCTAAGGTAGGAACCCACAAAAAGCTTCAAATGAGCGAGATCGATGAATTACGCCACGACGCGTATGAGAACTCGAAAATTTACAAAGAGCGGGTTAAACCTTTCACAACAAGCACAGATCCAAAAAGATATTTTGCCCTGGTCAGAAAGTCCTAATCTTTGATGCCAAACTCAAACTATTCCTAAGAAAACTTAGATCAAAATGGATCGGACCTTACCTTGTCCGACGAATCTTTGGAAATGGAGTTATCAAAATCAGTCAACTCAGCCACAATTCATAACCATTTGTCATGAACGGTCAGAGACTCAAACCGTTCATTGAACTTACCGATACAAATTTGGTTGAGACATCTTTTACCCTCCATTCTCCCTGATCTCATTACGCCCAGCCAATGGCGTAAAACTCAGTGCTTAACGGGATGCAACCCGCCATTTTGAAAAACCCAAAACCTTTCTTGACGCATTCCTATGCTGAACTCATATTGCACTTTAGGGTTCAACCATTAGAACAACCGACTCCACCTCTAGTACCCATACCCAAGCTTGAAATCGTCCGCAACAGTCATCCCGACCTGTTCACCTACCCAAAACCTGTTCTAATGAATGATCTAAGCTAAGCTCAAAATCATAGGCATGGGGGGTATTAAAGTGTAAAACGCCATGAAAATCATCACACAAGAAAGGGTTTCATCAAAAAAATCACATATCCCAAAAATACCAAAAAAATGAAAAAAAATCTTAAAAAAGAACAAAAAATGAGAGGAGAGAAAATTTTGAGGGCATATCAATTTTGAAAGGGGAGGAGTTAAAAATGTCAAAAAAAGGAGCACAAGTTGAAAAGAAAAGAAAAAGAGGTAGTCATTAGTAAGAAATTAAGGAATTGACTTAATTCTAGACCAAATTGATGTAAACACATTTACACTACTTAAGATGTCTATTTATGCATGTTCTTAAGCATAGGATTGCATTTCATGATATAAATATTGCATAACATGCATCATCTTGCATTTAGAGTAGTTTGAATAAAATGGAGGTTAATTGTCTCCTTTTATGTGCTTGGACAGGGCAAACATTTTATCGGGGCCTTGGATCAAAGATCCAACCATATGGATGTGATCAGGGTGACGATTGGAGTTCAACGACTCCAAGATCGCCCTAATCAAGCATCCGTAGCATCAGATAGTGACTGGGGAACCCTAGAAGATCAAGGGCCAGGATGGTGTAAATCCGCTCTTCAAATGACAAATCTGACCGCACGGATGAATTCAGATCGACGATTGCAGCCCACCGATGCAAAAATCAAGTCAATCCGACATCCGTGGCACCATCTACAACTTCCAGAAGATGGACGGCCAAGATGGCACCACGTGGCACCATCCCGACCGCCCAAACGGCCGCACACATTTTATGAAGACACCGCACCCGCTCCCTCTCAGCCGCGCCTAAAAGCGCCCGCTCGACCATCCGCGCCTTGTAGCGCAGCGGTTAAGCACGCTTACGCGAGCTGTGGGCGCGGGTTCGAGCCACAGCGAAGGGGAGGAAGGCGCGGGTGAGCGAGCGTTGGATCTTGATCGGACGACCGTCTGCACTCAATCGAGATCATGCGGTATTGCACGCGCGGCATGGACGGGCGATCGCACATGCCAGGTGGGCGAATAGCAAGCGGGTGAAGATGCATCTTAAGCCGTCCGATCTCGTGATCGGACGGCTAAGATCTGAAGTACGTGGGCATAGGCATTGAAGAAGCGGGCAGCTGAGGAGGCGTGCGTGGGTGTGGGTGCTACGCCCACGTTAGGGCTTTAGTGATGGATTTATCCGTCACTAAAGACCCCTCATTTATTATTTTAAAGATGTAATGACCATTTTGCCCACATTCCTTGCAACTATAAAAGGAGACCCCCTCCATACGAAATTCTCATCCCTTCCTTTTCTTCTCTACCTCTCCAAAGCTCAAGAGAAGCTTGTCCCACACTCAGGATGCTTCTCGCAAGATAAAGTCCAAATTTTCGTCTCCCTTCGGAAGTGGATCCCGCAACGACGATGGCGTGCTGCTCCGTTCCCGTTCTTCTGCTTCGTCCTCCTTCGTCCAAGTGTCGTCCCATCCGGCTCGTCCTCCAAGCGACCGTCGAGGAGGATTTCTCTCTCCCTATTCTTTTTACTGCTTTCTAGTATACATTTACTGCTTTCTAGTGTAGTTCTGCTCGTCCTCCAAGCGATCGTCGAGGAGGACATTTCTCCCTCCATTCTTTTAATGCTTTCTAGAGTAAATTTATCGCTTTCTAGTGCAATTGTTTTATGCTTTCTAGTTGTAATGAACAATCTCTTTAATGATAAATTCTTTCTTTATTCTACATCTCATTTTATTTCTATGTGTAATATTCTCTCTCTCTTATCCTCTCTCTCTCTTCTATTTATTGCAAATAATTAGATAGTTTTAAATTGAATTATTCTGTGACAAATAAAAAGAAACGCGTAGTTTTTAAATCAAACGTCCGCCTCCCTGTGTTCGACCCGGAATTTTCATTTCGATATAAATTTTATTTGTTGAACACCAATTCTTCGCTTTCAAACTACAACGACAGGTTTTCCAAAACCAAACACATTAGCGTAGCAATTCGTGCACTCAACATTTTGGCGCCGTTGCCGGGGAGGCAGCGATCTTTGATTTCTCTTCTCATTTTGTAACTTACAAATCATTTACCTCACTTTTCTCCTTTCTTATTGTAATTACAGGTACTCTTTCGAAATAGGCAAAAGCGGTAGATCGAAGTAAAGTGCTGTGGAAGGTTCTGTGAGTTATCCCCCACCTCCCACTCATTAGATTTCATTCCCTAACACAATACTTCAAACATCAATCAACCTAGGTGTTTTTATAAACTCTAAGGTTAGATTATTTGTTGTTTGACACCCATACTCACCCAAACCCCCACATTAAAAAAAAGAAAAATTAAAAAAAAATCTCACAGAGGTACACAACCTCATCTGATTTTCTAGCTCAACCGGTAAACCGATCTTTGGAGCCGGTACACACATTCAAACACATAATTGAGTAGAAATCAGATTAGGTAATTATTCGTGTGCCTAATTAAGTGGTGCAACAGGCCAATTGTTTGAGTTGATTGGGCCGCACCACTTCAAATAAAATCAACTCATCAAGTAGCTGCCACTTAGGTTCAACTCTTAGGGATTTACCAGGCACTCCACATTCTTTTTAAGCTTCCAAGGAAAACATCTTCACCTGTGCTTGCAAAACCTGGTGTGCCAACGAAACTTGTTTGAAAACACCTAAAGTTGAATCCTAAAAGCTACTAAGCAAGATTTGAACCTTAAAATTCACCTCATCAAAAATAATCTTGCTTGAGAACACTGATTGTGCACACACACACAAATCAATCAATCAATCATTAAGGGCACAACCCATTTAAAGGGTCCATCACATTCCAAAGCACATTCAAACCTAGCCCTGAATAAAACAGAGTAGACGTTGGCCTTAAGGATTGGACTCGCTCTTCAGAACCCAGAACGAGATTATTTTCGATTAGTCTGTTTCTACTGTTCAATCTGATGTCTAGCTAGGGGAGTAGAATCAAACGATCGCGGCTGGGGGGTACACTAGGAACCGGAGGTGCAAGCCGAAGGAAGAACCTTCTCCCCAGTCCCTCCTTCTAACTGGTTGGATTGAACAGACAGAAGTAGATCAAATCGTTCCTTTATCTCAAGACGGGTTTTGGGAGTCTGTAGGTCTGTAGGCTAACCCAATTAAGGACAGGTTTGATTGTTTGAATTGCAGGGCGCCTTTCTTCCTCCCGTGTCTCATGAATCCTTCGACATATTTCACGCATTCCCGCTCTTTCCTTCCTATTGTGAATTATCCTCAACATGACGATTATCCCGACTCGTATTGTAATCAACCATCAGTCAGTTGGGATAATTCGGATTGGGGATACAATTCCGGACCCCCGTGTTTAGGGTCTAACCCTGAACACTTTGATTCTGATTTCTATCCTTCTCAGAGATACATCGATTATAGATCATCTTCCTTTCATGAACAACCTAATACGATCTACAATCAAGAAGGATACACCGATCTTTACCAATCCTCTGATTTCACTGCCTTTAGGTCATCACCATCTTTTGAACAATCTGAAATGACCTATTATCAGGAAGGGCATAACGAATCTCAATTCGTTAATTCCTCTGCATCGATGTCAAACCCACCCAATCCTGAACCAACTCATTTGGTTCAGGTTAATCAGGTTCAAGATAAGGTTTTGGCTAACTTGAGGAATATCATTCAATCTTTAGAAGTTCAGCCAATACCTTGCATTGAGAGATTGGAGCCCCTAATTGAAATGATTGATGATTTGAATAAGTCTTTGTTGGATTGGCTCCAGGACGTTAAGGATAAGAACCCCGGTGAGTTTCTACTTGGGAAATTAGTGAAATTGAGGATGAGATTCGTGGTTTCTTTGATTCAATCATAGGATGATTCCCAGGATGAACCCTCTTCAGGAAAGCCAATGACAGAACCCGCTCAGGCACCTGTTGGGGGGGACACGTGTTACGAGGCTGACCAGATTGAATTAAAGCAACCAATTAAGGAATATCTGATTTCTTCACCTGAGATCCCTGAGCCGGGTTACGAGGAAACGTATGTCTCCTGGGAACAGAAAGTGACAACTGATTTTGGGACATACATTGATACGGATCCTGATTTCTTTGATGGTGAAGATTCAAGTTGCAAAGTCTCACGCGAGTTTTCTGAACACAATTTCTGTGAGACGATTGGGCCTGAGGAATCTGATAGATCATTTGATAGCCCAATAACTGAGGAAACTGATCTTATTATGGCACACATTACGGATCTAGAATCGCATTTTATGGAGGAATCAATTCAATGCCCTGATTATCAGTTACACTCCGTTGAGCTTATCGATAAGTCTGTTTCTGAGATAATTAGACCCAAGTCAATTCTGATTCTACCACATCATTTAGACTTGGAGATTTTAGACGGGGTGATTAACATGCAAGAGGTCTTAGAATTTAACATTCAGAATGAGGAGGATGGGAGCTCGGAAGTTCTGATTTGGGAATTAATTTTGAAGGAAATGGAAGATTAAGTCGAAGGGTTCCTTTAAGCTGAAACAATCAAATCAAAACCCTTACGACATTTGTTTCGAGGATGTCAAACTCAAGCACACATTCAACGATTATCCTTTTGAGCTTCAATTCTCTGTAACCCGACTTTTTGGTCTAGGGTTGCATCCTCATAAATCGCAAGCCTGACCCTGCTTGCATTCTGATTTTAGGTTTTGGGTAATTTTTATCTAGAACCTAAGATATTCTCGATTATGGGGGAAGGGTCTGCACCACAATCTGGTCCACATCTGTGGACCTCTGTTGACAGGTCAGAGGATTCTTCTGTTTATTCTGATCCTGACCTGCACTTGTGAATTCTTCATTTCTTTTCTATGTATAGTGTGCCTAGCTGAAGGCACTAAACTCAGTACATATACAGTTTTTCTTAGTTTTCATCTCGGAGCGGACCTGACATTCACGCAATTCAGGTGCTTTCTACGCTTTCCCACTCTGTTTTATATCTTTTTAATACAATGAGGACATTGCATTAGATAGTCATGGGGGGGTGGATATTTATCTCTGAATTCATTCATCAGCTCCGTAGATTTGTTTTATTTTCTTTTATAAAAAAAAATCAGAATTAGGAAAGAGAATTTGGGTTTAAGAAAATTTTCAATCTTAGGAAATACTACATTATGATTTGAACACAAAGACCCTTCAGGTCTTTGGATTTAATTAGCCCGTGTATCCACTAAAATGTGGATTTGTCTTTGAGTCCTCACCATCTTAATTCTATCGTAATTGGAATAAAAAAATTTGGGTGATAAGTACACGACTTATCAACCCGCCCTCTGATTTGAGAGAATTTTGAGTTTCTAGCATCTACACACTATCTTGTCACTGACTCGTTGTTCGGCGATTTTAACGAAAATTGGGTAGCTAATGAACCTTCTAGGGTGATATGGCTGGCAAGTTATCATGGGTAACAGCCTATAGGTAGGTTCTCCAGAGCCCAGTCACTGGATCTTTCTCTTTTTGCTGCCTTTAGGTAAATCTTAGACCAGGGAAGCCACCTACTTAAAAAAAAAGAAAAACAAAATCAAAAAGAAAAGGAGAAAAGAAAAAAAAAAAGCCACACTTCGCCGTACGAGTATGGCTGCCAAGTTATCGGTGGTAACAGCTCATCGACCGGTTGTCCAGAACCTAGCCCAGTAAATGTACTAAAAATTCCCAAAACACTTAGGAAGAAGCGGAGTAGAATAAATCGGGGAGATATACACTGGATTCATCCTTGTGTTGACCCCGTAAAAAAATAAAAGTAGGGAGAAAGCTACCGGTTGTAAAGATACACCTTTAGGCAGAAGTCTTTTTGAGGTCACCTAGAGGCGTAGAAACTCGAAGTCTGTTTTAACTGCCGATCAACAAGTCTATCACAATCACAATAAGATGCTTAAAGCTTACGGTTCTCATCAAATCTTGGGTGAGTTGAATGGCCGTAGAAAGCCACTCTTAAACCCTAAAATTTGAAAATTCAAAAAAAATTAGAAAAAAAGAAAAAGAGAAAAAGAAATTTTTCTTTGAATAAGGCGAGGGCTTGAGGCGGTCTGCATTTTGGCAGATACTCGGGTGCTGTTGTGTCTTTGAAAGTTCAGTTCCTAAGTAGACAATTTCTTAATGATTGAAAATAACCCAGGTCCAAATAATCCAACCTAATTCTTTTATGAATAGCATATAGTTTTTGCTAGGGACTAGCAAAAGATAGGCATGGGGGTATGATATAAACACATTTACACTACTTAAGATGTCTATTTATGCATGTTCTTAAGCATAGGATTGCATTTCATGATATAAATATTGCATAACATGCATCATCTTGCATTTAGAGTAGTTTGAATAAAATGGAGGTTAATTGTCTCCTTTTATGTGCTTAGACAGGGCAAACATTTTATCGGGGCCTCGGATCAAAGATCCAACCGTATGGATGTGATCAGGGCGACAATTGGAGTTCAACGACTCCAAGATTGCCCTAATCAGGCATCCATAGCATCAGATAGTGACCGGGGAACCCCAGAAGATCAAGGTCCAGGATGGTGTAAATCCTCCTTTCAAATGACAAATCCGACCGCACGGATGAATTCGGATCAACGATTGCAGCCCAACGACGCAAAAATCAAGTAAATCCGACATCCGTGGCACCATCTACAACTTCCAGAAGATGGACGGCCAAGATGGCACCACGTGGTGCCATCCCAGTCGCCCAAACAGCCGCACACATTTTCTGAAGACACCGCACCCGCTCCCTCTCCGCCGTTGGATCTCGATCCAACGGCTGTGGTCAGCCGCGCCTAAAAGCGCCCGCTCAACCATCTGTTCCTCATAGCGCAGCGATCGAGCGTGCTTACGTGAGCTACGGGCGCAGGTTCGAGCCGCAGCGAAGGGGAGGAAGGTGCTGGTGAGTGAGTGTGGGCGGGCGTTGGATCTTGATCGGACGGCCGTCTACGCTCAATCGAGATCACGCGCTATTGCACGTACAGCATAGACGCGCGATCACACGTGCCAGGCGGGCGCATAGTGAGCGGGTGAAGATGCTTCTTAAGCCGTCCGATCTCGCGATAGGACGGCTGAGATCTGAAGTACGTGGTCGTAGGCGTTGAAGAAGCGGGCAGCTGAGGAGGCAAGCGTGGGCGTGGGTGCTACGCCCACGTTGGGGCTTTAGTGACGGATTTATCCGTCACTAAAGACCCCTCATTTATTATTTTAAAGATGTAATGACCATTTTGCCCCCATTCCTTGCAACTATAAAAGGAGACCCCCTCCATACGAAATTCTCATCCCTTCCTTCTCTTCTCTACCTCTCAAAACTCAAAAGAAGCTTGTCCCACACTCAGGATACTTCTCGCGAGATAAAGTCCAAATTTTCGTCCCCCTTCGGAAGTGGATCCCGCGACGACGACGGCGTGCTGCTCTGTTCCTGTTCTTCTGCTTCGTCCTCCTTCATCCTGCTTCGTCCTCCTTCGTCCAGGCGTCATCCCATCCGGCTCATCCTCCAAGTGACCGTCGAGGAAGATTTCTCTCTCCCTATTCTTTTTACTGCTTTCTAGTATACATTTACTGCTTTCTAGTGTAGTTCTGCTCGTCCTCCAAGTGATCGTCGAGGAGGACATTTCTCCCTCCATTCTTTTAATGCTTTCTAGAGTAAATTTACCGCTTTCTAGTGCAATTGTTTTATGCTTTCTAGTTGTAATGAACAATCTCTTTAATGATAAATTCTTTCTTTATTCTACATCTCATTTTTATTTCTATGTGTAATATTCTCTCTCTTACCCTCTCTCTCTCTTCTATTTATTGCAAATAATTAGATAGTTTTAAATTGAATTATTCCGTGACAAATAAAAAGAAATGCGTAATTTTTAAATCAAACGTCCGCCTCCCTGTGTTCGACCCGGAATTTTCATTTCGGTATAAATTTTATTTGTTGAACACCAATTCTTCGCTTTCAAACTACAACGACAGGTTTTCCAAAACCAAACACGTTAGCGTAGTGATTCGTTGCGTTCAACATATATCAAAAGAAAGAAAATGAAAGGCAAACTGTGCTAATGAAACACAGAAGAGATTAGTAGGAACGCTGATTTTAGGCCTTTTGGGCTGTGATCCTAGGATTAAAAATTCAAGTACCAGCTAAGAACTGGATAGTCCTCAAGAGGTTGAGGAAAATGCAAAGCTTGAGTATTAGGTCTAAGGCTTAGGGAGTAATCGGCCTCGTCAACTAACCTCTGGTTTGCGAGACTCGGTAACCTAAGCACCCCAATCCACACATAGTCTGGTTCAATGCGCATAAGTATCAAAATCACGCAAATGCGTTTAAATCGTTCTGAAAATGTCACCTAAATTAAGAGCGGCTGATCAACACAAGTTTATTTGGACAAGTTCCCAGTGTGGAGAGGCGGGAAATTCCCCTCGAAGATGCACAATAACATATCATCTCTTCGGTGCTTATCTCCTAGGATATCTACATATCCTATCGAGGGCATGTAAACACCCTGTGCTGGTTCAGATGCCATGGGCGGCATTATCCCAAAATGTCGATTGCCAGGTTCTAGATTTAGCTACAGAACACCATGGGCGAGATTATCTCG
Source organism: Thalassia testudinum (assembly GCA_037157565.1). NCBI lineage: Eukaryota > Viridiplantae > Streptophyta > Magnoliopsida > Alismatales > Hydrocharitaceae > Thalassia > Thalassia testudinum. The sequence continues at coordinate 62,732,303 of JAZHRO010000024.1, forward strand.
AAATCTCGAAAGCCAGGGTTCTGGGGTTTGCCATGAGCGGTGCTATCCCGTAGCATTAATTGCTAGGGACCCTTCGAGGATTGATAATGGGAACTAGGAATCCAATATAAACCGTGTTGTGAAGCTAATTCGAAGTTAGAAATAAAAAGAAAAGAGAGAGAAAACTCTCCACAAAGAAAAATTCATCTATCTCTCTCTAACAAAAACGCACTGCAAACTGAACCAAAGCTAAAACATGGTACGAGCACGGGTGCTTTAACCACAGAGTTCAATGAACCTTAGGATAGTTCCTATGGGCCTTAAAAACCTTCCCAACAGACTGAGGCTAGAGCTGGTCAGGTCCAGATCTTGGTTGGTACTTGAATACCTCTAGGCCTACTATCGTCATTCTAACCTAATCTACAAAAGAAAGCACACATCACAGTTTTTTAGTATCAAAAGATTTCATGGTCTAGAATCAAAGTTAATACCATGAAATTTTGTTAAGGGACTAGCAAAAGCTACGCATGGGGGTATGAAGGGAACACCATCATGAGCCATAACTAGCTCATTTTGACCCAATGAAGAGAATAAATGCTCTTACATAACCAACTGAAGGTCATAACTCATTGCATCACCTTTTTGAGAGAAACACAAGAAATAAGGGGTAAAACTGTAATTTTACCAATGTTGTACAAACACGGGTTTTCTCAAGGGCTAAACAAAGGTCAAATGGTCTTAATAAGATAACAAGTTGGTTGGATTTGACAGAAAAGGATTTGTGTGTGTTCTGTGAATTAAATGATTTCTTGGAACTTTAAAAACAAACCCGCTTAATTAACCAAGGTTTTGGTCAGGATAAAATTCACTTAAACCCTCTAAAAATCATAGAAAAATATTCTCTAGGGTTTAGTACCTTCAATTTGGCCATTAGAACCCATCTTGACCTAAAATGGGGTCTCAGACAAATATTTACCCTAATTTGGGTTTTTGCATAAATTACCCAATCAAACGTTGTCAAAATCAAAATCCAACTTTACCATTGAATTCCTTAGGTCTAAATTAGGTTTGAACCAAAATTTGGACCCAAAATGAGTTTTCCTTGACCTAGTTTGCAAAAAGGTTCTGTCTGATTACATTTTTACCTCGAACTTTCAAAAATCCTTGCTAACAGCTGATGGGTCCACTTAAGTGGACTAATTTAGTGCTTATGTATTGAATTATTTGGAGCATAATTTATCTAAGGCATGCTGATAATGACAAAATGGAAAGCTTTGAATGTATCATTTTATGCATGAATTACTTGAATATTTATGTGAAAGAATTGAGTATTCACTTTAAAGGCAAGGACTTCACATCAAATAGAGATTTGAGATGTTACATTGTGGGACTTTTATGTTATCTTGGTAAAATTTGGCAAAAGAATCATTCTTTTTGACATCTCTTAATCCCTTCCTTATTTACCTTAAAATCTCTTTGATTCTTTATGTCTCTCTCCCTCAAATGGCAACACTAAATCACGGTAGATGATTGTTTCTTTCCTTCTCTCTCGTTCTCTCATTTTCTCCTTATTTAACAGGGAAGGAACGACAAAGAGGGGAAGCATCCCAGAGAAAAAAAAAAAGAAAGAAGGACAAATGGCATCCATCTCCTTCCCCTCACCGTGCGCCCATCCACAACCGCAAGCCTCCACCTTACCTTCGTTCTTCGTCCCTCTACCTCTCTGCATCGCAGAGACCATGCCCACCGCGCCGACCACTCATCGCTCTCCTTGGCTCCTACCGCGCGCAGCCACTAGCGTGTGCAACAGGGGCAGCACCACCGATAGCATGACCTTCTCCCGCGCGCGCAGGCCCTCACGCGCCTGCTCTACAGCCTTCCTCCTTGCGACCAGCCCCGCGCACGCCCGTAGTAGTGCAGCAAGCCCGCGCAGACAGAACCATTGCGCCCCCTCCTCTCCTTCATCGTCTTCTCTATCAGCCAATAGAGAAGAACCCAACACCCACCGGCTTCCTCCACTTGCAGCCGCCACCTCCGGCAATGAAACTCTGCACCGTTGACTCCATCGAGCTCGCCTCACCTTCTCGAGTGCCTCCACACCATCACACACACCAACCGCAGTCATCGTCGACATCTCGACCAACCCACCGCCGGCGGTTTCTTCATTTCCGGCGACCAGCTCTAGCCACCTCAGGCTGTCGCACCACCACGTACGCGTTCCTCACTTCCAGTCAATCTCTTCCAGCCGAGCTTGTCAACCGTCGACCTCTCCTCGCGTGTGAGGCCCACCGAAAACCTCCTCCCCTGTTTTGCTACAATGGGGGAGGTATTAGTTGTCACTGAGAATTTTGATTGTAGGAATTATTGCTTTATTTGTGAAGTTATTTTATTCCATTAATATTGCATGCCAAGCCCTTTGACTTCTTATCCTTCTCACCTTTTATATCATGCAATGGATTAATTTGAATGAGAGGTAAAGATTGGGCTTAAAATAAAAGAGTAATCTTACTTACTATTGTCCTGTGAACAAGATTGCATGCACTAGAAACATTGGTGAATTTCTTGGTTTGTGCCTTCCTGTGGATACGACCTAACTCTTCGTGGTTAGTTTTACTGATAAATACTTTTGATCTGGGATTTTTCCATCACATGATTTCACTGCGATGACATATTTTTCTGACATCATTTGCAAAGCGAAAAACCCTGCGATTAAATGGCGCCATTGTTGGGGAGGCAACAGACGCAATAGATTCACCTTACTTTTATTTCTGATTATTCTGAGTTGCGCATTTATCTGATCATTCGTTATCTTTTTGTGCGAGGAATCTAACGGAGCGAGGTGCAGTAGAGCGATGACATCGACCTTGAGCGATGTTTGCACGTGGTTAAGACATAGGAGACCTGGATCCCACTCTCACAAGGGATTCTCCTTCGTCACAAATTTTATTTCTGTCTTCTCGCCATTGTAGTAATTGGGGCTGAATTTTTGGGGGTCTGTCCCCACATTCTTTAGAGGCTAGGGCTATATTTTTTTTCTATGTGTAAAAGTTAAATTTTTGCTTGCTTGCCTCTAAAACAAACAAAAGAAAATATCAGGCTGCCTGTTTAGGAGTTGCATACCCTTAGGTGCACGCATTTAGGGGTGATTGAGCAGCATACTAGATCTTTTCTCTGCATTGCGTACATCATTGCACGAAGATTGCTGGAGACACGTATACCTTTCTAACTTTGCATCCAGATCCTGTCCACGCATTTGTATTTGGATTAAAATTCAAGACCACCAAATTGATTGAATTTACTAATTCAATGGTTGCCTAATTGCAATTGGGACTGCTAATCAGATTTGACCTTAAAACCAAATCACACTTGATCTGATTCAAAGGGACTTGTCTGCGTTTTCAAAATAAAAATGATTTGCAGTGTGATGCACACGTCTGGCACTAAGCATGCACATTAGGCACTGCACTAAGGCTCGATCCCTTAAGTCTATAGGCACCGATCTCTTTATCGGTGCAGACCCTCCTATCGTGCTTTGTGGTGGTGGTACTATGTTTTGACCAAGTGGTTTGATACTTCATGGAGGGGGACACCCCTTAAAGAACAAAAGGATAGTTAAGAGGCACCGCGCACACATCGCCTCAAAGGAAGGGTTCGCCCTATTTGCATCCCTTTGTTCGTCCTTGGAGTAACTTTTCACTTGATCACCTGGGAGTATCATCTAAGCAAAGTATAGGTCCTAGGGCACTCGAAGGTTGAATTAGGTCGTGTAATTGCAGTGAATAACTTGTTTGGCCATCTATATCAACCAATTCTACCTCAACAACAAAGAAGGTCAAGATCATAAGTCATCACCCCTCTTATACCACTTACGTGGGAACGGAGGGATAATGCCTTGACCTTTTGACCTATCTTTGGAGTAGAGGTTTCACTTACTCAATCAATAAGAACTTGAATTGTGATTGCTATTGTATGCTTGGTAGATGCTCTCTTGAGGGCAGTCTAGTATTTGATCCTGAACCCGAGAGAATTCTTAGGAGAGCCCACCAAGGAGAGAAAAGAGAAGACATGGCTGATCAAGGAGCAAATCAACAAAGAACCCTAAGGGACTATTTTATTCCAACCAACCAACCCGCTCAAGCACTAAGACGACTGGCAGGGGATAATCCATATGAAATCAAGAGAGGTACCATATCTTTATTGCCCTCCTTTTATGGTACTACTAGGGAGGACCCCTACCGACATTTAGAGGAATTCACCGAGGTCTTCTCTACGGTGAAACTTCAGAACTTTACTGATGAAGCTCTGATGAGAACTGTCTTCCCCTTCTCCCTTAAGGACAAGGGAAAACACAGGTATCACACCTTGGATGCAGGAGTGAATGATTGGAATACCCTTAAGGGAGAATTCTTGAAAAAATACTTCCCTATGAGCAAAACCAACCACTTCAGGAGGGAAATCATGGGTTTTACTCAATTAGATGGGGAACACTTCCATGAGACTTGGGAGCGATTCAATGATCTGATTTGACTATGCCCCCACCATCAAGTGCCTAAATGGCAGTTGGTAGAAAGGTTTTATACTGGACTATCTGATAGGCATAGGCAAACCGTGGATGCTACTTGTGCCGGAACCTTTCTCACCAAAACGGAGGATGAGGCTTGGATATTATTTGAGTCACTGAGCAACAATTCTATCCACTTGACGTCAGCTTATCAAGATAGGAAACCATCCATCCTCCAAAGGAAAGCTGAAGCTAGTGAAGCTGGGGCAGCTCAGAATTTGGCTTTTCAGATACAATTGTTGAACCATAACTTTGAAAGACTTCTGACTAACCCACACACTGTCCCACAAATTGCTTCCCAAGTCCGAACTCCTTCTGAATGCTCCATTTGCCAAAGCACTCTTCACGCCACTGTTGAGTGCCATTTGGCTAATCAATTTCCTGATTTAGTACAAGCAAACCTAAATGCTGCCCAAGGGTTCCGTCCACCACCCAGGAACAATCCTTTTGGAAGCACCTACAATCCTGGATGGAGAAACCATCCTAATTTCTCATGGAAGCAATGTGACGCTTCAAATTCGGGGAATGTAAGAACCCAACCCACCCAACCCTTTCAGGCACAACAATTCCAGTCTCCTCCTCAGCCTAACAATTCTGAGACGGACGATCTGAAAGAGATGATGAAGGCCATGCAAGAAACTCAAAGTATGATCATTCAATCTCAGAATAAGGCTATCCAAGAAATGCAATCTCAAATTGGCCATCTTGTTGAGGCTATTAGACAACGTGACCCTGGGAAATTGCCCAGCTCATCCGAGGAGAACCCAAGGGGTAAAGGGCCCTTCATAAGGGAGCACGCTAAGGCTGTGACCGTTTTGAGGAGTGGTAAGCAACTCTCCAAACCTGAACTCGCTCCTATGGTCACCCCACCTACCACTCCAACCAGCACCTACACATCCACCAGGGAAGAACTACTCAACCCTTCCTCTCTCGAAATCACCCATCCAGAGGAGGTTGTTTCCGTTCCACCCTTATCTTGCCATGACAACCCCTCCACTCAGAGGCCGAGAGTGCCTTTTCCTGAGCGCTTATCCGCCCTTGCAGCACTTGTTGATGGCTCATCTAGAGCCAAGGATAGGATGGATGAAATAATGGAGACATTCAAGCAAGTTCACATTAACTTGCCTCTCTTGGGTGCTATCAAGCAAATACCATCCTATGCTAAATTTCTAAAGGACCTGTGCACCCAGAAGAGGAAATCTAGGAAAAAGGTCCAGGCTAAGGTCATTTTTCCCAACCTTGTTAGCTCGGTCCTACAACAAGGTACACCCCCCAAGATGAAGGACCCAGGAGCCCCATATATTTCTGTGGTCATTGGAGACCAACGCATCAATGAGGCTCTCCTCGATCTGGGTGCAGGGGTTAATATATTGCCGAGCTCTGTTTATGAGCTATTAGGAGGAGGTGATTTGAAGCCTAGTCCTATAATCCTCCAAGTAGCTGATAGATCGCTGAAGACACCACGTGGGCTCTTAGAAGATGTCCTGGTGAGAGTAGAGGACTTCTTCTTTCCCGTCGACTTTTTGATATTAGATACTGACCCTTCCAACATGCCCACCAAACCCTCAATTATCTTGGGGCATCCCTTTTTGGCTACAGCCAATGCATCGATCAATTGCAAATCAGGGGCACTTAAGATGGGCTTTGGGAACTAAAAGATCTAGCTCAATGTGTTTGATGCCTATAAACAACCAGGATTAGAAGATTGTTCCCAAATCGAGGTGATCGATGAGATTATCGAGGAGATGACACCAACTCTTTTGTGTGATGATCCTCTCCAAATGGTCATTTCCAGGGACCGCACTCTGAATTTTGAAGGAGGGGAAGATATGCCTGAATTAGAAGAGCTGTTGGGTGTCAAAGCTGAGTCCCTCTCCCCACCATGGACAATCAAGGTAGATCCGCTACCGGAGGTGGGGACATCGAACATAATTCCCTCGATCAGAAAGCTCCCGAATTGGAGCTTAAACCACTTCCTAAGACCCTCAAATATGACTTTCTTGGGCCCAATGATACACTCCCTGTCATCATCTCTACTGCTCTATCTGAGATGCAAGAGGGAGAACTAATTGAATGCCTAAAATGACACAAGGAAGCCATTGCTTGGACTATAGCTGATATCAAAGGGGTTGACTCAACTCTCTGCATGCATCACATTTACACAGATGACTCTGTGAAACCTTTCAGAGATATGTAGAGGCGGTTAAATCCCAACATGTGGGAAGTGGTGAAAAAGGAAATTTTAAAATGGTTGGATGTAGGGATAATCTACCCCATTTCTGATAGTTAATGGGTCAGTCCTATTCACGTTGTGCCCAAAAAGGCGAGATTCATGGTGGAGACTAATGAAAAAGGGGAGCACGTCACCACCAGACCCACAACAAGTTGGAGGGTATGCATCGATTACCGCCGCTTAAATACCGCTACCCAGAAAGACCACTTTCCTCTGCCATTTATTGATCAGATACTGGAAAAATTGGCAGGGAATAAATACTTCTACTTTCTCGATGGATATTCTGGGTATAATCAGATTGCCATCTTTCTGGACGACCAGGAGCCCATGAATTTTACAAGTCCTTATGGCACATTTGCCTTCCGTCGAATGCCATTTGGACTATGTAATGCTCCAGGAACATTTCAGCGATGTATGATGTCCATCTTTTTGGACATGATTGACAAGTTCGTTGAGGTTTTTATGGATGATTTTTCCATATACAGCTCGTCGTTTGACCACTGTCTCTCACATTTAGAAAAAGTTCTCACCCGCTATGAGGAGACAGGATTGGTGCTTAGCTGGGAGAAAATCCATTTTATGGTTCAACAAGGCATTGTTCTTGGGCATAAAGTGTCCGAGCGAGGTTTAGAGGTGGACAAGGCCAAGGTTGAGTCCATTTCTAAGCTTCCACCGCCCACCAATGTCAAGCAAATTCGTTCATTCTTAGTCCATGTGGGCTTTTATAGGCGCTTCATTAAAGACTTTAGCAAGATTTCTAGGCCACTTTGAGACCTACTGGAGAAGGATACTCCCTTCATTTTTGATGCAAAGTGTGCCAAAGCCTTCCAATTTTTGAAGGAGGCCCTCATAACTGCGTCGATCCTACAAGCACCTGATTGGACCCTCCCATATGAGTTAATGTGTGATGCCTCTGATTTTGTTGTGGGTGCGGTCCTTAGTCAATGGGTTGATAAAAAGCCTCATGTGCTATACTATGCAAGTAAGACTCTTACAGATCCACAGCAGAACTACATTGTGACAGAAAAAGAACTTCTTGCAGTAGTATTTGCTTTGGAGAAGTTTAGGTCTTATCTTCTTGGATCCAAGGTTGTGGTTTACACTGATCACTCAGCCTTAAAACATTTTCTCACAAAGAAGGACACAAAACCTAGGCTGATTCATTGGATTATATTATTACAAGAGTTAGACCTTGATATCTGTGATAAGAAAGGGGTTGAAAATGTTGTTGCAGATCATTTGTCTAGGATCCCAATTGAGGATTCAACCCCGTTAGGAGACATTTGTGACATCTTTCCTGACGAAACGGTAATGGAGCTACAACCTTCAACACCATGGTATGCTGATGTTTGTAACTACTTGGTAACTGGTGAAACCTCGAGTATGTGGAATAAGCATAAGAGAGACAAATTTCTCGCTAGCATCAAGTATTATCACTGGGAGGACCCGTAGCTCTTTAGAATAGGTCGTGATCAAGTGTTATGGAGATGTGTCCCGGAAAAGGAGCAACAGAGTGTCTTGAATTTTTGCCACACATGATTGCACCGCAAAAATACACCTGCAATTATGCCATCTTGTGCTATTTCCTAGCATTATCAGTGCATATTAGGTAGACATAGTCGCATTTGTGAATATAAACGCATGCATGCATTTAATAGAGAAAGGAGGAGAATGAAATAATTGGCCTCTCGATTACATCTTTCCTCAAGTGTTGCCTCACAAATTTCCATCTTCATTTTTATTTCTTTTTTATTTTTGACTTTTTCTTCCCGCGGCTGCATTGCCTGACAACATCTTCTTCGCACCATTCCCTGCTCCAACCTCTCCCTGCAGCTGCAGGCACCACTCCCTGTCAAGCCCCATGCAACCGCATGCACAGCCAGGGCATGGCTTTGCATGCCTTCCTCCTCTATAAAAAAAGGGTTCGGCTCCTTCTTGCGGCAGCCTGGTCCCAGCCAAAAAAACCACCCAGCAATTCTTCCAGGCCACCGTTCTCTCCTCCCTCTCCCGCCATACGCTGACCCTCCTCGGAGACACCCGACGGACAGGAGTATTCACTGTGGTGAGCACCCACTGATGAGAGACTCATCATGAGCCATAACTAGCTCATTTTGACCCAATAAAGAAGATAAAAGCTCCTACATAACCTAGAAGAAGGCCTAAATGAAGGAATAAGTGCTCTAAGAAGAAAACATGAAATAAAGGTTAAAACTGTAATTTTACCATTGCAGTACATAAACAGGATTTCTCAGAGGCAAAACATTGTTCAAATGATCTAAATAAGATGAAAAGTGGGTTGAGTCAATCGGAAATGGGTTTATGTGCAATCCAGGAATTAAATGACATTTGACAACCCTAAAAAAGACCCGCTTAAATCAACAAGGTTCTGGTCAGGATAAAAATCAATTAAATCCTCTAAAATCATGGAAAAATATCCCCTAGGGTTTAGAACACTTAATTTGGCCTTTGGAACCCAGTTTGACCTAGATTAGGGTCCTAGCTCATCAATTGACCTAATTTAGGTTTTTATGCAAAATATCCAGTTAAAAGGGGTCAAAACTAAAATACAACTTCACCATTGGATTCCTTATGTCCAAATTAGGTTTTTACCAAAATTTGGACCTAAGGGGAGGTCATCTTGACCTACTTTGCAATTTAGTACACCCAAATCACATTTTGGTCCCTAACTTTTGAAAATCATCACAGAGAGCCCCCTAACTTCCTCGCCAACCTTGCAATCAGGTCCTTCCACCATTATTGGGGCAGAATCCTACTCCGACGAGGATTAGAGAGGGAATACTCTCTGATTCCTCAGAGATCCCCTCCCAGAAATGGAAGGGAGATTCTCTGAGGAATTCCCTTCCATCTGAGGCCAGTCATGATCCCTGATTTGATCCCAATCTCTCGTGAGAACTCACGAGGGATTTGGGTATCCACCCACTTTCCTTCTCTGGCGAGCCGTCGGAGACAAAGGTGTACCCTCCAAGCTCTGAACACACGGCCCAATGCCTATAAAAGAACCCCCAAACCCGGCCGCTCATTTTCAGCTCAACCTGGCCGGGGTTTCACCTCAGATTCGTCTCTTCCTTCTTGGCTAGGGTACCCAGCGAGCTCCGGCGAGCTTTCTTTCATTTCCTCTTCGCTCTGCCACAAAACCAGTGGCAGAGACTTCTTCCTGATTCTCCTCCGCGTCGCGCAATACCCGCGCACGCTGCCTCAGACCCGTCGTCGTCGCCGTCCTCCCCCACTGGGCATCTTCTTCTCCGGCGACAGCAAGTACAGCTGTCCGCCTCTCCGCCCCCCTTCGTCCCTACAATTAGGTTAGAACTACACCACAACTTCCCCTCTTTCTTTTCCCCATTCTATTTCACTTGATTGCCCCTCGACCACCGCCGTCCACCGTCACCTTCCTCACCTCCGGCCACCCTCCGACGAGGCACTCCCGTCGCTCCGCAGCCCCACACGCCTCGCCGACCATCACATAACCTTCACCTCACCTCACTGAGTATCCTCCACCCATCTATAGACCCTCTACGCCTACCCAACGGTCCCCCGAACACACCCATCCACTCAGCCACAGGGCGACCTAGGCACGCACGCCTAGGTCGCCCCGCGGCCTGCCACCTTGCCCTTCACCTTCGCCGTGACAAGGCGAAGGTCCTCCGGTGATCTGATTAAGCCAAGAGGCTTGTTTTGTGTTTGACAGTTCTCCAGCCCTTGCCGCCATTGACGGTGACTCGAAGAAGCTCCAAGCTCGCTCCAGGCTTCAAGACGTCCAGGCTTCAGGTGCAGCTCACTCGGGGAGGCAATGCGAAGACATCTGGTCCAGCGAGGAACGCAACGAAGTCCGCAGCCTTGGAAATTGAAGGAGAGAGTTTTGCGGGCGCGCGCGAGAGAAGGCAGCAACCTTTAGTCCCACATCGTGGACTCACAAAGAGGTGGAGTGGTTTAAATAGTTTTTGTCATGTGGTTTCAGTGCCTCCGAACGCACATGGGGTGAGGTCCCTCACCTATTACACGCCGCCTCATCCGCGATTTCACCACGCGGATCTGGCGCGATCCGACCTGACCCTGAGCACACCTCGCACATCACCCACACACCGGTGCGCTTGGTCACGGGCACGCGATCCGACCTGTTAACCCGACTCTGGGAGAGCTTGCTGAGGGTGGTTCTCAAAGAGAGATAGACGCACGGGTGTGGGTAGACGGGTTAGGTTTTGTTGTACCTTGCTGTGGTTGTGCAGGGAAGGAAGGAGTGAAGGAAACACTTAGCCGTTGCTAGCAAAGGGAAGAGAAGGAAGTAGAAGGCAAAAATGAAGAAGGAAGGAAGCCAGTGAAAAGAGCAGAAAGAGGCGAAGGAAAAAGAGAAGTATAGCAGAGCCAAGGAAGAAGAAGCCTTCGCAGAAGAAAGAAGAGAGGCCAAGACAGAAACCAAGGAAGAAGAAGAAGAAGGCAGAAGAGAGACTGCAGAGAAAGAAGAAGAAGAATAATCAAAGGAGGAAAATACTTTTAAGATGTCTGATCACAAGATCAGACGTCCAATTTTACTCTTTTACCTGGATTACTTTTTAAATGCATTTGAATTAAACTTTTGAGTAAATTAGAGTGTTCAATTACATTTGAGATTAGTAGTAAATTCCGATTGCTCCCTGTGTTCGACCTCGGATACTCCGATTTTCGAGTAATAAAAACTTTTATTTGTTGACGACGCTTGATCACCTATACTACGACGCAATAACTGTTAAAACACGATCGAGTTTCGAGTGTCAACACCCACCACTGTGAAACCACCACCGCCCAGCTCTTCAAAGAGCCGGTGGGCGTGGTGGCCTTCTTCATTGTTTTCACATTTCCAGCATCTTCAGCCATTGTCGCAAGCTTCAAGGTCTTTTGCTCAAAGCTCCGGCAGCAGCAGCAGCGCACCCGCCCGCGTCTCACCTCGCGTCTGCCAGCCCCCGCACCCAGCGCGCGCCTACAGGACTCTCCGCCTCTCGCTTTCTCTGCCCTGTCGCGCTCTCTTCCGCCCGCAACCGGCCTCTATGCGCCTCTGCAGTGGCTGGCCAAGCACCCCAGCAGCACCCACAGACCTTCGCGTGCCCTGTCGCGCCCCTTCGCTCGCGACCCAACCCCCCTCCGCGCGCTCTATCGCGAGGTCACGCCTGCAAGCCACCAGCCGGAGCCACTCCACCGTGCGCGCCGAGCCGTCCGCACTCACACAACCACCCGTACCTGGTCGCGCGACTCGCCTTACACTATAGCCACTGTTCACACAGGTCTACGCGACACTGTGACTACAGTGGCGTGACCGGGGAGCTTCTCACTTTGCCGGTCACGCGACGCGCTGCTACCGCGGTTCGCCCATGCTCCCGCGTCTCGCCTCGCGTTTGCCAGCCCCCGCACCCGCCCGCTTCAGCGACTGCGAGCGCCTGCGCCAGCCTTCGCGTAGCACGGTGTGCTGCGTCTTCTCTCCGTGCCCTCGCCCTCCAGCGCGTGCTTGTCTGCGTGCATGCGCGCCTGCACGCGGGCTTGAACCTCCAGACGGCGCTCTGAAGTTGCAGACGACCTAACTCGCCTCCAGTAGCGTGGCTTCCATCTCTCCTGCCCTCTCTCTCTCACTCTCTCTCACAACACTCTCTCACTCTCTTCACCGACGCTCACACACACCTACACTAACACTTCCACACACCCACACACACCTATACACTATTATATACATATATATATATACGTATACATATATATATTGATATATATATACATATATTTATATACATATATATATACTTATATTTATACATATAGTAGTACTTATATACTTATGTATTAGTATACATACATACATATATATATATATATATATATATATATATAGATATATATATATATATGTATACACATATACATATATACACACCTACTTATATACACATCTATATATACATACATACATATATATATATATATATATATATATCTAGCTGCATATATCTATATATATATATATTATTATATATATATACACATATATATATATACATCTTTATAGTATTATATACATACATACATATATAAATATATATATATACATATATCTATCTATACATATAGCTACATACATATATACATATATAACTACTTATATATATCCATATGTTTATAACCATATATATATCTATAGATATATTTACATACATATATATATTTTCACATTATTTACCATACGTGGTATCGTAGGAATATCTGCACCAGTTGCTGATATTCCCCGATACACGCGTACAAAAAGCATGTTCGCATTCATCTTCCACCATCCATCCTACACCTTACACGCGGCACCTCATCCTGTCGCTTGCGACTTTCTAGATGACGACCGACTCGACACCGTGCTACACTCCATCTCCACCTCCACCCCCACCCCTTTATATACATATTATATACCTATATGTATTGTATTTACTTCATTTTTGTTTTGCTTTTCTGTTAGTAAAAAGATAAAAATATATATATAAAAGAGAAAAGATAATCTTTGACTGGCAGGTACTCCATCTTGCGAATAGCAAGACCCATTTTGGAACCCTGTTTTGGCTCAAAGCCAAGAACTTAATTTTGAGGGTGTGCCTCAATGACAAAGATTACCAGAAAAAATCTAAATAGAAAAACACCAAAAACACAATAAACGAACGGAAGAGACTCGTTGTAGGAAAGGCGTAGAAACTTGACTTGTAACCCCACTTCCCTGAGTTCGACCCTGGGCCTAAAAGTGACCAAGATAAAATCAAGTAGGCCAGGTTAAAAATTTTATAAAGAGATGGTTAGGTCCGATTTAGGTTAACAACTATACGCATTTCAACGATAAAATCACTATATTAACAACCTATCCGCGACCGACACCAACACACTGCACTACGGAGGACACTTTAGTGTTAAGAAGACTGTGTATAAAGTTCTCCAGTCTGGTTTCTGGTGGCCTTCACTTTTCAAAGACACAGACACCTTTGTGGAGGCTTGTCTTCATTGTCAACAAACTGGAACTCTTGGCAAGAGAGATGAGATGCCCCAACAACCCATTCTTCCGGTCGAGATATTCGACGTTTGGGGCATAGATTTCATGGGTCCTTTCCCATCATCTCATGGCTTTGAATATATCCTTGTGGTAGTTGATTATGTGTCAAAGTGGATAGAAGCTATTCCGACAAGGACCAATGATCACTCCGTGGTCCTGCCTTTCGTTAAGGCCAATATCATTTCCCGATTTGGCTGCCCTAGGACAATCATTAGTGATGGGGGACCTCATTTCATGAATGCACACTTCTCCCGTCTCCTCAAAAGTCTTGGTGTCACCCACAAGGTGGCCACCCCATATCATCTGCAGACGAGCGGACAGGTTGAAGTGTCAAATAGGGAGATCAAACGAATTCTGGAAAAAACTGTAAGACCCGACAAGAAAGATTGGTCGAAGAAACTAGATGACGCTCTATGGGCTTACCAAACGGCCTATAAGACCCCCTTGGGTATGTCTCCCTTTCGTATAGTGTATGGCAAAGCTTGCCATTTGCCTGTTGAGATTGAGCATAGAGCCTATTGGGATATTAAGAATGTCAACATGGATTTAGAACACGCAGGCAAGGCATGCTTATTAGAATTAACCGAGCTTGAAAATTGAGGAATGAGGCTTATGACACTGCTCAAGCTTATAAGGAGCGCACTAAGGTCTTTCACGATAAACACATCCTCCGCAAAACCTTTGAGCCCCACCAACGGATCTGGCTTTTCAATTCCAGACTCAAGCTTTTCCTTGGGAAACTGAAGTCTCGTTGGGATGGGCCATACACTGTCACGTAGGTGTTCCTGCATGGTGTAGTTGAAATTCAGAATCCCTCATCTGGTGAGACATTCAAGGTAAATGGCCAGTGCTTGAAACCTTATGTTACACTTTCTGATGGCCAGGTATTAGACACCTACAGATTGGAGGAGCCTTAGCTCCAACTGCTCGCCACCTCAGGTTGTGTCTTTCCTTATTTTGGCTTTCCAATGCGGGCATTGTCAGATCTAGGCATGGTGGGGTATAACTTGAGGTTGTTTATAGCATTTATACATATTCTGCATGCATAATTAGGACCTTAGTTTTGTTTTTCCAAAAAAAAAAAACAGAGAGAAGAAGAGAGATGAAAAGGAAAGAGCCTGAAGAAAAAGATAGGCAAGGAAAAATCATGTTAGTCCCAGCATGTGATTATGAAGGAGTCACTTAAGTTTCGGGTTGGATCAGATGATGAATTAAGTCCTAAAGTACTAAAGAAAAGGAGATAAGTGAGGGATACCGACTTTAGGCCTTTTGGGTCTATTTTAAGGCTTAAACACTCACGTATTTGTTAAGATATGGACTATTCCTCAAGAGGTTGAGGGAGTTGAGAGGCTAATGTATTAAGTCTAAGGCTTAGGGAGTATTCGACCCCGTTGCCTGCCCTTTGGTTTGCGGAACTTGGTAACCTGAGCACCCAAAAATCACATACTGGTTTGGTTCAGTGTGCATAACAAAGAATAATACCAAAAAGTGTCTGTTCTGAAAATGTTTTCCCGAAAAGTTGACTTAGGAGCGGTTTGAAGACATAAGTTGATTGGATGAGTTCCCGACACAAAGAGGAGGAATGTAAAATAAGCCCCTCGAAGATGCATTATAACATATCGTCTCCTCGATGCTTGTCTCTTAGGATATCTAAATATCCTACTGGGGGCACAGAAGCATCTTGTGCTAGTTCAGATGCCGTGGGCGGCATTATCCTGAAACGTTGATTGCCAGGGTCTGAATTTAGCTACAGAATGCCATGGGCGGCACTATCTCGAAGTGTCGAAAGCCAAGATTTTGGGGGTTGCCATGGGCGGTGCTATCTCGAAGTATCGATTGCCAGGGACCCTGCGAGGATTGATGGTGGGGATAAGGAATCTGATACATATCGTTATTAGGGCCAATCCAATGTTAAGTCTAGGGGAATTTAAAACGAAAGAGAAAAAACTCTCAAAATAATATTTCTTCCTCTCTCTCTTACTAAAAATGCACTGGCAAAACTGAACCTAACCTTTCTGCACATATGCACGGGTGTTTTAACCGCTGGGGTCAATGAACCTCTAGGTAGTTTTTGCGGGCCTTAGAAACCTTCATGGCGGACTCAAGACTAAGGCTGGTCAAGTTCGTATCTTGGCTGGTACTTGAGTACCTTTAGGCCTATAGTTGGTAGTTCAATCTAATTTCTAGAGTATGGTACGATAAGGCATCCTGACGGTAAAATCTGGCTTGAAGACCTGGTTTGATTCACATGATTTTTCTTGGGACTAGCAAAACTTAGGCATGGGGGTATTTGATGGGTCCACTTGAGTGGACTAATTTAGTGCTTAAGTATTGAATTATTTGGAGCATAATTTAATCTAAGGCATGCTGATAATGACAAAATGGAAAGCTTTGAATGTATCATTTTATGCATGAATTACTTGAATATTTATGTGAAAGAACTGAGTATTCACTTTAAAGGCAAGGACTTCACATCAAATAGAGATATGAGATGTTACATTGTGGGACTTTTATGTTATCTTGGTAAAATTTTTCAAAAGAATCATTCTTTTTGACATCTCTTAATCCCTTCCTTATTTACCTTAAAATCTCTTTGATTCTTTATGTCTCTCTCCCTCAAATGGCAACACTAAATCACGGTAGATGATTGTTTCTTTCCTTCTCTGACTCTCTTTCGTTCTCTCATTTTCTCCTTATTTAACAGGGAAGGAACGACAAAGAGGGGCAGCATCCCAGAGAAAAAAAAAAAAGAAGGAAGGAGAAATGGCATCCATCTCCTTCCCCTCACCGCGTGCCCATCCACGACCACGAGCCTCCACCTCACCTTCATTCTTCATCCCTCTACCTCTCTGCATGAGCAGAGACCATGTCCACTGCTCCGACCACTCATCGCTCTCCTCGGCTCCTACCACGCGCAGCCACTAGCGTGCGCAACATGTGCAGCACGACCGACAGCGCAGCCTTCTCCCACGCGTGTAGGCCCTCACGCCCTGCCCTACAGCCTTCCTCCTCGCGGCCAGCCCTACACACGCCTGCAGTAGCGCAGTCAGCATGCGCAAACAGAACAGTCGCGCCCCCTCCTCTCCTTCATCATCTTCTCCGTCAGCCAACAGAGAAGAACCCAACACCCGCCGGCTTCCTCCACTTGCAGCCGCCACCTCCGACCACGAAACTTTGCACCGTTGACTCCATCGAGCTCGCCTCACCTTCTCGAGCACCTCCATGACATCAAACACACCAACCGCAGTCATCGTCGACGTCCCGACCAACCCACTGCCAATGGTTTCTTCGTTTTCAGCGACCAACTCCAGCCACCTCAGGCTGCCGCACCACCACATACGCGTTCCTCACTTCCAGCCAATCTCTTCCAACCGAACTTGTCGACCGTCGACCTCTCCTCGCATGTGAGCCCCACCGAAAACCTCCTCCCCTATTTTGCTACAGTGGGGGAGGTCTTAGTTGTCATTGAGAATTTTGATTGTAGGAACTATTGCTTTATTTGTGAAGTTATTTTATTCTGTTAATATTGCATGCTAAGCCCTTTCACTTCTTATCCTTCTCACCCTTTATATCATGCAATGGATTAATTTGAATGAGAGGTAAAGATTGGGCTTAAAATAAAAGAGTAATCTTACTTACTATTGTCCTGGGAACAAGATTGCATGCACTAGAAACATTGGTGAATTTATTGGTCTGTGCCTTCCTGTGGATACGACCTAACTCTTCGTGGTTAGTTTTACTGATAAATACTTTTGATCTGGGATTTTTCCACCACGTGATTTCACTACGACGACATATTTTTCTGACATCATTTGCAAAGTGAAAAACCCCACGATTAACAGCCCCTAGCTTTCTCGTCATCTTCACAAGTAGGTCCCTCCACCATTATCATGGAGGAAACCTACTCCGACGACCTTTAATAGAGAAGATCTCCTTGATTGCTCAGAGAATCTCCTCTGAAATTAGAAGGAAGATCCTCTGAGAAATTCTCTCCCATCTGAACCCATTAATGAGTTTTGATTCCTACCCAATCTCTCATGCGAACACATGAGAGATTTGGGTATCCTAACAACCTCCCATCTCCGGCGACCTTCCAAGCTTGGGAAGCTTGCTTTCTAAGCCCTAAATAACCTTCAGAGCCCTATTTAAAGAAGCCCAAATCTCCCCAACTTCTTCACGCTTGAATTCGACCATGAATACCCTCAATTCTTCTCCTCCCCTCATGGCCGAAGGCTCCTCGATGTCCAGCGACCTTTTTTGCTCCTTCTCATCGTCCGATCGCCATACCTGCGGTGGATTCCTCCTCCCTACCTTCGTCCGTGTCTCGCCATACCAGCAGATGCTACTTCCTCTTCATCCTCATCATTCCCACCTCACTGAAGCTACCTTCGTCTCCGGTGTCAGCCATACCAGACTCGATGCCTTTGCTGCCCCCTTTCGTCCATTGACTCCCCAGCTAAGTTCCCTCTCACCTCTACTTTATTTCTGCATTTACTCCACTTCAAACCAACCGTTGCCACACTTCGCACCTTCATCACCTCCCTCTCCAACCACCACCTCCGGTAAGGCCATCCCACCTCCACAGGCCACCAAAACCCTCACCGACAAGCCCACAACTTCCGCCACAACTCACTGAGCACTTCCCCTCACTTCACTCGCCGTGCCACTTACCCAAACCACCCCCCGAACACACCCACTCATACGCACACAGTCTACCCTAGGCCAACACTCACAGGCACCCACACACCACGTCACCACCTTCAGCACATCCGCCGTGCTCCGGCAATCCTCCTTGAGCAATTTGACGTGGTCGCGAGGCTGTTCTGTTGCTTTCAGGTTCAAGCACCATCCGCCATTGGCGAGCAAGCTTAAAGCTTGCTTGAAGCCACTCCAGGTGCTGCCAAGCCCAGGCTGAACTCCCAGGTTACGCAGAAGTCTCTTGCGCACACATCTAGGCCTTCAATTAGAGTCGAGAGCCTTCGCAGTAGCTGCAATTGGAAGCTCACTCTCTGCTGCAGGCATGCGAGAAAAGGGGGCACGGATAGTCCCACCTTGAAAATGAAGGGGCACCCGCACCTGCATAAATTGAAAAGTTGCCATAGGCTTATCGCCTCAATTACAACAGGGTGAGGTCCCACTCACCCATACCCAGTCTCGTCTGTGACACCTCACCCGCGGACTTGGCTGACCCGACCCGACTTGCACTCCTCGCTCACCACGCACACCGGAGAGCCTGGACCCAGGTATGCACCCGACCCAATTACCTGAATACCTGTGTGGCTTTGGGAGAGCAGATCCTAAGAGAGAAAGAAAGGAGTGTCACGTGGGTAGGGGGAGGGTTTTGCTACAGGGATCTTTGGCCGACACTTACCAGAATGAAGAAGAAGGAAGAAGAGAAGGCTCACAAAGGCAGAAGGAAGAAGAAGAAGAAGAAGGAGAGGCCAGAGCAACAGCTGAAGAGAAAGAGAAGGATCGTAGAAGAAGAAGAGGAAGCCAGAGCAGAAGAAAGCCATGGCAAAGGAAGAAGAAGAAGAAGAAGAGGCCAAAGACAGAAACAGAGAAAGCAAAGAAAGAAAGAAAGAAGAAGCAAAGAAGAAGGATCAGACACTTTAAGTCATCTGATTCCTTCATCAGATTATAGATCATTACCTTCATTTCATTGCGAATACATTGAATTATTTGGTGATATTGTAGCAGTATTTAGTGATCTACATCACCATTTTACTCCCATATTTTTGCACATTGCTACTACTATTATTGCAAATTCTTCTAATTATAAATTGTTATCTTGATTTCTAAATACCAATTTGCTCCATGTGTTCGACCTCGAAAATCCTTTCGAGTAATAAAATTGTATTTGTTTTCAAAGCGATTTCGACTATACTGCAACACGATTATTTTAAAACATCGATTTCACAGTGTTAACATGTTCCAAAACCATCAGGTTTTCCGTACTACAATATTCTTGGTTTCTTTCTAATTTCCCCATAAGGTTCGTACATGAACTTTCTTATTTCCATATCTGGTTTGTTACATGTAGAATAGGCAACTCAAATTTTACCATCAATTACTCAGTACAGGTATGTATTTCCTTTCATGACATGATTCATTATAGGTAGTGCAGGCAGCTCATAATTTATTTCTTTTGAGAAAGCATCACAGTAACTCAATCATTCATTAACTACACATGCATTTCTTCTAGCCCTAGTGTTCATTTCATAACCTAGAGTTCAATCGAATATTTTCTAAAGTAACATGCATTTGTCTCTTTTCAGTCCTAGGGTTCATCTCACAACCTAGGGTTCAATCGAATATTTTTTAAAGTGGCATGCATTTGTCTCTTTTCAGTCCTAGGATTCATCTCACAACCTGGGGTTCAAATAATTCTACGCATGCAATTTAATTATTAACTCTAGGATTAAGGTGAAAACCACTCTACTAGGTTAACTTGGTGGCATGGAGGCTCGTACGGTAGCTCTCGACGTCTCCGCAAGTCCCGCATACTCTATGAATTGGAGACCTACAACATGGACCGATAGGTCAAACGAGCTCAAAACTACATAGACACTATATCATTACGTAGAGAAACTTGAACGAAAACCAATGATGTTTGGTTTGCGGAAATCCGACCCCGTTTGGGCTATGAACAAGCCCAAAAACACCAACTCTGACCAAAATCAGACGTCTTTGAAGAGTCCCAGACATCTTAACGAACTCAGAGACTCACCTTGCTCGGGGTATCTTTTTCGGATGTTTGGAACTTTGTGCTGACGTCTAAGGGTGTCTTCAAATGTCTGGAGACACTCCTAGACGTCTGAAACCACCTCGGTCATCGCACCGACACACCTCCCCAACCCTTGACATACGTACGCACGATCAGACTTATCAGGAAGAGAAATAAATGAAAACTGCGTGCTATCAGACATCTGGTATTACATCTAGATGTCTGGACAGATGTCTGATGGTCTCACCAAATGTCTGATTCTGCGGAAAAATGACTTCACAGAATTGTTTACAAGCTCTCTCTCCCCTGCATTCCGCTGCAACAACAATGACCCCTGCAGCAGCAGCTTCTCCTGCTGCTTCCCCCTCCTCTCCCGCACGCACCCCTCCCCTCCATGCTCCTCCCACTCTTCGCTCTCCCTTTCCTTCTCCTCTCGGCTTGCTGTGTGGCAAGCAAATGGAGGAGGAGGGGGGTTCTTATGGATGTGGGAGGCATGGGGGGGAATGGGGAGGAATGGGAGAGATGGTGTGTGTCATGGGCATGGGGGTGAAGGATGAGGTATGGTGCGGTATGGTGTTTAGGGGCATTGGCATGGAGTGAGGTGCATGAGCATGGGGGTTTTTACAAAGTTGACCCTGCAGAAGCCTCCTATTCCCACAAAGCCCAAAATTAAAACCCAAGGGGTTTTAAAATTGTAGTAACACCCCCACCATTTCGGGAAATTCCTGAATGACCTTCGGAAGGGTCATTTCATAGCAGTTGCTAATCCCTTAGCAAATTCTTAAAGTTCAACATAGAGTTCAGCTTAAAGGGTATTTTTGCCTTCAACTTAGGTTCCTTTCTTCCTTTGAAATTTCTTTTGAGACTCATTAGTTAATGATTATTATTAACACAGGTTGAAATACAAAGCATTCTTATGCCTAGTACTCGGACATTTCTTTCTCAAGACTTAAAATTACAGGCTTCCTACTGAGTTAACTTCGCCTGACCCCTGATTTTTAAACACCAAGGCACAAGGTCTAGGTTGGTCTCAATTTCACTCCTAGTTTTGTTACTATCGACGTTGGAACATGTGCAGTGAAGGTGAATTGAGCTACAAATCCTAAGTTTCTAATTAATAACCTATTGGACCTAGTCGGCTTCTCCCACTTGAACTTGGCAGCTTTCTAGCTTCCTGCTGAGGTCAACCTCAGGGTATATCTCTTCAAAAAAAGAAAAATAAAGCTCTAGCATCTTTTTTTTTTTTTTTTTGCCCTTTCTTTATTTTCTTTTTTCTTTTTCTGGTGCAAGTGTGTAAGGCTTTTTGTGAGCCTTTTAGGGTAGTGAGGACAGGTACATTGCTTACTAAGACTTATGTATACAAGCCCCACCAAAACAAAAATTCAATTACATGCACCTTATTAAGAAAGTGGCTCTCCATCCTTTACAGGATGGCTTCCGTAAAAGAGTTATTTTCTAACTCTACCTAAGTCCAATGTTTTATTAACTTTCAACTTAATTTCTATAACTCAACTCGTGCATGTGATGGTGTGTTCTGGTTTCTCAAGCTTCTAGACTAGGAGTGACAAGGAGATTAGTTAAAACATGTGTGCCCCTTAGTCTAAAGATCAGGCTAATTAACTTAGTTGGATAATTTAAGTTAGGTCTGACCTGACTAATTTATGGCTAAAGATTTAATATCCTGATACTAGACTAGCGTACTTCATTCTTTTCTTTAACCAGGTTAATACTTTTCACTAACTCATAAGTTTTGCATTAAGCACAATTTATTCTTCCCTTTTGCCGTTCTTACTAGATTTTGCAATTTAGCTCAAAAAGATTTTCCCGCCCCTTTCGTTAGTATTTTTTTTTTTAGAACCTTTCACAAAAATTGAAATTTTAATCATTTGCACTTTAATACCCCCATGACTAAGTTTTGCAATGCCCTCATTGCAAATAGGATGGATTCGAATTTATCTTAGTTTATATTTCAGAATAGTTTTTTTAAGGGTAGGTGGGTGGGTCAGAAATGGTTGTTGTGGACAATTTCAAGTTCCAAATCATGAGAATTGGATGTGGAGTCGGCTATTCTGAAATACGAACCTCAAAGTACAAGAGGAGTGTTGTTCAAGAAGGATATGAAAGGTCTCAGGTTTTTTTGAAAATGATGGGTTGTCTCACGTTAAGCACTAAATTTACCGCCTTCAGCTAGGTGCAAAACATCTCAAGTCAAAGGAGTAATCAAAGTGTAGGAGTTTTGTAAAACAAGCACCCTGATGATTAACCTGGTCAGGCCAACCAGGTGCTTATTCAAATCAACTGGCTGATTGTGTAGACCAAAATCAATGAGTCGGGTGGGTTGAAAAATGTGGATCATTAAATGTGCAACCCACCAAGTGTAATTTGGTTCAAGAGGATTTGGAAATGAAAAGTGATGGTTTGGCTACATAGGTTTAGCTAGTTCAGAGTAAGGATCCTCAAAAGATAATGGTTGATGAAAAATATAAGAATCCTACTTATGTGATCAAAAATAATTAGCAGTTGACTGTTAGTTTGATCAATGTCGCATTCATTGTCAAACTAAGATGGAAAATCAGCTCCAACCGGATTGGAACAAGATGATTTAGGATAAAGATGGATTTCGGTGGAATCGTATGACAAAGATCGGTTGCTAAGAATCTTAAGCAACCATTCTTGGGTGGCCTCCTGATCAGGTGGTGCAACTGCTTTAGGTTCCAAATCAATGACCTTAGAATCAGAATCAAAGAATGAGTCATGGACATCGAGGTCATAAATTGGGTCATAATCCTTTAAAAACAAGGATTCTCCTAAATCAAAATAAGGTTCAAAATCAACATATGAGAATCGGACAATAGAACACTGGTGAAAAGATTTTTTTGAACTTGAATCAGAATTTAGAACACCACCACAAGAATAATGAAAACCCACAAAGTTATCAACCTGAGGTTGATCTAGCATGGATTGTGGTTCCAAGTTAATAGAGATATTCTCACTAGGCATAGGCTTGGATTTAGGATATCTAGGGTAGATCCAATTTAATCCTAACTTTTTAGATTCCTCTAATTTTGTATCATAAATTGGTTCCAATTCAAATGAATTGTTACATTCTTTCGAGGAATCTGAAGAGGTTTTGTCATAAAAAAATAGGCTCAAATTCATCATATTTTGAATCCAAGTTTTCATCCTTATCAAATTGAGTCTTATGATCATCCTAAATAGGTTCAAGTCTAGATTCTAGGTCAAGTGTAGGAATTGGGTCACTAGAATCTAAATTCAGCTCAATTGAGATGTCAGAACTATTCTCGAGGAAGACCTTACCAAGATAAGGTGCGGGAATTATATCCTCGAGGAAATCAGAATCAAATTCATCATAGTGTGTTGAAAGTCTTGTTGAGTTGAACCAGCTTTAGAAATTTTGGTTGTTGGTTTAGTGTCAAGAACACTTGTGATGGAATCCTTCCAACCCAAGAGCTAATTTTCTATATCAGGTAATTCATTATGCACAAAATCATCATTTGGTTCTACTTGGGTTTGGGATTCAGCACAGAAATCCCCATTCTCGAACCTGGGTTTGGAAAATTTTAGTTCGTCCTCAAAATTACCCTAAGATTCATA
This sequence comes from Thalassia testudinum, assembly GCA_037157565.1. Classification (NCBI taxonomy): domain Eukaryota; kingdom Viridiplantae; phylum Streptophyta; class Magnoliopsida; order Alismatales; family Hydrocharitaceae; genus Thalassia; species Thalassia testudinum. Next base: position 62,756,475 of record JAZHRO010000024.1, read on the forward strand.
ATCAAGGTCCAGGTGGGGGTCTGGGTATTTTTCGTTAATCAGCTCTTTTAATTGATCTAACAGATTTCCACATTGTTTGAAAAAATCTTGGTAATTTTCCCACAGTTCAAGATTTGAAAAATATTGTAAACCCTCACTTCTGTGAAGTTTTCTCATAGTAATCATTTGATCTAAGAGGGTTTCCCAAGTCGAACCACATGATATATGGGTTGCAATTATTTGGATGTGGTTCATAATAGGGTTCATAATCTTTGGTTCACTACCCTGATCTCCACTAGATGACTTTGAGACTCTGAAAATTTCCTCTCTATGTCTAATAGCAACCTCAATCATTCAATCTTTCATGTTCTTAAGGGCTAGTGGACATTGTCCTATTATTTTTTCAGGTTGATTCCCAAGTAAGGTGATAGAGATCAAATCAAGTGGTGGATCAAGATATAGAGAATTGGGTTCAAGTTCAAAATGAATAGAAGAGTAGTTGATTAGATCAGAAAACACACAAATCAATCGGGGCTTGACCCGGAGAATTGAATTATAATGGAGGCCTTAAGGGTATCTTAAAGACCTCCTCTCTGTGCATATACTACAGAAGAGATGAGAGGGACTGGATATGTAGAAGACCTCCTCTTTGTGCACCATAGTTGGATGACTATGGCAGATTTGAGGCAAATGGACCTCTAAATTACAAATTCACGTGCCCCAAGAATTACTTGAGCAGCCAGGAAATGAGAGTACCATAAAGACCCCTACATGGTAGAGCATCCCAACGAGTTACAAGGTTTCCCCTACTCAACTTTCCTTGTCACTACAGTTCCAAGTACATCAAAAACATGTGAGTTAAGCCCTAAAGTCTACTAATTTTAGGCTTAGATGTGCATATGCCTTGGTTATCACTTGATTTAGAAATGAATTTCAATCATGACCAAATTTTAGGTCAATTTGTTCACAGTGTGAACCAACTTCACCTAACCTATCCTAAAGGATGGAGGATGAAATTCCAGTTAACTTACCCGAACCAGCATGTTTCGGTTGTCAAACAGGTTATTAAGTCTCAATTTTAATGTTCAAGTGATCTTAAAACCTGATTTTAGGGTTTGAGTTTTTAAGTCAATTCAAAAGGGCTTGGGTTGCACACAATGCAGGAAAATATTTCCTTTAAAATGTGCAAATGTGCACTAACACTTCAAAACCCTAATATTCAAAACCTAATTTGGCTCTAAATGGCGTCTAATTTGATTTAATTAAATGTACACCTTGGACTTAAGCAAGAAGATATTAGTCCAAGGTGTGCTAAAATTAAGCACAAGTCCCTACTAGGCATAGGAAATAATGGGATTGGGTGTATCTAATCACAATCAAAATCTCTTCAATTACAATTAGAAAATAATCAAGAATTTCCTACGTCAATTGATAATTCTAGAAAAATTAGGCAAGGTTGGCTTCCTAAGAATTTTTTTGTTTTGTTATATATACAAGGAAGAGAGAGAATGGGAAGAAGAAAGAAAATTCACCTATCCCTTGGAGTGGTTGAACCGTTGGTGAAATGGTTAGCCCATTGAATTGGATCCGATCCAAGAGAATCAACCAAATCAAAGGGCAAGTAAGTTAGAAATCAAATATTTATAAAACATATACAAAGTAAAATTATACACACACACACACACAATGATAGTGGTAAGTGTGCGTTGCTTCCTAGCAATGGTGCCAAAAAGTGACGTGTGCAAAATGATGTTTGTTGAAATACGTGTTGTAGTATAGTCGAATCGCACAAATAGACTTTTAAAATTTGTAATTGTTGAAACAAAGGTATTCCGAGGTCGTTCGCTAGGAGTAATTAAATGTGAGAATACCATTATCTAATTTTTACAAAATTTCGAATCAGGAACTAGATGCAGAAAGTGTAGTTTTCAATTGCAAGCATTCTAGTTCAATAAAGTTGACAAAATATTCACTGCGGACCATGAATATGGATTTTTGAATAGCAACCATGCAAGCTATACAATGAAGTCAAATATATAAACAAATCTATGAGAAGTTAGATTGCACAAATTAATTTGGGGGCATCTTTAATTATTTAATGCTTAATTAAATGAAATAACAATTAATGTGAGTAAGCATCAAATAATTCATAAATTTCCTAAGGACAAAGTGATGTAATAAAATCCCCAAATATTTAATAACCACTTTTAATCATCAACCAAACAAAAAGTATTACCAATCAATCCCTGAAATTAAGAAATGAGCAAGATTCTTGCATTTAGGCCTGATGTAAACGCATTTACACTACTTAAAATGTCTATTTTTTCATGTTCTTAAGCATAGGATTGCATCTCATGATATAAATATTGCATAACATGCATCATCTTGCATTTAGAGTAGTTTGAATAAAATGGAGGTTAATTGTCTCCTTTCATATACTTGGACAGGGCAAACATTTAATCGGGACCTCGGATCAAAGATCCAACTGTATGGATGTAATCAGGGCGGCGATTGGAGTTCAACGACTCCAAGATCGCCCTAATCAGGCATCTGTAGCATCAGATAGTGACCGGGGAACCCTAGAAGATCAAGGGCCAGGATGGTGAAAATCCACACTTCAGATGACAAATCCAACCGCACAGATGAATTTGGATCGACGATCGCAGCCCAACGACGCAAAAATCGAGTCAATCCGACATCCGTGGCACATCTATAACTTCCAGAAGATGGACAGCCAAGATGGTGCCACGTGGCGCCATCTCGACCGCCCAAATGGCCGTATGCATTCTACGAAGGCCCCGCACCCGCTCGCTCTCCGCCGTTGGATCTTGATCCAACGGCTGTGGTCGGCTGCGCTTAAAAGCGTCCGCTCGACCATCCGTGCCCCGTAGCGCAGTGGTTGAGCGCGCTTACACGACCGGTGGGCGCGGGTTCGAGCCGCAACAGAGGGCTGGTGGCGCGGGCAATTGGGCGCGGGCGGGCATTGGATCGCGATCGGACGGCCGCGCGCGCCTCATAGCGTTCACGCGCGATTAAACGCGCAACGTCACGCGCGATCACATGCGCCAGGAGGGTGCAGCGCAGCGGGAGGAGATGCATCTTAAGCCGTCCGATCTCGTGATTGGACGGCTGAGAATCAATGAACGTGCGATGACGTTGAGCGCACGGGCAGCTGAAGCGGCGCGCGTGGGCGCGGAAGCTACGCCCACGTTGGGGCTTTAGTGACGGATTTATCCGTCACTAAAGACCCCTCATTTATTATTTTGAAGTTGTAATGTCCATTTTGCCCCCACTCCTTGCAACTATAAAAGGAGACCCCCTCCATACGAAATTCTCATCCCTTCCTTCTCTTCTCTACCCCTCCAAAGCTCAAGAGAAGCTTGTCCCACACCCGGGATGCTCCTCGCGAGATAAAGTCTAAATTTTCGTTCCCCTTCGGAAGTGGATCCCGCGACGATGATGGCGTGCTGCTTCATTCCTGTTCTTCTGCTTCGTCCTCCTTCATCCAGCTTCGTTCTCCTTCGTCCAGACGTCGTCTCGTCCGGCTCGTCCTGCAAGCAATCGTCGAGGAGGATAACTTCTCTCTCCCATTCTTATTTACAGCTTTTCTAGTGTAGAATTTTCCTACTTTATAGTGTTATTGATTTTCCGCTTTCTAGTGTAACTTTTATTTAGTTTGATTATATAAACAGTTGAAATATTGAATGCATATTCTCTCTCTCTCTTACTCTCTCTCTCTCTCTTTCTTTTAGTCTGATAGCTCCATTGTAATTATATCGCCTTGCTTATCAAAATCCTAAAAAAATATAATTGCGAATATAGATCAACGTAGCCTCCCTGTGTTCAACCCGGAATTCATTTCGGTATAAATTTTATTTGTTGAACACGAATTCTTCGCTTTCGAACTACAACGACAGATTGTCCAAAATCGAACACGTTAGCATAGCAATTCGTTAACGTTCAACATTTTGGTGCCGTTGCCGGGGAGGCAACGATTTCCAATCTTTTCTTCGCATTTCTTGCACTTTATGTTATTTTCTAACTAGATTTCTCTTGTGTCTATTGTTTTGCAGAGACCTCCATCAAGGAATCAACAAGCAGTAGACTGGAGTAAAGTGTAGTTGAAGACAACTGTAAGTGTTCCCCTATTCTTACCCCCTCCATAGATTTCATTCGCCACATTAAATCCAAATCCCAATTAACCTAGGTGTTTGCATAAATCCTAGGAATAGTTTGGTTGTTTGGATTTCCACTCACATTCATTCCACCCTCATTCATAAAAAAATAACAAAAAGATAATCTTGTGGGGTAATTTCCAACAAACACACAACACACACCCACATTCAAGGCACTTGATCAACTTGATTTGTTTTCTACTCAACTGGGTTCTGATCTGTGGAACCGGTACACACAAAGCAACACATAACAGAGTAGAAATTATTCTAGGTTAACCATTTTTGAGTGCCTAACTTAGTGGTGCATTTGTGGCCAATTGTTTGAGTTGTTTGGGCCGCACCACTTTATTTAAAACCAACTCATCAAGTGGCTCCTCCTTAGGGTTTTCAATCTAGGTATATTCCAGGCACTCCACTTTCTTTCTAATTTTAAAGGAAAATAATTTTCACCCATGTTTTACAACTTGGTTTGCCTAGAAACTTGATTGCAATTCACCTAATTTGAAACCCTAAAAGTTACTTAAGCAAGATTTGAACATTAAAATTCACGCATTATCAATAATCTTGCTTGAAAACCCTAGTTGTGCACGCACTTACACAAATCTCAATCAATCATTAAGGGCACAACCCATTGTAAGGGCCCATCACATTCCATAAGCACCACAATCCCAGGCCTTAATAAAATTGAATAGACGTTGGCCTTAAGGTTTGATTCGCTCTTCAGGGCCTAGTCTGAGATTATTTTTGATTAACCTACTTGTACTGATTAATCTGATGTCTAGCTAGGGGAGTAGCGTCAAACGACCGTGGCTGGGGGGTACACTAGGAACCGGAGGTGAAAGCCAAAGGAAGAACCTTCTCCCCAGTCCCTCCTTCTAACTGGTTGGATTAAACAGACGCAAGTAGAGTAAATCATTTACAGTCTTAAGGCGGGTTTTGGGAGTCAGTAGATCCTTAGGCTACCCCACTTAAGGACAGCCTTGTTTTGTTGTGCTGCAGGGTCCCTATCCCCAGTCCTTCCGACCTTCTCCTAGTTTATGCTGGGAAGACGGTCATTGAATCCCCGATTGGAAGGACCGTTAGAACATTCTAGGAGGCGCAAGTTAGATTTTGGTCAATTTGATCCCATAGTCGAACAACAGCCTCCTCTACTTGGAAATCCACAAGAAGAATTTCGAAGGCAGCTGGAACAAATGCAGAGAATGCAGGGCGCTCAGCCCTTGAAGGATTTTTATGATCCTTCAAATTATGGGGAACGTCCCGGCATCCAGATTCCAGCCGGTGATGTAGAAATTAAGCCCTAGGTGTTAAGCCTGATTAAACATTATCATGGGCTTGGCTCCGAAGATCCGTTTCAGCACTTGGAAGATTTGACCACTTTGGTCCAGACCACCAAGGCTCGAAACGTTAACGAGGAGCAAATGATCATGAGGCTCTTCCCCCACTCTCTTAGGGATAAAGCTGCGCATTGGTATAGGACAATAGGAAGACCAATTACAACTTGGAATGAGTTGAAATCGACCTTTCTGAAGAAATTCTTCCCAGTCGGTCGTACCAATGCTTTGAGACAGGCAATCACTACCTTTACCCAGCGGCCACGGGAGCAGTTTCATGTGGCCTGGGAGTGATTCCAGGACTTATTGCGGAGGTATCCACACCACGAGGTGCCGAAATGGCAACTTGTGCAAATCTTCTATCATGGGTTGAATGAGCAACTCAGAAACCATGTGGATGCTTCTTGCGGAGGCAATTTCCTCAATAAAGATGCAGATAGTGCACATGATTTATTTGAGAAAATGAGTGAGAATTCAATTAATCATGCCTCCATGAATACTTTTAACCGATCCCAGCAACCCAGATCAAATGTCAATGAAGTCCATGACTCTCATTCATTTGATATGGAATTGATTTTTAATAAACTTGATAAGGTGGACTTGATTGCTAAAAGAATGGAAGAGTGGATGGCTGGCAATTCTGTTAACAACTCTCAATCCACTCAATCCCAAAATTCGGGATTCCATTCCTCACGAGCTCCTTCTGGATGGGAGTTAGTGAATCAACTCGATGCGACTCAACCTATGAGTCAACATTTTTCGGAACCCCATGGGTTCCCAACTGGGGCCTTTGATCCCAGTTTTTCTGATTCTTCCCTTTCTTTCTCTCCATCCTCACCCTATGAGGATGTCTGTGCTGTACAAGAGAATGTTAGATCCAACCCCTACTCGAATGCCTATAATCCAGGTTGGAGAAACCACCCTAACTTCTCTTGGAAAAATCCAGGGCAACAGACCCAATTCCGACCCGGCAACTATGCTCCGCAATAACCAATGGGTCAGGGTCAAATATATACTCAGTTGCCTCCGAATCAGATCAATCAGCCAGCTTGGAATGCCCGTCAACCCGCAAGGTAGGCTGATTTGAACCATCAAATGGTAGAGATGCAAGGATATATGCTCCAGCTCATGCAGCAAATGAAAAACTCGCTGGACAACTTGTAATCCGGGCTCATTGCTAACTCTCGTCAACCCGGATCTCTTCCATCCCAACCCTTACCTAACCCGCGAAACATTATGAATTCGGGCAATCAAGCCCAAGGGTACGGAAATCAGAGGGACCCGCACGCACATGCTCAGGTGGTTGAGCAGGGTTCCTCGTCTTCTTCTTCTGCAAATCAACAATTCATGGTCAATCAAGCCCCTCCAATCTTTCCTAATCCTCCCCAAGACCCAAATTCTTATGCTTCTGCAAATTCTATAACTTTAAGGAGTGGTAAGAAGACTCAGGATCCACAACCACACTATTCTGATCTTTTGAATCCTGAAGAATCTGAGGAGAGAGAGGAGAATTCTAGAGGTGAAATCAAGGCTCAGGAACCTGATTCCAAAGATCTGACTCATGTTCCTTTTCCTGAAGCCTTAACCAAAGCAAAGAAGAAGTCTGTTGATAGCAATGAGGAGCTTCTGAATTTATTTAAGAATGTTGAGATCAATATCCCGCTCCTTGATGCTATCAAGCACATACCGGCTTACGCAAGATTTTTAAAGGAATTGTGTACACAAAAGCGTAACTCGAGAGAATCTGTTCCAAGGAAGGTGGTACTCTCCGAGCAGGCTAGTTCTGTTATCCTACACTACCTCCCTCAGAAAAAGAGAGATCCTAGTGCTCCTTTGATTTCTTGCGTTATCGGAGATTACACATTTGATAGAGCACTTTTGGATCTCGGTGCATCCATCAACCTAATTCCGACTTCTCTTTATGAGAAGTTTGGGTTAGGTGAACTTCGACCAACTTCAGTAACGCTACAGTTAGCAGACTGTTTGGTCACAAACCCGCGAGGCGTTATTGAAGATGTTAAAGTTAAGGTCAAGGATTTCTATTTTCCTGTAGATTTCCTTGTCCTTGACATGGATGTACCAGATAATCTGAGAAACACGCCCATCATTCTGGGGCGTCCATTCCTGGCTACCGCAAAGGCCAACATTAATTGTGAAAGCGGTAGCATGGAAATCGCCTTTGGGGACCAACGAATGAAATTGGATATTTTTAAGCGATCAACAAATTTGAGGATTGTGGATTTATTGAGGAACTTGATGAGGATAATGTTAATATTGAAACTTGTTTGACAGTTTCTTCAATTGAAAGTTCCTCTTTGGTTGATGAATTTGACCCGCAACCCTCTGACCTGACATCTTCGGAAGAGGTTACTGATTTTGTTCACTCAAAACCTCTTCCTCTTGTTGAATCTTCAGCATCTACCCTACCATCAATCATCACCCCACCCCAGCTTGAATTGAAATCATTGCCCAAGAATTTAAAATATCAATTTTTAGGACCTCAGAATATTCTCCCTGTGATTATTAGTGCCAAATTGACAAAGGAGCAAGAGATTAAATTGATTAAGGTCCTAAAGGAACATAAGGAGGCAATTGGTTGAACCATTCATGACCTCAGGGGGATAAAGCCATCTTGCTGTAATCATAGAATATTTTTGGAAGATGGATCCCGCCCTTCTCGCCAGATGCAGAGGAGATTGAATCCAAATATGCGAGAAGTGGTCAAAAAGGAAATCATCAAGTGGCTCGATGCAGGAATTATTTATCCAATCTCTGACAGTCCCTAGGTAAGTCCCGTTCAGATTGTTCCAAAGAAAGCCGGGATTACTGTTGTGACTAATGAGAGAGGTGAATCTGTCACAACTCGTTCAGCTTCCTCTTGGAGAGTTTGTATTGATTACAGGAAGCTGAACACAGCCACTAAAAAGGATCATTTTCCCCTACCCTTCATTGATCAAATCTTGGAAAAATTAGCCGGGCAGAAGTACTTCTGTTTTCTTGATGGCTACTCGGGATACAACCAAGTTCCTATCCATCCCGAGGATCAGGAAAAAACTACTTTCACCTGTCCCTACAGAACCTTTGCTTTTCGTAGGATGCCTTTTGGGTTATGCAATGCACCTACGACTTTTCAAAGGTGTATGCTAGCCATATTTTTTGACATGGTGGGAGAGTTTATGGAAGTTTTCATGGATGATTTCTCTGTTTTCGGAGAATCATTTGACTCTTGTTTGGCTAATTTAGAAATGATTCTTAAGCAATGTATCAAGACACGACTGGTCCTTAGATGGGAAAAGAGTCATTTCATGACCCAAGAGGGCATCGTTTTGGGTCATGTGATCTCTGAACGGGGAATTGAAGTGGACAAAGCTAAGGTTGATGCTATCGCTAAACTTCCTCCTCCCACATCTGTTAAACAAATCAGATCATTTCTTGGCCATGTGGGATTTTATCGAAGATTCATCAAGGATTTCTCGAAGGTTGCTCGTCCTTTGAGCAATCTTCTTGCCAAAGAAATGCCGTTTGTTTTTGACAAATCATGCCGAAAGGCATTTGATTTTCTGAAAATGGCAGTCACCTGTGCTCCAATTTTGCAACCACCAATTTGGACAGCCCCTTTGAGAGCATGACCGACACTTCTGATTATGCGGTCGAGGCTGTCCTGGGTCAGAAAATTGATCGAAAGCCCTCTATCATTTAGTACGCTCGTAAAACTCTGGATGAAGCCCAGAGGAATTACACTGTTACTGAGAAGGAATTACTAGCTGTAGTATTTGCTTTGGAAAAATTCAGGACTTATCTCTTAGGGTCTCATGTTATCGTTTATACCGACCACTCGACCTTGAGACATCTCTTGGCTAAAAAGGATGCTAAACCCTGGCTTATTTGTTGGATTCTTCTTCTTCAAGAATTTGATCTTGAAATTAAGGATAAAATTGGGGTACAAAATGTGGTGGCGGATCATTTGTCGAGACTCCTAGGTGATTCTTCTTGTCCGGACATTCCGATTGCTGACACTTTTCCGGACGAAACCATTCTTACAGTTTTAGGTGTCCACACCCCATGGTTTGCTGACATTGTTAACTATTTGGCCGTTGGTCAAATCCCCCAGGATTGGACCAAGCAACAATGGGATAGACTCAAATCTGAGGCCAAATACTACTTTTGGGAAGACCCTGAACTGTATCGCATCGGCTCTGATCAAATTATTCGCCGATGCATACCGGAGAATGAATTCAACAGTATACTCGAGTTCTGCCATGCATCTAGGTGTGGTGGACATTTCTCCGGGAGAAAGACGGCTACAAAAATCTTGCAATCTGGCTTCTATTGGCCGTCTTTATTCAAGGATGCCCAGGACTTCTCAAGATCATGTTCTTGATGTCAGTCACTCGGGAACATAACTAAGAGAAACATGATGCCCCTAAACCCTATTCTTCCTGTAGAAATTTTCGATGTTTGGGGCATCGATTTCATGGGACCCTTTATCCCTTCATTTGGACATCAGTACATTCTTGTTACTGTTGATTACGTGTCCAAATGGATTGAGGCGATTCCCACCCGAACCAATGACCACAAGGTGGTCATTAATTTTGTCAAGAACAATATCTTCAGTAGGTTCGGGATTCCGAAGGCTATCATCAGTGATGGTGGCACTCATTTTACTAATGCCCAATTCCAGAATTTATTGGCCAAATACGAGGTTAATCATCGAATTTCCACACCTTACCATCCCCAGACGAATGGATAAGCCGAGATCTCCAATCGAGAGATCAAGAACATTATGCAAAAAACGGTTAGGCCTGATCGCAAGGATTGGACTCAAAGCTTGAGGATGCTCTTTGGGCCTACCGTACGGCGTATAAAACGCCCATCGGCATGTCTCCATTCCGTTTGGTGTATGGAAAGGCGTGCCATCTACCCGTAGAGATTGAACACAGGGCATTCTAGGCAATCAAACAATGCAATTTAGATCTGAATCTAGCTAGGAAGACCAGGAAACTCCAACTATCTGAGTTGGAGGAGCTTAGAAATGATGCTTATGAGAATGCCAAGATCTACAAGGTTCGGACCAAAGCTCTACATGATCAATTGATTTCCCGCAAGAGCTTTGAGCCAAACCAAAAGGTCTGGTTATTCGATTCTAAACTTAAGCTCTTTCCTGGCAAACTTAGATCTAAATGGAATGACCCATTCATAATTGATCAGATTTTTTCAAATGGTGCCGTTCAGATCTCTGACCCAAAGACGGGTAACACCTTTAAAGTCAACGGTCAACGTTTGAAGCCTGTTGTTGACCGTAATCTTCCAGAACCCATCTCAGACTCTGTTGCTCTAGCCATTCTGTGACTTCTTTGGCTAGACTTCACCTAGCTGACGGCATTAAACTCAGCAGTTGTACATATGACACAAGGCTGATACGAGCTTCATTTCCAGGTGACATCTTTCATATTCTACCCTTTCTTTCATGTCTCTTTTTCAATGAGGACATTGCATTAGCTAGGCATGGGAGGGTGGATTCATTTTTGAATTATTTGATCAGCTTTGTGAAATCTATACAAATTGTTTTTCTCTTCTTATTTATATATAAAAAAAAATTTAGGAAGGATTAGTTGGACATTAGGACTTTTCAATCCTAAGAAATTTTACATTAGGATCTGAACACAAAGACCCTTCAGGTCTTTGGACTTAATTAGCCTGTGTATCCACTAAAATGTGGATTTGTCTTTGAGTCCTCGCCATCTTAATTCTATTATAATTGAAATAAATAAGTTTGGGTGATAAGTACATGACTTATCAACCCACGCTCTGATTTGAGGGAATTTTGAGTTTTAAGCATCTGCACACTTTCTTTGCACTGACTCGTTGTTCGGCGATTTTAACGGAAATTGGGTAGCTAATGAACCTTCTAGGGTGATATGGCTGGCAAGTTATCGTGGGTAACAGCCCATAGGTAGGTTGTCCAGAGCCCAGTCACTGGACCTTTCTCTTTTTGCTGCCTTTAGGTAAATCTTAGACCAGGGAAGCCACCTACTTAAAAAAAAAAATTAAAAATAAAAGGAGAAAAGAACAAAAAGAAATAAGCCACACTTTGCCGCACGAGTATGGCTGGCAAGTTGTCGGTGGTAATAGCTCATCGACCGGTTGTCCAGAACCCAGCTCCGAAAATGCACTAAAAAATCCCAAAACACTTAGGAAGAAGCGGAGAAGTAGAATAAACCGGGGAGATATACACTGGATTCACCCTTGTGTTGACCCCGTAAAAAATAAAAGTAGGGAGAAAGCTGCCGGTTGTAAAGATTTACCTTTAGGTAGAATTCTTTTTGAGGTCACCTAGAGGCATAGAAATCTGAAGTCCATTTTAATTGCCGGTCAATGAGTCTATCACAATCACAATAAGATTCTTAAAACTTAGGGTTATCATCAAATCTTGGGTGAGTTGAATGGCCGTAGAAAGCCACTCTTAAACCTAAAAATTTGAAAATCCAAAAAAATTAGAAAAGAGTAAAAAGAGAAAAAGAAAATTTTCTTTGAATAAGGCGAGGCTTGAGGCGGTCTGCATTTTGGCTGATACCCAAGCACTGTTGTGTCTTTGAAAGTTCAGTTCCTAAGTAGACAATTTCTTAATGATTGAAAATAACTCAGGTCCAAATAATCCAACCTAATTCTTTTATAAATAGCATATAGTTTTTGCTAGGGACTAGCAAAAGATAGGCATGGGGGTACGATGTAAACACATTTACACTACTTAAAATGTTTATTTTTGCATGTTCTTAAGCATAGGATTGCATTTCATGATATAAATATTGCATAACATGCATCATCTTGCATTTAGAGTAGTTTGAATAAAATGGAGGTTAATTGTCTCCTTTTATGTACTTGGACAGGGCAAACATTTAATCGGGACCTTGAATCAAAGATCCAACCGTATGGATGTGATCAGGGCAGCGATTGGAGTTCAACGACTCCAAGATCTCCCTAATCAGGCATCCGTAGCATCAGATAATGACCGGGGAACCCTAGAAGATCAAGGGCCAGGATGGTGAAAATCCACACTTCAGATGACAAATCCGACCGCACGAATGAATTCGGATCGACGATCGCAGCCCAACGACGTAAAAATCGAGTCAATCCGACATCCGTCGCACCATCTACAACTTCCAGAAGATGGACGGCCAAGATGGTGCCATGTGGCACCATCTCGACCGCCCAAACGGCCGCACGCATTCTATGAAGGCCCCGCACCCGCTCGCTCTCCGCCGTTCGATCTTGATCCAACGGCTGTGGTCGGCTGTGCTTAAAAGCGCCCGCTCGACCATCCGTGCCCCGTAGCGCAGCGGTCGAGCGTGCTTACGCGACCGACGGGCGCGGGTTCGAGCCGCAGCAGAGGGCTGGTGGCGCGGGCGGGCGTTGGATCGCGATTGGACGGCCGCGCGTGCCCGATAGCGTTCACACGCGATTGAATGCGCGGCGTCACGCGCCAGGAGGGTGCAGCGCAGCAGGAGGAGATGCGTCTTAAGCCGTCCGATCTCACGATCGGGCGGCTGAGAATCAATGAACGTGCGATGACGTTGAGCGTGCAGGCAGCTGAAGCGGTGCGCGTGGGCGCGGAAGCTACTCCCACATTGGGGCTTTAGTGACGGATTTATTATTTTGAAGTTGTAATGTCCATTTTGCCCCCATACGAAATTCTCATCCCTTCCTTCTCTTCTCTACCCCTCTAAAGCTCAAGAGAAGCTTGTCCCACACCCGGGATGCACCTCGCGAGATAAAGTCTAAATTTTCGTTCCCCTTCGGAAGTGGATCCCGCGACGATGACGGCGTGCTGCTTCGTTCCCGTTCTTCTGCTTCGTCCTCCTTCGTCTTGCTTCGTTCTCCTTCGTCCAGACGTCGTCCCATCCGGCTCGTCCTCCAAGCAATCGTCGAGGAGGATAACTTCTCTCTCCCATTCTTATTTACAACTTTTCTAGTGTAGAATTTTTCTACTTTATAGTGTTATTGATTTTCCGCTTTCTAGTGTAACTTTTATTTAGTTTGATTATATAAACAGTTGAAATATTGAATGCATGTTCTCTCTCTCTCTCTCTCTCTTTCTTTTAGTCTGATAGCTCCATTGTAATTATATCGCCTTGCTTATCAAAAATCCTAAAAAAATATAATTGCGAATATAGATCAACGTAGCCTCCCTGTGTTCGACCCGGAATTCATTTCGGTATAAATTTTATTTGTTGAACACGAATTCTTCGCTTTCGAACTACGACAGGTTTTCCAAAATCGAACACGTTAGCGTAGCGATTCGTTAACGTTCAACAAGGCCCCTGAGATAGTGGGTCCCTATGCATTTTTCTTTCTTGCAGAATGGTCCCTAAAGCATCTCCTACTCTTCTTCTTCTTGATGGCTAACAGGAAGAAGATTCGCTCAAGAGGGGGTCAGTCGTAGGTGCCTAAAGCTCCTTGCTGGGGGTCACAACAAGTCCTCCATGCTCTCACAAAGCTTCGTAAGAAGCTTTGGACCTTGGGGGTGGCCGAAGGTGGGCCACCGTGGTCGAGGAAGATGGTGGCGGCCAGCAATGGTGGTTTGGCACAAGAGGCATTGAAACTCCAAACTGAGGGGTTGAGGAGCTTGACCTGGGCTTGGCGGAGGTGGTGGTAGTGTTGATTTGGCGTGACTAGGCTGGAGGAGACCAGCTGGATTCGAGGAAGACACCGGCAAAGGGTGGAGTTCGGTGGGTGTTGTGGAAGCTCAAAACCTACAATAGATTGAGGGCTTTTATTCATGGTGACGTGGCAGAGCTTCAGAGGTGGTCGATGGTGAGTAAGAAGGGTTAGCAGAGGTGATTGGTCGTGGCCAAAGTTGACGACGAACATCCATCGGCCACGAAGAAGGCAACGAGGAGGGCGGGGTTGTGGAGGTTGATTCCTAGATCTAAAGGATCTAAACTATCCTATAGATAGAGGACTACCTAATGGACGACGAGGAGGCGGAGAATGACTGGGTTTGGCCCGCCGATCGCGACGAAGGAGGAGGGTCCAATGGAGGAGGCTGGCGATGAGGAATGGGTCAAAGGACCCTTGCTTTGGTTGGTGAGGATCGAAGGAAGTTGAGGAAGAAGATGGCACCACTTTTAAGGTCGGAGCATGTGTGGAGGAAGAGATCAGAGGAGCCATCGGGGTCTCATCGTCGGTGACTTCATGGAAGAAGGAAGAGGGGGTAGGGATGCACCTAGACTTGACGAGGAGGAATGTTAGAGCATGGCCATGCTTTATAGGAGAGTGGTGGAGGCAATTGCGGCCGATTTGCAGCCCAATCAAGGTCGACATTGGTGTGGTTTGATTGCACTCCCGTGACAACTTCAGCCACAGATTGCAGTTGGTGTAGATGCCAAGAACGACTGAAGATTACTCGAAATCAATGACTTATGATTGGGGAACCTGTCCACCAAATTTGGTGGAATTCCATTGTGTGGATTGTGAGAAATGAGCTTCCAAAGATGGCTTCAGACGCACATTTCACAAGGAGGAACTGCTGGAGGAAGATGGTCTCAGGGGCATAAATGAAGAAAATAGAAAGTTAAGGGGCCCTTTGCATGGAAATTAGAAATTAAAGGACCAAATTGCAAACTTTATGAAGATAGACTCTAATTAGGCTCAAAATTTGTGAGTAACCTAATTTGGATCCAAGGAATCTAATGGTGGCATCAATTTTGAGTTTTGATGAAGTTTGAATTTTTAATTTACATTTTAATCCAAAATATACCAATTACCTGCCTTAGTTTTCGTTTGAGGTCAATTTAGGCTCATTTTGTAAAATTGAATGTTCTAAACATATAGAATATTTTTCAATGATTTTTAGAAGGTTTAGATTACATTTATTTTTTTCAAAACCCTTTGAATTAAAGTGAGCCTGAAATTAGGGTTTTATTAATTGTAAAATTGACTTTTATTTTAGAGAAACCCCAACTTAATCAGTATAGGTTTACCCTTGGTTTAATCTGCATTTGTATTTTGCTATTAAAATAGCAGAATTAACCAACTTTGATTCATGCCCCCCAATTTTTGATATTCTTTAACTATACCTTTTTAATGATTAATTAGGTGAATTTAACCTTAGGACTTAGCCAAATTAAGCTAGATATAGAGGATAATGGTGCCACCATCATTCTCTCATGTCGTAATTGATGCAATCTTTGTTGATGAATATTCAAATCTGAAGGTGGCAGTTTGTCTTTTGCGCTTGTGGTCTACTTGGCGCAGTATCCAATTCTTCTTAAGCTTTGCATAAGATATTTTGGATCCAAGGTGCCTGAGACTTTTCAGGGTTTGAATTTGCCATGTTGAATCCATCTTAACACTAGATAGTGCTACTTGTCATCTACATCCTACCCAAAGGCTAATTTCATCAATTAATAGTCCTGACTATGCTTCTTAGATGGATCTCTATAAACTAGTCTTGTTTAATCATTTCAAGTGTTAATTTAATTTTGATGGAATGGATCGAAGCCCAATCCCTATAAGGATGGAACATAAAGACTTCAAAACTAAGGCTATTGAAGGTCAGACTTTAGGCTATCCTGATAAGAACATTATTCATAAGTGTAGCAACATTAGATCTACCCTTAAATCACGAAGTAAGCAAGACCGTAAAGTCCAATAAATGGAGAAATTAGAAGTTGAAAAGCCATCGAATGGATTTTGACATAGTTTGGAAGATGTCTATATTAAAAGGCTAAGAATTGCAACTCCAATATGATTAACAACTCTTAATGGAGCAAACATTTTTGGCACTAATAGCCAAATGAAAAAATATCAAAGTGTAAGGAAGCGATCAGATCACTACGTGGCATCGTGAAAGTGTCAAATCAAGCATTTTTAAAAACTTGAAACCATAATTGATTTGATGTCATAAACTGATCATGTGAGTATGCGAAGAACACTCAATTACCAGAACCACATGGGATAAACTATTTTTCTCTCATTTTGGGGTTCCATGAGATAGAAGTATACTTTCGTGGGTGGTGTAATTCAGCATCCTAAGTGTGGTGCCTCCTGTAATAAGTTTCAGTACAAAGGAGACCCTTCATCTCGATAGGTTAATGAGATCGCTACGTTGAGAACACCAAACCCATTCTTCTTTGTGAACTCCTTAGCAAAAAGTCAAGGATGACCCTCGTCCTCCTCCTCAATCCATGAGTTCCTCTGACTAGAGGAATAATTCTTCACACATCCAGAATATTTGGACTTCCAGCGGAGAGAAAAGATAGCCAAAAAGGTTGATTCTGGATGTCCAGAATAGTTCTTGGATGTCCAAAAGAGATCCTGGAAGACCTCCAAAGCTCCTAGATGACTAGGAAGGTTGGAGATGGAGGGGAGTTAGGTTTTCCAATTAGGATTTGTTAAGATCCTCTCTTTCCCTTTGGGAGATATTTATAAGGATTCTTAAAATCCCAATATGATGGGAAACCATTAGATCTTAATCTAATGGTTGGGGTGTAATCTTACTTGATTTTTGCATGATTGGCTCATAACTAATTAAGGCCAATGTGGATTTGGTATTCAAACTTTATTTAATTTCTATCCAAACCTTTTAGATCAAGCCCAAGCAAATTAGGCCTAATTGAATGTTAATCAAATGTTATTTAACTCTTTAAACAATATTTGATTTCTCTATTAGTAGTGATTAAACCAATAATGTTTTTTGATGGTTCCTAGTTGTTGGATAAATCAAATATTATTTAAAGAGTTAAATTGCATTTGATTTGACATTTAATTGGACCTTATTTAATTAGGTTTGATCTAAAGGATTTGGATTGCAATTATTAATGTTTTGATACCAAATTCAAACATCCCATAAGTTGTTAAGGGTTTATCTTGCAACATTTCAAGTAAGATTTAATCCCATCCTTTGGATCTCCAATCATATTAGGATTAGTTGGGAATCCTTATAAATATCTCCCAAGGCAAACCTTAACCCTCAATTAATCACTAAATTCCTCCCTGCCGTGAGAGAGAGAGAGAAGAAGAAGAAGAAGAAGAGAGCACTAGTTGCTCCCTTCCATCCTCTCTATATAGGACATCTAGAGAAGTCTGATGCACATATTAGACTTGCAAAAACACATGACTAGAAGTTTGATTCACACATAACTTGTGATTTCTAGCATTTTCTCTCTACGGTCTCCTGATTGTCAAGAGATCTCACTAAGGAAGGAGGAGGACGAGCGTTGTCCTTGATTCACGTGGACTTCATGGGTTTGTTGTGATTGATCATCCTCAACATGAAGGGCTTCATCCACTTGTCGAGGAGGAGGGTTCGGAAAGTAGTTCCAACCATGTGATTCTGGTTATTAAGGTGTTTTTGTTTAATTGCATGATCATTTTTTGCATCGATTCGATCATGATTTAAAATTTTAAAATACCCTGATTCACACTTCTAGGATGCCATTGTGCGATCCAATAGCACACCAACAACTCCATCATCCATGAAACTTGTAACACTGGCCTAGATGGACTACCCCCTATCTTCTTTAGAAGAGCTAGTTAATAGTCCAAAGTGATGTCATGAATTTTGTGGTTAATGCTTTCCAATGTGGGAACATCCTTGAATCCATTGGTAATGCCTACATAATGCTTATCCCAAAATATCCATTCCAATGGAACACAAAGACGTAGACCGATTAGTTTGATGAATACCCTTTACAAGATCATTCTGAATATCCTTGCTAATAGAATAAAATCTATGCTACCTCACATTATCTCTGTGTCTTAACTAGCCTTTTTAAACTTGAGAAATATTATTGATGATATTATCATTGCCAAGGAAATCCTCCATTGAATCATATGCTTACTAAATGAGACATGGAAAAGCTTTTAATAAAATTTCTTAATCATTTATTTTTTATTTACTACATCAATTGAACTTTTCTGTATGTATAATAAGTTTAAGGAAGAGTTTATCACTTCTATCAAGTACTTCATTCTAGTCCTTGGTGCCCCACATTGATGCATAACTCTTTTAGTTAGTTTTTGCCAAGGATGCTCCTTATCTCCATTCCTCTTTATTTAGGAATTGTGGTTCTCTTAAGGTTGAAAAATATAGGTCCACTTTATGGTCTTAAAGTTTCTAAGACCACATTGGAGATTAATATATATACTATCTTATGCAAATGACACCAAATTGGTCAATAGGGATTGTGAGGAGGAGGCACATGCACTAAAAGATGTTTAGACCTTTATCATATGTTTTCTAGTTGAAAAATCAATTATAAAAATCATCAATTATTTTTAATAAAAAAATGCCCAACTAACATAAGAGGAAACATAAGAGACATCCTACCTACAAATGATGGAACGAAGCACATCACTTATCTTAGGACCTTCTTTGTTAATTCAAGATTAGGAATTCATGCATCTAAGATATTGACAAAGAAGATCGCAAAGAAGCTACAAGGTTGAAAGATAAATCTACTATATCGGTCTAGTAGAACAGTTGCAATCAAACTAGAATTTAACTGCTACTAGGTTTGACCCCGCTTGCACTCAATGCAAGCAATTTTACTCACATGTAGAATGTTCTTCCGAATGTATAAAAATTCAAACGATGGTAACATCAAATCTATAGGGGAGAGGTTGAAAGAAGGCCACATATCCTACACAATGGAAAGAATTCTTCTAATGGTCATAGGTATATGGTAATAATTAAGTACCACTACATTGATATTATGCATAACTGACACATTTATTCATGCTTGCCATTCTCAACCATTGTAACATGGTAACCTCTTGGCCTTGTAGTAATTAACCATGGTCATGGTTTCTTTTTGTTTATTAACATGTCTTTGGAAGTCAGAACATGATTATAATCCTAATCTTTAACACCACAAGTTGTGGAACTTGTTTCTCGCAAGCCAAGGATAGAAAGCTATTGTGAGCTTCCAAAACTTCTCAAATTGCATCCTCCTTTTCCCTTTCCACATTTTGGATAAATGAATGCCCCATAGCTTTCCCCCTATCGTGCTTCTCCTATCACAGAAGTCAAATGTTGTGACTAGGAGGAGCATGAGGAGGCAGGAGACAAAGTAGTGAGAGGTGGGAGGCAGTAGAAGAGAGTGGGAGGAGGCAGAAGAGAGTAGCGACAGAGAGTAGGAGGAGGTGGAAGATAGCAATAGGAGCAGTGGGAGAGAGTGGAAGGAGGTGGAAGAGAGGAGGTGGGAGAGAGAACGTTGACAAGAGAGCGAGATAGAGAGAGTGAGAGGTGACATTGAGAGACGGAGAGAGAGGAGGTGTGAACTAGAGTAAGCGGGAATGGGAGAGAGAGAGGTTTGGGCGGAGAGAAAGGAGTCGTGAGAGTGTGGTAGAGGACATGAATTATGAACACAAGGCCTAGGTAATGGAATAAGACACAATGTTTGCAACATTTACAAGAAGTGTCATTGCAAATAGTGGCTAGGAAAAACTAAGATAAGGAAAAATAAAGTAATAATAAAGTGAACAATGTTGCAATCACATCTATTCAATATATTTAAGGGTTTTATGTTACTTCATGGCCACCTTTTTGATGAGAATGAAGAGGGAAAAATGATAGGTTTTCATAGAAAATTTGGTGAGGAGAATTATCTCGTAATAAGAGATGCCATTACACTTCCTAGGGTAACATTAGTTTCCTAAAGAATTTTGAAATCCTAGATGTTCATCTAACATTCCTAAATAAAATTGATTTCATAAGATAAATGGGTGGATGTTAGCTAACGGGATAACCATTTTTATTTCTTTACTCAAGCGTATCAACTTCCCTCATACATTTTTGGCATACCATGATCTCCATAAATCACTTGAAGTTATGAAGAGATATATATAGATGAGAATAGAGGCCAACTAGAAATTCCCCCGAGTGCCCCCTTTCGTCTTCAATCGACCCTGAGCAAAACCCTAGCGACATTGCTGCTGGGTGACCCTCACCATCCCCCCTTCCCAATCCCTGCGGCGGCTTATCTTATCGTGTTTTCGGGCATGTGGTGGTGAGGTGGGTGCTGATAGTTTGATTGCATCTTCGGCCACGAGGTCACATGTGACGGTATGGCCTTTGATTGAGGTTCCCCCCCGTTGTCTTTGGTCTCGATGGCTAAGGTGGCTATCGGCTACCCCTCATGGCCTCTGTGTTGACCTTGGGTCGGGGCTCCTCAAGGCGGCGGAAACAGCATCTTCGGTGGTGTCCTCAACTCTTCTCCAACTGGCTGTTCCTAATGCCCTCCTCATAATGAAGCTATGGTGGGTTAGCTAGGGTCGAGATGCCTCCATCGCCATTTTCGATTCGACCATCGGTGTCCTCGGCTACTTTTGTGGTCATTTATTTTTCTTTTTCTTTTTCTTTATTTTATGTTGGTTCTTGTGCTGATGGGTCATGCTTGAAACTGTGCATAATGCGATCAGGCTTTTGACCAACGTTGTCTTACTGGTCTTACCTATCTTATGCAAATCTTCGACACTGTTTGATGGAGTGAATTGTTATCTATAGCGTCGAAAATATTTTCAAAAGCAGGTTGGGTCGTGCAGCTATGTGTTAACTCTTTGTGTGTTTTGTTTTTGCTTGGGCGAGTGCTACGCCCTTTTAGGAGGTGTGGTTCCTCTCTTTGGAGGATGTGATGTTATGATATAATCTACTTCTTCCTATCAATGAAATTTCACCTCTGCAAAAAAAAAATATATAGATGAGATTAGAGGCTTCCTAGAGAATTGAATATTATGATTGAGTACGGATAGAAATGATTCTCTCCCAAGTTATGTTTCACAATTACTCGATAAAATTTTATAACCTGGAATCTAGATCTAGATTATATCAGTTTTATCTTCAATAACCATGTTCTAGATTATATAGCAGGTACAGGCATTCTGATGGCAGATAGACATGAAGACAAACTTATGGGTTCTGCATAGGAAAGGTTTCTTTTCTATTACATCAGTTTGTTATTTTATGGTATTTTTGATGTTGGCATAATACCAATTCTTCGGTATATGTCATAAAGGAAGCCAGGAAGGTTTGGGGTCTCAAGCTCCTACCAAGAATGTAGCTGTTACTGTGGAAATTACATTGTAGCACTCTTCTCTTCAATGAAAAGTTTAGCATCTTCTTGTTTTGGGACTCGTTGGGTTGCTTCTTTGTTTGAGAAAATCTTGAATCTACTGATCGTCGCTTTCTGCAGTATTCTTTTACTTGAGCTCTTTCATTTTCTTTTAGGTGGATGCTAAACTCCAACTTAGAGAATCCTATGAACGTCATTCTCTCTTATCAGACTACTCAAGTTAGTATTGAGAAAATCCACGTAAGGATCACATACGCTTATAATTGCTGTTATAATCTGTCAGATAATAACGAAAGCCATTGCGGTATACTCTTGGACTGCTGTTGCTACTTTATTTATTAGTGCATCGATTTATAACTATTCAGTCTTCTCAAATGTATAGCCTTCATAGAATACTTCTCAATTTGTGCTTCTTTTTGCAATTATAGGTGGAAAAAGAAAAGACGGGTGGCTATTTTAGAGACCAACGCTCAGGCTGAAGCTCAGGCTTTATTGAAGGCTGCTGCAAAGTCGGGAAACTTTTTAGATGAAGTAGATGGCGTGGCAACTTTTCCTTGTGTCCATCCCTCTAGAGCAATGGTCTTTTTGCTGGATTCGTTTGTAAAGTCCTGTGTATCGTAGAGAACTACTCTATCCTGACTAGGTTTTAGCTCCAGTTACTCTGTAGTAAATATCCTATCCCAAACTTGGTTGTTGCTCATTTGTTGCATACCCTTGAACTTGTACGTATTGCTCATGATTTTGTTAAGGTAGTTAGTGTGAGATGCCCTAAAAATAGGATAGTTCCACTGGAGGCTCATGCAATTAAATTGGATGATAAAATTTGATAATTGCTATATTTTAGGTGGCTGCTTTAAGTCTACTAAATTTATACCCAACAAGTTGCTAAAACTAGCTTTTCTTAGTTAGGCTAGGATCTTGATCTTGGTTGTTATATACTATGTCTAGGCAATTTGGTGCTTGGTAAGTTGGATCACATCCTTGAGCATCCCCTGAATATATCACCGTAGAAAATCTTTCCTTTTGATTGATTACATTATATTTTGCTTTCCAAAAAAGAATAAAAAGACTTATCAGTAGGCTTAAAACACAAGGCCAAGTTTAGAAGTCTGGATTCAGTCAGTGTCGCTATGAAGTTAAATAACTAGCATGTTACGCTAGTTGGTTCAATTCGAAGCCCATGCTTTGCTTTCTACGCTAGTTCTAAGGACGAGCTTGAATTGGGGATATCTCCAGCCACAGAGATATCCTATGGAATAACTTCGGGTTTCGTTAGGATGTTGGATAAAAGTTATGATCAGGTGGTGTGATGGGATTAGAATGAATAATGTTTGAATAATGTTAAAATATCATCTCAAATATCTCTACATAATGTATTAATTTATATATCATATTTAACGTACACTCACTTTACTTTTCAATAAAATAATAAAAAAAATAGAATATCATATAAAGTAAATAAATTATAAGTTTTTTATCAATATTTATATCACATTAACTTATAATTTATAATACATCAACTTATCTATCATATCAATCCTTGTTATCCCAAAGCTTACATTAATATCACTAAAATTTATTTCACCTTGGTTACGATTGGATGTGTGATAAGTAAGTGGGATAGTTGATATGTTATAGGTAAAATAAATAATACGATGAATAATGATGAAATTGTACTTCTAGTGGATTATGGTATATGCAAGGATAATGTAAGTGACGATTATATAGAGGCAGGTGTCATGAACATTGACAACACGAGCAATAAATCAAATTGCATAAAGATGTGTGTGAGATAAATCTACTCTATCCCACAAATTATCTTATCCACATAAGATAAAATTTACTCCAACATCTAAATGAAACCTATCATCTAAGGATAAATTTTACCCAACATCTAAACAATATCCCATTCCATCGCATCAACATTTATTATAATACATCAACTTTCAAAATACCCCAATACATTACACCAACATATATTAAAATATTTCCACTCACCCAAAACAAGATACCCCAAAACATTTATATTCTACTTTCACATCATAATATTACGATATTATTTATAAATATCATGTCTATATGTCAAATATTTTATCTCTTTACTTAATCCATCTGTACAGCCTAACACACACCTTATTCTAGACTTATTGTAACTCTTTGACCGGGGATATCTCTCGTAACCCAGCAGTCGTTGCATGTAAATAGTCCCAAATAGTTTGATCAATCCACATATATATATACTCGTCGGGTAACCGTCTCTAACGCATGCGCCGCGATCTCGATCCATCTTATGTCAAGCGTGGACCAAAGCCTCCATCTATTATTCAGTCGGTGGAAGATTATTTTTCTTTTGCGTTGCAGGGTAGCCCACGATGGTCAGAAAAACACGTGGATTTCAAAGAAAGATACAGACGGCGACGATAAGGATAGGGAGAGAGAGAGAGAGAGAGAGAGAGAGACGGGGAGGAAGCCTCGTAAAAGCTAAACTATCGAGGCGTGCTTGCCTGCCATTACCACCCTCTCCCTCCCTTCCGCTGCCCACCCCCCATATATTTATATATATATATTTCTCTCTCTATATATATCTATCTATCTATCTCGTGAGTCGTGAGTGTGCACCACCTCTGCCATTCCATTCGTCTCTGGAATAAAGACGTCCCCTCGTTATTTAATCCCACACGGAACCCGAAAACCTTCCAAAGGCGAGATCTTTCCCCGTGATCCTGCCTTGGACAATGGCGGAGGACCACTAGAGCAGAAAGGGACAAGTTGGGTTTTGGCGTGGTCGCGGGAAAGGACGCGGCTCCCCCTCGTCCGCACCTGGAAGAAATACCAGTTGGGTCGGTCTCGTCTGGACTTTGCGTTGGAAGGCATGCAGTGTGGGCGAGGAGGTTGGTGGTGCTGCTGTTTGGGAACCTGACAGGACGTGTGCTTCCCTGCTCTAAGGCCGCCCTTTGGTTTAATTGCTTTCGCCTGCGGGAACTCAACTCAACTCCCTGTTCCTGCGAGATTTCATGACGCTCTCTCCAAAGCTCCGCTGCCTCCGTGAGCTGCACTTCTGAAAAAAAGAAGGCGACTCTTCCCTGCTGAAAACTCTTTATTTTTCTTCTCGTCTTCCAAAAAAAAAAAAAAAAGAACGTGTGTCTTGCTGTATCTTGATTTTAGAGCTTGAAACTGTTCTCTTTCTGGCAGGTTATCGCAAGGAGTGGACCTCAGTGATCTCATTTTGCACTCTTGAGGATGGGCAGAGGGTATGCTTTGATCGACAGTGAGGAGTTTCAATTCTATCCTTTCTTGGATTTCTCCATTTGTTCTTCCTTTTTGTTGCTTGCTTTCTAATTTGCTTGGTTCTGATTCAAAGTCGTGTCTTTTGTTGTTGATCCCCAGGAATGGGCGCGTTGCTTGCTGTGCAATCCGCTTTACCCGAGCTCGAGGTAATGGGAGTTTGTGATCGGCGACGAAAGAGGCGGGTTCGGATTTTAACGAAGATCCTAAACTGTTCATGAGATTGGGTCTGGTCTGGCCCGCCGCGGCTCGAGCCGATTTCGTTGATTCACACCTGTATATTCTGCTAGAAAAATATAGTTACCTTGTTTGCTAAAAATGTCAGAGATTTTGGTAATCAAGTCTGTATATGCAGTTGGGGTACTGCTCCGTTGTACCACCGTAATCGCGCTTCTACTGTGCGTTCCATCGGAAGGGCTGAATTGGGAAGGGCAGCATCTGCTGGAGATCAAGGGCAGCTTGAAGGATGAGCTTAACCAACTTGATAGTTGGAATGCGGGCGATGCGACACCTTGTAAATGGCGTGGCGTAAACTGTAGCCTCGACGGAGAGCCGGTTGTCCTATCTGTTGACTTGAGGTCCATGAATCTGTCGGGATCCTTGTCCCCTAGCATTGGTTTGTTGACCCACCTAAGGTTTCTGGATCTCTCCTTTAATGGGATTTCTGGAAGTATACCTGCCGATATTGGGAACTGCTTGATGCTAGAAGAGCTTTACCTCAACGACAACGAATTCGGAGGCGGTATCCCGGGGGAAATTGTCAAGTTGTCGTTCCTCAGGGTGCTCAATGTTTGCGACAACATGCTTTCCGGATCCCTACCGGAGGATATTGGTAACCTTTCTTCACTTGTGGAGCTGCTGGCGTATACTAATAACCTCACTGGTTCACTGCCTTCTTCCATCGGGTTGCTCGATAATCTGGTAACTTTTCGTGCTGGGCAGAATTTCATCTCTGGTCCGATACCGGCTGAGATAAGCAGGTGCAGGAAGCTGCAGATGTTAGGCTTGGCACAAAACCGGTTTGGAGGGCACCTACCGAAAGAACTTGGAATGCTCAAGAGCCTGAAAAATATTATACTTATGGACAACTCCTTCTCTGGTGTCATACCAAAAGAACTTGGTAACTGCACGGGTCTTCAGAGCATCGCTCTCTATAAGAACAAACTCGTTGGTGGGATACCAGCAGAGATTGGGAACCTCAAGCTCTTAAAGAAATTGTATCTTTACAGAAACAGGCTTAATGGAACCATTCCTAAAGAGATCGGCAACCTAATGCAGGCTGAAGAGATTGATTTTTCGGAGAATTATCTTACAGGAGAAATACCGGCCACATTGTCTAATGTGAAGGGATTGCGTTTGCTATACCTCTTCCAAAACAAGCTCACAGGGGAAATCCCTGTGGAGCTTTGCAGCTTGAGGAACCTAACTAAGCTCGATCTCTCCATCAATCGCCTAACTGGACCTATCCCCATCCAGCTGCAATATTTGACTGAGCTGATCCAATTGCAGCTATTTAATAACATGCTCACAGGTATCATTCCTCAGGACCTTGGGGCGTATAGCCCACTTTGGGTGGTTGATCTCTCATTCAACAACTTCAGTGGGCCGATACCAAGCCAACTTTGTGGGCATTCAAACCTTATCTTATTGAACCTCTTCTCCAACAAGTTGACAGGAAATATCCCAGTTGGAGTCACAAACTGCAAGTCCTTGGTGCAGCTTCAATTGGGAGCAAACAGTCTGACAGGGAGCTTTCCTTCCGATGCTTGCAGACTGGTAAACTTATCGGCGATTGAGTTGGGACAGAACAGGTTCACTGGCCCAATTCCTCCAGAGATAGGCAACTGCAAGTCATTGCAAAGGCTCAGCCTTCCTTTCAACTACTTCTCATTTGAGTTGCCAAGGGAGATTGGGAACCTAAGTCAACTTGTGGTTTTCAATATCTCGAATAATAATCTTACTGGAACTGTACCTCATGAAATTGTCAATTGTGGGAGGCTCCAGCGGCTTGATTTAAGTCGAAATTCTTTCTCGGGCAGTCTATCGAGCGAGCTGAAAAACCTTTCGCAGTTGGAAAGACTTATTTTATCAGATAACAATCTTTCAGGTTATTTGCCTTCCGTATTGGGAGATCTCCCTCGTTTGACGGAGTTGCAGATGGGTGGTAATAAATTTTCTGGCGGAATACCCAGAGAACTCGGTCAGCTTTCAAGCTTGCAGATTGCCATGAATCTAAGCTATAACAATCTCTCTGGGGACATACCTTGGGAGCTTGGCAATCTTGCTTTACTTGAATATCTTCTACTTAACAATAACCGTTTAAGTGGTGAAATTCCACCAACATTTGCCAATCTCTCAAGTTTGCTCTGCTTGAATGTTTCATATAATGATCTAACTGGGCCTCTTCCTTCTGGACCAGTGTTTCAGAATATGGATGCCAGCTGCTTCATTGGAAATGAAAGGCTTTGTGGTGGAGTGCTCCGTAGTTGTGGGCAATCACCTCTATCATCCACTTCACCAAGATTGCGAAAAGTACCAAACCCGCTGGGGAGGACGGTGGCTATAGGTGCTGCAGTTATTGGTGGAATTTCACTTATTCTTATTTTTGTAATGGTGCACCTCATGAGGCGACCCTTTGAGGTGGTCTCTCCTTTGCAGGATAAACAGCCCACTTCAGCTAATAATGGAGTGTATATTTCCCTGAAAGAAGGATTCACATTTCAGGATGTGGTTGATGCTACAAATAATTTTGATAAGAGGTATGTTATTGGAAGTGGAGCGTGTGGAACAGTATATCGAGCAGTTATGAAGTCTGGACAGGAAGTAGCAGTGAAGAAGCTTGCCTCACAGAGAGAGGGAAACATTATTGACAACAGCTTCCACACAGAGATCTTGACTCTTGGAAAGATAAGGCACCGGAACATTGTAAAACTATATGGATTCTGCTACCATCAAGGATCAAATTTGCTCCTTTATGAATACATGTCAAGAGGTAGCTTGGGAGAGATTCTTCGTGGTGGGACTTCTACCATTGACTGGGAAACTCGCTATTTTATTGCTATTGGGGCTGCGGAGGGCCTTTCCTACCTCCACCATGACTGCAAGCCTCATATCATCCATCGTGATATCAAATCCAATAATATACTTCTCGACGAGAATTTCGAAGCTCATGTTGGAGACTTTGGTTTGGCAAAAATAATTGACTTGCCTCAAACCAAATCAATGTCTGCAGTTGCAGGATCGTATGGTTATATAGCACCTGGTAAGGTTTTAGCCTTGTTCCTTTTGTCCCATTTCTCTACTTTGAGTTGGCTTGATATGCATGAACATATATTCACTGACGTTCCCCCAATGACATACTCATGTCTACTGTTATGTCTCAGAGGCAATTCTTTTTGAACCTATCTAAAAGCTGTAATTTCTTTTTCTTCTCTAAAGAGAGAGACCAGAAACCATATCTTTACCAATCAACCTAATGATCTTTGTTACCAATACTTGAGAATCACAGTCTTAGAATAGTGATGTCGGTGAGGTAGATAAGTTGGAATTTGAGGAGAATGGGAATAATCTCTACATAATAGGTGCTTCTTTCTGCGTGTTGCATCCCCTCTCAGCCACACCACTACCAGCATTAGTGCATCCAGGGTGCTGACTGAGAGCACCGATTCTCCATCAAACCAATTGTCCAAAAATTTGTGCATTTTGTTGAAAGTGATTTTTATCTGTACATGATAAAATTTTACATTCTTCCAGATATCTGATGTAGATGACATATTAACTATATTTATATATGCAGGAAAAAAAGAATGATATAAAAGTGGATTGTCATTACATCAGTGTCTCATAATATGAGATCTTCTTCCATTATCAAGAAGTCCCTACACCTCTATATAGGTGTAGGAAAAATTACATCATAAATCCGTTATTCAAAATAAAATAACACAGCATCTTTTACAAATATAAACATAAACATAAATATAACTTAACACTCCTCTTCAAGCTGGAGTATATATGTCCATCATGTTCAGCTTGTTTCTACACTTCTCAAACTGGAGACGTGATAATGACTTGGTAAACATGTCAGCAGTCTGGTTTGAGGAGGTAAGACAAGTAGTACGAAGCAGATCCTGTTGAATTAAACTCCTAGTGTAATGACAATCCACTTCCACATGCTTTATTCTGTCATGGAACATAGCATTGTTTGCAATGTAGGTGGCACCTTTGTTGTCACAATACATCTCCATATGTTCTTGAACATCAACATGAGGATCTCGTAATAAAGATCTGATCCATATCATCTCAGTAGCAGTATGTGCCAGGGCCTTATACTCAAACTCAACACTAGAGTGTGAAACGATACTTTGTTTCTTGTTCCTCTAGGTTATCAAGTTTTCAGCAACAAAGGTATAGAAACTAGTAGTAGATTGCCTCATCACCTGCATAATCTACATCTGAGTATGCAACAACAGTCATAGGTGCCTTTCTTTGGAAAAGAATGTCTTTACCTGGACACCAACACCTACATCACAGCTTGCTAATGAACTTCAGTGGGTTTATCTAAGAACTGACTCAGCTTCCCCACATCAAGGCTAATATCTAGCCTAGTGATAGTCAAACATAATAGCTTCCCCACCAGCTATTGATATGTCTTCTTATCTTTTAACTTTATATTATCCTCAAACAAATGAATTATGCCATGTATGCCTGCCAACCGACAAGTACAAAACTCCAGTGCATTATCAAATCTGAGAATCTTGATGCAAACATCAAACTGATTTTTTATCAACACAAACTTCTCAATCAGTGGACCCACTTCAGACTTATTCATGATAAATAGCCAGGACAATTTGAAAAAATCATAAATCACAATCAAATAGTATTGATGTCCTGCTCTATCAAGAGTCCTACTGAGACCCTAAACATCAAGATGCATTAATTGAAAACATGAAGTTGAATGTGGTCCTGTAACAGCTGGAAAGGAAGATCTATGGTACTTCCCAAGTTGACATGCATCGTAGGAAAGTTGTGTAGTTGGGGACACATGAGGAATAAGCTTGCGTAATTTTTCCAAAGAAGGATGGCCCAACCATCTATGCCACTGTAAAGCACTTTTAGATGTGGTACTAACTCGACATGCTGCAACTATAGGACCCTGCTGAAGTTGGTAAACTCCTTCATATCCACTACCAATAGTCTTCCCTGTCATTTTATCCTGGAAAATACATCCACGTTTATCAAAATAACCCGACAATTCATCTGCTTAATGATCTCACTGATAGAGAGCAAGTTCATGGATAAATCTGGAACAAACTAAACATGATTATGCTGCATAGAAGGGGTAACATTAATTTTCCCTTGGCCACTAATAGGAGCAAGTTGCCTATCAGCCACCTGTACTGTACGATTACGAGAGACAGGTTGAATCTGTTCAAAACACTGCAGATTCCCAAATAAATGATTGGAAGCACCTGAATCAATTAACTGTCACACCAATGATTTGAGTATCACCCACGGCAGTTCCTAATGCAATCTCTGACTGAGACACTGCCATGTTTACTAAACCATACTGCCAGAAAACAAGGTTCGACGTGCCACAGAGAAGGGTACACATCCCTTGAACTTCTTCACACTTCAAATCTGAAAATTGACAGAAAATGGGGACTACACACTCCAAGAAATATATCAACAGGGGAATACACACTCCAAAAAAATCTCAGCTCACATGTGATCAATACTAAAGGGGACTACACACCCCAAAAACATGCATCAACGAGGAATACACAACCCAAAAGTCATCCACTATGGGGAGTACACACCCTAAATTAGATAAAAAGATCAAGAAGTTCATACCACCCTGTTGAAAGATTTTTACTTCAAACTCTCATCTTTACGGAGAGAGATCAAGAGCAACCAGCACCAATGATAATCAGGGGTTGGTCCTACAGTTGCGACAGGGTGGTAGTAGCACCATCACGAGGTGTTAGGGTGCGAGGAGAGGCACTGCAGCAAGGAGATCTACTGGCGGCGGCTGAGCGGGGGTGCTGCAGCGCGAGGGGCCGGTTGCACCTCGATCAAGCTGTTGGCGGTGGCAGCAGCATCGTGATTGGGTGCTGCGGCGCGAGGAGAGGCGCTGCAGCAAGGAGGGCTGCCGGCGGTGGTAGTGGTGGGGGTGCTGCGAAGCAAGGAGCCGGTTGCACCGTAGTCAAGCTGTTGCGTCGCAATTTAGCGCGAAGGGCCAGCTGCAGCGGTGGTCCGACGTTGACGTGGCCGCCGGTGGTGGCGACGGTAGGTCCGGTGAGAGGGCTTAGGTAGGGTTAGGATTTTGTTTCTGGTGGAGACCTCAACCTTGACTCTAATACCAAGTTGAAGTGAATAAACTTTTTCTTCCATTATCAAGAAGTTCCTACACCTCTATATAGATGTAGGAAAAAGTATATCATAAATTCTTTACTCAAAATAAAATAATACAGGATCCCTTACAAATATAAACATCAACATAACTCAACAATATATTTTATTATGAAATAATAATTTTCATAATATAAGAGGATTAAATAGTGGACAATTACACATAGGTTCAAACTAAAATTTGAAACATACATAAAGAATAGAGACATCACCTATCTCAATAACCAAGGATCCTCCTCAAGCTGGAATATAGTTGTGAGTAATACTTAACTTAGAACAACAACCTTGGAAGGATGAGTGCTCTAAGGACTTAATGAACGCATTTGCCCGTTGGATATGACAAGTGTGGTAAAGAAAGGATCCTTTTGAATCATGTTACATATATAGTGGTCATCAAGTTAAAATGTTTGATCATCTTATAAAAAATAGCATTATTTTTTCTGAATGTAGCTATCCAATTATCACCTCCATTCCATAACTACATAGCAGAAATGATGGTCAATTAAGAAAGACTAAATCCACATCCACTTCATTATCATATGAGCCAAGCTCTATTATTCAGTTTTGTAGAGAATAACAGTTGCTCATTTCATAAATAAAGATATTAGCCCTCTTTATAGAGAGAGAGAGAGAGAGTTTAGGCATAAAGGGAAAAATAATAAAATACAATAAGATACGAAGAGAGTTAAAAATATCACGACAATCAAACTTAATTAATTTGACTCCAAAATATCTAATCTAATTTATTTTCTAACACTCCTCTCCAAGTTAGAGTGTGTAATGTCTAACTTGTTACACGAAATAAAAGTGAACTTCCCCCCAATGTAAACATCTAGAGGAGCAGGCAGTAGTTCAAAGAAGTAGGTGGTGGTTGTAGTAGAAATAACAACTAGAGTAGTAGGCAAGTAGTGGGAGACGATTCCAAGCAGGTGAGAGTTGATCTCAAGTAGGTGGTTGTAGCAAAGTAGCAGCTACAATAGAACGGGGAATAATCTCAAGTAGGTGACAGATGATCTCAAGAAGACATTTGTAGCAGAGTAGTACCCACTGTAGAACAAGACACGATCCCAAGTATGGGAGATGATCCCAAGTAGTAGATTGTTGTAGGACTAGTAGCAGTAAGAAATGTGTGTTTGTGTACATAGAAGTGTGCACTACGCACACAAAAATATGCATTGCACTCATATCATGTGCATATGTGTAACGACCCGATTCCCGAATCCCTACGAGACACGAGAATTGGACCGACTCGATTAATCCCAAGATCCAGTCGTCCAACGAGAAAGTAACCAAAAGAGCAGTAAAATAAACCGCATTCACCATGTATATAACTAGCAGTAACAAAATACAGCAGTAAAGGAAAAACTACTGTATACATCACAACAGTAGAGAAATAAACATAAATATGAACATGAAGTTTACATTAAAGAGAGTACAAGGAGCAACAGAAAACAACTCACTACAGCGGAAAGAAGGTACAGAAAGTACTACAGGTAACCCTACTGGACCCTACTAAGCCCAACGCCCGCTACAGCCGCTGACTCTGGCTGCTCAACACCTGGTCCTGAAAAGGTAACAAGGGTGACATGTCAGCGAAACGCTGAGTAGAGTGGACAGTAGCTGTTATATTTTTACTTTCTTCTTTTATATTTTTTCATTTATTCACTATTGATTTACTTCTCAGATCATTCTTTTGATCTTGAATGTTCCTCGTGGGAATGATCTTAA
Source organism: Thalassia testudinum (assembly GCA_037157565.1). NCBI lineage: Eukaryota > Viridiplantae > Streptophyta > Magnoliopsida > Alismatales > Hydrocharitaceae > Thalassia > Thalassia testudinum. The sequence continues at coordinate 62,789,457 of JAZHRO010000024.1, forward strand.
TTGCATTCTTTTCCGAAAGGTAGAAGTAACACGTGGTGCTCTCCTGACCGGGAGAGTCCCCCGTGGTGGTCCTATCCTCAGTCAACCACCCCAAAGTCGCTGATAGACGTAACGGTGACTACGGCGTGCGCGATAAACGTACGGGTAGCTACCTCGCACTGGCACGCGGTCAGTCGTTTCCGTTAACGGGTGCGTCCAAAGTACAGCACGGAACCAGTATAGGGCAGAGCCTTCTCAGTAACAGGGGTCCAGCCCCTCCACAGTAACCAAACAGGGGTCTTGCCCCTCCACAGTCCGCGCACCCTCGCCTGACTATCTTGGTTTGCCCAGTGGACCTAACAAGTCGGTGTAGGAGAGCTAGCAGAACCCCGGGGCCCGTGGGGTAGCTAGTGCTCTCCCTACACTAGTAAAAAAAGCACTCGGTGCTGTGTACACGAGGGTCAAATGTTGGTACAAAGTGGCCAGTCCTAACCCCGGGTCCCTAGGGCGGCTAGCTCTGCTTTGCACTAAACAGGAGGACAGTCGCTCTCCTTGGTACTCCGTACTCAATGGCCAGCTCACTTCCCCAATTTTATTCCATTTCCTTTCCAGGAGTTCTACTCTTAATTTCCCGTAGGGTTCAAGCTCTTTTAACCCAGCCAATTTAGGTTTCATCGTTCCGGCTTTACGTTCATACAACCCATGTTTTCAAGCATATTAATTCATTCATAACAGGTAGCTGTTAACCAATTTACAGGCAGTTATCATTTCCTTTCTACTTTTCCAAGACTGCAACGGTTGTATATTCAATTAGTTTTCCAGTCTTAGGATTCGTGCCGTATCCTAGGATCTATCATTCCATCTAGTTTTCCAGTCTTAGGATTCATGCAATGCCCTAGAATCTATCATTCAATCTAATTTCTTAGTCCTAGGGTTCATGCAATGCCCTAAACTCTATTAATTGTTACATAATTGTACAAATTTTGTCAATAAATTAAAGGGTCACTCTACCCGCGAAACCGGGAGTACTGGGGTGTGGTCGGCAATCCCACGCATCTCGGCAACCCTCAGAGTCGCAATGAAACGGGGACCTAATACAAGGATCAACATAAGTAGTTTCTCAAAACAATGCACAATTACTGTAAACAGGTAGAGAAAATAAAACTGGAAAGAACGCAACTCGAAACGCGGAAAATGGACTCCGAACGGGTCCTAAACGGGTCAAAAATGACGAATCTGTCCAAAATTAGACGTCTGGAACCTCTTCCAGACATCTAATTTTGGACAGATTCGTCATTTTCGACCCGTTTAGGAACCTCTTCCAGACGTCTTAAAAGGTTGATCATGTCGTACCTTAACCTGCGCAGTCCTTCAGACGTCCAGAAGCCCGTTGGATCGTCTGAAGTCAGTTTCCAGACGTCCGATTGTCACCCCGAACGTCTGGAGGTCCTCTCCGTCGTCTGGTACTGTGGCCAGACGTCTGATCCGCGTGGGATGACGAGTTCTCACGCCCTCCCGAAGAACACCTGCGCACACACGCAACCGCTCTCATCACGAAAAGGCTTAGAGAATGCGGCGGACGACTGCATGGCCGTACACGCGTAAAAGGAGGAAAAATATTGTACCTGTCAGACGTCTGGATCTTCCTCCAGACGTCCTACGAGTCGTCTGGATGTAAGTCCAGACGTCTGATTCTGGGAAGTTTTCCCAGAATCAGGACCCGGTTCGCCCTCCGCCCGCGACTCACGGCCGCGCCGCGCCGTGTCTGCCTGCTGCTCGAGCTACAGCAGCCCTTCCGCGACACCCCACGCCCGCAGCTCCCCCGCCGGTCGGCTCTAGCTGCCCCGGTAAGCTCGCACCCTCGTTGAGCTTCTTCCTCTAACAGCAGCTTCTCTCCCCACACGCTCGCAGCAGTCGCTCTGTTGCTCTCGCTCGCTCGCGCTCTCGTTGGTAGGGAGAAGGAGAAGACGGGTGGAAGTGGGGTGGCGTGAGGGAGAGGAGGGGTTTATGTAGGCACGAGGGGGGCTCTACAAGTCGGCGTGGGAAGAAAGAAAGAGAAGAGGGCGGCTAGGAATCAGTCTGTGAACGCATGCGTGCAGATTCGCTCTCGTACGCACGCAAAATTAATTTCCAGATGTCTGGGCCAACTCCCAAACGTCTTAAAGTGGTCTTGGTGTCTCGGGTCTTAATAACATAACAACTCAAAGGAAGTTTCATCCCCAAAACTTACGCTAACTAAGGTGCGAGAAAGAACAGAATATATATGTAACAAACTCAGAGGATCGAAGCCGGTCCGAAAAGACGTACCCGCGAAAAGCTCCGGGTACCGCTCCCGCATTGCCGCCTCAGGCTCCCAGGTAGCCTCCTCGTACCGCTGGCTCCTCCACAAAACATTCACCAGGGGTACTTGCTTTCGTCTCAAACTGTGGACGGCTTTGTAAAGAATCTGTACTGGCCGCTCGGGGTAGGTCAGGCGTCGCTCACCTCGACGCTCTCGTGTTTCAGGACGTGACTGGGATCGGCGACATACTTCTTGAGGTTGGACATGTGGAACACGTCGTGCACACCAGAAAGCTGAGGGATGGCAAGCCGGTAAGCAACTGGTCCAACCCGTTCCAGGACTTCAAAGGGCCCTACGAACCTCGGCGCGAGCTTCCCTCTCACCCCAAACCGCTGCAGGCCCTTCATGGGCGAAACACGAAGGAAGACGTGGTCCCCAACCTCAAACTGCACCTCTCTGTCTCTGATCTGCGTAGCTCTTCTGCCTACTCCTGACAGTGCGGAGTCGCCTGTGAATCTGCTCGACTACCTCCTGACTCTATCGGATCAGCCTGGGGCCAACCTCCCACTTGGTCCCCACCTCAACCCAACTCAAGTGTGCCGTACATCTCCGTCCATACAGAGCTTCGTAGGGAGCCATGCCGATGCTTGAGTGATAACTGTTGTATGCAAACTCCGCCAGGGGCAAGTGCTCCTCCCAAGAGCCCATTCAGTCCAGTACACAGGCACGCAAAAGGTCCTCAAGTGTCTGTATCGTGCGCGTAGACTGTCTGTCCGTCTGGGGGTGGTAAGCTGTACTGAATCTCAACCGCATTCCCAGGGTCTGCTGAAACTCAGCCCAAAACTGGGACGTAAAGTGGGTATCCCGGTCGGATACGATCTCCCACGGAAATCCGTGTAGACGTACTACATCGCGGATATACCTCTCTGCCAACTATGCTGGTCCCAAAGTGACTCAGATCGGCAAGAATCGCGTCGTCTTCGTCAATCTATCAACGATTACTCAGACTGTGTCGTGTCCTCGTTGGGTAACAGGTAAACCCACCACCAAGTCCATGGTGATGCTCTCCCACTTCCACTCTGACATTGGAAGTGGCTGCAGCGGCCCTGCAGGCCTCTGATGCTCGGCTTTCACCTATTGGCACACTAAACACTACCGCACGAATTCACCCACATCCCTCTTCATCCCCTTCCACCAAAACTCGCATCTCAAATCATGGTACATCTTCGTATTTCCGGGATGTATGGTGAATCTGGAACCTGTGCCTCGGTCAGGAGCTCTCTCAACAGCTCCTGGCCTCTGGGAACGAACAGACGTCCCCTCAGGCGCAGCACCTGGTTTATGAAAGAGAAGTCCCTCGGGTCTCTTGACAGTACTCTGTCGCGCAAAGATTGCAAGTACGGGTCTGCAATCTGTCATGTGATGATGCGATCTATCAGCTCTGGCCTCGTCTGTCGTGTCACAGTCACTGCCCCACAGTGCCCCCGTAACTCTAGGGGTCGTCAACTGCCCATCTCCTCCAAAAAGCTCCAACTCTGCACCTGTAAACTGGCCAAGTGTGCGGGTGCCTTCCGGCTCAAGGCGTCAGCCACCACGTTGGCCTTTCCCGGGTGGTAGGAAATGCTGCAGTCGTAGTCCTTCAGGAGCTCCGTCTCTGTCTCATGTTGAGCTCTTTCTGATCAAAAAGGTATCTGAGGTTCTTGTAATCTGTGAAAATCTCAAAGGTCTCACCGTATAAGTAGTGCCTCCAGGTCTTCACCGCGAAGACAACAGCTGCCAGCTCCAGGTCGTGGGTAGGGTAGCTATGCTCATGGGGCTTCAGTTGCCGTGAAGCGTAGGCGGCAACGTGACTCCTCTGCATGAGCACACCCCCTAACCCCTGCAAGGAGGCGTTCGTGTACACAACGAACCCGCCACTACTTTCAGGGATGGTGAGCACGGGAGCCGAAGTCAGCCTCTCCTTCAGCTCCTGAAAACACGTCTCACAGGCGTTTGTCCAAGTGAAGGGCACGTCCTTCCGGGTCAACTGTGTCATAGGACGCGCAATCTGTGAAAAACCCCTGATGAACCGTCTGTAGTAGCCTGCCAGTCCTAGGAAATTGCGAATCTCAGTAACCGTACGTGGTCTCCCACCTGAACACTACCTCGACCTTGGCTGGGTCCACCGCCAGGCCATCCCCAGAAATCACATGACCTAAGAAGGTCACCTCCCTCAACCAGAACTCGCACTTGCTGTATTTGGTGTACAGCCTACGTCGTCTCAGTGTGTCCAGAATCATCCGCAAGTGCTGTCCGTGCTGTGTCTGATCTCGAGAATAGATGAGTACATCATTAATGAATACCACCACGAACTGGTCCAAGTACGGTCTAAACACCCGGTTCATCAGATCCATGAAGGCAGTGGGGGCATTGGTCAGCCCAAACGGCATGACCAAAAACTCGTAGTGTCCGTACCGGGTGCGAAAAGCTGTCTTGGAGACGTTTGCCTCCCTGATCCTCAACTGGTGGTATGTAGACCTCAAGTTGATCTTGGAGAATATCGTGGCACCTTACAACTGGTCAAACAAGTCGTCGATCCTCGGCAACGGATATTTGTTCTTGATGGTGACCCTATTCAGCTGTCGGTAGTCCACACAAAGGCGTAGGGTACCATCCTTCTTTACAAACAGTATCGGGGTTCCCCATGGAGACGCATTGGGCCTCACAAAGTCCTTTTCCAAAAGGTCTCGCAATTGAGACTTGAGCTCTCGCAGCTCAAGCGGTGCCATTTAGTACGGTGCGGTGGAGATGGGGCTGGTCCCTGGTACTAGTGAGATCTCAAACCCGATCTCCCGCTCGGGCGGTAGTCCTGGCAACTTGTCTAGGAACACGTCGGGGTACTCTCTGACCACCGGGATACTCTGGAAGTCTGCCACAGGGTTGAGCTCTGCCACCACACAAGCTAGGAAGCCCTCACACCCCTGGCTCAAAAGTCTCGCCGCTCGAAGTGCAGAAATGCACCTAAATTCTCGTCCACTGGCTGACCGTGGAACTCGAAAGAAGGCTACTCTGGTATGGAGAAAATGATCTTCCTCTCAAAATAGTCCACCAAAGCATGGTAAGCGGATAGCCAATCCATCTCAAAAATCACGCCAAAGTCCATCTGTATCATAATCAGGTCAGCGGGAAGGCTATGTCTCCCAATACTGACCTCGCAACCTGTGTACATTTCCTCTGCTACAAACAGCTGACCACTCGGATCTCTGATCACGAACGAATCATCTAATAGCATGTAATCCTGGCCCAAACTAACTGCGAAATTGGCTGCGATAAACGAGTGCGTAGCGTCGGAATCGAAAAGCGTGTAAACGAGTCTGCCGGAAACTAAAACCATACCTGCCACCACTGATCCCGAAGCTCTGGCATCCCTGTGTGTTAGGGCGTTGATACGCCCCTCAGCCCTAGGTGCGGACGAAGCATCCACACTCTGCGCTGGACGGGTAGCTATTGGTCGGTACCCTCCTCGTGATTGCTGTCCTCGCGCCTGGAACCCGCGGCCTCCTGCTCGCCCTCCAGTGCTCGGCACGGGAAGTATCTGCTGACCTTCTGCCCTAGACGAGCAGTCCCTCCTGATGTGGCCCGGCTGGCCACATTAGTAGCAGAGGGGAACCTGACTCCTGCCCTCAGTGGGTCCCTGCTGTCGGCTGGGCGGGGGTCCGGTGCTGGTAGCTGGCCCCCTGTCGAGGTCCCCCAAAGGCCACTGATGGCCCTGCGAAACGTGACGACTCTCCAGCGGATGCCACGTGTCTCCTCTCTCGCCGTCCCTGTGAATAGTCTGGCTGGTAGAGCCTCTTCTACCCGCTGTCAGTATCTCGCGCGAACGGGTTTGTCTCCTTATTGGTCATAGCTGCCTCCACCACTCTCGAGAACGTAGGCAGCTTCATGGGTTTGACATACCCCCAAATCGTAGGTCGGAGTCCCTCGGTGAACCTCCAAAGGCGTTCCTCCTCAGTGGCTACGGCTGTCGCGGCGAAGCGGGACAACTCTAGAAAACACGTGCGGTACGCGCTCACGGTCATCGTCCCCTTGCGGAGAGTGTGGAACTCCCGCCTCCTCTGGTCCTGTCACGTCTGGGGAAAGTACTGCTCGCAGAAAAGGGTGATGAACCGATCCCAGGTCGGCTCGTCCCTCTCCTGTCCCCTGACCGCCCTCCACCACCTGTGTGCCGCTCTCCAGTTGGTACATGGCAAAGGCCACGTGGCACTCCACCGGGGGGCGAAGGGTGTCGAAAACTTTCTCGATCTGCTCGAGCCAGTCCTCCGCCTCAGTCGGGTCCTTATCCCCCTTGAAGGAGGGGGCTTCAGCTTCCGGAACTGCCCAAAAAGCTCGAAGTGGCGCTGCAGTGGAAATGCCGGTGCACCTCCAGGTAAAGGTGCCTTGTGCACAGAAGTGTCGGAGGAAGGTGGGGGCAGTGGTGGCCCATCCCCTCCCTCGCGTCCAGCGTCGCGTTCGTCGCGTGGTCCCACAGAGGACTCCCCCTCCGCAGCCCCAGGGGGAGGCGCTCGGGGCGGTGGGTGGAGCTCCTCTCGCACTATATCCCATATCAGCTGGGCGAGGTCCTAGGCTTGAATGGTCGGAGCAGTGGCTGGTCCACTGAGATGTCGGCCGCAACACGCCCACCTCATCGACCTCGTCCTCGGTCGCGCCCGCAGCCTGCCTCACTAGTCCCTCGTCGGGTTATCTCCTGCAAGGAGACGCGAAACAGAACGGAAACACGTCAATGCGGAACGATATCAAACGGAGAAGTCTAAGAGCTAATGTCAAAAGAAACGTTGTGGTGGCTACTCTAGTTACAAATACGTGAATTAGTTATTTTCTAGTTAGTTGATTTACTTCTTGGGACGACCTTGCTCTGATACCATCTTGTAACGACCTGATTTCCGAAGCCCTACAAGACACGAGAATCGGACCGACTCGATTAATCCCAAGATCCAGTCGTCCAACGAGAAAGTAACCAAAAGAGCAGTAAAATAAATCACATTCACCATGTATATAACTAGCAGTAACAAAATACAGCAGTAAATGAAAGAAACTACAGTATACACCACCACAACAGTAGAGAAATAAACATAAATATGGACATGAAGTTTACATTAAAGAGAGTACAAGGAGCAACAGAAAATTACTCACTACAGCGAAAAAAAGGTACAAAAAGTACTACAGGTAACCCTACTGGACCCTACTAGGCCCAACGCCCTTTGCAGTCGTTGACTCTGGCTACTCAACACCTGGTCCTGAAAAGGTAACAAGGGTGACACGTCAGCGAAACGTTGAGTAGAGTGGCAACTAAAAGTTAGAAGAAGCAGTAGAGTGGACAGTAGCTGTTATATTTTTACTTTCTTCTTTTGTACTTTTCCATTTATTCACTATTGATTTACTTCTCAGATCTTTCTTTTGATCTTGATGTTCCTCGTGGGAACGATCTTGATTGCAGTCTTTTCCGAAAGGTAGAAGTAACACGTGGTGCTCTCCTGGCCGGGAGAGTCCCCCGTGGTGGTCCTACCCTCAGTCAACCACCCCAAGGTCGCTGACAGACGTAACGGTGACTATAGCACGCGCGATAAACGTACGGGTAGCTACCTCACACTGGCACACGGTCAGTCGTTTCTGTTAACGGGTGCGCCCAAAGCAAAGCACGAAACCAGTATAGGGCAGAGCCCTCTCAGTAACAGGGGTCCAGCCCCTCCACAGTAACTAAACAGGAGTCTTGCCCCTCCACAGTCCGCACACCCTCGCCTGACTACCCTGGTTTGCCCAGTGGGCCTAACAAGTCTGTATAAGAGAGCTAGCAGAACCCCGGGGCCCGTGGGGTAGCTAGTGCTCTCCCTACACTAGTAAAAAAAGCTCTCGGTACTGTGTACACGAGGGCCAAATGTTGGTACAAAGTGGCCAGTCCTAACCCCGAGTCCCTGAGGCGGCTAGCTCTGCTTTGCACTAAACAGGAGGACAATCGCTCTCCTTGGTACTTTGTACTCAATGGCCAGCTCACTTCCCCAATTCTATTCCATTTCCTTTCCAGGAGTTCTACTCTTAATTTCCCGTAGGGTTCAAGCTCTTTTAACCCAGCCAATTTAGGTTTCATCGTTCCGGCTTTACGTTCATACAACCCATGTTTTCAAGCATATTAATTCATTCATAACAGGTAGCTGTTAACCAATTTACAGGCAGTTATCATTTCCTTTCTACTTTTCCAAGACTACAACGGTTGTATATTCAATTAGTTTTCCAGTCTTAGAATTCGTGCCGTACCCTAGGATCTATCATTCAATCTAGTTTTCCAGTCTTAGGATTCATGCAATGCCCTAGAATCTATCATTCAATCTAATTTCTCAGTCCTAGGGTTCATGCAATGCCCTAAACTCTATTAATTGTTACATAATTGTACAAATTTTGTCAATAAATTAAAGGGTCACTCTACCCGCGAAATCGGGAGTACTGGGGGTGGTCGGCAATCCCACGCACCTCGGCAACCCTCAGAGTCGCAATGAAACGGGGACCTAATACAAGGATCAACATAAGTAGTTTCTCAAAACAATGCATAATTACTGTAAACAGGTAGAGAAAATAAAACTGGAAAGAACACAACTCGAAACGCGGAAAACGGACTCCGAACGGGTCCTAAACGGGTCGAAAATGACGAATCTGTCCAAAATTAGACGTTTGGAACCTCTTCCAGACGTCTTAAAAGGTTGATCATGTCGTACCTTAACCTGCGCAGTCCTTCAGATGTCCAGAAGCCCGTTGGATCGTCTGAAGTCAGTTTCCAGACGTTCGATTGTCACCCCGGACGTCTGGAGGTCCTCTCCGTCGTCTGGTACTGTGGCCAGACGTCTGATCCGCGTGGGATGGCGAGCTCTCATGCCCTCCCGAAGAACACCTGCGCACACACGCAACCACTCTCATCACGAAAAGGCTCAGAGAACGCGGCGGACGGCTGCATGGCCGTACACGCGTAAAAGGAAGGAGGAAAAATATTGTACCTGTCAGACGTCTAGATCTTCCTTCAGACGTCCTACGAGTCATTTGGACGTAAGTCCAGACGTCTGATTCTGGGAAATTTTTCTAGAATTAGGACTCGGTTCGCTCTCCGCTCGTGATGCACGGCCGCGCCGCGCCGTGTCTGCCTACTGCTTGAGCTGCAGCAGCCCCTCCGCGACACCCCACGCCCGCAGCTCCCCCGCCGGTCGGCTCTAGCTGCCCCGGCAAGCTCGCACCCTCGCGGTCGAGCTTCTTCCTCTAACAGCAGCTTCTCTCCCCACACGCTCGCAGCAGTCGCTCTGCCGCTCTCGCTCGCTCGTGCTCTTGCTGGCAGGGAGAAGGAGAAGACGGGTCGAAGGAAGTGGGGTGGCGTGAGGGAGAGGAGGGGTTTATGTAGGCACGAGGGGGGGCTCTGCAAGTCGGCAGGAGAAGAAAGAGAAGAGGGCGGCTAGGAATCAGTCTGCGCGTGCATGCGTGCAGATTCGCTCTCGTATGCACGCAAAATTAATTTGTAGACATCTGATCAGACGCCTGGGCCAACTCCCAGACGTCTTAAAGTGGTCTTGGTGCCTCGGGTCTTAACAATATGCAAGATGGTGATGTCGAGTAGAGAAGAAAGGACCAAGTCTTGGTAGAGGGAGAGCTATAGCAGCGACAATAGCCACATGGGGGAGGGGTCACCCATGGTGGCTACTAGCCCCTCTATGCACGTGCAAAGAAGCTATGTGTGCGTACAAATGGACAGTGGTAGCAGTCTCGATCTCTCTTTCTCACGGGATTTAGGATTTCTTTCCCAATAGGATCAAGATTAAGCCCATGTTAATATCATATGGAGAAAATAATATTTATTGTTCACTTCATATGTAAGTCCTTAACCGTCTTTATATAGAAAGAGAGCTTAGGTATAGAAAAAAAATAATAAAGTATAATAAGACACTTACCGAAATAAGAGAGCTACGAATAGCACAATACTGAAACCTAATTAATTTAATTCTAAAATATCTAATGTAATTTATTCTTTGAGAGGATTCGATTGGGCCTTGATACTAAAATTTGCTTCTTTCTTCTACATGTGATAAGATTTCTTGGGACATTTGTGTAAAAGCAGTGGGTTTAGGTTGCATATTCTATTCTACATCAATGTAGGCCATAATGTTAAAGGTGATCCCCTTTGCAAATGGAAGTCTTTTTGTTGGTGAGAACTTAAGATATCCCAAGAATATTTTAGCCACATCCCAATGAATCTTGTAGATTTAACCATAGAGCAATTGAGTTTTGCCACAACGAGAGAAACCTATTCTAGTCATTGTGACGTATATCAATTTCCTCATAATGCATCTATACTCTCTACTATCAACTAAGTAGATTCTTATATTAACTGCTTTGAGATTCATAGAAATATTTGCTAGTTTTTCCCTAATATATTGATTTTTTGTTATATTATATATTTCATTTGGGAAATAATTATCCGATGTTTGCTTTTGGCAATTCTACAGTAAGGAAGTATCTAAGTGGTATTGAACATCTAGTAACAAAATGCTTTGCCAAGAGCTTTTCTTAATCTCAACGGCTTAATGAGCCCTACTTATAGAGCAGTGAATTGAGGTGTGGTGCAAGCCATACGGGAAGGAGGCAAGCAGGGCACACAAAAAGGTCATGCTTGTGTGATCAGCCTCTACCGTCAAATTCGATCATTGGCGGTAGACTCTGAAGGGTCGTGAGGAATGATTAAGGTGAACTTGGGCTCAATGAAGTTAGAAAGTTCAGAAAAGGTTCATTGCATACTCCTTGAATTGGAAGGTGTTGGAAAAACTTCTGGTGGCAGGGAAAGGAAGGATCATTTTTCACTTTGGTTTTCTTGTGTGGCTATTTTGTTGTGAAGGTGCAGATGGTTCCTTTTCTTTCTACCTCTCAAAAACGGTTCCTTCTCTTTCTTTGTTGACATCTCTTCTCTAGGAGCCAATAATTTCTTGTCTTTTCGATACCATGTGAGTCATCATTTATCAATAGAATACCATCTATATAAACCAACATAACCATTGTCCCTTTGGTAGCCATCTGCACTAGTATAGAATGTCAATTGCTCTTCTATGAAATGTGAGTCTCCAACTCCTGCAGTTTCTGAGTATATTTCATTAGACTTCTTGATGCCATATGTTACTTCAATTTACGCACACTAGAATTCTATTTATGAGCCTTTAAATTTAAAGGATGCTACATGTAGACTTCCTTTATCAAGTCTCCATAGAAGCATGCATTTTTAACATTAGATAAGGAATGATCTAGGGGAATGCTTTCTTGGAATGGAGGTCAAGACATGAAGCATGAATAATCTGGTTACTGTTGAGAAGGCCTTTAAAACATCTACATCATATGTCTACATAAACTTCTTCCCGATTGGCTATACTTTGAAACTTTAAAGGTACCATCAAGGAGATACTTCACTGTGAAAGACCATTTGCAATACACCATTAGAGAGTCTAATACGGATCAACTAAGTGAAGTGCCACAGGAAACTATAGCACTTATCTCTTCCTCCAAGCCCCAAACGACACTTTATATTAAGTAGGCCCTAATAATGAGTGCGGGAATTCCAACATTAGATGGTATAGCACCAAATTGCAATTATTTAGGATTGAGTTTGTCAATACTACAATAGCTAGAGACAGGATAGTTGGTGCATTGATGCTTCCTTAGGGCAATAGATAAGTCATCGTTATCTTGGTTGGGCCTAAGAATGGTGTCATCATGACCTACATCATTAGAATTTGTAAGGCCATATTTATCACCATCACCATCACCATCACCATCGATAACATAATTGAAAGTTCTTATATAATGCATTTCAAAGAACTAAAACAAATATTAACAATTATGTTCTTTTCAAAGAAAAAATATTAACAATTGTGTGCAAGTGGGAGATGATAGGGACAGAAGGAAGGGAGGGTGAGAGTAATGAGGGTTGGTGAAGGTGGTCAAAAAGAAGGTATATGCGGCATTTGTTGTCAATGCAGAGGATATGGCCATCTTGCTCAAGAGTGTCATGATCCAGGAGTTTGTTTGAGCGTAAGGAGGAAGATTGTGGTATAAATTGATTCAATGTTTGAAGCTTTTATGTTTCAGGCATCACAGGTTAGTGCATCTTAGGCTGGTGCTTTTTGGAGAAACAAGCACTTCCTCCTTTGATGCATGGTTGAAGGGCAACCATTAGGAGGGGCAATCTTTAATTTTGTTGTGGAGGGGTTGGGTCAATGGTCTGGGTTTGCATCATATGCATTGATTTGTCAAAGGTTTGGTTATGCAGTTGCTTAGACAAGGAGAGTGTTGCTTTGTGTTTCAATACATTCATTGTTGTGATGGTGTCTTAAGGTGGGGAGCTATTTTCAGATGCAGATGGTGCTCTAGAGGGTTGCCCTGCTCCCCAACCCCTCCCCCATCAGGGTGGTACATGTTTCAGTTGCTTGGGTACCTCTAAAGCTAAGGTACTTGGAGGTCAAACAAAGAGCCACCAGTAGTTGTGTTTGGTGGCCTTATATGTAATAATGGAGCAGTTCCAAAGGTGGATGCCAGCAAGCTATTGAAGCTTTCATTGAGTTTTGGTTGTTGAGAGATGTGCCCTCATAAGTGGGGCTTTTGTTGTGTGGGAGTTCATGGCTTCTAAGGTTGACGGTAGTTGTCGAGTCAAGGACATTCGGTGGTGGTACTTTAAGATCCAAAAAGGAAAGGTCTTTCCCATTGGCTATTCTTTGGGGTTTATGGTTACAAAAGAATGAGATGAGTTTTAGGGAAAATGCCCTTATGTTGAAAATGTTGTGTATGAGGCTTTGTATTTAGGGAGCAGCGGTTATCTTTGTAATAAAGGGTATGCCATTCCTTGAGATGCAATGTTTTGAGCCCTCAATTAAAATGGAATATCGCTAGTAGTGAGTGATACTCGTCTTTTTCAATAGGTCAACTTTAAGCTTATTCACAAGCAACTAAATCTGATCCACCATATAGACTATTTCAGCAAAGCAATTTATCTCTTCAATGGGAAGAAAGGTTTCTCACCCAACACCTTGGTGTCGCTACAATTTTGCAACAAATATAATGAGAATATCCAATAATATGATCCAATCTAATATTTGACAGTTAAACGAGGATTATCAAGCAATGAAAAAGTTATCTTGAAAGAATCCCAAATTTACGTTAGATAGAATGCATGTTAGGATTTCATGAAACATCAGAGGCCAACTGGACCTTGCTGGACCTTGCCTTGAAGATTCTTTCTAAAAGCTAAACAACTCCGAAAGGATGGAGTATTAGCCACTATAGAGAGAAGGAGAGCAATAGGGTTCATGAACAAACTTTCCGTCGGGATGTCTGTTAAGAGTGGAGGACTAAGGACCTATTCTAATATTTAGGGATTTCCAAAGGTCCAAAAAATCATTACAACAGCTCTACTAAAAGGGTAAATAGATTACTTCCATCTTCTAACATTCATTAAGAGAAATCATGAGGAGATGCTCTGGAAGCCACATAATACTAAATCAGTAGGTGCATGGCTGGTAGGTTAAGTGCTAATCTCTCAGGCAAAATTTTAGTCCAAATTATGTTAAACATAGGTTCTGAACAGTGGGAGCTTGACTGATAGGTGAGTTTATCTTGATTTTGGGACTCCCAAAGTTTAATCAAGTATGGAATCTATCATCCGAGAGTATCTGTAAATCATTTCTAATGAATTTTATATATCTAAGAAAGCTGTTGAATGAATCTAAAGCATAATGGTCTTCAATGCTACTTCTTGTCGATCAATTCTTCATTGATTGTACTTTGCATCATCCTTTCATAATCACAGTGATTCTCCACAATCGGCTTCTCTCTGCAATTAATTTTTGTTTCTTTGTTTGGTCTGATTTGTTAGTTTTTCTAACAGGACACATGCTGCTTTAACTATTTTATTAAAATAGGTTTTCTCTTTTTTGTATAGACTGTATATACAACTAATCATGTTTTCTTGCTTTTAGTCACTAATAATTGCTACAGTTTACATTTCATTTGCATAATGTTATCTCTTGTTGCATATGTTTAATACCTATTTCTCATGTAAACGTAATCTTAGAGTAACTCCTTTGTATTATGGAGTACCTACACATATTTTATCAACTTAAGAATGCAATGTTGTAAATGATATATATACATATTTTTTACTTTGTTATATATCTCATTATAAATACATGTTTTTTACACTTGAAATCAAATGCAGTGTTCATTTGAAAATATTGTAATATATTCAATTTTTACTTGGAATGACTAGTGTAGTTGTTGAGAAAAATGTGTAGTGGTTTAGTCTTAACATAGTGGAGTGGTGCTTTTGTTAGTGTGTGATGGCTTATAAATAGGCGTATACCTCCCATCTATTCCTTTGAGATGAAATAATAGAAAAACATGCCCATAGGGGCATTTCTCCCGTGGTTTTCTCCCCGTTCTTCGTGAGTGGAGTTTCCATGTAAAACCTAAGCATTCCTTGATTTCTTTTGCTTTGATATTTTTGCATCCGCTTATTATCAAATTCAACTTAGTATCATATCGGGTTTATTTTTGGGTTAATTATCCAATTATTATTTGATGTTTGGTTTATTTTTGTCTAATCTCTTTTTGTTCTCCGACGTTGAGATCAGTGCCTTCTTCATGGAGGCATTGAGATCGCAGTAAGGAGATTTTTTCCTCCGATGGCAAGAGGAGACGAAGATGGTGCCCAGGCCATCCGCATGAGCCTCTCCTCCATGGTGGAGAAGAGTTAAAGAAGACTGAAGCGATGCGCCAACATGGGAGGTTGAAGCGCCAAAAGGCAGGAAGTTTGACCCGTGCACGAGCATTACGAGTAGGAGCACCGTGACGTCATACCTAAGGTCAAGGTGGAGGGGACAATTGACTGCGAGGATCAGCGTGAAGCTCGTAGCATTAGGTCACGTTGATCGCGACCCGCGACATACGGCTGCATCATGGCGTTGCAATTCCTGTTCTTTTCAGGGGAGTGAAGGAGGGTGTTACAATCATCCTGGAGGCATGACAGTGTCGATAGCATCGGCAATGCGCATAGCGGAAGGAACGGCGGCATCCACGGTGTCGATTTCGCCGGCACCATTGAAGGGGTGGTTCCAGGCAGTCCTCCTCGCACCCAGTGATGATGGCGGACCATGGCGTTGGATGACACGATTGAGTGCGCCCTGTGGATGCAAGGGGAGATCTCGAGGCGTGTCTGCGAATTGGGCCCCTACATCTCCTCCCAATGGCTTGGGAGGGTGCCCCACTCATGGTCGTTAGGGTGGCCACCGGTGCCTTCATGTTCCTCACCAACTTCGTCAAGGAAATTAAGTTGCTCATTGTCAGATGAGGAGGTGGTAGCATCAGGGCTTCGAACTTGCCCTAAGCGATGATGTCGCATGGGGTGTTGTTACCCCTAAGTTGTTTTGGGGTTGTCTTTTATATCTTGCGCCTAATGACATCATACTTGATGGTTATGAAAAAAAAAGAGAAGAAATAAAAGAAAGAAGAGAGATGAGAAAAATAATGAAAAAATATATATAAAGGAGAATGAAAAAAAAATGAAACAAAAAAAGAGGGTAGAAAAAAAAAAGGTTTGAATTGAAGAGAAGAGGTAGAGAACTCTTCTTTAGTTTTTTGAT
The DNA here is from genome assembly GCA_037157565.1 of Thalassia testudinum. Taxonomy (NCBI): domain Eukaryota; kingdom Viridiplantae; phylum Streptophyta; class Magnoliopsida; order Alismatales; family Hydrocharitaceae; genus Thalassia; species Thalassia testudinum. The sequence goes on from JAZHRO010000024.1 coordinate 62,805,402, forward strand.
TGTTTTTTCTCGATGTTATTTTCTTCTCCCATATAAGTATGGGAGAAAGGGGGAGTGTGGAAGTTTGTTATAGTCACTTCCATTCGGGAGTCTCTTTTGTTCTTGGACTACATATGAAAAGCCATAACTCTGGGAGGTCCAGAGTTTTGAGCTCTCCAAAGAGAGAGATCCTATTTCGAGGTCCTCAAAGGAAGGGTCCATTTCAGGTTTCTATATGGGAGATCTAGTTTCATGGACTCTAGAGAGGAAGATCCATTTTTCGAAGTCTGTAGAGGAAGATCCTTTTCAGGGATACTGAATGGGGAGCCACTAGCACCTGGTCTCCAGAGGAGAGGCCTATTGTCAGAGTCAGCTACAACAGTTCCTTAAGCAGCTCCAGCCCATGTTTCTACCTATAAACAAGAACCAGTTCAGAGAGTTGTGTTCTGTTGTGTAGAGTGGATTTCCTTGTGTTACAACCTGAGCATTCCATGCTCCAGCTTGAGGGGGAGTGTTGAGAGAAATGTATAATGGTTTAGTCTCACATGGTGGAGTGAGACTTTTGTTAATGTGTGGTGGCCTATAAATAAGTGTGTACCCCCCATATATTCCTTTAAGATGAAATAACAAATAAACACGCCCATAGGGGCGCTTCTCCCATGGTTTTCTCCTTGCTCTTCGTAAGTGGGGTTTCCACATAAAACTCAAGCGTTCTTTGATTTTTTATACTTTGATATTTTTGCTTTCGCTTATTATCAAATTCAACTGTAGCTTTAGTTATTTACACTGTGGATGTATGCACTTTTGGGTGTGGCCTATGCAACCCAAGTCACTTTATATTGGAACAACACCCCTCTATTTTTTGTTTGGCTCAGTGAAAGGAGCCTTAGTCTTGTTTAAGAGGCCTAGGACAGAGCATTCACATGCTTTTTTTTCCCTTCCATTAAGGGTGGTTTTCAACATAAATCCTCTTGTTTGCGTGTGATTTCCTTGTGATTGATTGTTGCTTCACTTTCTACATGGTTTGAGAATATTTGAGATCTAGGGCTTTCTATTTTGTGGGAATCTTCCACACACTGTGTGCCGAACAATCACGAAAATTGCTACGTGTTGAGAGCCTTCACATATGCATTGAGGCTATATACATGTTGCTTACTCTTGGTCACTTTGTTGTTTCATCATGGAGTAATCGTGCCCTTTACCTATTCACATCATCTCCAACCATTGTTACTTAAGCTAATGACTTCAATCATCAATCAATCCATGACAATTCCACGATGTGATTGACTCCAAATGCTAGTGATCCATGGCAAACTAGGTTGTATGGTGATTCAGGCATCCACATTCAACATTAAATATTGTGTGGACTTATCTAATAACATGAATGTTATGGATTTTGTTTTCCTTGTTTGACTAGTTAACGTACAATTGAATCTTTTTCTTGATAGGATAAGAAAGTGGTGGTCATCAAAGTGCTTATCAACTTTTTTGTGTAACTTGTGGGCAATTTAGTTTCCTGTTTAGCACTTGGTATCTAGTGACTTTTGGTGGCAATCTTTAGCAACATCATTGTTAGAGTTTCATAGTTTCTTATGTTATTATTGTTGGCTATTTTTATTTTCTTAGTGGACATGTCTACAAATTTTCCATCCTTCCTCTCTATACAAGAGACTAGGGTTTCTTTTGAATGACAAGACTCCATTTACTTTCACATGATATAAGTGCAATGATCCTAGATCAGTGTTTTGATATCCCACCAAATACCACCACAAATCTCTCTAGGCGTGCATCAGATCTCAAACTAAAGGTTCCAATGCATACTTAACCATACGCATCACCTTCGAGTCACTGCCCAACTAGATACCTTGCTACTTGACTAAAAGTGTAGCAAACCACATCGCCAGATGTAACGCAACCATGTCGCCACATCACCTCATCAGCAATGGTCTAATCGGCGATAGCAGTTTGGCCGTTGCTTGACTGGTGTGTCATATTGTCAATCTTGTTGCCACTACGGTCTCTAGGTTTCATGCCATTGTGTGATTTAGAGTCGTGCAACTGATCCTAGCACATGGGTAGCTGCATATGCACATTCACCCACCTGTGCGTGTGACTTATGTTGATTATGATATGACTACTCTTATGCTGTGATTTGTAGTTTTCGATGACTACTTCTGTACTATTGTTGGCACTACTTGGGATCGTCTCTCATTGCTTGTCTGCCTGCTACCCTGTCTTTATCTTTGCTATTGTGGTTTGTTTTACCTGCCATTACCTTTGATGGATCCCCTCTTGTTAATTGGATGAGGGTACATCCAATTCCCACATTGCCTGTATCACTGATGATTTTGATGTCCACGCGCATCTAACATCTGCAGTTCTTAGACAATGGGTAATAGATTTGGGAGCTTCTTTACATCTTACTAGAGATACTACTTCCCTTTGTGAGACTCGACCTCCCAGACTAGTCATTTTTCTGAAAGTGGCTAATGGTGCCACTTCCCTTGTGACTACAGCTGGAGACATTTAGTTTTCTTCTCGACACTATAGCTATCAATTGTTCACTATGCTCAAGAGTTTTCCTTAGGTCTCCTCTTGATCAGTAAGTTATGTAAGGACTTGAAGTGCTAGGTTATATTTGACGAATGTCACTCTTACTTTTAGGATAAGAAAACCAATCAGATTATTGGTTGTGGATATGAGAAGAATGGTCTTTACTATCTTGACCTACCATCTCTCTTTGCTAGAGTTGTCTCCATCTCCACTAACCTACTACTTTGGTATTGTCATCTTGGTCACCTCTCGTTTAGGAAATGCTAAATGTTTCTTGAGTTGTCGGATTTCGCCAAATTTGACTATGAGGCACATTCTGGATATTGCACGGATATTCTTTCTTTCATGAAGGTGCCTAATAATTTCTGGGGTGATGCTGCGCTCACTACGACCTACTTGATCAACTCGATGCCTTCTTCAGTTTTACATGGGGAGATCCCATTTCAGCTATCGCATCTTGATGTTGATCATCCATTTGCCTTGCCAATATGAGTATTTGTTTATACTTGTTTTGTGCATGCTTTTCGGTAGCAAGATAAGTTCTTTCCATGTGTAGTGAAATACGTCTTTCTTAGGCTATTCACGGTTGTAGGAGGGATACTGGTGCTATAATTCAAGTAGTCGTCGATAACTTGTCATGGCGGATGCTACCTTCTTTGAGAAGGTTTCGTTCTTCTCTGAGGAGGGAAGCAGTATCAACCTTGTACAGAATAGTCTTCTTTTTCGCTGTCTGCTATGCTTATCTCTCCATCTGAGGATACTTTCACAAGGGAGTCGCAGGCACAGAGTCAATGATGCTAATAATAGATCGATTGTATTAAGTCTATTCGCTCTTGTACAAAACATACTATTTTGTATTATGCATCTCTTGCGCATCTCAACTCTTTATAGTAGTTCTCCCAAGCCTTGCAGAGTACTATAGTGCTATGTGATTACTTAGAGGCTTCTCAAGATTCGTAATGGAAAGCTACTATAGATGCAGAGATGGAGGCCCTTACTACTTGTGAGACATGGGAGCTCATTCCCTGCCCCCCTTGGGGAGACCTTGTTTATGGATATTGATCGGTTACTTATAGCTAGACAGTCTTTAGTTTTTGCAGTGAGCAATCATTGTATACGGCGTAATCATATAGAGGCTTTACAAGAACCTGCTTGGACTCAAGCTATGGAGGAAGAGATGGAGGCTCTTCGCTCTCGAGGCATATATGAGTTAGTTGATTTTCCCCCAGGAGCAACTGTGGTGGGGTGTAGATAGATGTTTGCTCTATAGTATCTCCCAAATGGAACTACACAGAGGTATAAAGCCAGGTGTGTTGCCAAAAGGTACACTTAGACCTTTGGTGTAGGTTATTTTGAGATATTCTCTCCGGTTGCTCATCTTAACTCTGTTTGAATATTACTCTCTGTTGCGGTAAATCAAGATTGGCCACTATATTAATTTGATATAAAAAATGCCTTCTTATATGATGACTTGGATGAGGAGGTATATATGCTGCAACAACCGAGATTTGTTAGTTAGGGGGAGTGTCAGAAGGTGTGTCAATTACGCAAGGCCATATATGGTTTGAAACAAAGCCCTAGAGCTTGGTTTGACACATTTAGCTCATCAATTCATCGATTTGGATTTATACGATATATGTTTGATCACTCTGTTTTCACGACATAGGTTCGATTATTCTCAGTGTATGTTGATGATATCTTGTAGTGATGTCGAGGGCCTAGAGGAAACCAAAGATTTTTTTCATTCACAATTTGTGACAAGATTTGGGTTTTGTAAGTTATTTCCTGGGCATGAGATACATCGTTTGGATGGTGGTATGGTACTATCACAAAGAAAGTATGTGCTAGATATGCTTCAAGAGGTAGGTATGCTTGGGTGTAAACCTGCTAGAGTACCACTAGACCTAATTTTCATTTCCTAGATGATGAGTCTTGTACTGGAGGATGTCACCAGATATATAGCTATGGTAGGAAAGCTATTGTATCTTATTGTCACCAAACCAGATATTTCATTTGTAGTGGGAAGGTCAAGTCAATTTATGCAGGAACCTAGGGAGATTCACTGGGTAGGTGTACGCTCGATACTGAGATACTTAAAGAGTTCTAGAAAAGGACTTCTCTATCTGAGGCATGGACATCTAGATGTATGTGGATAATTAGATGCTGACTACGCAGGGGCACATGGAGACAAAAGATCTACCATTGGATACTTTACATATGTTGGTGGTAACCTGGTGACATAGCAAAGCAAGAAGCAAATGTTGTCTCTAGATCTAGTACTGAATCTAAATATAGGGCAATGGCACATACCACTTGTGAACTTTTTTGGATCCAATCTATTCTAAAGGAGGGAGGAAAATATGGTGAGAGGCGACGGAGAGTGGGTTAGGGTTGAGGGGAGACATCGGAGGAAGGAGGGTTAGAGAGGACAAGATGGTGGAGAGTCGTGGAGGCCTTCTATGTGGGGAGGAAGGCAGCAGGAGTCGTTGAGGAAGGTCTCGCGAGGGAAGGACATCCTATGCTTCCGATACTGCGAGTGGGGCCATATGGTTGATGCATGTAGGAACCCAATTGTGTGCCTTGCATGTAGGGGACTAGGGCATACGCAGGTGAACTATAGATACCGGCCTTGACAGGAAGACCGTCGATCCTACGCCCATGTAGCGAGAGCCTACGTGAAGGTGCAACAACCTGTAAACCCCATTGATTTAAATGCCGTCGGCAAGGCCATTTTCGAGCAAGGGTCGTGCCGACATGAAGAAGACGTCGATTTACAGGGATTTCGTCGGCATGCCGTCGGCATGGTCGGCATGCTTGCGAAATTGGTGCCCATGTCGAGGTTGCTGTTGGTTTTTTTAATTACTTTTGCTATTTTTGTTGGTATGCATCGGCATGTCCTCGGCATGCCCACGAAATGCACACTTGGAATTTCATCGGCACGGTATCGAAATCGGCATTTCGAACCTTGGTAAACCCTAGGCAAGGGTTTGAGAAGGGAGGTGGCAATGGGCATCGTGCACATGTGGATGGACCTCGTCCTCCCCCATGTCCACCGACGCTCGATGTTGAAGTTCCTCTTTTGCCGGAGGTTCTAGCGTCGGAGGCGATGCTAAGGGGGGCCTTGATTGGTGAGATTATGGTTGGCTCGCCCTCTGTCGAGGTTCTGAAGAAGGTATGTTTGCTTTCTCTTTCCTCTTCCATCTGGAAGATGCTGATTTTGAATGCTTCGCGTTTCCTTCTCTACGGCATCTCCGATGGTGATGTGAGTGCTCTTAAGTTCCGTACCTCTGTGTGGGATGGTGTTTCCGTTATGTGGGTGATGGTGTCTCCCTTTGATGAGGCTAGGTCTGAACAGCCCCCTTAGAGGATTATGATGCGTGGAGGTGTTGCGGGCATTGCAAGTCTTCCATTGCACCTTAGGTCCACTGCTATGGTTCGCCAAGTTCTTGCTGGCTTTGCTTCTATTAGGGAGGGCACTGTGGTTAGCCTTGGTGAAGGAGATGGAAGATCGGTCAAGGTTGAGGTGGATATCAGGTGTGGTGGCTCGTCGTGGACTCTCTGTGTTACCATCGAGTATCAGTCGATAGAACCAGCTGAAGGGCACAAACATCCTTCAGATGAGTGGGAGGATATGCAGTGGGCAGAGGCTACACGAAAAGCGTCCGGGAAAAAGAGAGGTTGATCTTGTTCTTTCAAGGGAGGAAGATGGAGACACACAGGTCCTTGAGACGCCACCATTGAATATCTCAAGCCCACATGATTAAGTGGGAGAAGTTCTTGCAGACCGTGACTCTTTGCAGAACCTGTCCAACAAGAGGCTGGGTGTGGTAGTGATTTCTCTTTCAATGCAATTTGACAGTGCATGGAAGTTGGTTTTTACAACGAGGGGAAAGCTTCAGATAGCAGAGGAGGGAAGGGTAGCAGAGGCAGGTATAACCTCCGTAGCCGATCTTCACACAAGATACTAAAGGTCGATGATGAGTTGATCTCTAAGATTCTTAGTGTTGAATGTGCCCACTCTAGTCAAAGGGCCTCAGCTGCTACCAACCCATGAGAGTTCTCTCATAGAATGTGAGGGGTTTACATGACCCAAGTAGGCGAGGGACGTTGTTGGCGGGCTATCGAGGAGTTTTAAGGAGTAATCGTCGTAGCAAAGTCAATCGCTTGAAAATAATTAAATTTATAACTCAGAATCGAAAAAGAGTCCGAGGTCGATCACAAAGAGCAAATATAGAATTCATAACACTAATCTCTAATTAAAATAAACGAGCACAAGATACTATAGAAGATATTCAATGAATACAATTTGATCAGGTTGATATTCAATGTAATCTAATATCTCAGAAGATCATGAAATCAAAAAGAAAAGAGAATCAGAAATAGTGGTGATTTGAATCATCACTTATTCTCTTTAATTAAGCATGCATTCAATTATTCAATTTATTTAAATCAGAATTCAATGTAGACTTAGGGTCTAAATCATTCGACAGTAACCATAATCAGAACATAAGGCTCTTCAGAGAGAGCCTTCCTCTTTCTTCTTTCTTAAAGCCTTCGGAAACTTAAGGCTTTCTTCCTTCTCAAGCACAGAACATAGCCCTTCTTCATAGGCTAAGGGTCGCACAGGGGCAAGCCCTCAAGAGCAAAACCCTCCCCCTCTCTCTCACAATTCCTCCTTTTCTCTCAAGACCCAGGTATAATCGAATCATATGTCGGGTTATCGGGTCATGTACAATGACTAGGCTTGCAGGCGTGCGGTCGCGAGTTGTGAGTAGGCGGGTTATCGGGGGTGCATGGTGGTGAGGGACCCGACCCCTCGTGACTGAGCAAACAACTCTGATCACAAAAACATTATATGCATGGTCGCGAGGCCTACTATTCATGATGTGGCACTAAAGTGCCACATCCCTTAATGTAAAGCTGCAGGATGTGCTAGGGGGCTTCATGGTGTGAGTCCGCAGCTCTAGGGAGTGATAGCAAATCTTGAGGTGACCGGAGGCAGGCAGATGTGGTCAGGAACGATGGCGGTGATGGCGAACTCCAGTCAACACCTGAAACGAGAAATAAGGCCTCACAGTTGCATCAGAAGCGTTCAGGAGGGCCGCCAAGTGATGGAGAAGGTTGTGGTGGTGTTTGCGCGGCATGTGGTGGTGTGGAGTGGTTGGGCGAGGTCAGGGAAGGTGTGCAGTGGAGGTTGTGTCCGGTGGAGGTGTTGAGTGTGTGAAAGCCTAAATGAAGTTGGGGCTTTTGATGTGTAAAGCATGTCAATGCTTATGGGAGTTGTGGCGAGGCGAGCTGTGCGGTGTAGCGAGCTCACGATCTTGTCGGAACTTGGCCGGAGCGAGAGAAGACGAAGGGGGAGAGACATGGTCATCGATCGATTTAGGAAAAGGAAGAGATAGGGAAGTTTAGGAGACGGGGGAGAAGTTTAACCTAATTACAGGACGAAGAAGAAGAGGATTCCCATGCCGGTGTGATGGCCGGACGTGGGGAAGATGAACTCTCTGTTGAGGGAGACAGCGGAGAGGAGAAGGGGAGGCTACCCTCATTGTGGCTGGCCAGATGCGGGAGATGATGAGGATGGGCCAATTTGGCCGTTGGCCATCCGTAAGATGATGGGGAGGGGAGGCTGCCGGAGCCTAGGTTGGAGGAGGCCGGAGATAGGGAAAGAAGAGGGTTTTTGGCCCTGTACCTAGCTAAGAGCGGTTGTGCACGCTAGCTCTTTTATAGGTTGTAGGGGGCGTTTCTAATCAAGGAAAGAAGCTTTCAAGCTTCGAGAGTTTTACACACATAGGATACCTGCCTCTTCAAATCGTTCGCATGAACAATTGGGAAGGAATCAAGGTCCATGGTCAGGTTCATTTGGAAGGGACTTTCTCAAGGAATCTCCCTGTCAATTTTGGAAGTGTGATTGAGAATTGAGCGAGAAATCCTTGCTCGAATTTCAACGGTAAAGCTTCTGTTCACACTAATGGCGGTAGGGACCCATTTGCAAATAACGACGAGAAAGTTAGGTACTTGATTGCAAGGATTTCAAAAGCTAGGGCAGTATGTGAGAGAAATAGTCAGACTGGACCAAAATGCAAACTAGGTCAAGATGGACTCTGATTGAGCTCAAATTTTGGTACAAACCTAATTTGGATACAAGGAATTTGATGGTGAAATTGATTTCAGTTTTGACTAAGTTTGACTGGGTAATTTTTGTATAAACCCAAATTAGGTTAGAATTGTCTGTGACTCTGTTTGAGGTCAAAATGGGTTTCAAAGGTCAAATCAAAGGTACCAAGTCCCAAGGAATATTTTTCTATGAATTTTAGAAGGTTTAGATGAATTTTATTCTGACTGGAACTTCTGTTATTTAAGCAGGTCTGAAATTAAGGTTTCAGGAGCTGAATCAGTTCTCCAAATGCACGAAATCCTGTTTCAGTCTGTATGGATCCTCTTATTAGTCATTAATGAAATTTGACCTTAGATTAACCCTTGGGAAACCGTGATTATTCTGCATTCATGATATGTAGTAAAAACTGCAGAATTAAGCCAGATTTTATGTATTCTTCTCAGAGAGGATATTTAGTGAGTTATGGCTTTCAAGCGATTATATAGGAGCTTTTATCAATTGTTTTGATTAATTAAAGCTAGTTATGGTTCATGATAATGTTGTCATCAAACGCTTGCCAAATGCTTGCGGGAGTGGTCAGTGGATTGTGCCCTCTTACAAGAAACGCATATTGATGAGAACGTCGAGATGTGGCAGCAACTGCTTCTTAGGGGCTTGTAGATGTTAAACATATTAGTGCCATTGGATGTGCAGGGGGCGTGTCAGTCTGGTGGAAGAAGGCTGGTCTACAGTTAGAAGATTTGATGCAAAGCAGGTCTTACATTACTTGCAAGTTTATTCCCAGTGTTGGAGGAAACCCATTGTATGTGACAGGGGTTTATGTTCCATGTGTGCAAAGCAAGAGACCAAACTTCTAGAGGGAACTTATTTAGCACTCTTCCTTTGTTTAGGGTGGCACTTGGCTTTCAATGCCATGCTCTCTTCTGATGGCAGGTCAGATGGATGGGTGGACTCATCATCGTATGGCTTCACACACACGGTGAATGAACTGTAGCTATGTGATTTGCCAGCCTCGGGGGTCACATACACGTGGAGGAATGGTATCGGGCTTATGTCACGGCTTGATCGATTCCTGTGTAATATGGAGATGCTTAGTTCGTTTAATTTAGCCTGCGTGATGGCTATAGGGTGCCCTTTCTCAGATCACGTTCCCTTGGTTTGGGATAGTGGTAAAGGGATGAACACAATCTCGTATTTTAAATTTCAGCGGTCCTGGCTTGGTGAGGGGTTCAGAGACCTTGTCTCATCTTGGTGGCGTGCTCAGACTTTCTTAGGTTCGGCAACCCAAATCCTTGCGGCAAAGTTAAAGGGACTGTGTCAGATGCTGGTTGAATATAGAAGAACAATCAAAGTGGCTAGGGAAGAGAGAAAAGATTGCAGGCCTTGAATGTTATCGCCTCCCTCAATGCAAAGGAAGATCAAACGCCTCTGTTTGAGATGGATTGTGCTCTGAGGAAAGATTGTTAGGCTATGGTGGCTAGGGAAGATTGTCAGACGGAGATGGACTGGCGTGAGAAGTTTTGACAGCTTTTGCTAAAGGAAGGGGATGCAAATACCAAATTCTTTTATGCTGTGGCTAGCAACAGAAGACACTCCAGGCGTATTTGTAGCTATGAGGGTAGGGGAAGACTTGATTACGTTCGTTGAACATATCTGTAGGGAGGCTGACTCTTATTTTCACCAGGTCACACATGCGAGTGGTAGGGGGAATGGCACATTGCGTCCTCTGTTATGGAGCGGCTGAATGAGGACTATGGTATGCTGACTAGGGCCATTAACAAGGAGGTGTTGAAGGCGCTTAATGGTGCTAGAATCTTATTCCACATCTTGTTTTGGTGTTAACAAAATTATTTTATATTAATGTTTGCAATTGAGTGATATTTCATATTTAGATGAAGATCAAGGCAAACAGAAAATGATGTCAAGGAGGAGGCAAGATGACAAGGAGTTGATGATAGAAGATTATCTAGAATTTATTATGTTCATTAGATTAGGTTTTTATTTTATAGAATGTATACCTCTTAACAAAAACATAAGTATTAAATCATAAAATTATATAGAGATAATTTAGGATAAACATTACGATCATTTGTTGTATTTCAAAGAACATGTTGATTAAAAGATAACTTAGTAATTCACATAAAAAGGTACTTGTAAGCAAGTACTGGTACTGTCCATCAGTACCGATATATGTAAGGCACAAGTTTGAGCTTATGTCTCAAACTATGAACAAGTACCGGTATTAACCATGAGTATCGGTATCTGATGGTCACAGTTTGTAAACTCAATTCGAGCCTGGACCTTATGAGTACCGGTACCTATGATGAGTACAGGTACATGTAGGTCACAGTGTCTAGTGAGTCTCAGACCTGGGAGTCATAAGTACCAGTACCTATAATGAGTATCGGTACCCGGACTCTTGTGCTGGCTACTTGATAACAATGAGCAGCTAGTACCGATACCCATACTTTAGTACTAGTACAAGCTAACCGTTGGGCCCAATTTGAATGGGTAGAATATTAATTTTGAGATCTGGAACGTTGGGATTTAAACCCGAACGTTTAGTAGACGTATTACTAAGGTCCTAACGTTATAAAGACTTTTGAACTCAGTTTGCACACAAGATATACAAGGAAAATTTTAAAGCTTTAAATTCCAAATTTCCACCATATTTTCAAGAGAAAGAAGCTTGCCATTCACTCTCTTTACATCCTTGCAAGCTCAATGATATGTTTTTCTCACGCATCTACAAGTGATTCACGTCCATCCTACGCTCTCAAATTGGTATTCATTTTAATTATTGTTGAGAGGCATAGGAATATTTGTCGTAAGATTTCATTTTTCTTACACCAGAGCCTATTTTATACTGGGGTTTTGCTCGTTGTTTGGGCTTTTATAACCCGACTTATTGTACTTGGGTTAAGGTAACTCGTTAATTACCTTGATTAGCATATTGGTTCCCTTGGGGTTGAGGGAATCAGGTTAAAAATCCTAAGTTGGGACACTTAGATAGTGGAGTACCCAAGTGAGTGAAGATCCATTATACATTTTGTGTTTTTTGTGGTTTAAATTATTTATGCAAATTTTTTTATTTATTACTAACATTTGCTTGAGTGTGCACGTAGCCTATACTATAGTAGATCCAAGATCCAATAGGTGGTATCAGAGCGGGTTGCGAGAAGATGTAACAACTCGACTCGCGATGGCATCAACATCAAAGTGCACCGAAGGACAATCGTCGACCCGTCATTATTTTGATGGAACGAACTACTGTATTGGAAGAGAAGAATGCAAGTATTTTTGAAGGCAATGAATGAAGAATCGTGGAGCTTCATTCAAACGAGGTATTCGGGTCCGGAGCCACAATATGGAGTAGCATGGACTGCGAATCAAAAGAAGATAGCTAGCAATGCTAAGGTGATGAACACACTTTATTGTTTATTATCAAATGAGGAGTTCAACAGAATTTTGGCATGCGAGTTTGCATTACAAAATTTGAAATACTCTTAAGGTCACCTATGAAGGAACAAGCAAGGTAAAGAAACTCATCTCTATTCTAACAGAAAATTGTGTTTCATGATGATGAAAGGCGAGATGATCAAGGACATGTATATGAGGCTTGGGCAAATTGTTAACCCTATGAAGAACCTTGGAGTAAAATGTATGGAAGAACAACTTGTAAGGAAGATCCTGAGATCTCTTACAAGTAATTAGGCTCCAAAGACCACAGCCATCCAAGAGGCGAATGACATCTCTACTCTCTCCTTGGATGATCTAGTTGGTAGCCTTATGGCCTACGAAGTCTAACTAGAAAACATGAAGAACGAGGAGGAGAAGACATAAGGCAAGAAGAAGAATATTGCATTTAGAGTACTTAAGGACTCTGATTCAAGCACCTCGGAATCCGAAAATGATGAAGAAATGGAGATGCTCACAAGAAAATTTCATAAACTTCTCCGGAAGCAAGGTAAGAAAATCACTAAAGTTTCATCTAATATTGTTTATTATGAGTGCAAGAAAAATGGTCACTTGTGAAAGGATTACCCCATAAACAAGAAGGATGACAATAAGAAAGACACAAAGAAAGTCAAGAAGAATAAAGCTTTTAAAGTAACGTGGGGTGATAGCGACTCCAACATGGACATTGACTCCGATGTTTCGGATGACAACGAAGTCGCTCATCTATGCTTGGTAGCCATTACGGAAGACATGGACAATGAGGTAAACCCCGATTTCTCTCTTGAAGAATTGTTAGAAGTATATAAAGAATTATATCATAAAGCTAAGATGTTTAAAAAGGAAAATAGGATTTTAAAGAGTAATTATCAAACATTAAAAATAGACAAATCATGTTTAGAAATAGAGTTAGATATGTCTAAAGAAACTAATAATCAATTGCATGAAAAAATAATAGAGTTAGAAAATATCTATGAGCATTTTGAAGCGACCTTAAATAATCTCAAAACAACTACTAGGTTAAACATTGAATTTTGTGATGCTTTAAAAATCAAATTTCAGAGTAAAAAAAATACAAAATAAATCACATGTACTTAGGCATGCATGGATGTATCAAAAGGTTAAAAATCTCAAGAATTATGGTCTAATACTAAAGAGGTTTATAAATCTCAGGATTTGAAAGGTTCTTAACCGAAAGAACTAACAAGAAAATGGGTACCTAGAAAAGATATTTTACATTGTTTTGCAGGAATAGATTAATGGGATCAAAGTGATCAATGGGTGTTCAAGGCATACAATGGAACACTCTGACCTTTCTACAAATTGCATGAAGATCAAGAAAGATGGACTAATGGAGCTTGGTATCCACAAGCATCATTTTATTATTGGTAATTTGTTCAATATGGTACGTCATTTTTTGTCACCCCTTCATTTTTTGATGATTGACAAAAAGGGGGAGAAAAATAAATAAGCAAATGGTCATATTTTTAGGGGGAGCATATATTGAGGGGGAGAATTGATAATTTGAATTTTTTTATGTAAAATGGCTAAAAATATTCTTTGTCTTAAATTTATCTATTTGAAAGATAGATTTGTCAATACCAAAAAGGGGGAGATTGTTGGATCCTTGTTCCACATCTTGTTTTGGTATTAACAAAATTATTTTAGATTAATGTTTACAATTGAGCGATATTTCAGATTTAGATGAAGATCAAAGCAAACAAAAAATGATGACAAGGAGGAGGCAAGATGATAAGGAGTTGATGATAGGAGATCATTTGTAGTTTATTTTGTTTATAAGATTAGGTTTTTATTTTATATAATGTATCTCTTTTACAAAGAAACAAGTATTAGATCGTAAAATTATATAGAGATAATTTAGGATAAACATTACGATCATTTGTTGTATTTCAAAGAATATGTTGATTAAAAGATAACTTAGTAATTCACATAAAAAGGTACTTGTAAGCAAGTATTGGTACTGTTCATGAGTACCGGTACATACAAGGCACAGGTTTGAGCGTATGCCTCAAATTGTAAACAAGTACTAATACTAACCATGAGTATCGGTATCTGATGGTCACAGTTTGTAGACTCAGTTCGGACCTAAATCTTACTAGTATTGATACTCATGATGAGTACCAGTACATGTAGGTCACAATGTCTAGTGAGTCTCAAACCTGAGAGTCATAAGTACCGGTACCCATGATGACTATCAGTACCCGGACTCTTTTGTGCTGGCTGCTGGACAACAGTGAGCTGCTAGTACCGGTACCTACACTTTAGTACTGGTATCAACTAACCGTTAGGCCAAATCTGAATGGCTAGAATATTAATTTTGAGATCTTGAACGTTGAGATTTAAACCCAACATGTAGTGGATGTATTACTAAGGTCCTAACTCTCTAAAAAGACTTTTGGACTCTTAGTTTGCACACAAGATACACAAGGAAAATGCTAGAGCTTTGAATTTCAAATTTCTACCAAAGTTTCAAGAGAAAGAAGCTTGCCATTCACTCTCTCTACATCCTTGCAAGCTCAATGACATGTTTTTCTCAGACATCTACGAGTGATTAACGTCCATCCTGGGCTCTCAAATTAGTATTCATTTTAATTATTGTTGAGAGGCATATGAATATTTGTTGTAAGATTTCATTTTTTTTACACTAGAGCCTATTTTGTATTGAGGTTTTGCTCGTTGTTTGGGTTGTAATAACCCAACTTGTTGTACTTGGGTTGAGGTAACCCATTAATTACCTCAGTTAGTATATTGGTTCCCTCAGGATTGAGGGAATCAGGTTAACAATCCTAAGTTGGAAGGCTTAGGTATTGGAGTACTTAAGTGAGTGAGGAACCACTATACATTTTGTGTTCTTTGTGGTTTAAATTATTTGTGCAAATTTTTTTATTTATTATTAATATTCGCTTGAGTGTGCACATAGCCTATACTATAGTAGATTCAAGATCCAACAAATGGGTTGAAAGTAGAGGGCTCTCCTTGGCCAGATGGCTTTTTCTTCTACAAGGAGTTTTGGCAACTTTTGGAGGATGATGTGATGGGGGTGATTGATGAGTTCCAGCGTGGAAATGTGGGCTTCGGACAACTGAACAAGTCTTTCCTTTTTCTCCTCCTGAAGAAGGTGGGGACAAAGTATTTCTCTGACTTCAGGCCAATTGCCTTATGAAACTCAATTTATTTGATTATTGGTAAGGTTTTGGCAAATCGTTTAAAGAGCATTTGTAGGAAATTAATTAGCCTGGTGCAGTTTGCATTTCTACAGGGGAGATACCTCCAGGAGTCCTTTATTCTAGCTCAAGAAATGGTCTTGGGTTGGATTAGAAGGAAGACTAAAGGATTCCTGTGGAAAGTGGATTTCTCGAAAGCCTACGATTTTATTTCCTGGCCTTACCTATGGGAAATTTTTAGAAGACGTGATTTTCTCGATTTATGGATCCAGTGGATGAAAAGGTGTGTCACCACTTCCACTTTTTCTCCTCTTGTGAATGGCCGCCTCATTGGTACTTGGATCCAGCCCCAGAAAGGGTGTGAGACAAGGGTGCCTCGTCGCTCCTTTGATGTTCATCTTGGCAGCTGACATTTTGTCACATTTCTCTTTCAGAGCTTGTGTAGCTGGTTTGTTTCATGGATATTCTCTAGCCACTCAGTGTGCTCTCACTCCAATTTTACAGTATGCAGACAACACAATGTTCTTTGTTGAGGGCGGGCCTGTTGCAGTGCAACATGTGGATATGGTTATGAGGATTTTTGGTAGTATTTCTAGTCTTTCAGTCAATACCACAAAATCCACCTTGGTCACCTTTGGATGGACAGAGGATGTTAGCCACCGGATCTCTGAGGTTCTTCAGACACCTCTTTCTAGCTTGCCTCTTAGATAACTGGGCCTTCCTCTACATGGCAAAAAAATGAAGAATAGTGATTGGGCCGATCTCTTTGAGAGGATTTCTAGTCATCTTGCAGGATGGTGTGGCAGTTTTCTATTAAAGGGGGGAAGACTAGTCTTGTTGAACTCTATTATCTTAGCTATTCCTATTTTCTACTTTTCTATGTTTAGACCTTCTGGCATGGTGTTGAAGAAAATTGACATGATCAGGAAGAGATTCTTTTGGAAAGGAACAGCACATGAAGGGGCATTTCTTCAGACGGTCAAGTGGTCCAAGATGTGTTTGCCAAAGAAGTGTGGTGGTTTAGGCATCCGTTCACTGCGTGAATTTGGGGACTCTCTCTTGTTGAAGTCGACCGTGATCATCTTGTGGGGCAACATGCATTTATGGCAGGACCTGGTTGTTGATTCGTATGGGGCTTCCCATGCTCAATTTAACAGGTTGAACCCGACGATCCCATCCCTTTCTGGAGGTCGGTTACACAGGCACTGAGAGAGAGATGGGATTTTCTCTCGGTTTGGGAATGGGGACCACTTCAAGTTTTGGAAGGATGATTGGTTCGGTGTGGGCACCCTTGCTTCATATTACCCACGACTATTTGCTGGTGATGGTAACAAGGAGGCCTTGGTTGCTGATTACTGGTCTACCCTAGACCAGTGTTGGATCCCGCTCGTCCCCCAGCTGCCTATGAGGGTCGCTCTATAGATGAGTATAGACATATGATGGACTCATTGCTGGCTTTTAGACCATCCAAAGAGGTGGACAGACATGAGTGAAAGGATGGTTTGTATGCCCCTGCCAAAGCTTACCAGAAATTTCTTCCTGTCATGGAGAATGGTTCCCAGGCTCGTATTCTCCAGGCGCTGTGGAAGGTGAAGGTACCTCTATAGATCCAGGTCTTTCTGTGGCTTGCCAAGTCCGATGGGCTTGTTACGAGTTCCTTAAGACAGGATTATGGGAACTAATGAGGTGACATGTCCCTTGTGTTCCTTTGGTACCGATGATGTGTGCCATCTTTTTTTCTCACGTGTTGTTAACCATGAGGTTTGGCCATGCTGTTGTTCTCGACCATGTCCCACGTAGGCTACTTTGTGAAGCGAACTTGGAGGAACCTCGTCACACAGACAGCTGATGGGGGCTATTCTATGAAGCGTCTGCAGGCCAAGAATGAGGCAATCTTTAGAGGGACTAGAGTTTGGATCAAGGATATTTGTAATGATGTATGGGGCTGGATGAAACATTGGCATAGTGCCTTGTAGTCCTTTTTCATGATGAATGAAATGGTGGATTACTACTATCCTTGGTAGTAATCCTTTGTCTTTTTTAAAAAAAAAAATCTATTCTAAAGGATGTTGGTGTTGATACTACTAACCATATATTTATGTATTATGATAATAAGGTAGCTACTTTCTTGGTTAAAAATCCTCCATTTCATGAAAGAACAAAACACATAAAGGTTGATTGTCATTTTATCAAGGATGCTATGATGACATGAAAAATTATTACACTATACATCTCCATTGAAGATTAGATAAACAGGGAGCGACTAGAGTATCTCTCTTCCAAGCTTAGCATGTCTGATGTTTATACTCCAACTTGAGGAAAAGTGTTGAGAGATATGTAGTGTTCTTGTTATTTTCCTATTTTTAATGTTTTGATGGACCAGTCTAAATTTTACCCACAGGGTCTCTATATAAGAGCCCTATGGGTTGAATAATGAAACCAAGTCTTATTTCTCCTAGAAGTGGTTTTGGGGAGAAGCAGCTTTTACGAGTACACTCTTGATTTCAAAAAAACATAATGCCATTCTGGGTCCTTTGTGGTAACCCCCCCTACCATATTAATGCCTAATAAAGACCCTTTTACTTTGTCTCCCAGAGTTTTTAGCTGCTTGCACGTAATATATAATCTAGCGTCAGGAGACGAAAACTAGATACGAGGGTTATTGGAGGTGTTCTGCTTGGCTATTCAGCTACCCAAACCAAAAGATGTGAAAATTTTTGATGGAGATTCATATGTTACCAAAAGTCCTCTTTGAGAGGAGAGTGATAGAAGATGACTTCGGTATCCTTGATGAGATAGGAGATGGAGTTGATAGCATGGTAGTTTGTTCGGGAGTAGACAGACAAGGGGAGCTACAAGATGCTGAGGCAGACTTACAGGGGAGCAACATGATGATGAGGTGGATAAGTTGCATGGTAGAGTTTATTAAAAAAAGCAAACACAAACAGTAATAAAATCTTGTTGTTACCGATCCCATTCCTCTTTCACTAACTGCGAACTCAAATGCAAAACATGGTATGACCTACTTACCCACTCCTTTTTTAGATGCCAATAATGGTGAATTTAATGGTGCAAATAGTGTGATTGTGTGAGAATGATGGAGTGGCTAGTAGTGTTGTTCTCAGGTGTAAGCAAAGAGAGATTAGATTACATGAGCTATACTGACTGAACTTAGTATCTCATCCAAAAGATATGTAGGACTCATCTCAACCAAAATTACAAATGTTTTTTTTGTCATCTCTCACTACTTTAGTGATTCCCAGGAATGTAGGTGAGATGCTGATGGATCCATGTTGGATGGTTGCCTTTCAGAAAGAAATAAAGGCCTTGCTGAAGAACAGAACTATGGAAGTGATAAATGTCTCCACGGACGCCCAGATGGTGGGCTCCAAATGGGTGTATAGTGTACACTATTAAGAATAGAGCTGATGGTCAGGTGGATAAATAAAAGGGGAGACTTGTGGCTAAATAGTTTTCTCAGAAGTACAATATTGATTACCTTGAGATTTTTGCCCTAGTAGCCAAAATGAACTCTATAGGGATAATTGGTGATTGCACTCGATAGATGTTAAGGATGCTTTCTTGAGTAGAGACCTTGAGAAAGAAATTTATATGCATATGCTACCTGGGTTCAAACAAAAAGGAAAATGTTGTAAGCTTTGCACTACATGGCCTTGTTTGGATTGATGTTTGCATTTAACCTGCAATAAAGTTTAGGCAATGTTAAGTTATATTGCTGGTGGAATAAATGGTGAATTAAATGTGATTAGTGAGTTGATATTGCTGAAAGTTGCATTTTTTGTATTTGTGTTGGGAGTGGAGATGGGCAGAGAGGATTGTAGTTTAGTTATTTTATATTAGATGTTATTTTCATTTTTGTTATTATATTATTGGAAAGTAAAGTAGTGGTTGGGTATGACAAGTGAATTGATTTGATGTTAAGTACAGATGTAAGATGACTTCTCTTGAAAACCCCACCAAGCCCATGCCATTGTTCATCCAATGTTCATCATAACCTACCGTGTAGGACTAAACCCATGCACAAACCTGCA
Organism: Thalassia testudinum; assembly: GCA_037157565.1. Classification (NCBI taxonomy): domain Eukaryota; kingdom Viridiplantae; phylum Streptophyta; class Magnoliopsida; order Alismatales; family Hydrocharitaceae; genus Thalassia; species Thalassia testudinum. The sequence goes on from JAZHRO010000024.1 coordinate 62,824,745, forward strand.
TCCAAACATGACATATGGATTAAAATAATTTCCCCAGGCACGGTTTGAGAGGCTATGTATTGCATGAAGGAATAATGGTACGAGCAGGAAAATGGTGATTGTAATCATCAAGGTAAGAATGTTGACATGTTGTCGATATGTCGGTATCGACACTCCAAGTGATATCGACACCCCCTATCATATCTTTTTCCTTGATGTTGGTCGATATGTCACCGATATTGAGGGATATCAGTGACATATCGTTAAAATTGGACTCCTTAAGCATAAAATTTCTAACATATCGGCAATATATCGCAGATGTCACTGACATGTCTTTCCTTTAAAAAAAAAATTCCTTGTGTTGAGAATTGGCGCGCACGTGGGAAGCGTGAAGGCTTGATTGGCGTGGAGAATAATCCACGATGGCACTAATTTCATATGGAAATAGGGAGAAATTTCCATGTTATGGCTGTTGTAGTTGTGTGGCTATTTGAGGAAGAGAGAGAGCCACCACATGGAGATAGAGGTAGAGAGCTTGATTAGAAGAATTTACTTTATTGTTCTACTCAAAATAGTTGGAAAGACTCTTTATATAGAGTGTACATATTCCTACTTCTAAAAATAAACTTAACTAGATCATGTGATTATTAGAGTGGGAAACGATCCCAAGCAGCAGTAGGACATGATCCTAAGTAAGAATTTGGAAATAGTCCCAATCAGCTAACGGATCTCTCCAGAATTCACAGCTAATCGGAGGGAGCGATGAGCGTAAGCGTGAGCGAGATGGGGAGCGCGAGAGGGAGGGAGGGCGAGGAGGAGCCTGGTTGGACGGCAGTGAAGAGGTGGTCGTGAAGGGGAGAGGCGTCGGAGTTTCGCTGCTTCAAGTGCCTTGGGAAGGGGCATTTCGCGAAGGGTTGTAGGGAGCCGTTGAGGTGTCTACGATGTGGAGGTTTTGGGCACAGGCGAGCGAGGTGCCACTTTGGGAGCCTGTCGCTAGGGCTTTCGTAGGGAGAGCGGAGTTGTCGCCTTCGCCGGTGGGGGTGCCTCTCGTGGAGGTTGAGGCGCCGTGGTCGGAGGAGATTAGGGCCCTTGAGGGGAGTTTAGCGGCAGCCCGGGTAGCGGTGGTGTTGGAAGGGGAGGTGGGGCTGGGGGACCTGAGGGGGGCGGTCTCCTCACTTTTGGGGATTAGAAGGGGTGCCTTTGGAGTTGACTCTCGGGAGCGGAGGCTTTGTGCTCTTGGGGCTCAAACCGGTGCTGCTGTGGAGATTGGCGTTCAGGGAGATGTCATGTGGTCGAGGAGTGGTGAGGTGGAAGTGGCCGGTAAGGACGGACGAGGCTGTGGCAGAGCGCTCACCTGTTAGTGTGAGGTAGAGGGTGGTGATTGAGGGGGTTCCTCTCTTCACATGGTGGAGGTGGTGGCGGTGGTGGTTGCTCCGTTCACGAGACTTCAGAGATGCGATGGTCTTGGCCTGAGAGTGGACCTGTCGAGGTTCGATGCTTGGGTGGAGATGAAGCCGAGGATGCGGATCGCAGAGGTGATCTTAAGGTGGGGGAGCTCTTCTTGGTTGGTTCGGGTCTTGCCGGAGGTCGGGAAACCTAGGTCTTTTGTTAAGGCGGTGGCTGGTAGTGCGGTGGCGGAGTGTGCTAGTAGAGCTGGCTCATGGGCAGGCCGATGGCCGACCGTTTTTGGGAAGGCGAGGGGACGTGGAGATGATTATGCGACCGTTGCGGTTCCCGTGGCGCATTCAATGGCAGACGAGCGGGCGGTGGAGGCAGCCGAAGGCACGAGATCTGCTACGAAAGATCTGGAGAGATCGAGGCATTGAAGATGAAGGGCCTGGCTGATGTGGAGAGGCTTTTAGTAGCGCACCCTTTTGGCGGATCCAGGTTGGGTGAGGCGGATCCGGGCTTGGGGAAAGGTGAGTCCAAGGGGGTTTTCAAATTGTGCCCCTTTGCCCACAAGGGTTCGGGGCGGGCTCTGCACGGTGGCGGTGATCGGATGGGCCTGGAGGCGAGCCCATGATCCGAGCTTCGTCAGGCTAACCGGGTAAAGACGAGCGGCGTGGATGGGACTGTGCTGTGCCTACAGAGATGGAAGCTGAGGAAGCTCCTTGCGTAGTGGCTCTCGTACAGATCGAGGTGGACCTATCAGAGGTGGAGGGCTAAGTCTTCTCCGACCACAAAGGTTGGAGGCGAGAGCGAGGTGGGGAGCAATCGGCATTGGGGGGAGGTGTTGGCAGAGGAGGTGGCCATCAACACCCTGCCGATAGCAGAGCGAGGTGGAGGGTCGGCTGATGGCTTGGTGGGAGGCAATGGTAGCGTGGGGGGTGCTGGGGCAGCGTCGGTGGCTGGTGGTGGTGTTGATAGCCAGCGAGGGGATGGGGCTGGAGAGGGGGCGGTGGCTGAGGAGGTTCAGGCGAAGTTGGGTGTGGGTGAAGAGAGGGTGGTGCGAGCAGGGGTGGACAGTGAAGAAGAGGACCCTTTGGAGGGGGAGAAGGTGCGGCGGGAGTAGTCGGGTCTGCTTGTGGAGCTGGAGGATAGGGAGGTTGATCGGGTGGCTGAGGAGGTGGGTTTCAGGCGCACGATGCAAGGTGGAGTTTCCCGGCCATCTCCATGACCAAGATCCTCTTGTGGAATGCGAGGGAGTTGAATGACCCCTTCAGGCAGGTCGCATTGTGTCGTTACATTTAGAGGTGGAGACTTGAGGTGCTTTTCTCCAGGAGTTGAAATGGGGGAGCTGTGATCTGAGGTTGTGGAGGGAGGTGGGGGGTGGTGGCATTGGGGAGTTCATAGCCCTCAATGCGGTCGGAAGAGCAAGTGGTGTTGTTGGGTGGAAAGGAGATGTCTTCTCCTTGTTGGACTCAACGGTTGGATCCCATGTGGTCACGGTCAAGTTGTGAAGGCGTCGAGACAATCTCTGCCTGCTCTTCTCTTCAGTCTATGGCCCGAATGATGGTATGCGGAGGCAGGTTATGTGCGATGAATTAGATCAAGTCGCAGCGGCACATCAGGGGACCCCGTGGTTGATTGGTGGTGCTTTTAATGTCACTTTATTAGCAGAAGATAGACCGGATGGTCGTGGGGGAGTGGACCAAGGCTTGGAGGCTTTTGAGGGTTTTGTTGCTACGTAAAGGTTGGTTGGCATGCCACCCTCTTCTTGCCACTTCACTTGGAGGAGCTCTAGTGGGCAGCGATCTCGGATTGACAGGTTCTTGGTCTCGACAGGGATGGCGGAGGTTTTCCCTATGGTGGAGGTCAAACCTTTGGAGCGGCCGTTCTCGGACCACACCCCCTTGCTTTGGGCAATGAATGAGGGCTAGAGGCATGGTACATATTTTAAGTTTGACAGAGCTTGGCTTCTAGAAGAGGGATTTAGGAGGCTGGTGGAAGAGAGATTGAGATGTACTTCGCGGAAGGCTTGATGGCTGCGAGGTTGGAAGCCAAGCTACAAGAGATGAGGTCCTTGCTCAAGGTCTATAGGAAGCAGATCAAAGAGGAGCGTGGGAAGAAGAGAGATGAAGCTCACAGTGAAATTGCGAGGCTGGATTTGATTGAGGATGTTGGCCTCCTCTCTGAAGTGGACAAGGAGAGCAGAGCAAAGTGTTGCAGGTGGTGCGGGAAGAGGATCGGAAGGTGGAGGTGGAGTGGAAGGTGAGATCCAGGTAGAAGTGGCTCAGGGAGGGCAATTCTAACACGCGGTACTTTCATATGGCGGAAGCTGGGAGGAGAAAGAACTAGATTGATAGACTGAAAGTGGACGAGGAGTTCGTGGGCAAGGAGGCGGTGGGCGAGGCTGCTGCAAGGTACTTCAGGGAGTTCACCGGGAAGAGGCAGGGGGAAGATGGAGGTGGTTGGGATCTTAGATACCACGGATTAGGGATGTGGAAGTGAAGAGCCTGATTAAGCCGTTTGAGGAGGATGAGATCCATAAGGCGATTTGGGGGCTGAATGCTAACAGTTGTCCAGGTCCATATGGTTTTCCTGTCTTCTTCTATAAGGAGTTCTGGCTGGTAGTAAAGGATGATGTGGTGCAGGTGCTGCAGGAGTTCAGTGAAGGAATCTTGGTTTTCAACAGAATGAACAGATTTTACTTGTTCTTATTGCCGAAGAGGGATGGAGCGGAGGAGATTCAGGAGTATAGGCCAATAGCTCTTTCGAATGCTATTTACCTGATTGTGGCTAAGATCTTGGCGAATAGATTGAGGAGGGCCTTGGCGAAGATTGTGGATCTGGTGCAGACGGCTTTTGTCCTGGGTAGGAACATCTTGGAGAGGTATGTGGTGGCTTCGGAGATCTCATCTTGTTGGAAGAAGAGGAAGAGGAGGGCTTTCATGTGGAAGGTTTATTTCAGCAAGGCATATGATTTAGTACAGTGGTCTTTCCTTTGGGTCTCTTTGGTGAAGAAGGGATTTCCACTCCTGTGGATCGAGTGGATGAAGAGATGCGTCACCACGACGTTTTTTTCAGTTCTTATCAATGGAAACCCGGAAGGGGGTTGGATCCAGCTGAAAAGAGGGGTTAGGTAGGGATGTCCGTTGGCTCCGATGCTTTTTGTTCTAGCGGCAAATGCGCTAGCAAGGGTGGCGAATAGATCTTGTGAGAGGAACTTGGTGAGAGGTTTCTCTTTGGGAGATGGGACGAGCATTCCGCTGCTGAAGTATGCGGATGATACGATATTTTTTATTGAAGGCAAGGAGGTGGAAGCTAGGAGGATGCAGATCTTGCTTCTATTGTTTGGTGAGGCTTCCGGGCTACAGGTTAATCTATCCAAATCGAGTTTTGTTCCTTTCAACTTGACAGAGGCAGAAGCCAGGGAGTGCAGTATGCATCTTGGCACGGAGCAGGAGAAACTATCGATTAAGTACTTGGGCCTTCCATTGACGGACGGGAGTATCTTGGTGCAGGATTAGGCTTCCTTGATGGGGAGGCTAGAGGGGAGGTTTGTAGGATGGGTGTCTAGGTTGCTGTCGAGGGGAGGAAGGCTGGCTTTGCTCAAGGCGGTTCTAGCTGCGATGCCTTCATACTTCATCTCTGTCCTAAAGCTGCCCCAGCAGGTCATCAAGAGAATGTTGGGTCTTATGAGGAATTTTTTCTGGTCCAACCATGAGTCAAACAGGCCTGACGTTAGGTTGGTGGCGTCAGAGAAGGTTTGCAAGCTGATTGAGGAGGGGGGCTTGGGGTGAGGGAGTTGGGGAGAACCAATGATAGCCTGCTGGCAAAATGGATTGGAGGCTTATTGGAGAACAACGGAAATTTGGTGGGGAGGGTTTTCAGGTCCGCTTATGGAGGCCCTTTGCGTTGAGACCTCCTCCTGTCCCCGCCAAGGGATGCTTCCAATTTCCTGAGAGTTCTATCGGCGATGGCTCCTAAAGTGCAGAACTGTTTTATACAGGTGGTGGGGATGGGGGAGCTTTTCAGGTTTTGGCAGGATGATTAGACAGGTCAAGGCGCACTTTCTAGAAGATTTCCGAGACTTTTCACTCTTCCACGGGCAGGGAGGCGTCTATGGCAGAAGTTTGGGGAGGTGGGTGGTGCCCGTCTTTTGCAAGGAATCTTTCAGATGCTAGAATCCAGGACTTCCAGAGATTGCTTGAAGAGTTGGAAGGCCTCCGTCCGATATCAGGGAATGATATGTTTAGTTGGGATGAAGGCGATTTCTCAATGAGGGCTGCTTATAGGAGATTGTCCGGCGGGGAACCCACTGGTGATCTGGACCTTGTGAGAGATTGCAGACAGGTTTGGAAGGCGGCTTACCCTTTGAAGGTCAAGACCTTTGTTTGGCTACTTAGGAGGTAGAGGCTCATGATGAGGGTGTGGAGGGCGAGATGGGCTCCTGGGGATGTTAAGGTATGCCCTTTGTGTGGAGGAGATGATGAGGATGTCGACCACCTTTTCTTCTCTTACCCGTTTGTATCATAGATTTGGAGCCGTGTGGGAGCGGGATGGTGGAATTGTCGTTCTTTTGATGAGTTTTGGAGTGGATATAGAGGCAGAGACAGCAATGCTGGGCAGAATGTCTTCTGGACGAAGGAGAGGGCTAGGCCACTGGCAGTCCTCTAGGGTGTCTGGTTAGGAAGGAATGAAGTCGTCTTCAGGGGGCAGAGGCCTTATGTGGAAAATTTCGTGGAGTCTACTTTTGCTTTGATTAGGATGTGGAGTGTCACTATGAGTGAGGGGTCTTTGTGGCTGTACTTTGGACCTGATGTAGGCTGAAAGGCCTTTTCTTATGATACATTTGGGGTGGTTATCAGTTTGGATAACTACCCTTTCCTTTTTCAAAAAAAAAAAAGACTTAACTAATTAAATCTAATCAAATCTTCTAGATTTAGAACAACCAAATCTTTGCAAAGCTCCTAACATATTTTCTTAAAACCTATTTGCTAAAAATAGCAAACTTAACAAATAAGACTCCAAATTTGTCTTTTGGACCACCAAAATCGACAACCCATATGGGTCCTTAGATGCTGTCACGTGGCCTGCTGGCTGCCACGTGGCTAGTTTTATTCCCAACACCTTGTATGTGCAAGTGATTCCTAATTTACTATTCATACTCCTATTTATCAAGCATTTTATTATTGGTTATTTCTTTATGAATATGTAATTCTATTTATCCATAACTCTCTCTATGAAGAGGTATTGGATTCTTTTCGATGAAACATGACTATTCATTTTCTCCTATTAAAGAAAAGGATCAGACAACCGATTTGTTAATGAAGCCTCTACCTCATTCAACATTTGATTCCTGTTGTTCCAAGCTGAGCATGATTGACATCTGTACTTCAGCTTGAGGGGGAGTGTTGATACTCCATTTTATTATTTGTTATTTTTTTATGGATATGTACTACTATTTACCCATACCCCTCTTTATAAAAAGGAATTGAATTTTTTTCAATGAATTCATTTTCTCCTATTTAGTATCAGAGCACGGTCCTAAATCGGGTTTTGGTATCCCACCAAATAGAAACATTAACACCTCAACCCTTTCTCTCTCTTTTCCAACGTTGCCATCGGACCAACCTCCCCTCCTCACCGGTGAGATGCACCATTAGGGCCTTACACGTCGACCGGGGGGCCAAGGGGGGCGGCAAGCCGCACCTCCTGCCCTGTGAAGCGACGCAACACCTCCATCGGCACTCCACAGGCAGTGATAGCGCTCCCTCTGCCCTGTGAAGCTGCGCAACACCTCCACCGGTGCTCCATAGGCGATGGTGGCGCACCCACAGGCAACGCAGTCTCACCGGCAGCACACCCATTGATGGTGCAACCCTAGCAGTGCCTGCCTGATAGACCTCGTGGGGGGGGGGGGGGGGGGGGGTGCTCTTCTCTGTGTGCAGTAAGTTGCAGGGCCTTCAGGTCCTTGTGCAGTTGGTCTAATCTCTCTGTGCCTCTAGCGTGGAGGTTTAGGTATCTGTAACCTTGGATCTTCATGCTTGAGGTCCCATCTGACTAAGATCACTTGTTTCATGGTCTGAAAGACCTTTTCAGATCTCTGTCTTTTGGCATGATTTCTACAATCTCTTGACTCCAGATTTCATGATCAAGAGGTTGTATTTCCACTGATATCAGAAGTTTCAGATCTGAATATTGTATTAAGATCGTGTTCATGGCATCTTTCTTTGATTGTGGCTCAAAGACGGCAAGTTTTAACTCGTGGTGATTCCCTTGGTCCATGCTTGGCATAATGCCAATCTTAGGAGCAGAGATGGCATATTGGATATCGCTACCATGACGGGGATGGAGTGTGCCAACGTGATGATGCAAGAGCATGGCAGGAGTCCTTGTGGTGCAGGATGGTTGGTCGATTCTGGTGCTTCACAACACCTTTGTGGAGATCAAGCCTATTTCAGGTCACTTAGTTCTGTTGCACCGGGGAGAACGGTACAGGTTGCTGATGGCAAGCACGCTCTAGTTGTTGGCCAAGGGAAAGTGTATGTGACCCCTACATTGCAGCTACTAGGAACACTACAGGTACTGAAGTTTCCCACGAGCTTGTTGTCTATGAGCAGGATCACGAAGGATCTTCATTGTAGGGTTATCTTTGATGAGATAGGATGCATTGTCCAGGATAAGTGTACTGAGAAGACCATTGCCGGAGGTACACAAGAGAATGATTTTTATCACCTTGACCAAGAGCCTTTTGCTAGAGCCAGCAAATATGGTGGGAGTGCCTTACAGTAGCACATTCGTTTAGGTCATCTGCCTTTGGATCGCCTTAGGAGAGTGATTCCACATATTTCACTTGCCATAACTATTCAATGTGATGCTTGCCAATTAGGTAAGCATCATTGGTCTTCCTTTCCTACCTGTACCTCTCCTGGATTAGCAGCTACTTTCGAGTTACTTCATATGGATGTCTAGGGATCAAGTAAAGCTCCAAACAGAATGGGACATCAATATTATCTCGTAGTCGATGATTTCACCAGAGTATCTTGGGTGTTCCTTATGAAGACCAAGGGAGATGTTGGACGTATCATAAAGACTTTTCTCTTTGAGATCAGGACTTGGTATTCTGCCACGGTAAAAATTGTATGGACAGATAATGCCCTCAAGTTCTGCATTGCTAGACTTACTGAGTTTTACAAGACTCATGGGATTATCCACCAGATCACTTGTCCTTATACTTTATAGTAAAATGGGGTTGCAGAGAGGAAGCATAGACAATTGGTAGAGGTTTCCTGCACTCTATTTATTCACCACAGTGTTCTATAGAGATACTGGGGGGATGCTATTTTAACGGCATGTTACCTCATTAACAGGATACCGAGTTCAGTCCGTCATGAGCAGATACCAATTTCTATTACATCCAGATGGCGAGCTTTTTCATGTGTTCCCGAGGACCTTTGGATGTATTGCTTTTGTTCATATGCCATCACCAGGTCGTGACAAGCGTGCTCCTCACACTGTTAACTGCGTATACTTACGGTACTCCAGGAGTTAGAAGGGGTATCGGTGTTATGATCCCATCCACTATAAGCATTATGTCAGCGTTGATGTGACTTTTCATGAGAGGACACCATACTTTTCTATTGCTGGACAGATGAGTGTTCATGATGATGCTGCTCTCATACCTATTCCTCCAGTTCCACTTGAGGCGATTCCTATCTTCACACCTCTTTCAACTTCTTCAGGGTCTACTATCCTCTTGAATGTCTACCAGAGATTGTATGGCCTGCTACAAACGTATAGTAGACCTCATGCTACACTATAGGGGCCTCTACTTGCTCCAGTGACTAGTGTTCCACAGGCAATTGAGATCGGCTCTGAGGACAGTGATCGTCTAGTTAGACTTGATCCCCCGGATAGTACAAATCACCGTAGTAGTGAGGTTCCTTCTACAGAGACTCAATCAGAGATACCAGACGAGTCTGATCTTCCTATTGCTATTAGGAAGTGCCTCACACGTGTGAGTCCAGATATCAGTTTGCAGGCAGTTTGGCTACAGGTGATCTTGATTCTCAGTTTAGCAGCTTCTGTCAGGCACTTACAGCTTCACCCATTCCATCTACCTACCAGCAAGCCATGCTTAATCCGAAGTGGCGTCAAGCCATGGAGGACAAGATGGTAGCACTTCGGAGCAAACATAGTTGAGATCTCACCTTGCTTTCTACAAGCGCGCAACTTGTTGGCTTCAGATGGGTTTTTGCCTTGAAGTACAACCTTGATGGGTCTATTTCAAGGTATAAGGCTTGGTTGGTGGCAAAGGAGTTCACTCAGACATATGGAGTGGATTTCTTTGATACTTTCTCTTTCGTTGCGCAGCTTGCCACTGTTCGAGTACTTATCTCTGTTGCTGCCCACAAAGATTGGCGGTTACACTAGCTTGATGTGAACACTTTTCTCTACAGCGATCTTCAAAAGGAGGTTTACATGTAGCAACCCCTAGGTTTTGAGGTTCAAGGGGAGTGTGTATACAAACTCAGGAAGGCCATTTATGGCCTGAAGTAAAGCCCAAGAGCCTGGTTTCAAAAGCTATCAGATGTGTTGCAGTTGATGGGGCAGAGGTCCTCTTCAGATCATTCTCTGTTTGTCAAAAAGATAGAGAATGGCATTGTAGCACTACTAGTTTATGTAGATAACCTGATTATCACCAACAGTGATAAGGCTAGTGTTGATAGGTGAATTTGGAGTTTTAAAATCGTCTCGTTGTAGTAAAGTCTCCTAAATAGCTCTTCAATAAATACAATTTATAACTCAAATATCTAAATGAAGTCCGAGGTCGAACACAGGGAGCAAATATGGAATTCACGTGTTAATCTTTATATAAATGAGTATAAAAATAAGCACAATAATGATATTCAATGAATATTAATCTGTCACATTAGATATTCAATGATGTTCAATATATTTCAAGAGTTAAAGAGGATAAAAAGATATCTAAGACAAAAATAATGGTAATTTGATTCATCAATTATTAGTTTAAGCATATGTATATCAACTACTCAATCATGTTAATTAAATGAACGGTAATCAGATGTCTGATTTGAGAATCAGACGACTTAACTGTCGCCTACTACAGTACTTTCAAGCTTCTATTCTTCTTTCTTTTCGTGGCCTCGTCTTCTTCTGCCTTCTCTATAGCCTTTCCTCTTATCTTCCTTTCTTACCTTCTTCTCAGGGCCTTCTCCCTTATCAGTTAAGCGTTGGACGGTACCTTCAAGAGCAAAACCCTCCCCTCCCCTGCTCTCTTTCTTTCCTTCCTCCTCTCCTCTCTCTCAGATAGTTGGGTAATCCAGTATACGGGTCGCGTAACCGAGTCCAGGGATGCTTGTGTGAGTGTCGTAGCCAAGGTGTTTTAGGTCTAGGCTGATCGGGTATGCGGGTAAGGTGAAGGGACTTCACCCCGTGTTTGGAGGTGATAAGCCACAATCACAAAAAACCTTTATGCAGCTGCAGCAGCGGCTTGCAAATCCACGATGTAGGACTCTTGAGTCCCCTTGTTCTTCGTGTTCACCTGCAGTGGACCTGGAGGGTTTGCGCGTGACCTAGAAGTGGATTGGATGAAGAACACGGCCGGAGGACTGCGCTTGTGGTCGAATGAGGTGGCGGCAACTGAGGACGACAGTGAGTACCTGAAATCATGAATAAGGCCTTACGGCCACATTAGAATAGCTCATAAGCATCGCCAAACCACGACGAGTGTAGTAGCGGTGGTTTCTTGGAGAATGGAGGTGCGTGGTGGTCGGACGGACTTGGAGATGGTCGGTGATGGGTGTGTTCGAGGGTTGATTTGGGAGGTTGAGGGGATGAAGTAGGTTAGGGTTTTGGTCGTGGGCGCACGGCGGAGCTCGTGGGAATGTCGGCGAATTGTTTGGTGGGTTGTGGAAGTGGGGCAGACTCGTCGGAGGGGTGGTCGGAGTGGAGGACGAAGGTGGTTGGCGTTAGGTCGAGGATTCTTTTTGGGTTTTGAGTATAAGGAATTAACCTAAGGAAAAAGGACCTAACTAACCCTAAACTAACGGATAAAAGGAGAGGATGGTGCCAGTTGTGGTATGGTTGGCGCCGTGGAAGGTAAAGCCTCTGGTGATGGAGCGGTGAGGAAGACGAGGTAGGAAGCGTTCGCCGGTATTGCGAGACGCGAACGAAGGGGAAGAAGAATGCACCCGCTATTGTTTGTGAGGGTGGACGAGGAAGGTTATCGGAGAACTCGTCGGAGTTGGCGGAGAAGGTCGGGGAGAAGGGAAGAGGGGGTGTCCGGCCTCCAAACCAAGTTAAGGTTTGCATCAGGGAGTCTTTTATAGGCTATAAGAGGTCCTTCCAAGCTTGGAAATCAAGCTTGAAAGCTCGGAAATCATGGAATAGGACTCGCGAGTTCAAGGAGTTCGCATGAGCTTTTGGACAGATTTGGAAGGTCATGAACAAGCTCAAATGGAAGAGGAAAGTCTCAAGATCCTTCTAATTTTGGAAGGGATGAGTCGTGAAATCAGGGAGTTATCCCTGATTGAAGGTCGACACAAGGTGGTTTAGGAGTTCTGCAACCATGGAGGCGACGAGGACCTACTTGTGAAAAAGATGAAGTTAGGGGGTTTTTGCAAAGATTTCAAAAGTTGAGGGGCTCTTTTTAAGAAAAAGAGTCAGAACATGAATAAAATGCAAATTAGGGCAAGATGATTTCTGATTGAGACCAAATTTTGGTACAAACCTAATTTTGATCCAAGGAATTTGATGGTGAAGTCGGATTTAGGTTTTGACTGAGTTTGATTGGGTAAATTACGTAAAAGCCTAAATTAGGGTAATTATCTGTTTGAGACTGTTTTAGATCAAATTGGGTTCTAATGATCAAATCAAAGGTACCAAACCTTAGAAAATATTTTTCTATAATTTTTGGAAGGTTTAGGTGAATTTTATTCTGACCAAAACCTCAGTTAATTAAGTGGGTCTATTTTTAGGGTTTCAGATGCCCAATAATTCTCGAAACGCGTGAAAATCTGTTTCTGTCTGCATGAATCCATTTATTAGACATTTATGATCATTTGACTTTTAATTAATCTGTGAGAACCCTCGTGATTGTTCTGCATTTAAGATATTCTGTTAAAATAGTAGATTTACCCTTGTTTTCGTGTTGATTTCTCAAAAATGATATGCAATGAATTATAATATTCTGGTGGTTATGTAGGAGCATTTGTCTATTGATATTGATTAATTAAAGCTAGATATGGCTTATGATGACATTATCATCAGCTAGGATAAGACAAGTCAAGGAGTCTCTTGCACAATAGTTTGTTATGAAGGATCTGGGTCAATTTAGATGCTTTCTTGGGAATGAGGTCGCTAGGAATAGAGATGGAATTGTTCTTTCTCAACGCAAGTATGCTTTGGACGTCCTTCAGCAGACAGGCATGTCGGGGTCCAAGCCAACCAATATTCGTATGAACCCTAAAACACATCTACATGATGAGAAGGCAGAGACAATTGATAGCAAAGCGTACAGACATCTTGTGAGCAAGCTGTTGTACCTGACTATTACCAGACCAAATATTGCCTTGGCAGTAGGTAAACTCAGCCAGTTTATGGAAAGGCCGACGAAATTGCACTAGCAGGCAACTATGCAGGTGCTAAGATAGTTGAAGAAAGCACCAAGTTGTGGTATTCTCTTCCAGAGAGGTACTCCTATGATAATAGTAGGATATTCTGATGCAGATTATGCAGGATGTGTGCTTGACAAGAAATCTGCCACTGGTTTCTATACCTTCCTTGCTGGTAATCTGGTTACTTGGAGGAGCAAGAAACATGGGGTAATTTCTCGCACTAGTGTAGAGTCGGAGTACAGGGTAATGGCCCAGACTGCTGTAGAGATGGTTTGGATACAGTCTCTCTTGTGTGATTTGCATATCCAGATTGAGAAGCCCATAGAGATGCGATGTAACAATCAGGTAGCTATCTACATAGTTAACAACCCGATGTTCCACGAGTGCACCAAACACGTTGAGATGGACTGCCACTATACCAGAGTTCTTATACAACGTAGCTTGTTGCGCACTACTTATGTGGCATCTGAGGATCAGACAACCAATGTGTTCACGAAGCCTTTACCTCGTTCGGCATTTGATTTCTGTTGTTCCAAGCTGAACATGATTGACATCTATGCTCCAGCTTGAGGGGGAGTGTCGATACTCTTATTTATCTAGCATTTTATTATTTGGTATTTCTTTATGAATATGTACTGCCATTTACCCATACCTCTCTCTATAAAGAGGTATTGGATTCTTTTCAATGAAACATGATGATTCATTTTCTCTTACTTTTACAAATATTCTTAAGAGTTGTCATAATGAGACAATGTTGTAAGTAATGAACCTATGGGTAACCACATGCCATATATTTAAAATTACATACCTCAAATCTAATTTGGCTGATGTGATACAAAGTAGAAGTAGAAGCAAAAGCCTATAATCTAGTCTCAAGATCCTTCTCCTTGATGCAATTTGTAGAAATCATGACAAATAGACTATAGATATCTATGGTGATGCAACCTACTCAAATACTCTCTCGTCCCCTAAAAAGCAGACAAAGGAAACATCTTGAAGCTGCAAATTATATTGATGACATACTGAAAATTTAGAGGCTATAACGTTGTGTCTTGGTTATCTACTACATTAAGATCTTCAATATTGGGAATTTTTCTTTGATATGTGTTAGGAAATAAAATCAAATTAAAATTTGATTAGTGTTTACTATTTTTAGTCTTGGTTGGATTTTCATGTATGTCCTTTTGCCTCTTTATATAAAGAGAGCTAAGGCCTCTCTATTTGAATATAACAAGAATTATTTTCCTCATAAAATTCCTTACATGGTATCAAAGCCATCGATTTTGGTGGTCTAGGGTTTAGAAGAAGATCTAGAGGAAGGAGGCCCTCCGACGGCACTATCGGTCTCCGGTAAGCCACTGGAGTAGGCTCTACCCTCTCCTCAAATTTCTCCGCTCTTCTTCATGTCCTCTCCTTCCTCATCTTAGCGTCGGAGAAACCTAGCAGCAGCAGCAGTAGACAAATAGGTCCACCGCCACTATAGTTGCACCGATCGTCGTCTGACCTAGAAGGGTGCGTCGCCGACCCATCGTAGACTGGCCGCACCCCCTCCAGTGACCATTGGCTGGTGGAGTTGCTACCGGCGAGCCAACCTTTGCCTAGCGTCGCCCAAGAGCCGTGAGGCTCAAATCTCTGTTCGACCCTTCTAACCTCATTTGATCGAGGATTTGAGGGCACCATCGTGCTCCAAATGAACCATCAATGAACCAAAGAGATGGAAGACCTCTTGATGCCCCTCAGAAAATGCACCACAAATGTTCATTCTAATATCTTGAGTAGAATTTTATGTTCCTTGAAGAAAAATCTTAAGAAGGGACTTTTATTTACAAAAGGAGATGAATTATTTGTCAAGGCATCAATTGATGCTGAGTTTTAGGATGTAATCTTATAATTTAGTGTAAGAAACATTCTGTTTGTGCAATTAAGTGCCAATGCAGAATATAAAGCAATGGCGTTAGGAGATGCTATTGATGAAGATCAATCGAACATGGAGATTCAACCTAAAGTACTAGTAAAGCTTTATTGCAGCAATAAATCAACAATTAATCTTGCAAATAATATGGTGGTTCATGATTGTACCAAGCATGTAGAGTTTGATGGACATTTCGTTTGTGAAAAGCTGGTTGTTGGGGACTTGTGCCTTTCAAATATCAAATCTAGGGAATTGTGCCTTCTAAATATCAAATTTGAGGAAGAAGTTACAAATATCTTCACCAAAAGCCTTGCCAAGACAAAATGTGAGAAAAATGTTGGCAAATTAGGCATATTTGACATCTATGCTCAACTTGAGAGGGAGTGTTGAACTAAGTAAGTCAGTTTAGGTGCCTTTGGATATTAGTCCACTTAACATGTCATTGTATGTTGTAATTCCCCTCCAGTTTTTATTTGGCTTAATGAAGAAAACTCTAGCCTCGTGTAGTGTTCCCGTGTTTTTCCCTTCCATCAGGGAGGATCTTCCATGTTCATCCTCTTGTTATTATGTGGTTTTCGTGTGATTGATTGTTGCTTCAATTATACATGTTGTAAGGAATTGTTGGAAAAGAATACAAAGATAGAGCTAAAAATATAACCAGGAATAATTGGACATTGGTCCGACAAATTTCATGCTTTGCTAGTATTATCTCTCCAAAAGAAGTTGTTAATCATTACTTCTCAAGTAAGAGAAAACTTGTGATCTGCATTGTTATTGGTGAGCTATTTTTTAGAATTAAGGAGTTATTCGACAATTTAGGAAAACACGCTGTACAAACTTGATTAAATGAGAACACAATCATGAGCATCACAGAAGTGCACATAGATTTATGTGGAAACCTTCCTCAATGGGCAACAGAAAATCATGAGTCCTACTTCTCCTTGCTCCATAAAGGCTAGGTTTTTCATCACTAACAAATAAAAAGGATGTGTTACAAGATATAGCTATGGTATACACAGATTCACCCCAAGATCTATATACCTGTTAACATAATAACTCAACACTCCCTATCAAGTTGGGCATACTTATTAAACATGCCCAACGTGTATCACCTTTTTCATACTTCATTGTAAAAAGGTCTTTAGTGCAGATGTTCACAACTTGGTCCTTGGATTTTATACAATTCCCCTAAATCAAATTTTTCTTTGATGAAGTGATGATTCAACTCCACATACTTGGTGCGGTCATGCAACATAGGGTTGTTTGGCAAATTGATTGTCGCTTGGTTATCACAGATCTGAAAGTGCACTAGAGGGGGGATGATTAGTGCTAAAGGCGGTAAACAAACGACTAATTGTAAATAATGCAAATTTAATATAAACTCAAGCAAACCACAAATGAACACAAGGATTTACAATGGAAACCCAATCCTAGGAAAAACTACTACCTAGATCTCCCAATCTAGGATTTTACCTCGAGTCCAACTCGAAATACTAATCGGTACTTATGGGGTACCAAAACCCTTTTACAAACCCTCTTAATATCCCAATCAAGAGCAATGCATATCAAACCCTTTTTCAATCCCTCTTGATATTCCAATAAAGAGCAAACCCCTCTTTCTTAAGAGGAAGGGAACCCATAACTCGGACACTCAAACTACAAGTAAATTAAGGAATAAAATAGAATTAAAATACAATTTAGCGCCTATGGATAGCCCCAATAAGATATGCAATTAATTATATGAACTAACTATCTAGGAGACTAAAAGAACTCCCTTAGTAAGTGTGGGAAGATAATGCTGCTGGGAGTTGAAATAACGAAGCTTCAAGCAACTGTGAGCTGGAGAATCAAAGCTTTAATCACTTCTAAGAACACCAAATCTATACTTTAGCTGAATGTGGACTTGAATGCACTTTAGAGAGTGTTTTTGAGGTGTTCTCTCTCTTCTATATCTCCCTAAAGAGTAAGAAACCATCTCATATATATAGAGAGATGAATAGAGTAGTTTAGCTGTGTAAAAGCCCCTCTTCAACAGCTAAAAGGTTCCTTAATTGGATTTTCCAACAGCTAACTAATATGCTCCAAAAATACTTTATATAACATTAGGTTAAAGTCATCTAGCGTTAGGTACCCAAGTGCAAAGTTTACTTTCTCCTGGAGATATCTAATTTGGCCCAAAATAGCCTACCTAGCGTTAGGTAACCTCTATCTAACGCTAGGTCAACTACCTAACATTAGGTATAAAGTTCAGTGTAAAGTTTGTTATTCCCTGGATCTCAAGGTAGCCTCTTTCTTACTACCTAACATTAGGTATATACTACCTAACGTTAGATGGGCTGTAAAAAGTCCTTTAACTGTCCAAATGAGTCTTGATGATTCTATGGGGTTCTACGATGATCATTTAACACTTAAGGATATGTTTTATCATATTTTGACCTATTTAGGCTATATGTAATGTTCTTGTGAGAATTACATATAAATCCCTTATGTTTATGCTAATATGAAATCTAATTGGGGCTCTCCTTACATTCTAAAGAATAAAAGATTACAACTCAATTCCTATAATACAAAAAGACAAACTTGAAGAGCATGATCTCCTTCTTGGCTTCATAATTCGTCAAGAGAATTTCAACTTGAAATTAATCTTGCAACAACTATGCATTACATATAATTTTAATCTCAAGTACTTGAGGTGTTTGTCATTATCAAAATCATTAAAGGCTAATGTGGTGCCTAATTACTTATGCACCAACAAGATCAACTTCATAAGAAATTTGATAGGCACACCAATATCAAAGTGCATGATCTTCACCCATAAGTTCTCTATATCACCAAGTGCCATAGCCTTGGACTCTATCTTTACGTTAGATCTGGTATGCACGAACTGCTTTTTACTTATCCAAATAATGGGATTGCCTGGGAAAATTCATGTAATTAATAGTTGACCACATGTCATTTACATATCCTAACCAATCCACATTTGTGTACCCCTTAACCTGACGCTTGTCCCCTTTGGTGAATAATAATCCTCTTCTATGATTTTTCTTCAAATAATAAATTATTTCTATCGAATGCTTTAAGGTGAGTATCTATAAGGGCATGCATGAACTGGCTCATCATGTTCATAGCATATGTAATATTAGGTCAAGTTAGAGTTAGATGAGCTTCCCAACAATCTTTGGATGCATGTGCTTCTAATGATTTTTAAGAGGCTTACCACTTTTTAGGCTCACATGGTGATTAACCTCAATTCAAGTTCAAAGTTCAAAATGTCGATTTCAATGCAGTGTCGATGAAATTTTAAGTATGCATTTTTTGGGCATGCCGATGAGCATGTCCAGGGCACATCGTGGGCATGCTGAGGGCACATCGTTGGCATGCCAATGCATACCAACAAAAATAACAGTAGTCAAAAAAACTAGCAGCAACCTCAGCATGGGCACTTATTTCACCGTCATGCCAACAATGTCGACGATATGCCGACGATATTCCTATAAATCGACACTTTATCCGTGTTGGCACGACCCCTTCTCGAAAATGACATTGCCGACGACATTTAAAATGATGTTTGAGTTGTAGTTGGTCTGCACCCAAGCTTCCTAGTCTCCAATAAGTCTAGAGCATATTTTCTTTGACATAAAAGAAGCCTATCTCTAGATCTAGTAAGCTCAATACCAAGAAAATATTTCAAACAATCAAGATCCTTGATTTCAAATTCTTTGGCAAGTCGTCTTTTAAGGTTCTGAATCTCCTTTTGTGCATCACCTATAATGATCATATGATCAACATATGCTAAGAGGAGCAACCTTGTCTCTACAATGCTTTATGAACAAGGTATGATCACCTTTCCCTTGCTTGTAACCTTGATTTTTCATGTCAATCTTCAATCGTTTAAACCAAGCTCTCGGGGATTGGTTTGAGCCCTAAGTCTACAACACTATGTGGGTGTCCTTAGGTATTCTACCACTTCTCAATTTCCTTTCTCTATCAATGCTCTCATTTCCTCTTGCATTGCGTTCATCCATCGAGGATCAAGTTGTGCCTCTCCAACATTTCTAGGAATAATGGAAGCAAAGAGAGAGGAAAGGAAGCACTTATATTGTGGAGTAAATTGAGAAAAATCCACATATCTTCCAATGTTATATTTAGAGCAAGAAGTCAGCCACATAGGCGTCAGCAGACCCCTTCTCAAATCGAGTAGTGCCATGTGATCCTATAATCAGGTCTGGTCAAGTAGGTGTTTACTCAGCCGCATACTTGATTTTGAGATAGAGCTACCCAATTTGAGTCTTTAAGAGATTTCTTCTTTTTTTTCTTTTAGGTATTGTTTGACATGATGCCCTAGTTTTAGGTTTTTGATCTAGATTTCATTTTAGATTATTGATAATATGTTTTGATTTAGATTGATTTAAAGTTTTTGATTTAGCTTTCATTTTAGATTCTTGATTTAGATCTTTTGTTTATGTTCATTGATAATAAACATGAACATTTGAATTCTAACATCTACATTTTCTTTTTTCAAGATGTCTAATCTTTTATAATCTTAGTTGTATAGTAATTAAAAAGGAATATTAACTATATTGTTTTAATTATACTAGTTGAGGTAGTTGTAAGGTGGTAACATTACATATTACATAAATTTTAATAAGCTAACTAGTTATTTTATTTTTTTTTAAATAAAAAATGCAAACCCGCATACTCATCCCACATACTTGTCTGAATGCTGCATACTCTCTATGCGATGACCCAACCGATCGCATACTGCATATCGACTTCTAGAACCTTGATCTAGAACATTTTGTATATCTCTAAGGTTGGCTAATTTGCCTTCTCTGGTGTCTCTAGGCAATGTTGTCATTGGTTGCACTATTGTCATTGTTTTCATCCCCTATCCTTGATACTTCAGCTTCAACCTCCTCAGCATCAACAACGGGTAGGAATGTCATTGGCACTAGGTGTTGGATTGGCAATGGAAGTGGGGTTGGTGTTAACAATCTTCTTAAAAAGGGAATGAGGATAAGGGTGTTGTTACCTTTTTCATGCATCTTATCTTTGCTTTCATCACCATTACTCTCCCCTTGACTATTATAGCCATCACCATTATTTTCCATACCATCTCCAACACTAATTAGAATACCATCACTACCTCCACTAAGTGAGCCAACAATAGAGTCCTCTTCATTCATTGTTTCCCCTTAAAGAGGAGCTTTCGTAAAATACAAATCCTCTTCAAAAAAGGCAACATCTCTTCAAACATAATTTTTGCTTGTATCGGATCTAAACACTTGTGCCTTTTTTTGTCAGGGAGTACCCCAGAAACACACCTTTAGTAGACTTTTGATCTGACTTACCTCTAGGAGCAAGATTATGAATGAAATAAAGGCAACCAAAAACTTCGAGGGGCAGAAGAAAAGGTTTCTTACCAGGCATCAACATAGAAAAAGGTGTTCTATTACTCAAGGAAGAACTCATAACTACAACTTCCCCCTAATAACATTTTGGTACATTTCTCCGATACAAGGCTTGTGTGATGTCAAGCAAATGTCTGTTATTCATTTTAGCAACTCCATTCTGTTGAGTTGTATAGCTACACAATGTCTCATGTATTATGCCTCATCTTTGAAAGTAGCTTTGCAAGGATTTATCAAGATATTCTCGTGCATTATTAGTTTAAAGATCTTTATTCGAGTGTCAAATTGATTCTCAATCATCTACAGAAGTTATAAAATTATCGAAAACCACCAAGAGATGTAATATTTGCAGCCCCCCACAAATCTGAATGCACTAAAGAAAAAGGCATTGAACTTTTATGTTTAGATTTTGGAAATGAGGTACGATGATGCTTTGCGAGATGACAGATGACACACTTCACATTTCAAATTCTCTAGATTGATGCCACAAAATAAATGAGGCAACAACTTTTGTAATGCCTTAAAGCTTAAGTGTTTTGAGCTGTTTATGCCATAGGTGAGCATCACAAATCCTCATGGTATTTGCCCTTTTTGACTGCAAGGCCACTTGGAGTGCTACAGCAACTCTCCTAGGCATTCTGTGCAACGCATTACATTCGATAGCGATTCTAGTCTCCTTCCCATCTCAAGAATTTGTAAAACACATTGATCCTCATAGAAAATTAGTCTACACTTTACTTCCTTGCAAATCTTACTAACAAATAACAAGTTTTCGAAAAGTTTTGGCACATGAAGAGCATCATCAAGCCAAACTTTGTTCATAAGATGTTTCCGTTTCTTGCAACCTTCACACTAGAACCATCGACCATGGTGATATTATCCTTTCCTAAATTGAGTTTGTATTGAGAAGACCATCGTGGGTTGTCAGTCATGCGATTAGTAGCTCCACTATCAACTATCTAATCATTAGAAGATGGATCATAGCTCTATTCTTGAGCAACGTACACATCACTAGAGGGTTCTTCTGTTGCCTTCATTATAAATGCCTGAGATCCCATTTTCAACAACCACAACTGCATAAGATAACCACACAAACAAAAACCAAAATGCTGCAACTAAGTAAATAAAATCACTTGTACTCCTTGTACACCAAGAGTAAAAAGACAACGAGATCACTCGTACCTTTTCAGAAGGAGGAGACTACCATTGGGTGTACAAATCTTGTTTTGAAAAATGAGATGTACGTCAATTTAAAAATAACCGCAATGGCAATCACCGACTTGAATGATGATAAAGGGATGATTTCTTGAAGTAGAAGGGTGTCAAACAACCCTAGCAAGCACCAACAAATAAGTGCAACCATAGCAACTTGCAGGTGAAACAACCTCACAGCTTGACCAATTGGAATATAGCCCAACCAATTTGGTAGAAGCATTGAAAACATGGTTTGAAAGGGCAACCAATCAGCACACTAATTGACCGGTTAGCTAGAATTGGATCACGGCAAGGAAACTGGCCAACCGGTCGGTTGACTTCTTGACTTGTTAGGCTTGTAGTAGGTCTGCCTTTACATGATCATCCTTGATCCTACCGGTTGGAAAGCTATCCAACCAGTCTAGTATGATCCTTTTCAACTAGGGGGTGGTGAGAGTTGATCTAGTATGATAAGAAAAAGACCCTTCGACAACCTCCTTCCATTATGTGCAGTGATGAACAACCATGAGCATAGTGGAAATGCCCAACTCGTGCACCGAAACCTCAACGTTAGGTGGAGGTTCCCATGCACACAAATCCTGTAGGATCCCTCGACACCTGCAACGACGTGGAAGGCTCCCTTCTCAAAACATAAGCCTCTTGATGGAATGCTTTGATACCATGTACAAACTTGATTAAGTGGGAACAAAAATAGTTGAATAATATAAAAGATGCGGAATGTAACAATAATATCAAGAGCATAACAAGAATAAAAGTTTAGATTTACGTAGAAACCTCACGAAGAGGGGAGAAAACCACGAGAGAAGCGTCCTATGGGCGTGTTTCTCTGTTATTTCTTTTCAAAAGAATAAGTGGGAGGTACACGTCATGTATAGACCACCACACACAACAAAGTCCCACTACACTATGTGGGACTAAACACTGTACACAATTCTTTTAATACTCCCCCTCAAGCTAGAGCATGGAATGCTCTACTTGTAACACAAAGAAACCCACTCTACACAATAGAACACAACTTTGAACTAGTTCTTGCTTGTAAGAGAGAACACGGACTGGAGCTGCTGAAGGAACTGCTGTAGCTGGCTCTAACAATGGCCTCTCCTTTGGAAACATAGTTTTGGTGGCTCCCATTTCAGTATCCCTAAAATGGATCTTCCTCTGAAGACCTCAAAGCTGTATCTCCCACATAGAAACCAACTGGGCCCTTCCTCTAAAGACTTCGAAAATGGATCTCCCTCTCTTTGGAGACCTCGAAACTCTGGATCTCCTAGAGTTGGGTTTCTCACGTGAAGATCTGCTACCAAACAAGTCCATAGCAATATTCGATGTCACCCATCATGCTGTAGGACTGCAACAAACTCCCAAACGAGGGTGATTATAGTGGGCTTCTACACTCATAAAGAAATGAGAATAAAATAAATAAGAGCTTCTCCCCCTCTTCTCTTAAATTGAAACTCTTTCTTTTTTTTTTGAAAAAAATCTTCTCTCCCCTTTTTTTATTCCCTAAAAATCTTCCACCTCGTTTTTTTCTTTTTCTCTCTTTATTTTTCTTCTTTCCCTTTTTTTTATTTTTTATTTTCATAACTATCAAGTAGGATGAAGATAACAGTAGGTCCAACATATAAAACAAAATACCCCAAAACGATCTTAGGCTTTGACAAAACCCCAACCAGTCCATGAAACCTCTTCTACTCCATCGTCAACACCGCCATCGCCTCCATTGCGTAAGATATCCACCGAGGGTCAGCCACGAGGCTCAACCCCTCGCACCTCAACAGTGCCAGCGACAACGCCCTTGAGTTGCCCTCGTCGGGTTCGAATCTGCCCCTACCAGCTATGCGACACATGCGAATGCAGGCCTGGACCACACAACCGCCCGCATGCACCTCAGCGTCACGACCACCTGCTTCCTCATCTGTCGCCTTCATCCGATGGCCTGTAGCCTCACCACTCCCTTCAGCACCCTCAGCGCCCTTCTCGTTAGGAAGCCGCGGAAGGCGGTTTGAATGTGGATGGCGGCCAACTCCTGGCGAACCACCAGGAAGTTCTTCGGGGGGGCTCGAACAACCGTGGCCATCGCGGCAATGAATGTGTCCCCCCCGACCACTGAGGAGGCCTCCGACCCCGATAATGTGTCGCCTCATGTAGTGGCCCCTCATGGCGCTCGAGGTCCTCAACCTCATCGCCCTCGCCGACTTCGTGGGGGGGCCTATTGGAAGGTGTGGTTCCTCATGTCCGTCTACGACGTGGCCATGGTGGCGCTACAAGTGTTGCTTGTGTTCGAGTTCGTGGTGATGCGACCGGATGGGTAGCAAGTGGGCCGAAGGCCTCTTTATGCTCCTCTTTCTCGACCTCCTAGAGTTGGATTTCTGATGTGAAGTCCATGAACAAAAGGAATTTCCAAACGGGGGTGACTACAACAAGCTTTCACACTCCCCCTTTCTCCCATACTCATATGGGAGAAGATAATAATGAAAAGAAAATAAAATCTGAAAAACTAGAGAAGACTTCACCTCTTCTCATGATCCACATTATTTTCTTTTTACTCCTTTTCTTTCTTTTTTTCACCTTTTTTTTCCTATCTCTTCTTTTTCCTTTTTTTCCTTTTTCTCTTTTCTACCTTTTTTTATATCCTCCCATTTTTTCCTCTCCTTTGCAATACAATGAAGGGACCCAAAGTAAAACAGAAGGAAACAACAGGGCAACTACATAAGAAGCACAAAAAATATCTCAAGGGTTCAATAAAAACCCAACATTACTGCTAATGATCTCCTTGGCAGCAAATTTTGCCAAGATCCTTGCCACTTGCACGCACGATTACCAGCAACCTCTTAGTCTTTGCGAACACTCCGGCCATCCTTCTCGACTATCACCAGCACGTCGTCGTCCACACCTTCCCAGAGATCCCTAGCGTTGCCATCATCCCCTTTGACTTCGTTGCAATGCGTCGTCGGTTGCCACTGCCTTCTCCAACCATGTCGCCCTCGCTCTCACCTCCAAGGGTACCGCATCTGGCTCGCTTGGCCAGTGCGGAGGGTTCGCCAGCTGTGCCATCGATGCCTTAGCATGGCTACCATTGCCATCGCCTCCATCGTGGGAGATCTCCATGTCGCTATCCGTTGCCTATTGTTGCGTGCTGCCTCATGCTACCTTGCCTGCTATTGCGCACTGCCATTGCCGCTTCCTCGACTTCCTCACTACCTTCGCAGCAGTGCTCTGTGCAGGAATTGCTACTCTCACAAGAGTCCCTCCTGTGGCACTTCCACTCGCGGTCCCTCTCATCCTCGTCGTGATCAGTCCTCTTAGCCTCCAACGATGGTGTTATATGCCATCGACACGTCTTCGCCTTGCAGTGCTAACAACGGCCATCATCGTCACTTTTGCCAGGAGGACGACTTGATCGCCTCAAGGGTTACCAGGCCCAGCCCCACGACCTCCTTCGCACCTTAGGGTTCCTTCGAACCTTGATGGTGCCTTTCTCCAGATCAAAAAAGATATTGGAACTTTAACAACATAATGATAATAAAATAAACCAAAGAATCGAACATGCTCTGATACTAAGTAGAGATTTGGAAAATGTAACTTTGTTCATTTAGAAAGAGGTCCTTAGCACTCTTTTTATACAGAGAGCACAAGGGCAAAGAAGGTAGTTACAATCACTATTTACTAAATATAGTCATGACTCAACATGGAAATAACAAGTTATACAATCCTAATTTATTCCCTATGATTTATTTCCTAACACTCTCCCTTAAGATAAGACGGGAGAGACGACGAAGTCTTGAATCCATAAGGTAGTGAAGATCCACTCTCATCGACGTGGTAGTCCGCATCTTTGTGCCTTCAACCCTAGATGCCCCTTCTTGTATGCTCTCATAGGGTTAGTCAATGCTCAGGTTTATCTTGAGGTGCGTAAGAGTACTACCCGAATTTTGACATCTTGAGGCATCTCCCGTCTTCAACTTGTGTCTTCAACTAAATATATAAGGACCCAACTGATATAACTCAAAATCTTGAGAGGTTATCGATAAATACCCCATCACTCAGAGACTCATCTTTAAAGAAAACAAAAGACTGGACTTAAGCATAAATAACCCTAAATAATTTTTTTTAATAAAAAGGAACCTAAACCTAAAGAGGTCATTCCCTTTTCAGCCAACCACCCTGGAGACCACGACGTCGTCCTCCTCTCCACCATCTCCTATCAGGTCCCTTCCCTCAGGGCTTTGTTGACGAACTTTGCGGCGACCAGCATCTCCACCTCACCTAAAGGGAGAGAGATGGGGAACACGAGGATCGAAGGGGAGCACCGTCGTCCATCGCCTCCCATTGTGGATCTGTCATCCGCACCACAGCGCTCCACGATGTCACTAGCAACCTCGCCGTGGATGCCAATGTCGAAGAGGAGCGCGTGGACCGTGGTGGCACGATTTCTGGATCGTGGTGTAGCAACATTGGCGTCGCACAGACTGTCGTGGCCTGCTGAACTAACACCGCCCCCTTTGCCTCTAGCCTCTCCGCAACCGCGGCTGTTTGGGCAACACAGCGACGACGGAGGCCATGGAGGTGAGGACCTCTAGGTGGTTGAGGAGATGATCGCGACGGAGAGGAGACTCTCCGGAGGTCGGCGACGTCGCCAAAGGTCCCCTCCCTTCTCTAGGGTTTTTTTTTCCTTCTCTTTCCCATGAAATCAAATCCGTTCTGATACCAAGTTGAAATATTTAAATAATATGAAAGCATAAATCAAAACAATAAACAATCATGGAACGCTTAGGTTTACGTGGAAATTCCACTCACAAGGAGCGGGGAGAAAACAATGGGAGAAGTGCCCTATGAGTGTGATTTCTCTATATTTGTTCTCAAAGGAAATGGGAGGAGCACACACCTATTTATAGGTCATTACACATAATCCACATTTTCCGATGTGACACTAAACTAACGTACAATCCTCTCAACAATTATCGAATATCAATATACCGTTTCCTCTTCCCTCTTATCCATCAAGTGGTTAAGGGTTTGCCTCCCATCATTGCTCACAAGAGGGCCCAACAACAGCCACCGCAGGTTGTTAGGCGCTCGCAGCGATTAGCTGAACGTCATGGTGCTAACAGTTTGTTGAGTGAGAGACACATAACGTTCCTGCTTGGCATAGCAGTCCACTGTTATGCAAGTCACACAAATCAAATATAACCTATCATAATAAATGCTACCGTTAACCAAATCTCTGCAATCTTCCCTTGCTTTTTCTTTTTCTTGGTGCATGTGTTGTTCACTACTGCTCTCACTTCTTTGACTTTGACATCCAACTATGTTAATCATAACTATTGCCTAATTATTGAATGCTGATTTATGCTTCTCCATGCAGAATATGCTTACACAATGAAGGTCACCGAGAAAAGCGATATCTACAGTTATGGAGTAGTGCTGTTGGAGCTTCTGACAGGTAGGACTCCTGTACAACCATTGGATCTGGGTGGTGACCTTGTGACATGGGTGAGGAATCAGGTTAAGAATTTCTCTTTGACGTCTGACATACTAGATAAACGTCTCAATTTGGACAAGGCCACTGTCGATCACATGATCACAGTCTTAAAAATAGCCTTACTCTGTACAAGCATGTCCCCCAATGATCGGCCACCCATGCGACAAATAGTGTCGATGCTTATCGAGTCCCGAGGGAAACAAGAAAGTGGCACATCTACGCCTATTTCTGATCTCTCTTCTGGAGAAGATAACATGTAAATGTATTTACTTTCACACATCTTATTGTCCAATTAATTCAATGGTGCAATTTTCTCCTATCTGTACATTGTATTCTTGATTGCCCATCAGTAGTTTTTACTTTCTACTGCATGCCTTTGGTGTTCTTATTTTTCAGAAGTCTGTTTTTTGTTCCGTGGCATTTATCCTTACGTCAATAAATCCGTAGGTATAAATATACTTTGTAATTATGTCAGTTTTGAAGTGGTTATGACAGTTCTTGTGGGATGTAAGATGGATCAATGTTGTTTATCTTGCCATTCATCTGTTTCATGCCAGGCATCTGTTGTATAAGGAATTAAAGTGAGGTTAATAGAATGCTTTGAAATTGACGTGTTGGTGCTAATCAAATCCCTACAAAAAAAAGCATGGATTTTGCAACGGTCGACGATTTTGAAACTGTTGCGGAATGTTAGCTTTTGCGACGGTTTCTGAAATAACCGTCGTCAAATGTCCGATTTTCCCTTGTGCCTGCATTCGGAGATTCGTGACATTTGCACCCAAGGAATTTCGACAATTAGCGACATAGCCGATTGTGAGCAAAAAAGGGCATGCTTTGCGAGCGTGAATTGTGTAGGCACGAGCGAGGGCTTTTAGTGATGGGATCTGTCAAAATGGTTGCCAATTGTCGAATATAGGTGACAGGAAGTTCCCTGGAGGGAGTTATTTTCGACAATTGGCAATGATTTTTACAAAAAATGTGAATAGCGAAAGTGACTGTTTAAATTATAATCATCATCGAATCCGAATATAGAAGGCGGAAACTTATTCATTAGGGGTTATTTTTCGGTAATTGGAGATGACTAAAAAGATTGATGGTCGTAGATATTTTTTACCTACGTAATTGTCCATGGTTGACGAGTGTTCTAGATTTTAATCGATCACGATTTAAAATAAGTTGTTGCTAAAAGGAATGTGAAAGGATATGTCAAAATTATTTTTAATCAATTCATAGATGCTTATATAAAAATCATCATTGAAAATGATGCTATGATCATGCACCCAACGATCGGTTACATTCCTCTTCCTCTTACAATCACCAACCTTTGTGTTGCAATCGCAACTCGTCACACGTCGAGGAAGTTTCTCAACCCTTCTACCCCCTCGCACATCAACCTCCTTCACCTAATTTATTTTAACAATTGTTTATTAATTTTTTGTAATTTAATTGTTTGTTAAATTGCAATTTAATTGTATGTCATTTAATTGTTAGTTGTTTAAAGGTTTATTTGGAATTTAAGTTATTTAATTAAATGTTAATTACTTCAATTGAATCATGTTAAATGTTTCATATACGTTTGATGTGAATTGTATTTAATAAATGTAAATATTTAGTTAGATGTTAAAAATATTATGTTAAATTTGATGTGATGTGAAATGTAATGTGAATTATATTTTATAAATTTTATTTTAATATGTGATGTAAAATGTGGGGGTGTGGACAAATGATAAATTTATTTCATTTATACGAGTTAAATGTTGGAGTGTGCATACATCTACTGTGAATTATATACACATGATTTTTTGTATGTAAGAATTAGAAAATATTTATATTGTAAATGAAACTTTATCAAATTGTACAGCTCTCAGTTTAGGGTTAAGGGTTTATGTTCAAGGTTTATAATTATGGGTTTTAGGCTTAAGGTTTACAATTTTGAGTTTTAGGTTTAGGTTTTGGGATTTGGATTTAGGGTTTAAGGTTTTATGTTTTAGGGTTAGAGTGTTGGGTTTAGGGTTTTAAGTTTAAGGATTACTATTTACTAGTTAAGGGTTAGGATTTGGGATTCGAGTTTAGAGTTTAAGATTTAGGTTTTGGGATTTGGGTTTAGAGTTTAGGGTTTAAGTTTAGGTTTTCAATTACGACTTTAGGGTTCTAAAAATAATTAGTTGGGGAAGAGAACTGCGGGGGAAGAAAAGGAACATAAATAAGAGAAGAGGTGGAGATAAAGTTTATAGTCAAAAAATAAATTTAAAAGTTAACTATTTTTAATGTATGTTTTATTATCATCCTTTATCATTATACCATATACACATACTTGCACAAATTCAAATGCACCTAATGACAAACAATAGGAGTTCTAACCCCTAGGATGCAATTTGTCGGAGGGATATAATTATGTTAAAATACTTGCCCATTCGAGACTTGTGATTATGTTATACAGATAATGCATTAGTGTACGTATATCTTACACACATGCAAGATTTGTTGTCTTTATAACATGCCAAAAGTCTTGATTGTCCTTAGTTTGGTGAAGCCCCGAATTAAAGAGGGTCCTTGAAAATTTGATCACAATTTAGGTGTTACTTGTTACATGTAATCAGTGTTTAGTGAAATTTTTGTGGCATGTTCCTACTCTTCTTCAATATAACTTAGGTAGATGTAACTACGAGTTTCGTTAATAAATCGAGTTTCGCTATACCCATAGTTTACCTAACTAGGATAATCTAAGCATAGGATGAATATTTGAATTAGTTTATACCCTTAATGGCAATGAATTGGATAGGGCAAGCCTAAGGGAAGTGTTGAACGAGAATCTACGCTAACGTGTTTGGTTTTGGAAAACCCGTCGTTGTAGTTCGAAAGCGAAGGATTCGTGTTCAACAAATAAGATTTATACCGAAATAAGAATTCTGGGTCGAACTCAGGGAGGCTACGTTGATCTATATTCGCAATTATGTTTTTTTAGGATTTTTGATAAACAAGGCGAAATAATTACAATGGAGCTATCAAATTGAGAGAGAGAGAGAGAAAGAGAGAGAGAAAGAGAACATGCATTCAATATTTCAATTGTTTATACAAGCAAACGAAATGAAAGTTACACTAGAAAGCGGGAAATCAATTACACTATAAAGCAGGAAAATTCTACACTAGAAAAGCTGTAAATAAGAATGGGAGAGAGAAGTTATCCTCCTCGACGGTTGCTTGGAGGACGAGCCGGACGGGACGATGCCTGGACGAAGGAGAACGAGGCGGGACGAAGGAGGACGAAGCAGAAGAACGGGAACGAAGCAGCACACCGTCGTCGTCGCGGGATCCACTTCCGAAGGGGGACGAAAATTTGGACTTTATCTCGCGAGAAGCATCCCGGGTGTGGGACAAGCTTCTCTTGAGCTTTGGAGAGGTAGAGAGGAGAAGGAAGGGATGCAAATTTCGTATGGAGGGGGTCTCCTTTTATAGTTGCAAGGAGTGGGGGCAAAATGGACATTACATCTTCAAAATAATAAATAAGGGGTCTTTAGTGACGGATAAAACCGTCGCTAAAGCCCCGCCGTCGCCGTCGCCGCCGCGCCCACGCGCGCCCGCTCGGCTGGCCTGCGCGCGTAACGCATACGCACGTCCGCGTCGTCTCAGCCGTCCGATCGCGAGATCGGACGGCTTAGATCGCGTCCGCGCCCGCTGCGTAGCGCGCCCGCCCGCGTGCGATCGAGCGTCCACCAGAGCGTCCAATTGCGCGTCAGCTCTATCGGGCGCGCGCGGCCGTTGGATCTTCATCCGATGCTCGTGCGCGCCAGCTCGCCCGCGCCTTCGACCCCCTCACCGCGGCTCGAACCCGCGACCTCCGCTTCGCCCGCAGCTGCGTCGCCGCTGCGCTACGCGGGCGAAATGGTCGCGCGGGCGTTTTTAAACGCGAGCGACCGCAGCCGTTGGATCGAGATCCAACGGCGGAGAGGAGACGTTGCGCGGTCTTCACAGGACTCCTGCGGCCGATTGGGCGGCTGGGATGGCGCCACGTGGCGCCATCTTGGCCGTCCATCTTCTGGAAGTTGTAGATGGTGCCACGGATGTCGGATTGACTCGATTTTTGTGTCGTTCGGCTGCGATCGTCGATCCGAATTCATCCGTGTGGTCGGATTTTCCATCTGAAGTGCGGATTTACACCATCCTGGCCCTTGATCTTCTAGGGTTCCCCGGTCTCTATCTGATGCTACGGATGCCTGATTAGGGCGATCTTGGAGTCGTTGAACTCCAATCGTCGCCTTGATCATATCCATACGGTTGGATCTTTGATCCGAGGCCCCGATAAAATATTTGCCCTGTCCAAGTACATAAAAGGAGACAATTAACCTCCATTTTATTCAAACTACTCTAAATGCAAGATGATGCATGTAATGCAATATTTATATCATGAAATGCAATCCTATGCTTAAGAACATGCATAAATAGACATTTTAAGTAGTGTAAATGTATTTACATCAGGAAGCAACACCTAACATCATCTAATTCTTGTATTTGGGGATTATCACCCTATCTCCCGAAACCTAAGCATCTCATATGCATATAGGATGTTTGTAAGTTAGATTAGTCAAATTCCTTTAGAGTATCCTTCTTTTCAAGTTCAGATTTGTAGGTCTTAGGTTAGAAAATATCTTTCATTCTTTCTAATAGTCCAAAAACTCTAAAATTTTGGATTAGGTGTGTTTTCAAGTTAGAAATAACATTACCAAATTTTGTTGGCTAACTCACGGGAGATAAAAAGATAAAATTTGTGCATCACATAAGGGTCAAGTTGTTGCCCAAAATCACATTTTTTGACCTTAACAGATTTTTATCTATTTTTCTATATATCCAAACTTAAAGAAATCAATTATATTCTTTTTCTTGTGTGAATTAGGTTGCTTGAATAAATTTATCATATTTTTCTTATCATAGTAAGGGTCATTGGTGTAACAAACTAGTAGTGTTACATATTTCCATTTGCACTACTAGTACAAGAAAAATATTAAATATGTATATTGTTAGAACCTTGTTCTACATCCTCTTTTGGTATTAACAAAATTATTGTATATTAATGTTTGCAACCGAGTGATATTTCAGATTTAGGTGAAGATCAAGGTAAACAGAGAATTATGTCAAGAAAGCATGATGGCAAGGAGACATGATGATAAGGAGGAAAGATGACAAGGAGGAGAAGATCATCTTCAATCTTTAGTTTTTTAGATTAGGTTTTTATTTCTTAGAATATATGCTTCTTAACAAAGAAATATAACTTAGATCGTAAAATTAATTAGAGATAAAATAGGATTAATATTATGATTATTTTTCAAAGAACGTACTCAATAGTTAATCTTTGTAAAATATTAAAATAAAGGTACTTGACAGCAAGTACCAGTACTGATGAATATGCAAGGCACAGGTTTGAGCCTATGTCTCAAACTGTGAACAACAAGTACCGATACTAATCAAGAGTACCGGTATCTAATGGTCACAGATCGAAGACTCAGTTCTAACCTAGACCTTATAAGTACCGGTACCCATGATGAGTATCGGTACAGGTAAGTTACAATGCCTAGTAAGTCTCAAACCTGGGAGTCACAAGTAGCAATACCCATGACGAGTACCAATACCAGGAGTCATATTTGTTAGATGTAGAAAAACAATGAGCAGCTAATACCGACACCTGTACTTCAGTACCAGTTAGTCGTTGGGTCAAATCTGAACAGCTAAAAAATTAATTTTGAGAAGATGAACGTTGGGATTTAAACCTTAACGTCTAGTAGACATATTACTAAGGTCTAACTCTGTAAAAAGATCCTAGGACTCTTAATTTGCATACAAGAAAGAGAAGGAAAAATATAAGAGCTATATTTCATATTTCCACCATATTTTAAAGAGAAGAAATTGTTTGCTACTCTCAATCTCTCTACGATTTGCAAACACATTGACGTGTTTTCTTCACGTATCTACAAAGCGATTCACATTCTTCCTAGGTTCTCCAATTGGTATTATTTTTAATCATTGTTGAGAGGCTTAGGTATTTTACTGTAAGATTTTTACATGTTTTACACCAGTTCTTATTTTGTAGTAGAGCTTTTGCTCGTTAGGTTGTAACAAACCTATTTCTTGTACTTGTGTTAAAATAACCCGTTAATTACCTCGTTTAGTAAATTGATTCTCTTGGGGTTGAGGGAATCGGGTTAAAAATCCTAAGATGAGAGGCTTAGGTAGTAGAGTATTCAAGTAATTGGGGAACCATTATACATCTTGTGTTTATTTTGTGGTTTGAATTATTTGTGTAAATTTTTTTGTTATTACTAATATTCATGTTGAGTTTGTTTGTGTGCGTAGTCATCAGATCACATTATCTTTAGTAGATCCCAAGGTTTCCTATATATATATATATTAAAAATCATAAAAAATTCCTACACTTGTCTAATTAGCCAAAGATTCAATAATACCACCTCCTTGTGGATTCGACTCGATTCACCACTATCTACTTCTAAATTATTAACTCAGTATTAAACTACATTGGTAGAAGATTTTTAACTAGGGGACTTCTCTAATCATGAGAAACGTAAGTTAGAAAAATAATTGCTACGTATATTACAAGTCCAATGTCACCATACATTCTACTTTTAAAAATGTTGCTAGCATACCGTTGTGAAAATTGATGAAAACACAAAAGACAAAAAATTATTATTTAATTGATAGACTAATTTAACTTGTTTTAACCCTTCAAATTTTAGCTGCAAAAATATAGAGCATTTTTAACTATGAAGATAATCAAATCTAAACTTCGTAACAAGATGAAAGATGATTTTCTTTGAAATTATTTAGTAACATATATTGAGACAGAAGTTGTAAAGAAGTTTACAACAGAGGAAATTATAGATGAATATGATTTGAAGTTTCAATGAGTGCGCTTTAAGTGATTATGTATTCTAGTATGCAATATCATATCTTTTTATCATTTCCATATATTGTAACACTAGTTATTCTTATCTTGACACCACAAATCAATAGATAGTCGAAGAAAATCTCTAGTTGATTATGAAATTTATTATATTTAGCTTCTATTTGGTGTAAGAAAATTGTTAGCATGAAAGTACTAATTTTAATTATTTTCTAAATGTCTTGTCTTTCTCATTTGCTTGCATTTCAACATAATAGTTTTAGCATGCTGTGATATTTTTAACAGTAATTTGTGGTTTGAAATTAGTTACCTTGCATATCATATGAAATTATTATAATTCATTACAATAGGATTTCTAGTTGGCCTCTCTAAGCTAGAGATCCTAGCTTTGTCCATGTTTGGACACAATAGAATAATGATCCTATGGAAACAACGATCCATATCAGAATTGGGTTTTGACTAATGTACAAAAAACACATAACCTGAGTAATAAATACATGGATTGAATCAAAGTTCTGGGAAAATAAAAGATGGTGTTCTAAATGTGCTAGAAAAAGGATGAGAATATGCATTGATGAAAAGGAAGAAGGATAGTTGCGATTAGCTGATCCATATAATAGTTGCGGGCCATTCTCCTAGCTGAGAGAGTGTCTTGCATCGAATAAAAAATTCTTTACCTCATTTTCATTTCAATTGCATAGGGAATTTTAGATGTGTAATCCAAGGATTGAAGATCCTAAGAAAATTTAAATCCAAGAATGCTCCCTTTTCGTGAATTGGTTGAAATAAGATATCCTTTCTATTGAAATCCAAATAGATTAGACTAGACTTTTATGTATTCCAAATTCTACCATCATTAGGCTCCAAGAATATGACACCTTTATGGCAATCAAGTAGATTGGATCGAAAGGCTTGAATCTTCTTATTAGGTTACTATAGGAGACAAGAGAGATGTTCCAAAGAAGAAGGATTTTTTTCTTTTTGGAAGAAGGTGATGCATTTAGGACCTTGTGGTTCCATTATTTGCCCTATTCCTCCAAGATTAACCCCTTTCTTCTGTGTTTTCACATTGTGAATCAAAAGAATAATTTTTCGATATATTTCTTTCACATTGAGCAATAAATATGTGTTAGTTCTTTATTTTTGAATGGAAATTGCAAAACAAGGTACTTCCATGCCAAAAAAAATTGAAGCAAATTTGGAGTGTTGATGATGAGGTCAAGATCCTGAGCATGCTTGCTATCTTAAAGGATAAATCAAGAATTATCTTATTGGCAATTCAAGAGGATAAAAAGAAAATAAATTATTTTATTTGAAAAGAAAGAGAGTTGTTGGAGATCCAAAGGCTGGAATCAAACTTTGCAGAAGTGGCATGATCACATCCCTCCACCACCAACAAGCACTTGCCTTCCATTCTCTCTCTCCTGTT
The DNA here is from genome assembly GCA_037157565.1 of Thalassia testudinum. NCBI lineage: Eukaryota > Viridiplantae > Streptophyta > Magnoliopsida > Alismatales > Hydrocharitaceae > Thalassia > Thalassia testudinum. Next base: position 62,860,108 of record JAZHRO010000024.1, read on the forward strand.
TGCATCGAAACAAGAGAAAGATCCAAAAATTAGTCCCAAAATTTGTAACACGAACTTCAAATTATGTGATTCAAGTTGCATTAGAAAGCTTATTTGAAGGGCTCCAATATTTATGATATATGCAAAGTCAAATTCAAATTGAAAAGTGGCCAAAAAAATGAGGCAAGTTGAAGCTACCTTAAAGGGTTGTGCCACTTCCCTCTATATAAACCCTTATACACTAAGCCTATGTAGCAACAATGGAGTAAGCTTCTTTGGAGGTTGACCTCACCCTCTCTCTCCACCATCATACCCCCCTTCCTGCGACCTCCACATTACTATCATCTCTGGACATTCACTTCATCCCAATGATCCTCTCAAGTGAACAACCACTCTGCTCCTCCATCGCATGAAGAACACATCAACAAACTTGAGTTTATTCTTCCTATATTTTTTGTTGATAAATCAATCTATCGTATGCTCTATTATTGATTTCTCAAGTTCCAGTGCATGTTATCAATATTGAGAAATATTTTTGTTCCACTTGGTGATCTTATTACAATGAGGGGCTAAATTCCTATTGCTTAAGGTTACGGGTTGGGATCAATTAAATGTTTTATTATTATGAATTAAAAAGTGAACCTATGACTATCATTAGGAAACCGAGTTGCCTTGTTCTCATAGACATGCTACGTTGGATAGCGTAAGATTAGGATTGGATCCGAGTTAGGCTATATCCCTTAGTAGGTGATCATTGGATAAGGCAAGCCTAGGAGAAGCAATAATTAATCATCTTTTATGATGTGTTCGTTGTAATTACTAACCTAATACCTGAAGCTCCAAGCATATTGATGGATATTGGATCCAAGTCTTGGTTGCCTTGATGTTGGCTCGACTTGGATGAACTAGCCAAAAACCCCCTACTGTGCTTTTGTAGCATATGAGAGGTTTTCATAGCAAAAATAATACACCTATTATTTCCTCCACTATGACCCTTAATGATTAATCGAGGAAAAGAGGTATTGATAATAATCACTTGCTTCTTGTTACCATCAATCTTACAATAATGTAATGACAACCAAGCCATTCCGAGGATAATATCAAAATTGGTCATATTCATGACTACCAGATCCCCATGTAGCTCAAACCCATCTACTGTGATAGGCACATCGGATAAAAATCTATGCGGTTCTATTCTTGGTCTAATAGGAGTTGACACCTCCAGGGTGAACCAAGTTGTTCTTTAACATTTAGTTTCTTGGAAAATTTTTTAGATATAAAACTATGAGTTGCCACCAAATCAAAAAGAATTTAGCATAGAATCCTAAGATAAGGATGGTACCTTCCACCACTTTCTCATTGTTTGCCTTTGCATCCTCTATGCTGAGTGCATACACTCTTCCAGTGATCTTCTCTCTCTGATTATTCTTTAGATTCATGCTTCTTTGATTTTGAGCATTCTCATGCAATATGGACCTTTCACGCCACAAATCAGGCATTTACCTATCCCCAAGACGATGCCTCTTGTAATGTGAACACACATCAAAGCTCTTTGAAGTATTAGTGGATGGAATGGGCTTCTTTTTCTTTTCATAGTGAGATTGGCAACATCTTAAATCTATCTTTTCATTCTATCTGGTTCCTTTCTTTCTTTTTCCGATTGTAATGTCTTTCCATGACTGTTGCACTGGCAGCTGCTTCATCCATGGTACTTAGCGAGCATTCATAAAGCTTTGTCCCTGATTCAGGATTGAGCCCTTTGACAAATCTCACACACTTCCTATACTCATCTGGGCACATATGTGCAGCATATCTCATCAACTCATGGAGCTTGTTGTACCTTGCTACTGTCATTTGACCTTGCTTGAGGTTTCCAAATTCTTGCTCTTTCAAATCTTGAAGATGCATGGGATGATATTTCTCATTAAATACCTCTAGAAAGTCCTATATGATGATTTCACCCCTTTCACAAACCTCTGAATTAGTGTCGCCATCCACCAGCCCTTCGCTAGAACCTTCAATTGATGTACGACAAATACCACCTTGTCACCCTTCAACATTTCAGGCTTGAAATAGTTTTTCCATCTCCGCTATGCATAGATGAGCTGCCTCATGCAACAATAGCACCCTTCAAAAGTCGATGGGTTCACCTTTAAGAATCTCTTAAAAGTGATTTCATCCTTGCAGTTCTTTTATGTTTTATCTTTATTTCTTGATCCTGACTACCCTGCTCATGAACCAACTATTTAAGCTCTTGAATCATGTTCATCATGGAAGCTCCTTTTCACTCCCACTCCTCTACCTGTCAGGAACATCAAGATTGCTTCTTCGATATGACGTTCCCAAGGTGCAATATCTATAGTGGAGTGAGAATCAATAATTAGGTTATACTCCAACTCTAACTAAACCTAAATGTCACTAAATATTTTTCTAATGGTGGATTGAGATTCTTATTTATTCATTAATGCTCCGATACCGCGTTGTTACATCTTGAGTCTTAAAATTACGGAAGCCTTTTTTTTCTAAAACTTGAGAGCATAACAAGGAACGATTATTCATGATTATAATCATTACCATGGCATTCAATAAGCATCAGAATGAATAAATCTAACCAAGAGAAAATCGTAGTCCTAATATAGTAGTTAGAAAATCATAGTCCTAATATAGTAACGGTCATGGAATCATCATTATTACACTTGAATGGCTAGCAACAAAAGATAAATCTTTGGTCACAGCAATTCTCCTCGACCATGGCAGATTAGTTTAAAATCAAACATCCACCTCAGCAACACCTGTGGTGCCTGATTCCACTAAGGTTAATCTTGCAACTAAGTATGCAGCATCAAAGAAAGAAACTTTAGAACTCATAATTGTAGATCATTGGTCAATATGATATCTTTATATTCTTTGATTTATTAGAAAAGTTTTCTTTCAATGGATCATTTAAACCTCATCTTATGGCACGTCATCTTAATCTTGACTCGATCAATTATCAATTTCATCCTTGACCACTCAAATGTTGTGATCATTTTAATTTATTCATTTTTATTTTCATAAACACTTCCATCTATTATGTTTTCTTGTGGAAAGTTATCATTATTTGTCATCGAAAATTTGCCATCAATATTTCATTTATTACAATAAAAATTATGGGTATTAGAAATATAGTTAGCTAGGAAACATTTTCAAATTTTAACTAGATTCTAGTGGGCTGAAGAAGAATTTAAAAGGCCGAACTACTTTGTTGGCTATATAGGCTCTGATCAATAGCGTGACTTTCTCCCCCAAGTTCCCCCATAAGCTTCCCTCTTTGTTCAGGCTACAGTCGGTCATTGCATCGGTTGGGGCTCCTCTTCCCTCAGGTTGATCACCATGCCCGTCCTCTCCACTCTCCCCCTCCTTCCAATGTGAGCCTCGTTTGAAATGGTGGCCTCTTCGTCGCTCAGCTACCCTCTGCCTCCGATCGTCCTCGTAGGCGTGTTGGAGGTTGCAGCAGTCTCACCGCCTAGTAAGGTAATATCTGCGGTGGTGGTGGTGGCATCGTTGTCGAGTGAGCTCACATAGTAGAAGTCCTTCGCTAGATGTCGATCTTCATCTCCACTTCACCTTCAACCCAATCGACATCATTTTTTAAGAATGTAGCCACGTCAAATCCGGGCTTATCACGATCGAGTGCTAGGTTGGAGTCAATCTGGCCATCCGTCACCTATTAGTGTAGTTCCTCAACGACATCGATAATGCCTCGTTGTATCACTATGATGCAAGTTTCTTTCAACATCAAAAAAGTATGTTAGACATTTTTTTTCTATTCTTTTTTCCTTTTTTTTGTTTTCTTTCCAATGGATGTTTTTGAAATCCCCCTCTTTTGGGAGTGCTACTTTCCCTCTCTCCGAGAGATGTAAAGTCTCCTTTTCCCTCGCCTTCGAGTTACGTCTTTTATCTTTTTTCGTTCAAAAAAAGGCCGAAGTACTTTGGGATTATCCGTCTTTCCTTTTCGGCACTTACATCTAATCAACTTTTAAATGATTTGTTTATGATTATGAACAGAGTTCGATTTGTGCCTGCCAGGTTGTCTTTTTTATTGATGAAGGATGAGCCATCACGCTCTCAGATCTCTATTTTAAAGACAAAGGGGAAAAAATTATTTCTCCCTTTTAAATTTATATCGGAAAATTAACCTTTCCAAGCGCATGGAAAAATAGGAGGCAAGTTTCACTATTGAGCCCCTGACCTTATTGCATTTTGCAGTTTCCTCAAGGTCAAAAATATACACAAGCGCGTATGAATTTAAATTAGCAGTATTGTGAGGAGAATTGCACCGCTCGCTCATTCCGATTAACATTCAGAGCGGTTAAGATATTCTCCTTTGCCCCAAAAGTAAAGTATGCATTGACATTTATCATATTCACGTTTTTAAACACCATTTTTTAATTCAGTGTTAGAAATAGATGATATGGTAGCCGTAGGTTGGTCACTTGTACGACAATAACCATCAGATTGGATAACTGCAACAATCCATGTACAACGAAATCTTTTTGCAAGATCGAACAGCGATTTCTTCTAACCATTTATCTTGAGGTTACAGTACAACAGTTATTACTCATTACATTATGTACACCAAATCACCATCGGATATGCAAGTAATCCAATAATGCACAATCAATCTACTTGGATTAGAAAAAACAAGGATTGAAATCCTTAAATAAGATTTAATTACACGTTTCGCCAATTTTTGTGTAAAGGGGAGGACCGTTTCCCCTATGGAGAGGCAACATAAACCAAAGATTACAGAAAAACGAAGGGCTGAAAGGACACCATAGACATTGAGGAAAAGGTTTTAGAGGCAGAGCTTAATCCAGTAAACTTTTTCACATTTTGTAAAGTTCCAAAAACATAGCGTGCCGAAAGAGAAGGGCTGAGCCTCCTTTTAACACCATCAGATGAGCTGCCCAAACATCACATTGCAGTTGGTTGATGTCATCTGAGTGGCAAGAGTTAGAGAAGGAAAGGCCAGAGTGTAAAATTTTTCAATGCTTGACCATAAACAAATTAGCTCCTATGCCAGTTATCGTGGAGAACATGGAAGTCACCTTCTACGGTAAGAGCATAATGGTATTTTTTCATGCAACAGCAGCTGGAGTTGGCACGCTGATGCCTATCAACAAACCCAAGATCCAATGTCCACATCTGGCTAAAAGCAACGACCCTCTGTACTTCATCCTAGCTCTCACGTCTGCCCTGCATTATTAAGATCGTCAAAGAGTTCAACTATAACAGATGCAGATCCATAGATATAGCATGAATGTAATGTCGAGTCCGTACAAGCATTGGACTGATGATTGCTCCTACATATGGTTCACCCTTCACTGAATGCCACATACCTTACAATCAACACTCTTAATCCAGATGTTGCAAATGCCCCTTCTTCAATGGATAAAAATGTCTGCAGAAGGAAGGTGCTGATCAACATGCAATTGATTTTTCAAGTAGATACCTCCTTTGCTGCAGATCATAAGCTTCAGAGTGAGTTGCCACCCTGATCTCCACGCTTCTTAAATTTCTTTATGATACAAACTCTCTTCAGAAAGCATTGATATTGTTTTGTACTTATCCAGCACTTGCCTGCTTGAATTTTACTCTAAATTTTCAGAGGTCTAAAAATAAGATGTGAAAGATGTGAATTCATTGCTCGATAGACTATTTCCTTTTCAAAAGAACCATTTGGAGGGAAACAGTCAAATCCACCCTTGTGACCCAAGGAATAAAGATCACCATAGATATCAGAATGTTAAAATGTTACAGCGAAGTGTCAATAAGTCAGAATGTTACAAAAAAGTGCTACAGGTTATGTACAGACCGCTGTCAGATAACAATCAGCATTCATGGCTTCAGACAATGGGAAAGTGTCGATGCATACTCGTCCTCCTGGGTACTTCCCGGATGAGCTCCAAAAACTTTCTACATAGAAGCATGCAGATTTTATAAATCAACATCGGGCACCTTTAATTCCATGGTAAGAAGCATTCCAGATTTTAAAATCTAATAGATGTTTAGCAGCATGCTCCAGAACAATCTGAACAATATTTAATACAGGCAAGTAAAGATTCCAGAGGATATTGGAGCATCAAAAGGCAACCGGGAAAAAAGATCAGGACTATCACCAAGACAACAATCATCAAAAGAAAATAGTTCTTTTGCAGTTTTTTTATTCTGAAATAGTTAAGGATGACTCTATAGTAGCAACAATCCAAGTTGTCACCCTCTCAAAAAAATTCAAGCTAATGGTCAATCACTGATAAAGTCAAACATACAAAGAACATCCTCACAACCCGAAAAAAGCAACTAGCCATAAACATGACAAGGACCTCAATCCCATTTTTGCAATCAATTTCACTTTGTGTAGGAAAAGGAGTTAAAGAGAATGCAAAGCACATAGGTTCTCAAAATAGTATATGACGATGGCTGCATATGCCAAATGGCTATACTAGATCACGCACTTTCCCTCGAGAACTTCACAAAAATCAAGTTGGATGCAAATAAGTCTTGGCAAGGAGCACTAATTTATTCGTACAATGTGCAAAGATAGTTGAAGCGGATACTATGCTTCATTAGGTATTTCCAACTCTATAAGTAACCATTCTTTTTGGAAACGAACCTGTAGAAATCCTAACCTCCATTAATAGAGGTAAACTGCGAAACATAAAGTCTCCTAAAACATGGAGTAATGCCTTGACCACCTTCCAAATTTGACTTGATTCTAGGGATCTAATCGGATTTGCCTTGAAGATTAAATTTCCATATTGGGCATAATTGATATGGTAATCACTCAATAAGGCAATCTCTTTGATGGGAATTCCACATAGATGGCATATCTCATACAATATCAAATCACACTATCTTTATGCAGTTCCACCATAATTAATGTGATTGATATGATATGAATTCATACCACTTAATTGTAACGGTTGGGAATAAGGAGGGCCACATGGCATACATCAGGGCCGCCAGCTATAAGTCTTAGGATCCAAGTTTTGATCATTTGCTTAAGTTGCAAGTTTATTTATCTGTTAAGTTGAATTTTAAGAAAGTCATTTGGAAGGTTTGATTTAATTGTGATTTATTCTTTCTGTTTTAAAGATATAACTTCTTTCTTATTTTAGAGGATATGTTCTCTATTCTAAAAAAGAGAGCTTTCGTATTATAATTTTCTTAAGTTAGTAATAATATTTCCAATTCCTCTCAAACTCCTCTCTTCTCTCTCTCTCTCTCTCTCTCTCTCTCTCTCTCAACATCACCGCCGACCACCATCACCACCGACCGACCACCTTCAAGGCAGTCAGTTGCTGCTGCTCCCTTTCTCTCCCTGCTCTACATAGGACAACCCCTGTTGGGTTGTTTTTCCACATGCCAAGGGAGCCTCCACACTCTACATGCGCAATTCTTGTCTAAGCTCCTCGACAGGCATGTTCTCTTGGCCACACACGTGTGGTTCCCATCTCCAACAAATCTTCCTTGACAAACCCAACGCCTTACGTGGAGAAGGATCGTAAAAGATGACGGATGCCATCGCCACCGCCACGTTGTCAATGAAGATGATGGAATTCAAAGTCCAGAAAAGAGAAGAGATCTATCAAAGCTATATGGTTCGTGATCTTCATAGATACTTTATATCAAGTTTTTTACTCTCCTTCAAAAGAGATTTTTCCGGAGAAAAGATATCAAAAGATTCTTTCCTAAAGATTCAGGATGTAGAGGCCTTACACTAGGACTACTAGCACCTCACATGCAGACTCCCTCACGCCTACCGACCTTAAGAAGATACAAAAAGAAGAGAAGACCATGGCGACAGTCGCCATGGGTATCGAGGTTGCCACAGAAGCAACTCAAGAGGTGACGAGGTTACATCATGGCTCCTTCCAAAGAAGAAAAGAAGAAAATAGCAAGCATCACGACAACTATTGGGGTTACCATAAACGCAACGACTTTGAAAGTCACAAGAGGCTACACCGTTGACTCTTCCAAAGACAAGATTGAGAGCACGACTCTTGAAAAAGAAGAGTGGTCGAGCATCTAGCCTCACAAGTTTGAAGACCAAGTCATTATCCTCCTAGCCTCCACTTAAGGGGGAGTGTTGGGAATGACGGCCATGTGACATGCCACGTGGCAGCACATCATGGCCGTCGAGTATAGGTCTTAGGGTCCAAATTTTGGTCATTTTCTTAAGTTGCAAGTTTATTTATTTCTTAGGTTGGTTTTTAGGAAAGTTTTTTAAAGGATTTGATTTAATTGTAATTTGTTCTTTCTTATTTTAAAAATATGATTTGTTTCTTATTTTAGAGGATATGTTCACTCTTCTATAAAAAAGAGAATTCCTATTGTAATTTCCTTGAGTTAGCAATAATATCTCCAGTTCCTCTCAAACTCCTCTCCTCTCTCTCTCTCTCTCTCTCTCTCTCTCAACATCACCGCCGGCCACCTTTAAAGCAGCCGACTGCTGCTGCTCCCTTTGTCTCCCTGTTCCACGTGGGACAGGCCCTATTAGGTTATTTTTCCACACGCCACGGGAGCCTCCACGCTCCATATGCGCAATTCTTGACAATAACAATTACTCCATAAGTGACAAATTTTGGTCTATGAATAAGCTTGTACTCGATTGTATTCTTTATCTTATCTCATTTTTAAGTGGAAATCGCAATGTAGTCGAATGAGCTTGCAGTTTGAGAAGAGCAAGGGCTCTCCCTCATGATGTGGGATTCCACGTAATAAGTTTTGATGTAATTTCTTTGGTTATGGTGACAAGCTTCCATGGTGGCTTTTTTACCAATCCTCCAAAGGGATTCTTCTACATGAATTTAGGCGTTCCCTTCATGGACGCTTCATCTTCTGTCTATGCTATTTTACACTAACAAATGGCATTAGAGCTGAATGGCATAATCCTCAAGATGGCAACAATTAAGAGGAGCTAGCATAGTAAATAAGCACCGCCATGCAAGCAGGATTCTGAGGCATATGTTGCAGCGACAAGCTTAGCTGCAAGAATCGGTCCATGGCATACGACGAAGAGGAGGCAGTGAACCTGCAGTGGTTGGGAACAAGTGGCTAAACAATGGCTACTGTATGATTACTGATGCAGACCTCCATGAGAGATGATGAAACCAATCAAGGTATTTTGATGAAATGCTGTAATTGGTGGCTAATGGATTCTTAGAGCCCCTTGCAGTTAAAGACCCAAGAAGATAAGATGTTTAAAAAAAAAAAAAAAATTTTAGAGGAAAAAGGGTGGCGGTCCTTTAATACCACTCAGGAATTCATTAATCAAACGTGAAGATAAAATTACATCATAAAGAGGTACTCCACCCCAAAATAAAAGGCATCGTAGCCCCAACAAAATTCTCCACATAAGGCGTGACCTCTTGAAAACCACAGCATTCCTCCCTAACCAAATAGCCCACAAGACCGCCAAAGATCTAGCCCGTTCCCTCAACCGAAACATTTGACGCTCCTCGTTAGTTCCACCACATCTGCACGATCGCTAGAAATCCGCATGAGAATCGAGAGCCCACCACCAATCCCCTATCTGCTCCTAAGTTCGTGTCGCCACCAAGCATGCAAAGAAAAGATGGTCAAAATCCTTCGCTTGACCACAAAGTAAACAAAATCTATCCACATCCAGTACCCAACGGGCTCTCCACTTCCTGGTCATCAGTCTCCCTCTCCTAAGGAGCCAAGCGAAAATTCTAACCTTCAACGGGTAGGAGGCCTCCCAGAGCTGCCTGCACTCCCTGGCCAGGTCAACATCCCCAAGCATGTTTGAGCCGCCGAGTCTTCTATACGCATCATGTACCAAGAAATCCCCTTCCACCCAAACCGGTCCATACCATCTTTCGGTTGCCACTCTTGGAGTTCCTACATGAGCTCCTGTACCTCTCTAGCTCTTTGATCTGACTGATTGCCCACGAAAGTTGGGAACCATGTGATGCTCCAAATATCCACCACCGAGGCTCCCCATCAACCGCCAGCACCGCAAGTCTCGGAAATCGCTCCGCCAACCCACCAGAACCTATCCAGTCATTCGTCCAAAACCTAAAAGCCTTGCCCGATCCCAGCATCAGGGTGAAGAAAGGTCGGACCTTCGGTACCACCAGCGACAAACTCCTCAAGAAGTGGGAGGCTCCTCTAGGGGTGAGGCAAGGAGCTCCCAACCCACCAATCCACTATAGCAAGAACGTAAGACCCTTCCCACCAAGGAGACCTCTCCCCCAAGCAACCTGTCAATCCACTTCGTCAGGAGACTATCTATCATTCATTCTCCCCACTTCCATGACTCCCAGAGCCCCCTCCCAAAACGGCAAGCACACCTCACTCCAAGCCACCAACTTCACCCCCCCTCCCTCCTGTTCCATAATTAGTCTAGAAGAAATTTCTTAAATGGCCGATAATTTTGTCTTCAATTTTTCTTGGCATTTTCACCACAGAAGATAAATAAGCTGGTATTTTCAAGAGAACCGCCTTAAGGAAGACCAGTCGCCCACCTCTAGACAACAGCTTAGACGCCCATCCCGACAGCCGACCATCAATCCTCTCTATCAACAGGGTCCAATCCTGCGCAGAGATCCTCCTATCTGTCAGGGGCAACCCCAGGTATCGGAGGGGAAGGGCCCCCACACCTATTCCCAGAGCTTCCGAACACACCCATGCCTCCCCAACCTCCATGTTGAAATGAACAAAGGAAGATTTGGAGTAGTTGATCTGCATACCTGACGCTTCACAGAACAATTCTAGGATGATACGGCATCGCCTTGCTTCCACCACCGTCCCCTCGACAAAGAAGAGAGTATCATCCGTATACTGCAAGATCGAAATGCCATCCCCACCCTCCAGAGGGAAACCCTGTAGCAAACCCCCCAACTTGCTCTGTCAGTAGCCCTTGCCAGGGCGTCTGCTGCCAACACAAAAAGCATAGGTGCTAAGGGACACCCCTGCCTCACACCTCACCTTGGCTGGATCCAACCTCCTGCCGGGTTGGATGCAAGATTTGATGAATCCATTGCTAAAGATCCGATGATTATAATTGATCAGGTCAAAATGAAGGCAATTAGAAGCCAAATCAATAGGTCAAGCAACTGGTGCTATCCAATAACGATTTTAAATACTCACAATAGATCATCATGAGCATGATGTGCAAATACAAAAACTCATTAAAAGTGTGAACAATAAGTAGAGCTCCTGATCATGTTCTAAAAGAGAGCATTCAACGAGACAATTTGCATAGTGATGAGGGGTAAAAAGCACCCTCAAACTTAAAACTCCACGAAAAGCATAACACGAGGTCCGACCACTCAAAAGTGTAGATCCAACTCACCTACACCTGGAAAGGCCCGAATATAGGTGGGTTTAAGAAACCCGACCCGCTTAAGGATCCAACGCCAACTTGTGACAAGGATGGCGAAAAAAGTCTAACACGGCTATACCATTAATAAATGATGGCACGACCACCGCAATTAATAATCTAACATACATACCCTGACAACGGGTGTGTCTGATCAGAAGATCTTGCGAAAAAACCAATCCCAACACTATAAATAGCTAAGAGAGGCTCTCAAGACCCTCTCTCAAGCAATCCGAGAAAAAAAGAGAGATTGTATTATCGTTTCTTGCTAATGGATATTTGGGAGCATCACCCTCCCCCCAGACGTACACCCTTTCGTGGTGAAACTAGGTGACCAACCTATTTGTCTCATTGCGATTGCTTGTCTTTAGATCATTGAGTCGAACCCTCCAATCACTTAGAAGGTCCGATCAATTGACACCGTCTGTGGGAAGCGATTATCAGTTGATAACATTTCCCAGCTCTTGAGTCATTCCAATGGCCCCTACGACTCACAACTCCTCCCGTGACAGCCCCGAGAAAGTACCAACCTAGGCAAAATCTAATGTCTCGGTGTCCAAGAAACACCCTCGGCCAGTCGGGCTAAACAAGGAGAAGTAGGGAGTTCCCGACCAACTACTGGAGGACCCCGAGCAAGACCCTCTCTTGAAGATCCAGGCGAGGGAGGAACAACATCAAGCTAAGCTGGCAGTTCTTAAGGCTGAAGAGCTTTTAGTCGTCGAGAAACTCTAGGAGATCAAACAGATCCAGGAGTTCGGCAAAATCTCGTCGGAGGAGCCCCACCAATTGAGCCTTTAAGACAAACAGCAAATGTGGCGTCATACAGTGGAGGACGAGAATGCCCACCTGCACGAACTCACAAAGTTAAAACAAGAGCGTAATTGCTAGAGAGGAGAGGCCCCTCTCGATTCACCTAAAATTCCCCACCTGCCTTTGTTGAGAGAGCACTGAGGGGCTCAACCCCTGGCAACCAGCAGCGAAGGCTCGATCCCTGAGATAATCCACCAGGTCACCAAGGCAATGCGGGGTATACGCCCACAGGCTTACGTTACCACCTACCCTTTCACTGAGGAGGTGATGACGGCCCCCCTGCCGAAAAAATTCAAGCAACCTGTCACAGCCAAATGTGACGGGACAACGGATTCCAATAGCTTCGTTGGGAATTACCGTCAGATGACGCTGGTCCATGGCTGCCCCGACAGAGTACTCTGCCGAGTATTCACATCCTACCTGTCCGACATGACGCATGAGTGATTCGATGAAATGTCGGCCGAATAGATCACATGCTTCCAAGAACTAGCGGACAAGTTCTGCCAGTACTTTGTCGAGCAACAAAGGGTTAGAGACAACCCTGAGAGGCTGTCGGAGATTCGGCACCGAAAGAGCCAATCTTTCTAGTCATACCTGAACCAATTTAAGGCCCAGTATTTCAAATGCAAGCGACTCCTCCCTACTAACGGGACAATAGCAACCCGACTTCTCGTGGACGAAGGCAGTGTCGTCCTCTTCTCTATAACACTACTCCGATTGGGCTTCAAAGAAGAGCATCTTTCCCCGTCAACTCACTCAGTTGTAGGGTTCGGCAACCACAAGGTGATGCCAAAAGGAGAGATCAGCCTCCCCTTGTCCATCTGTGATGGGGACAGGTACCTCAACCCGACGACTACGTTCATAGTGGCGGGACTAACGACAGCATTCGACAGCATCCTCGACCGCCTAACTACACACCCCTTCCACCTAATCCCCTCTTCATACTTCCAATTCGTGCTTTTCCAGTCTCCTTACGGAGTAGGAATAATACACGGGGATCTAACAGCCAGATGCGAGCTCCTAAGGATCGAGCTAGAACGATTCATGGAGCCAAGGGCCCCCAAGCCACAGAGTGGGGGAAGAAGAGAAACTAAGTCCAGGCAATCCAGGAGGAAATAAACCTAGCTGATTCGCCAGCAACTTCGGGACTGCAGCCAAGCTCTTCAGCCATGGCTATACAGATATATCCTGACGACGCTACCAAGCTCGTCCAGATCGGAGTGGACCTTGATCCCTCTAAAGTATAGGAGTTACTGCTCCTACTCCGAACCAAGCAGACATTTTCACTTGGTCCGCCAACGACCTGCCAAGAGTAGACCCTTCCCTGATTCAGCACCATATGAACATCCAGGCAGGCACCAGCATGGTCAAACAGGCGCGTCGGCACAAATTAGCCAAGCAATGGCAAATGGCGGAGGCTGAAGTCCAAAAGCTACTTGAAGCCAGATTTATCGAAGAATTCTTATATTCGGTATGGCTATCAAACGTAGAAGGCTAACGACAAATTGCGCATGTGCATAGACTTCACTAACCTCAACGAAGCTTGTCCAAAGGATGAATTCCCCTTACTAAGGGTCGATGCTCTAGTGGACTCCTGCAGCAGACAATCACACATGTCCTTCTTGGACGCCTATAACAGGTTATCACCAAATTAGCCTTGCTCCATCCGACAGACCTTACACGTCCTTTATAACTGATAGGGGATCAGTTCCAATATAGAGTCGTGCTCTGACTTGAAAAACACTGTAGCAACTTATCAGCAACTTGTAAATATGATTTTCTCTAAAATAATAGGAAAATCATTTGAAGTGTATATAGATGATATGCTTGTAAAGGGATCTAGCTTCCTTCAACACTTCGAATATTTGACAGAAGTGCTCCAAATATTAAGGGGCACCCGCCTCCAACTGAATCCTAGGAAATGTACCTTCGGGGTCTCAGCTAGCAAATTTCTGAGGTTCCTGGTCTCCAATAGAGGAATTGAAGCCGACCCCGACAAGATCAAGATGATCATGGACCTTCAGCTAAGAAGCACACTTAAAGGGATGCAGTCACTGATTAGCAAAATTGCCTCTTTCGGCCGATTCTTATCTCAATCCTCTGACAAGTGCCTCCCCTTCATGTATCAAGGGTAAAGGTTATACTACTGTCCACTGGACTCCTCACTACTACAAGACAAAAGAGGCGCTTCGAAGCCTCCCTACCCTGACGGCCTTTGAGCTAGGAGAAGCCCTTTCTTTGTACCTAGCAGCATCTCTAACTGTCGTCAGCACCGTCCTAGGCAGCGAACGAGAAGGGGCACAACAGCCGATATACTTCATTAGCAAAACCTATCAAGGTGCAGAAGCTAAGTATACGGTGATCGAAAGGCTTGGGCTGGCCCTAGTAATTGCCGCCAGGAAACTACACCCATATTTCCAAGCCCATACTATAATCGTTCTATCCGACTAACCCCTGCGGCAAATGTTACATAAGCCCACGAGGTCAGCACGACAAATAAAATGGGCTATAGAATTAGCTGAATTTGATATTCAGTACCGGCCAAGGAAGGCAATAAAGGGGCAAGTCTTGGCGGATTTCATGGTAGAATTCACAGACCCATATGCCTCCCTCACTCTGCCTTGGAAATTATATGTAGACAACTCATCAATGACATCCAAGTTCGGGGCCGACATAGCCTTAACCGCCCCAAACGACGCTACTCATAAGTACGACATCAAACTGATTTTTCCAGCATCCAATAACCAAGCGGAGTATGAGGCCATGTTAGCTGGCATCCGGGTAGCCAAATCAAAAGGTGTCTCCTCCCTCAAGGTCTACACAGATTTCCAATTGGTCGCCAATCAGGCCAATGGCAAATACCAGGCCAAGGATCCAAACATGATCTTGTATGCTAATAACGTCAAGAAGTTGTCCAACTTCAAAACCGTCTCAATCAATCGGATACCTCGATCCAACAACCCCTTAGCCGACACCTTAGCCCACTGAGCTTCAACTATCTCTCTTGACCAAGAGGATGATATCTGCTTCCAAACTTTGAAGGAGCCAACGATACTCCCAGACTGTTCACAGTGGAGCAATCCTCATCATGGATGGCCCCCATTGTCACTTGAACACTGGTGAGCTACCCCCAAAGGAACAACGCCCCAAGGCATTTCGCCTGAAAGCCTCTAGGTACACCTTGATAGACAGGCAACTATACAAGCGAGGTTTCTCCACCCCCTTGCTGTGTTGCCTTACAAAGGAGGAAGCATCTCAAGCCCTCCAAGAGGCTCATGGGAACCACGAGGAGCATAAATCCCTCTTGACCCGACTATTCCAGGAAAGATATTTTTAGCTCCAGATGAAGCAGCAGTGCAAAGACTTCGTCCGCAGGTGTGATAAGTGCCAACGCTTTGATACCCTATACCACCTGCTGCCTGAAAAGTTGGTCCCTATAATGTCACCCATCTCTTTTGAGAAATGGGGGATGGACTTCATTGGACCTTTTACGCCAGCGCCGACTCAGAAGCAGTTCATACTGGTGGCAGTTAGCTACTTCTCTAAGTGGGTCGAAGTCGAGGCTATGGCCAGCCCGACGACTGAAAAGGTTATCTCATTCGTCCGCAAAAACATTATAGCTCAATATAGGATACCTCAGTACATGTCATGAACAATGGTACACAGTTCGCCTGCATAAAATTCAAGGAATTCTGCACCAACTGGGATGTCCACCTATGCTTCACATCCGTTGGACATCCCTAGGAGAACAACCCGGCAAAGGTAATCAACCACATTATCATCTCGGCGCTCAAACGTCGACTGCATTCAGCCAAAGGGAGATGGGCAAATGAGCTACCGGATATACTGCGGGACTACAGGACATGCTAGAGGACTTCCACAAGTCACACACCATTCACCCTGGTGTACGGCATGGAAGCTCAACTCCCCATTGATCCTCCCCACCTATCGGACACAACTCTACAACTCTGCTACCAATGACGATCAAATCCGCCTAGCCCTAGACCTCGTGGATGAACTAAGGCTCGATTTGGTTCGAGGAATTCATTTTGTAGGAATTGCACAAGGAATAAGCATTTTGTGGAATAAGTGGAGGAATAAAGGTGTTTTGGTGCTTGTCTTTGATTTAAAGGTTCAAGTGGCGTCACTCGTTCTTCATTTGGAGGAATTAGATTGTTTGTGTAGAATGAAAAGGAGGAATATGCAGGTATGTTAAGCATTGTCTGGGGAATTGTCTAATTGTAAGAATTAATTTGGACGAAAATACCCTTGAGATGGGAATTTTTTTTCTTGAAAGTTGAGAGTAATATAATCATTTGAAATAAATACATGGGGTAAAAATCAATGATATGTTATAAGTGATTGGTTTAATGGGTTAAAGTGACATTGACATGTAGCAAGAGTTTTTTTGTAATAATTGACAAATAATATCCAACTTAGCTATGTATATATAGGAATGGAGTTAACGTGTGTTGAAATGGATGTTTGGTATCCTTATAATATCGTTATTATTTTCTCCATATTATGTTAGCTTCTTTTTTAAATAGTTTAAATGGATAGTGCTTTATTAGAGAAATTTAAGTAATGGAAGTCACATTTATTTTTGTAGTTGAAATGATCCTCAGATGATGCATCTCTAACATCACTTTCATCCGAAATGAATGGGAGAGTGCATATGCGATTTGGGAATCAAAGGGGAGGGCAACACGGAATGGGGGTAGCAGAAGCGTCCAACAGAATAAACCTTATTCTGCGCCCACTGCAGAATTAATTTCTACTGGAAATAATGTCATCTTCCAGCTTTTCTAAGCCCAAACGGGGAATGGGCCTCCAAATTCCTCAAAGCAAACTAAGCCTAAGGAGAGAGGCGTCGGAAGCATCCCTTAAGTATAAGGAAGCAACTACAGCTGCTTACAACATGTGGGTCCACAAAAAGGAGTTCTCCGAAGGAGACTTAGTCCTGCGGAGGTACGAAGTCTCTATACCAAGCAAATCGAGCAGAAAACTAGATGCCCCGTGGGAAGGGCCTTACAAAATTTGTAAGAATAGTCCAGGCAACTTCTACAAATTACAGACCTTGGGCAGCAAAGCGATCCCTCATACTTGGCATACAAGTAACCTACGTTTGTATCATGTATAAAAAGAAAATGCAATAGATATAAAAGCTTTTCTTTCATTGAAAGTATTGCCCACTAAATCATTCCCAGCAAAAAAAAGAGGAAAAGATAGCAGAACCACTTTGAAGACTAAGTGACTTCACTCCCAACTTCGAAGATGTTCGCTTCGGGTGTTTTGGGTGGTGACGAGGCAGCACGAGGAGAGCCACTCGACCGGACTAGAGATGCCACAGCCTTTGACGAACCCGACTTGGGTGCCTCCTCCTCAGGGGTTGGGCTTCTTAGCTGGCCCATGGGCTCTGGCTGTTCCTCAAGCAGTTATATAGGAACCTTGTCCACAATGTGACCGTCAGCTTTTTGATGGTCATACTTGGACAAAAACTGGTCCACAGACCAGCCACATAGCTCCTCCACTGAAGTGCATTTGCCCTTAAGCAGCGCTTGTATCGCTGCCAAGGTGTGTTTCCCCACCTCCCTCGACAAGGCCTCCTGGTACTCCTCCATGGACGAGTCAGTAGCAAAGAACCCCATCACCATGTCAGGATCAAGCTCCAGCTGGCCAACCTTCTACAATTCGAGCACCACCTTGCCTCGGTCCTCCATGAGCTGCTGAGCCTTGCCAAGGTCAACTTTCAGCGCCTCCTCACTTGCTGACACCTTGACAAGTTTGTCAATAACTGCACCCATGTGAAGGCACTCTTCCTGAAGGGCCGCTTCATAACCCTCCATGACTGAAGAGCGCTTGGCCCTTAGCACTTGCACCTCCTTCAAGGAAAGGACGTTGGTGCAGGAAGTCTGCAGGTGCTCAGATAAGTCTTGTAGAGCCACGACTTCAATCTTATGCGCTCCAATAAGACTCTCCATCTTCTCGCCCAAGGCGGCAAATCTACCTCAAAGCCTGGCAGGCCTTCCTCAGCTCCTCTAGTCAGGAGACTTGGCAGGCCACCTGCTACTACGATTGCAGCTTGCGAAGGGCGTCCTCCGCTCTCTTCTCCACCTCTCGGGCGATACCTGCCTCCAAACGGAGGGCAAAGTCGCGCTGCTCCGTCCTTGCTATCAAGGCCCACTTTGCGATCATCTCAACTGCCTCGGAAAACCCACCAGGGCCAGCGGTGTTGGCGGGAGCACCGCTACATGGAACAGAAGTTGTCCTGAGAAGCTTGATCTGCTCAGAACCATGGACAGGTGTAAAGAGAAAATTCCTCCCCAAAGGATAACTAAAGGGCAAACAAGACAAGACTTACCGCTCAAAGACACTAGTAGAACACATGGTTCAAGTGCATGCCTCCCAACCAGGAGGCAACCCAAAATATGGTATCCTCCAAATGCCGAATGAGCTACCTCTCCACGCTAAGCCCCCACCTAAACCACCTGACTTGGCCGAACTACCTGCCGAGATCGGGACTACTCGGCCAGGTGTGGGCCCTGCACCAGCAGCTTTCAGAACAGATCCCTTAGTGGATTCGATCATCTACCCTATCAGCCCAAGCCCCCCTCTGTTGAAAGGGTCCACCAACATCCTTACCCTCGTCGAGCTCCGCTTATAGTGCAGTTGCGCAAAAACGCTCCCACTAAGGAAGCCCCCAATCACAGCCACCTCCTACACCAGTCGAGAGAAGGCACCGGCTGATCCGAACGGGGTGCTGAATGCGCTCGCTCCACCCGACTGAGCCTTCTCCACTGAAGCAGCAGGTGGAGAGTCAAAGATAAAACATCCCTCTGGGGTCCGGACGGGCCTAAGGGGGTAGGCAAATCCACTAGGGCTTCCCCCGCCTTAGCCCCGCTAGAACTCTCACGAGCGGACGACGTCAGCTGAACACTCCCTGGACCCTTCTTTAGGCGCTTGACAGGGGGTCTCCACCTTCTTGCTCCCCCTTGCCTCCCTTTTGGGCTCCTTGGAGCGAGAGGACTGGCTTCCCTCGCTCCACTCCACGGTGCAACCGATGCTGGGAGGAACTGCTGCCTCGACACCTGAGAGTGTCCGGTTGAGCAAATCAGCCAAAGGCTACAAAAAAACAGAATTGTCAAGCCATTAAGTAACGAGCGAGGAGGATACGTGTTATAAAGCTATCACCTCCCCCCTACTTACATGGCGTGGGATAGGAATCCGCAACCCACGACAAAGTCGCCCAGACGTCTTCCCGCTTAAGCTCCGAGCAGGCAATTGGCCCGAAGTCAATAATCCTATCAGCGTCCACCTGAACAACCGAATCAAGCTCCTTAGGCCTAGGCAACAGGTCCTTATCAAACAAATCTTGCCAAGTATAAGGAACGCTATGACCCTCGTCAAGGAAAAAGAGAAAATGGCGGTCCTGGCCCTTCAAACTATCGGGCAAGTCAACTATCCGATACTTTGTGTGCCGACTGTACAATGTGTAAGTACCAGACGGGGGCTTCCCCTTCCTAACCTTAAGGGGCATAAGGTCAAAAAGCAGGCAGAATAAACCCAGGTGGGGGACAATCCGCAAATGGAAACAGATAATGGTAAAAGCATTCAACACCGGCCAACAACTGAGGTTAAGTTGAGAGAGGATTAGGTGGTAGTAACAAAGGAATGAACACAAGGAGTTCAAAGGAATCCAAACGCCATATTTGATGGCATATTTACAAATGATGAACGAGTCCTTAGACCTGTTGAGCAAAGGTACGTCTGCGACCCACAAGAGTGAGATGGAACTCCATCGAGTCCATACTAAAAAAATGCCCTAATGGCGGAACGACTATGAAAGTCGAAAGCAAAGTTGTAAAGCTCCCTCGTCTCAGGCGAGATGTCGAACGAAGACAAGGTAGACTTACCCTTTGCCCGCGAGTCCATACATAATGGACAGCATCTCTGACACTTGTCGAGGAAAGAAGCTTCGAGAAAACCACCTCCTCGTGCCTCGCCTAAGAAAGGGCCCGCACAAACAACGAAGTGTGCTCCCAAAAGGGTAGGCAGGGCATTAACTATGCCCCACACCCCCAATTTACAACCCCCGTACTAGGCGGTTTCCCCCTTGCAGGGCACAAATTTCAAAAAAATAAAAACCCGCGGCATTAAATGCTTGTGCGCACATACCTCACACAACAATAATGCTGGTCACATCCCTACCAAGCACGGTATTTTAGGCCTTTACGCCACATCATGACAACAATTAATGTCGATCTTGCCATACAAGACATTAAATCCTGCAATAATTGGCCATTACTTGCAGTAGTATAACAGGCAAACATGCCTAAAGCCGCCTCTTCAAGCCGACAGTATAACAAGCGAATGCGCCTTAAGTCGCCTCTTCAGGACGGCAGTATAACAAGCAGATGCACCTCAAGCCACCTCTTAGAGCCGATAGTAAAACAGGACACGTCTAGATTAGAGTCGCCTCTTAAGGCCAGCAATATAACAGGCGAACATGCCTAGGCTGGAGCTACCTCTTAAGGCCGACAGTATAGCAAGCGAACACGCCTAAAGCCACCTCTTAAGGCCAGCAACATAACAGGACACAGCTCAACCCGCCTCTCACGATCAGGAATAAAACAGGCAAGAGCACCTCACGTCGCCTTTTAAGGTCGACAGAGAAAACAGGTGCCCACGTCCCCCTTAGTGGTAAGCCACCTCTTTAATACAGAATCGCCTCTCTAAAGATGGCAACACTAAGAGCACCTTGGCCACTTAAAATTGCAACTCCCGCTCCATAACAAATGCTCCCCCACTTAAACAAAAAAGTCAGGGCACCATTTGAGGGCATCACCTACTACAGAGTTTTAATCACTTTAGTTACTCTCTCAGTAGCATCCACTAGTTAGAGTAAGTGGCACATGATGACGGGCAAAAAGCGCCATCGGATTTAAAACTCCAGAAAAAGCCCAACAAGAGGTTCGACACCCGAAAGTGTGGATCCGACCGGCCTATACCCGGAAAGGCCTAAAATATAGGCAGGTCCGGGAAACTCGACCCTTCCCGAACCCGCTTAAGGATCCGACGCCAACTAATGACAAGGAGACGGCGAAAAAAGTCCAACACAGCTATACCATCAATAAATGATGGCATAGTCACCACAATTAATAACCTAGCAACAGGGGTGTCCGGTTAGAAGACCTTGTGAAAGAACCAATCCCAACACTATAAATAACTAAGAGAAGCCCTCGAGGCCCTCTCTCAGTCTATCCGAGAGAAAAGGAGAGATTGTATTATCGTTTCTTGCTAGTGGACATTTAGGAGCATCACTCTCTCTTAGACGTACACCCTTTCGTAATGGAACTGGATCACCAACCCTCGTCTCATTGTGATTACTTGCCTTTAGATGTTGAGTCGGACCTTCTGATCACTTAGGAGGTCCAATCACATAGGTCGAAACAAGAGCTCCAAAGATGATACTAAGTGCATCCAGATGGAGTTCAAGTGAAGGTAGAGATTTGTTGAGATAAGGTCCTAAACATAATAGAAGGAAATGAGGAATCCAATATTAGCTCAGCACTAATCATCATTACGTGTCCTTATATAGAGGATTGGGAATATTACTTAGACAAAGCATAAGTTGCAAAAATAAAATGACCTAACACACAACACTAGTATTCATGTTAGGACTGAAATGCATTAGCTTAGTGCCTTTATATAGAGTGACTAGAGAAGAAATTACAAGGATATCTTTTCACAATAAAATAAAATAAGAGTCAATACAAGACTCAAAAACATAACTCAACACTGCTCCTCAAGCTGGAGCATAAGCACCAAACATGCTCAGCTTGGAACTAATGTAATGCAATCATTTCTTGGGGAGTGCTTTAGTGAAAATGTCTGCAAGTTGGTCTTCAATACATATGTAGGATGTAAAAATCTTTAATGGCCTCTTTGATGAAATAACAATCAACTTCAATATATTTTGTTCTCTCATGGAAGATAGGATTATTTGCAATAAATATGACAGCATTATTGTCACAATGCATAGGAATAGCACCAGAGACCTGTACTCCAAAATTCTTTAAGATAGATAAGACCCACAATAGCTTACAAGTAGTTTGAGCCATGGCCCTATATTCAGATTCGACACTTGACCTAAAGACAACCACTTGCTTCTTGCTTCTTCATGTAACCAGATTACCCCTAACAAACGTGTAGTATGCTTTAGTGGATCTCCAGTCCTCATGTGCTCCAGCATAGTCTACATCTGAATAGCCACATACATTCAAGTGCCTATTTTTTTAAAATAAAGTCCTTTCCCAGGTACACTTTTCAAGTACCTGAGAATCTGACAAACTCCATCCTAATGGACTTTCCTTGATAACCGCATGAACTGGCTTAACCTCCCAACTGCAAAGGCAATATCAGGTCAAGTAACTGTCAAATACAATAACTTACCAACCATTGCACGGTATCTAGTCACGTCTTGTACCAAGGGACTATCATCATCTGCAAGAGGCAAAGATGCATCCATAGGCACATACGCTGGCTTGCACCTTAGCATACTAATGTCTCTCAACATGTCAAGAACATACTTGCACTGAGATAGCACAAATCCTCCTCCAGTGTGCTACACCTCAATGCCAAGGAAATAGTTTATGAGGCTTAGTCCTTGGTCACAAATTGTGACTACAGTAGCTACTTTGTTTCTTCTATGTCTTGCCTATCACTGCCAGTTAGTAGTATATTATCAACATAGACAATAAGAATGACTGAACCTATCTTCTCATGCTGTGTAAAATTAGAGTGATCAGCAGATGATCTAGTAAAGCCATACTCTTAAACTACCTTGTTGAACCTCTCAAACCAAACTCTAGGACTTTATTTCAATCCATAGATAGTTTTCTTTAGCTTGCATACCTTCTGACACTCCCCCTAATTGGGAGAATTGGGTGGCTGTTACGTATACACTTCCTCCTCCAAGTCTCCATAGAGAAACACATTTTTTATATCTAACTGATGAACAATCTAACTCCTGTTGACAACAAGAGAGAAATATCTTGAAAGAATTGAAACGAGCCATGGGGGAGAATGTCTCAAAGTAAACTCCGACAGTTTAAGTATATCCTTTGGCCATCAGGCATGCCTTGTATCTTTCCACAGTGCCATCTGGACGACATTTGAGGGTGAAGACCCATCTACACCTCACAACAGTAGCACCTAGGTGTGTAGATCAACAAGGTCCCATGTGCCACGAGACTACAAAGCTACCATCTCCTCCTCCATAGCCAAGGTCTAAGACGGATCTTGAAAGGCCTCATGATGGTCTCGTGGTACCTGTAAACTATCAATAGCCAGAGAAAACTGTCGTCAAATTACAGGCAAACTGTCAAGTGACAAACTGAGATACAAGATTGTGAAGCCTTCCTTTGTGCAATAGGAAAGTCCAAAGTAGTATCCTCAGTAGCAATAAGTACCTGATCATCAGACAAGTCATCAGCAGCTGGTGGAGACTGAGTAGAAATGGTGACAATGGTCCCTCCACCTGAGGAACATCTAGAGCCCTGTACTGAAAGTGCTTAGGAAATGTGTCTATATCAGGGACCTCAAGATGACGTGGGAAAGTGCCAAGATCAAGCTAAGTAGCCCTTAATATAGGTGGCTCAGTGGGCTGTGGTGGCACAGATATCATAGGAATAGGAACATCACTAGGATGGGAAGAAATGGATTGCTCCCCTTGTTTCTGATAGTAGGGAATCTCCTCAAAGAAATTAACATCAACAGAAACATACAACTTCCGTGACATTGGATCATAGCATCTGTATCTTTTCTAGGTTCTAAAATAACCCAGAAAAATGCACTTCACGGAACGAGGAGATATCTTATCTACGTTGTGTAAGTGGACAAAACACACAACTAAAAACAATCGGAGTAATAGAAAACATTCCCTTGCTAGGGAACAAAAGTATGGAGTTTTACCCCCCAAAATAGACGAAGAAACACACTTAACCAAGTATGTGGTTGTAAGAACAGCATTAGCCTAAAAAGTTGAAGGAACATTCATCTGAAACATAATAGTACAAGTCACATCTAACAAATGACGAAGCTTACATTTAGTTACCCCATTTTGTTGGGAAGTATTAACGTAAGAAGTCTGGTGACTAACACCTAAAAAACTCATGAAAAGACATCTCTAGAAATTAACGACGAAGGATAGGCAAGCTAGGATGACCAAGGTGGAGATGCCACTAAATAGTAGTGGCACAAACAACATTAGCACGGGTGAAGGTGGAACATGGAGATAGTTGAGACCATTCTGCTCAAGTCCACCAATCTGCCTTATCGTCTAAAGGTCCTGCAAGAAGAAATATTGATCATGAAACACTGCCTTGCACTGTAAATCCTTCATAATCTAACTAATTGACATCAAGTTAAGAGCAAACTTGAGAGCATGCATAACATTCGAAAGTGGTAAAGTAGAAGAGATAGAGATGTTCCCAAGACCAGTAACTAGTGACAAACCCCATCTGCTACTTTAACCTGAAAAGGTGTAGCAAGACCTCGTAGAGAAGAAAACAAGATGGTATCACCAGTTATGTGAGAGGAGGCACCTGAATCCGTAAGCAAAGTAGACGCTTAGGATCTAATTGGCATCGCTGAAGTACCTATAGATCTCTGAACTAAAGCAGAAGTAGATGCCTAAGAACCAAAATGCGTTCATAATCTGCTCTAGAGACTGAAATCTAGCTATCATCCTCCTACACCTGAGAAGTATCCTCTATAGACACCTGATGAGCATGTAGATCCATACCCTGTGGATATCTGTGCTTTACCCAGCATCATTCCACAGTATGTCCATTTCTATGACAATACTTACAGAAGGAGCTCCGACCTCGACCACATCCACGTACGCCACCACGAGCTCAACCACCTCTGCCCCATGAATTTCCCCTACCACGACCAATAGCCATAGCAGAGGACATCAGAAGTAAGCACGAGATCAGAGGTGTCAAGTCTCAAGAGATGAGCATAAATCTATGCTAGTGTGGGAATCCCATCCATAGTCATGAATTGATCTCTCACAACCTTATACTCAAAGCCAAGCCCAGATAGAAGCTGGATAGAGTGAATAGCCTCTCTCTGCTTGGCTATAACAACTACGTTTGTAGAAATAGACTAGTACACATCCTGCTCATCCCATAGGTTCTTCATGGTGCCATAGTATTCGGATAAGGCCATGGTACCTTTTCGAAGAATGTGAATGTCCTCCACAACACGGTACAGCTTGGTGATATTACTCCCGTGGGAGTGAATCTCATGCAACACCTCCCACATCTTCGCTAATGCATATGCCATGACCTACTTGGCAATGGTCTAAGTCATGCTGTTAAGGAGACATGGAGCCACCCAATCATTGTCTGCCTCCCAATTTGCAGACTTCAGAGTAGGCACATCATCAGTCAAGATGTACTTCTAATGGGATCCAACAAACTGAGAAAAAGAGGTGGGCCAGAGCAAAAAGTTGAATCCATCCAACTTGATAGATGTCCCCTGCATATGAGGAGCGCTTATGGTAGATGTCTTCCCCACTAAGTCACAGATTTCTCCTGGTCTGCATGATGCCCAGAGTCAAGATCCACAAAGAACATTGATTTCAAGGTCTGAAAATCAGATCATAAGGTCTGAAACTCTGATTTCAGATTTAAAAAGTCTCCAAAACGCACATATAGGCCACAAAAAAATTGTCAGATCATGTACCTTGTAGGTACCAAAAAATGATATCTTTGCACACACTAGGGCATAGAATAGGCCCTATCAGTGCCTTCCAACATGTGAAGACTCCTCTAGAAGGGACTGTGGAGATAGATGTGAACCAGTAACTCCGATTCTAACAGTAACAGTCAATCGTCACAATCCCAAAAATGAAGATTAGGGACTCGAGGGTCCCCAAGGCCCTGATCTAGGCCAACACAGTCTTTAGAGGGGAGTCTAGAGACCGTGTAGAACCAAACCAAGGAGGTATGGCACTAGGGTTGGCCCCTGCACCACTAGGCAATGTCCCAGCCGGTGGCGTAGGGGGCAACAGTGGCCTAGCGACTGCTATGGAGAGGTCCGACGACCTCTATGCCGATGTTGCTGGCCTCCTATGATGGTTGGTGGCACTGGTGAGGGGTGACGCTAGCCCCTGCCGACGCTATTGGCCCTGTTGGTTGCTGACGTTGCTGGAGAAGAGAGGAAAGGTGTGTGGTGGTGGGTTGGAGGCTAAGGTTTGGTGGGATACCAAAACTCCGATCTAGGATCGCTACTCTGATACCATGTTAGAACTGAAATGCATTAGTTATTCCAAAGAGGCCCTGATGCCCTTATATAAAGGCACCAGAGAAGAAATTACAATGATACCCTTTCACAATAAAATAAAATAAGAGGCAATACAAGACAAAAAACTTAACAACTCAACTCAGCACTCCCCCTTAAATTGGAGCATAGATGTTGATGAACACATAATTTTATATCTAATTTATACTTAATTTATCAGAGTATGAAAGAGAATGAGATGACATAACTTCAAAAAAAACCCTAACCTCTCTTATACGAAGGGGTGGGAAAAATTACAATGGAGTCCACTAAGGAAATGAAATAGATAAAACACAACATATACTCTAACACTCCCCTCAAGTTAAAGCGTGATGTCCATCAAACCCAACTGGTCAAACAAAAACATGTCGCTTCTTCGTTAATGGCTTTGTAAAGATGTTAGTGATCTAAAGCTCGAAGAAGACATGAGTGATGATTTTTTCACCCATTACTGCATTCCTGATAAAGTGACAGTCAATGTTGTTAAGGCTATCGCCTCAGGCTACCGAGCTACCAGGTCAAGCGAGAAAGCCAAAGGTCACCTTGGAGGTATTCTAGGCTAGGGGCTTCATCCGGACCATTGCCTACTCGCCTTCTTTGCCACTTGGGTCGCCTTGCACCTCGTCATCTTAGTCCTAATTCACTTTAGGTAAGATCATAACACACTTATTTGGTCTTAAATTACATATATTATAAATGTGTGTTATATATTGTTGTATATACATAATACATACATACAAATATGTTATTGACAGTTTTTATATGCTCAATTTTGCCTTCTCTTCCTAACTTGGAATATTGTTTGCCAGTTAAGACATACGTATAAGTTATACATATACATTGTATTTCTGTAATAATATAATTATGATATATTGATGTGTGTATGTATATATTTGTTATTGTCTATAACTCTCTAAACATATATAACAATATTTGTATAAATTATGGTATTAAGTTTGTATAGTATTGTAAATATAACATATTATAATACATGTTATTGTCATAAGTATGACTAAAAGACAACCTTTTGGGCTAGCATTTGCAGGCCATTGGTGGATGCCTCTACCTTGAGAAAGCCCTTCACTTTATCATGGTGCATTTGGCTCAGACACAATGGAGTGATTTTCTATAGGGTGTCTTAATGGAGGGAGTGCTTTATCATTATAATGCTCTTTGTAATTTTTGGTGTAATTAGCTCTTATTATTAATTTAAGGGAGGATTAACATCCATTATTAAGCCTTCTTCTCTTCTTCAAAACAAATACATGTCATTATCTTGTTTTGGTAGATACATATGATACATATTTTGGTTGTTTGTTTTAACCTATAATTATAAATATAATATATATGTTTACACATTGTATGATAATATAAATATATATGTTATTGTATTTAAATATGATCGGATCATTTTTTTTCGTTCACTTAAATGGTATTATCACATGCTTCTTATGAAAGTCAATATTACCATATGAGTTTATTAAGAATATTCAATATTTTAAGAAGTAAAAAGATTTGTCGCCTCAATTCATTCGGGTAATCGCCTTTTTGTCGCCTCTCACCTCGGGCAATTAAGGAGCTTGTTGCCTTGCAGCTACCTAAAGCCTTGACAACTTTGGTGATAATCAACTTCAATATGTTTCATCCGATCGCACAATACAAGATTTAAGGCAATATAAGTAACGGACTTATCATCACAAAACATAGGAACTAGAGTCCGTATGTAAAGCCCAAGATCTGCAAGGGAGGTGATGATCTACATCAATTCACATGTCGTATAAGCCATCGCTCTGTATTCAACCTCAACATTAGAGCAGGCAACCGATGTACGTTTCTTGTTGCGCCAACTGCCAAGAAACAAGGTTGCCTCTTAGAAATATAGCATAGCTCGTTAATTTCTTGTCTTCAATCAATCTAGCATAATCTATATCTAAATAGGAGTAGATATCAACAAAACCATTCTTTCTGTAATAGTGTCCCTTTCCAGACATCCCCTTTAGGTGCTTCAAAATGAGAATCATGCCAATGATTGTAACATGATCTGTCCATGAACTGACTAGCTCCGCTCACAACAAAATTGATATCAAATCATGTGATAGATATAGTAATTTGCCGACAATATTCTTGTATCTATGAACGTCCTCAAAGAGTGGATCATCAATCACTACATGTCTCGTCTTCTGCTCAATAGGTATAGCAGATGGCTTAGTGCCTAGAAGCCCTACCTCAAGAATCTCTAGAGCATACTTTCTCTGAGAAAGTGCAAGACCATGCTTCAATCTCTCTGGCTCTATCCCCAAGAAGTATCTCAGCTTTCTTAGATCTTTGGTGACAAAGACCTTCTGCAACAAGGCCTTTGCCTCCTGGATACTAATACTGTCATCTCCAATCAGGATCATATCATCAAAATACACAGCTAAAATGACAACTTCAATAGTGGCTTATCTAATAAAAACATACTCCTGAAACCAATCTTCATAACTTCTACACCCAGCCTATCAAACAAAACTCAAGGGCTCAATTAAGTCCATATATAACCTTCTTCAACCTACAAACATGCTCCCCTCAATCTTGTATCCTAAAGGTTGTCGCATATGGACCTCCTCAATGAAATCTCCATGTAGAAAGACATTCTTAATATCCAGCTAAAATAGGGGCCAGTTCTTGTTGACAGCAGCAGACAAAATAATCCATATAGATGACTCATGCTATAGGTGAGAAAATCTCAAAATAATCAATGCCATATGTCTAGGTAAATCCTTTGACCACAAGTCTGGCCTTGAATCTATCAATAGTACCATCTACTAGATACTTCATAGCGTACACCCATTTATAATCAACAAGTTCTATGTTAAGGGGGCAAGGCATAAGCTCCCATGTGCCACGAGAGGTCAGAGCCTCCATTTCTTCGTCCATGGTAGCTTTCCATTGTGGATCCTATGATGCTTCCGAGTAGCCACATGGTATCACCATCTTGAACAAGGCCTGGGAAACTTGTTGCAAATCTCGACCTAGATGTGCAGTAGTGGAATAGTGAGACATAGGAAGTAGAGTGCAAAATCAGGCAAACTTCCTTAACACCTGTGGTACCCTAGCAAAGTTGTCCTCTATTTGAAGAACAAGCATGGTAGGTAGAGGAAGGAGAGGTGCTTGTCACTCTCATTTGTGGTAGCTCAGTTCTCACAAGGGACAAGCTTGTACTAGACCCTTCATAAAAGAATGGAACCTTCTCGAATAAGGCAGCATCTGCTGTAATAATATATTGTCGGCCAGTAGGATCAAACAGGTACAGCAAAATACCTATTAGGGCAGAGCAAACAACCGATCAAACTATAGGTGCAAGAGCTAATAGGTAATCTCCCCATGTAGAACAGAGGAAGGTACCCAATTAATAAACTATGTAGCTGTCAGTACCGCATCTCCCCTTAATTGCTTAAGCACCTTCATAAACACCAGAAGTGTTCGTGCAATATCCAACATATGCAACAATTTCCTCTCAGCCAAGAGTGCAAAAAATTAGTCTTTACGATCGATTAATCGGCCGCATAATCGTATGCGGTCCAAAAACAAACCGAGTACCTATATTCGATCCTATAGTTGGTCTACCCAATTAATCGGCCAATTATCGGATTAATCAACCGATTAATCGACCAAGTTTTAAAGTTTCATTTTTTTTTAGCTTTGATGCACGTGCAATGCACCCTCAAACCAAAACCTAACTAAACCTGACGCCTAAATGCACCCAACTAAACCCGACTTCTCCCATTACCCTAAGTTCCTAACACATGAAAGCCTCGGCCCTAAGAAAAACCCTCTCTCCTAAGTCCCTCTTCTTATCTCCTTTACCCTAACTTGTCTCCTTTAGATTTATGATATACTAATCTTAGTTCATTTGTCTTATTTTGTGTTGTGATATTAATAGCTATTTGTTAGAAGCTATATTGAGAGAATATGTATATCAAAAAAAAATAATATTAATGTATATGTGATATTTCAATTCATATATATGTATATTTAATATGTATAATGGTATATATAATTATATTTAAAATTTTAAATATTAAAAAATACACCGATTAAACCCGATTAATTACTCGCATACCATATACTCAGTTGGTGACCTTACCGACTAAATACCGACTGCGATTTCTGTAGTTATGCTCTCAGCAACCCCATTCTGTCGAGAGGCATACACACATGATGCCTGATGTAGAGTACCGTTGTTGACAAAAAAGGATTATAGCTCTTTCTACATGAACTCTAAAGCGTTTGCCACTACGAAAGATCTAACTAAATGATAAGTATACGTTCTGCACTTCTGTGAGAAAGCATCTCACAATGTGAAAAATCTCTAACTGATCCTTCATAAGAAAGACCTAAGTAAATCCACTATAATCATCTATAAAGACCATGAAGTATCTATCACCTCCAATACTGCTAACATGAAAGGGGCTCCCAGACATTACAATGTATCAAGTGAAATGGGGACGTGCTCCTCTCTTCGATGCATTTAGAGAAGGTAGCCCGATGGTGCTTGTCAAACTGAGAAGCTTCACAATCAAAATTGGTACAAGTAGGCAACTTTAGGAACATCTAGCACATCTTCTCAAAAGAAGGGTGACCAAGGTGATGATGCTAGAGCATGGGATCAACAGAGATAAAGGCGAATCCAGCAAAGTTAGAAGGGGTGTCAAGATAATAAAGGTCCTTTACTCCACTAATAACCTCATTGATCTTATCCTGTTACAGCAGTGGCAATCGTCGAGAATAACTTGGCACTTTAAATCCTTACACAATCTACTAACTAGCAAATGGCTCATAGGAAACTGTAGTGCACAATGAACCTCTAACAACTATAATCATGAAGAAACTGGATGCTACCAACTATGGTAATCGAAAAAGTAGTACCATTAGCCACTCTTACTTAAGTAACTCGCCTGGTTGGTCTAATGTCAAGTAAGACATCTACATTCCTAGTAAGGGTGTAGAAGCACCCAAATTTACATCAAGTGAGCATGTACATCAAAGGCATTAGCAACGCAAGCAATGTAGACACTTGATGAATGCTCATCCAACTGAAGAAAGGAGATCCATCCAAGGTAGTAAAAGCTAGAGAGTAACTATAGGAAAAATAACAACAGGGAAGCAAGCAAACAAGTATTAGAAGACGATCCCAAGTAGTAGAACTAATAGTACAGGGGATATAGTCATCATAGAATGTAGACTGTAGATTAGTACATAGGAGATGCAGTCAAAAACTAATAGAAATCACGCACGCACGGAGACATCACGCGCATACAATCACCTGTGCACTAAGGTAAACTGTATGGCATCTAGGCACGTGGTGGAGCAAAAGGGAACTAGTAGCAAAAGTAGTAATGCAAATCGACAGCAAAAGCAAGCAGCAATAGCGCTACCAAGCTCGCTATCCGATCAGCCGGCAACACTAGTGGCATTGTCTAATTAACTGGCAATGCTGACAATACCGGTTGGCTAGTTCGGTGTGTGCTCTGAGATCTCTAACGTGAGATCCAGTGAACAAACAACAAAAGATCCTCCAAAACGAGGATCAAGACTTTGGTAGTATTTGATGGGATATCGGAACATCAATCTAGGATTGTCGCTTTAATACAGTTGAAGAGAAAAAGAAGTCTTATTTTTATTAGGCAGTCCCTATATCTCTTTATATAGAGAGACAAGGGAGAAATAACACCATGAGTCCAACAAGAAAAAGAAGTGACAACTTGTCCCTTACAATACTACAACGTAACTCAACACTCCCCCTCAAGCTGGAGCATATATATCCATTATGCCAGCTTGTTTCTACACTTCTCAAATTGGGGGCGAGGCAGCGGCTTGGTAAAAATATCAACAATTTGGTCAATAGAAGCAAGACAGTACGAAGTAAACCTTGCTGAATTAGGCTCCTGGTATAATGACAGTCAACTTCCACATGTTTCGTCCTCTCATGAAACATGGGATTATTAGCAATATATATCGCAGCCTGATTATCACAGTGCATCTCTATAGGCTCCTGGATTTCAACATGAAGATCTCTTAGCAAAGATCTGATCATATCATCTCAGCTGCAGTATGAGCCATAGCCCTGTATTCAGACTCAGCACTAAAGCGTGACACAATACTCTATTTTTTGCTTCTCCAGGTCACCAAATTTCCAGCCACATATGTGCAAAAAACCAGTAATAGACCGCCTGTCTGCCACATCTCCTGCATAATCTGCATCAGAATAAACTACCACAAACATAGGACCCTTCTTCCTCTAGAATAAAATGTCTCTGCCTGGACATCCCTTAATGTACTTCAACACTTGCATAATCACCTGCCAGTGAACATCAGTGAGCTCGTCTAAGAATTGACTTAGCTTACCCACTGCAAAGATAATGTCTGGCCTGGTGATGGTTAAATACAATAATTTTCCAACAAGCTGTCAATAGACCTTCTTGTCCTTTAGCTTTACTGTATCCTCAAATAAATGAGATTTAGGGTCCATAGGTATGTTGGCTTCCTTGGATCTCAGCATGCCTGTCTCCTTAAGAATATCAAGTGCATACTTCCTCTGAGACATCACTATGCCTTGCTTGCTCGTAGAGATCTCAACGCCCAAAAAATATCTCAACTTTCCAAGATCCTTCATGACAAACTGATGAACCAAATACTCCACCTGAGTAATATCATCTGCATCATCACTTGTAAGAATAAGGTCATCAACATATACCAACAAAGCCATTGTACCAGTACTAGTCTTCCTAACAAACAAAGAATGATCAGAGGAAGATCTCTGCATCCCAATCATAGAGAGTGCCTCAAACAAATGCTAAAACCAGGCTTAAGGACTCTACTTAAGGCCTTAAATAGCCTTACGAAGTTTGCATGCACACTCCCCCTGAACCTCAAAATCAAGTGGCTGCTGCATGCATATCTCCTCCAAATCTCCATATAGAAAGGCATTTTTGACATCGAGCTGGTGAAGATGCCATCCATAATAAGCTGCAACTAAGATAAGAATACGGACCGTGGAGAGTCATGCCACAGGAGAAAAAGTGTCAAAGAAATCCACCCCATAGGTCTAGGTGAATCCTTTGGCTACAAAGCGAGCATTATACCGAGAAATATACCCATCAGGGTTGTATTTCAGGGCAAATACCCATTTAGCTCCAACTAAGTGCGCACTTGAAGGCAAGGCAAACAACTCCCATGTACCTCTATCAATAAGTGTCGACATCTCTTCCATAGCCACCTTCCAATGGATGTAGAAGCGCCTGCTAGTAGGAAGTAGGTATCTCTGTATTAAAGACTGCAATTGTAAAAGCATGAAACTCTAACCCAAGAGAACCTGCAGAAACCACATTGTCAGCAACACGATACTGTGCACAAGATCTCGGAACCTTCCTGATAGCAATGGGAATATCCTCATCTGTGGGCATAGAAGGGGACCCTAAAGACACATGAGCAGAAAAATCATCAATATTCCTAATACATACCTGAACAGAGAAGGACGATGGTGGCTCAGTAGAAACTGAAGAGGGGGAGTGTGTCATGTCTATGTAAGTGGTTGGCAACTGATATGTAGCACCTTTAAATGTTTTTTCATCAAGTGGTACAGGTCTGAAAGTGCCCACAGTGTAACTGGTAGTAGATACACCACTGCTCTGAGAAAAATCCTCCAAGGCTATAGGAGGTACAAGCATAGGAGCAGCCACCTCTGTCTCTCTCAACTAATGACCTGAGGTAGAGAAATAAAAGATAGAATCATGAAAAGTCACATCTGCACTCACATAATGTTTATGGTGTATGGAATCGAAACACTTGTATCCCTTCTGCGTGCATAAGTATCCCAAAAATACACACTTAACTGCCCTTGGCGCCAATTTGTTACGACCAAGTCCAAGGAGATGTACAAATGCCGCATACCCAAAGGTCTTTGGTGGCACAAGTAATAAGTCAGCATCAAGATATAAGATACTCCATGGAATCTACTCATATAACACAAAAGAAGGGAGTCTGTTAATGAGATAACAGGCAATAAAAACTGCATCACCTCAGTATCTATGTGGAACACTGTTCTGGATAAATAAAGCTCTAGCTATATCCAGAATGTGACGGTGTTTCCTTTTAGCTATCCCATTCTACTGTGACGTATAAGGACATGATGTCCGATGTACAATACACAGTGATCCATACAAATCAGTTAGTTTTTTTGTGCAGAATTCTAATGCATTATCTGTTCTGATTTTCTTAATGCATACACCAAATTGATTTTTCACGAACATCACAAATTGCTGAACGAGCCAACTTTAGATTTATTCCTCATCAAAAAGACCCAAGATATGCATGAAAAATCATCCACAAATAACAGATAATATCTAAAATTCTGGCAATCTGCTACACAGCTAGGACCCCAGACATCACAATGCAATAAATCAAAACAAGCAGAATTGGTAGATTTGATAGATGCTGGAAAGCTGGCATGGTGATGCTTCCCCAGCTGGCATGCATCACACTGAATCTTCATGGCAAGAGACAAGTAATGTATGACACGGCGTAGCTTGTCGAGGGAAGGATGACCTAATCTTCTGTACCACTGCAAGGCACTCCCCGCAGTACTCGTCTAACAAGTTGCAGCAACTGGACTTTGAACTAACCGATGTACACCCCCTCATGGCCACCACCAATCATCCTCCCAGTCATGCGATCCTGAAAAGTACATCCAACAGCATCAAAAATAGCATAATAATTCAACCGCTTAGTAATAGAACTAACAGATAGCAGTTGCATTGTCATGTTCGGCACATGATATACATCATCAAGATGCATGGAGGGTGTAACAGATACCCCTCCCTTACCACGGATGGGGCCATGTCTACCGTCTACCAGCTGGACAGAATGTTCTTGGGATGTCTTCTGTAATCCCCTAAAGCACTGGGAATTTCCTGTTAAATGATCAGATGCACTTGAATCAATCAATCATAATCCTTTCGTACCTGATACAGATGCATAGGCTGCAGTGCTAAAGGATTGACACTACTCATGGGTCAACTGTGCTAGCCGCTGCACAACGACATCATAGTTTGCTTCTGCAAGAGATACTGCCTCAGT
Source organism: Thalassia testudinum (assembly GCA_037157565.1). Lineage (NCBI taxonomy): Eukaryota > Viridiplantae > Streptophyta > Magnoliopsida > Alismatales > Hydrocharitaceae > Thalassia > Thalassia testudinum. Next base: position 62,895,752 of record JAZHRO010000024.1, read on the forward strand.
GCTCACACCTGAAGAAGCTATAACAGAAGCTTGGTTGGCCATAGTAGGACGGCTCAACTTATTCCAACATTTAGCCTCGACATGGCCAAGCCTGCCATAGTAAGAACATATAGGCTTGTCGCGACCACCATCAATTCGGCCTCTCCCTTTGCCACAAAAGAAGCTTCCACGACCTGTATGAGTGCTGACAGCAACATGAGCCGAAGATGTAGAGGTAACAATTGCATCACGAGTAGGCTGAATTTGCATCCTACTCAACCTTCTGTAAATTTCCTCAATAGGCGAGAGCTCAAAGAGTCAGAATCTGTGAACGGGCTGCTAAATAGTGATCACTTAGCCCTACAAGGAACATGCGGGCTGCAAACTCCTTCCTGTGATCTCTGCACGTAGACGAAGTACACATCAGTCTGCATACATTATATTTCTCTAATAATCCGTTCATAATGGAGTAATACTGAAACAAACTCATCTCCTCCTGCTTGAGATGGCACAAATCATAGTGAATCTGAAATACTTGAGTTGAATTCAACTCATGTGAATAAGTCGACTTCAAGCCGTCCCACATCTCTTTGGCAGAACTATAGTACATCACTTCATCACCAATCCTTGGAATAACACTATTCAGGATCAAGGCTCTTACTATAGCATCATCTCGATTCCAGGTTGTGTTTTCCTGTTTTCTGCTCAGGTCGTACTTCCAGAAGCAGATACTTCTTATCATGGCCTTCCACATTGACAAGGAAGGTTTGACACCAACGGGGGTAATTGGTCTCATACAATTTTGTAATATGAGCAAAGAAGGGGCTCTTATACACCCCGCTCTCTGTATTCTGTCCTAAAGATACCTTAGAATCAGCTAATGCCGACATGGTAGCTTCAAACACAAATAAATAAGCCCAACCAGCAGATCTGAAATTCTAAATAAAACACTGACAACTTGGGGAATACACACCCCACAATCCATAGACAAAACTCTAACACTTCATTGAGGAATACACACCCCAAAAACCAATCAATCAAGGGAATACACACCCCAAAATAAACATTCACAATGGGGAATACACACCCCAAATCAGATCAAGAGATCAAGGAGGTCATACCAACCGTAGGGAGATTCTTGCTTCACATCTCCATCTCCACAACACTCAAAAACCTCCCTACAACAACTGAAGGTCTCAACAACACTAGGAGAAGCTTAAGCGACAATCACAGCCGCACTAGGTGGCGAGGCGATGCTGCAGGGGTTCACACAACCCTCAAGCGATGTCTGCTGGCACTACAGCCCTGTAGAGGTGACGAGGCAACGCCTAAGGCCTGAAGGCTGCGAGGCGGCGTTGCTGGACTCGAGGCACCGCTGCTGGAGTCAAGGCGATGCTGCCGGCACTGCTGCTGGCATGGCGATGGCTACCGCAGCCCTAGGCGGCGCTGCTGCAGCGCATCGATAGCAACAAACAGCAGCGCAGGAGAACGCCGCGACGATGGATGAGGCTACTGCTACTGCGACGGCGGTGGGGCACTGGCGCTGCCGTCGGTGATGGCGGTGGCGTCCGGTGGTGTGGCTTGAGGTAGGGTTAGGGTTTATTTGGTGGTATCCCCAACCTAGTGCTCTGATACCAAGTTGAAGAGAAAAAGAAATCTTATTTGTATTAGGCAGTCCTTATGTCTCTTTATATAGAGAAAGATAAGGGAGAAATAACACCATGAGTCCAACAAGAAAAAGAAGTGACAACTAGCCCCTCACAATACTACAATGTAATTCAACAAATACCATTTGAAAGAAAATGGTATGACCTAACCTCAAAAGAAACCCCAACTTTTCTTATATAGAAAGGAAGGAAAAATTACAATGGAGCCCACTAAGAAAATAAAATAGATAAAGCACAACATATACTTTAACAATTAGTTATGCACCATTATGTTCATGGATATGTAGGATTAGTGCATTTTGTATATAATTGCATTCAATAAGAGTGCATGCATTTTTAGTTATTTGCATATACATATTTTTAGTTACAGCTGGTTGGAAATAATAATAAGTACCAAATTTTGTGAGTCTTAAATTGTAAAATGTTGGTAGGAATAAATATGGAGAGTTAATGACGAGGATGCTATCAATCAGTGAAAGAGTGTCCCCACCTTGAGGATAATATCAAGAAATATTTTCTTGATAAAAGGAAAAGAAGAAAATCAAGACTTGTTGAAGATCCAATGGTAAAGAGTAAAGATCCAAAAACAAGATTTGAATAGGGTCATTGGATCTCCACCAAATCAAGAAATGGGGGTACGATGAATACATAATTTTATAGCTAATCTATGCTTAATTTATGTTAGTTATACAACATTATCTTTAGAAATATGTAGGATTAGTGGATTTTGTATATAATTGCATTTAATTAGAAGTGCATGCATTTTTAGTTATTTGCCTATAATTTAGTTACATATTTTTAGTTACTCATCTTGATATATTTCTATGCAGGTAGATGGAAATAATAAGTACCAAATTTTACAAGTCTTAAATTGCGAAATGTTGGTAGGAATAAATATGGAGCATTGATGGCAAGGATGCAATCTAATGGTCGAAGAGTGTCCCTACCTTGAGGACAATATCAAGAACTATTTTCTTGATAAAAGGAAAAGAAAAAAATCAAGAGTTGTTGAAGATCCAATGGTGGAGTTTAAATACTAAAGAACAAGATTTGAAGGTCTTAGATCTCTAACAAATCAAGAAAATCCTCCCTTATCCTTTCTTTTTCCAACATGAATTATCCCTTCATACAAAGATATGCAAATATACATAGAGATCCTATGCCAAGTCCACCTCATGACAATGACGTAGGGTATGGATATGGCTCAGCTTCTATGATGTCCATCGATGATTAAGTTCACCAGTGGGATTCCTTAATCTAGTGGCAGAATCAATCTTTAGAGGTGGCCCTAGATCATTATCATCAAGTTACTATGGAGGTTATGGATCTCATTACACCAACCCTCAACATCAACACCCTTACCAAGATGAGACATAAGGTTCATCTCATTACTTCCCTAGCATCACCAGCCCTCCATCTTGTTATGGTTCATATCGACATGGTCGCCACCAAAATGATACTATCCAAAGTGATCCTATAGCACAAGAATATGGGATATTCTCTGATTATTTTACACCCCACAGTCCCCAACTATCTTCTTATCAACCTTCCTAGTTTGCTACACAACTTCCTCAACCACTTCGAAGTTCATCAACGAGACAACATGAGCCTTCTAAATCTTTAGCTTCTACATTGAGACGAGGTGATTCTACCAAGTCCAAAGATTCAAGAGGACATCGAGATGACTATGATCCGAGAGCAGTTCCTCCAACAGTTACAGTCAATATCCATGTCTTGAAATATCTGCATACGGCAATGATGAAAATTATTAACAATAATTTAAGCATACAATACTTCATACAACATGACATGGAGTCCTATTATATGTTAGAATATCACAACTAGAGAAAGAAAATCGGAGAGGTTTATTGATTTGGTGGCATTGGTATTTGGTGTGACCCACTAGTAATGATTATATTTTATTTATTTTGATAAGTATTACTATGAACATCTTTAGTTATTATCATGTTGTACCTTTTCTTTTCAATGCTGTGACTTTGTTGATATGTCGTAGTATGTTTCTATTATATTTTCATTCAAAATTATAATTTTGATCTTCTAGGTTCTTTAGTAGTTATTAAGGCATTAATTTTCATCAAATTTGTGACATTTTGAGCCAATTTAGGTCTTTTTTAGTGATTACCCCAAAATTCCCCAATATCAACAATATATCCCCTTTTTCACTTGTCGATACAATATCGATATCGATATTTAAAACCTTGTCGCTATGGGCACATACCACAAAGTTCACACTTCTCTACATATATAGTGCATGCCTACTGTGCACTTTGATTACGCACCCTATTGATCTTCCTCAACTGCCCTACACATGATCTGACTCCACTTCTCCGTCCTCTACGTACATAGTTCACACTGCTATGTACGTGATCATGCATCCCTACCTAATTGCCTAATGGCCAAATTGTCAGTTCTATTGTCCTTATAACAAACTCAAAATCTTCGCTATTGATTGCTTAGGAACATTTCCCAAATTGCTTGAGATCATCTCTCATCTACTAGCTACTTGAGATCGTCTCTCAACTACTGCTACTGCTTGGAATCATCTCCAGTTGTCTGTTTACTCCTCCAGTGAGATGTCTTGCATGGGGGGAGTTTTGTTTCGTCCTTTGTAGCAAGTTAAGCTTGATTGTCATCTATGCTCCAACTTGAGGGGAAGTGTAATATTAGAGAATTAGTCTTTAAGTCCATTTATGTTAGGTTAGTCTACTTATCTTAGGTTTGAGAGTCCTAGTCAAATTTATATTCCTAATTGAATTTTTTATATGATTTTTGTAACCCCTACACTCTATATAAGAGAGGTCAAGGTTCCTACTTTCAATAGCATACACTATCTCTCCAATAGTATCAACATTCAATGCCTCAATGGTAATCTCTAAATTAGTAGATGTCGATTCATTTTCCCTTCTGAACAAAAAGCAGTCAAAGTGAAATCTTCAACTCCTCGAATGTGGAAAGTAGTGACATGATAGTTACAATAGTGCACATCTTGTATTCTTCCCTTAAACCAACAAGAGAATGCCATGACCTTATCAATGGTACTCACAATGCAGCCAAAAGGATGAGTTCATTACATATGGTCTGGAGACTATCATAATAACCAACCACACCAATCTTTCCTTGCTTGATGTATATTAATTCCAACAACAGTTAAATGATCATTCCTTCTACTACATAGCAAGACACTACTAAAAGGGTCCCATAATTCTTAAGCAAATTGCACATGAACAGCTTGAGTAAACACTTATTCAAAAAAGGTGGATTTGATGAAGGTTTTAAATGTCAATTTTGACATCTTTTCAATAAATTTCTAAGTATGCATTTCGGTGGCACATCATGTAGACACCCACATTTTGACATTATATTTCAACAATTTTGATATCCTGAAAATAGTCAATTTCGGAGACACGCCAAGAGCATCTCGAGAAAAATGACACTAGTCAAAATAATTAAAATTTTAAGAAAATCACAAATTTAAGAATAAGAATGTTATATCTCAATATTCATATGCAGCATGCAGTCTCTCATATCATGTTCAAATTCAGGAATCCAAAATCAAATAACTATTATCTTTATTGAATTAAGAAAAGTACAAATAGATGATGTTTATTCCAACTGTTAAATAAATCAACCACTATTAGATATTAATGGATTCTAATGATGCATAAAATCAGTTGTATTTCCCCCTTCTCTTTCTTTACTTTGTATTTCTATTTTTGCTTTTCCCATGCCTCCAAACTATACATTTCTTAAATCACCAGAATGGCTAGGAAATTGGAATTTGAAATATAGGAAAGAAGATTTGGGGGCACGAAGGAGATCTAGTTGAGAATACTTATTAGTTATGTTTAAATCTAATTGTAGAGTAGATCTAGTGTATAGATCTAGTCTATAATTAGGAATAGATGTGGAATCAAACCTTAAGAGAAAAACAAGCAACAACAACAACCAAGATGAAGAACAAGAGTAGCAGCTACAGTGGCGACGGAGAAGAACAAGAGCCGCAGGCAACAACAGAGAACAGGAGAAGCGCAACAATAGCAGTGGACAGAAAAGGGAGATCAGCAACTACCAACAATAATGGAGAGGAAGGGGCGAAGTAAGAAGAACAGCAAGGCTTTAAATATCAATATTGATATTGCATCAATAAATCAAAATGGGGCGATATCGATGATATATCACTGATATCGAGAAATTTGAGGAAATCACTCAAAATGACGTAAAATGGCTCAAAATGTTATAACATAAAGAAATGCCTAGAAAACCAAAATCATAAATTTTGAATGAAAATAGTGTAAATGCATTCCTAGCGGTGTTGGCTACGAGAAACAATCCTAAGTGGTTGTAGTTGCCTCATATCGAAAAAAATCCTCTTGAAGAGAAGATAAATTCGAGATTAGGCATTCAAGTAGGTAAAGGGGAGGGAAGGAGCATGCTGCTTAGTTTTTTCACTAGTCATTAGAGTTGTTAGCATCAACTAAGTATGAGTTAAAGTTTTAGTAGAATCTTTTTTGAGCCAGGTGTAAAAATAAATAAATTCCAATACAGATCGCTAATATATAAGAATGATACGTAACCTATATCGATAATTTTCCACATCGACGATGTGATATATCAACGATATATCGCAATATTTAATTCCTTGCTTCGTACATGACATGTGGTAGCAGTCATGCAACAGTAGCAGCAGTAAGCCAACGCACCATGCACAACCCAGCAGGCAGCAGCATGCCAACCAACATGCTGTCGATATGCTACCCATTTTGTCGGCATACCGCCAACATCTCTAGGTTTCAATAACTTTTCATGTCAACATGGCACCCCGTCCAAAATTCCCATTTCGCTGGCATACCAAAGGCATGCGGACAACATTTTGATCACTAGATTTAATCCACCCAATGGGTTTCAATTACTTTTCATGTCAAGTGCCAACCATTCATTATACTCAAGATTTGGGTTTAAGCAAATCCCTTGAGATCTACCACTATAATCCTTTGCCTTATCTTCAATAGTAATCTTTTCTTACAAGAATTTAGGTGGTTTAGGTAGAGTCCCATCAATGTGCTTCATAAGCCAACCATATATAAATGGAAGGATCAAACTTTTAATAATAAATAGCTCCCATTGTCAAGTTTAATAGAGACAACCTGGCTCATCATATTAGGAAAGGAAGGAAAGGAAACTCTAATCTAGCTTTTTAGAGGCCATGTCAGCAAGACAAGCTAGATCAAGGCAGTTCTCAAGTCCTACAAAAATGAAACTATCACAAAACACAATGAGAAAAACTATAAAAAATAATAATAGTAAGGCAGCAATGCAAAGGAAGTGAATTCATTGACAACCAAGTTTCCATCCTGCAAAAACAATCATGCAACAATATCTACCAACATGGGAGTGATGTCACTGGAACTCAACAAAGAGCAATTATAAGCACTTGACTAGGGGTAAAATTCTAAGACGAGCAAAAGTCCAAAAGCATTGTTGTTGGCTCTTCGTCAAAGCTAGACGACACTTAGTAAGGAGCCAACAAAGCTTCTAGCACTTCATTGACACTCTGGGCAAGTGATTAGAGCCAAGTGATGCTCTAGTTAGTCTGGCAACACTTAGTAGGGAACCGGTGATGCTCCCAATGCTTCGAGCAAGTGATCAAAGCCAAGCATGCACCAGTTGGGTTGACAATGCTTGAACAATGGCTGGGTGTAAGGTGAGGCCATGCTTGAACAAGGATAAACAAGGCTGAATGACCATGGATGGGTGCTCAAACATATATCTGTGTGTAAAAAGGATCACACAGGCAAATGTTTCCACTTGAATGAAGTTCTATACAGAAGAGAAGGGAAACAAAGGTTTTAATACATAGCATCCACCCACAAGGGATCATAACTCTAATACCACGAAAGAAAGAAACAAACCACGAAGATCAAGTTGAGAATTGTTAACGCAATTCGAGATGGAAGGAAATCACACTACATCTATGCCTGTGTTTTCTTCTCTCGATGAGATAGAAAGAATGCCATAAAGGTTTATCTATAATACTCTACAACTTGTAGCCCAATCAATGGGAAAATTACACACTTGTACACAACTATTTATGTATAATGCTTCTTACAATATAATCCCAACACTATAATTCTTTCACCTTCATTGCAATGAGATATGCCTCATTCAATATCAAAATAGGTCTATAATTCCCTCTATTGAATTCTTCTTTCACAACAGGAATAAAAAAGAGATTTATTCAATCTTCTGGAGGCCCTATTTCCTCTTGGAGTTCTCCTAGCACTTGCATAAGATTCGATTCTACAATCTTCCACTCCCTAAAGGACAAGACAAGAAACCTATCTACAACAAGGGCTCCCTCTGCATTGAGGCCAGATAAGGCCTTTTTCACTTCTACTTTGGTTGGAGTATGTGTAGTTGGTTTACTCCCACATCGTCTATTGTGGGATTAGAGTGTGCAGTGGCCTATAAATAGAAACTCACCCTATCGAGGCTTTCTCCTGTGCTTTTCTCTCCACTCCTCGTGAGTAGGGCTTCCACGAAAACCCAAGTGTTATTTCTTACTTACGCTTTAATATTTTGTGGATTTGCTTCCGCTTTAATATTTTGTTGATTTGCTTCCGCTTATCATATTTTTCACCTTGATATCAGAGCAAGTCGGTGCTTGGGTTATCATATTTGTTCTTAAGATTATCGCGTTTATCTTTCTTGTTCTTGGAAGTTCTATTTTGATTGTTTGAAGAGGAGCATGTTAAAGTCAAAGAAGGGCAACCAAGGCTTGTTGGGTTCTATGAACCCTAAGATGCAAGGAGACACGAAGTTGCCACTTCACCACTCCAAACCGAGTGGATAGGAGGTCAAAGCAGAGCTCGGTAGGCATTCAAGTGGTCGAATGAGGCACTACAACGAGATGGAGAGCTTCCCCATCTTCTCTGATCGCTAGAGGCAACATGCGAGGCCGTGACGACATGGCAGGTGGTAGCACAAGGGGGCAACTAGGGCAACCAGTGACACTACTACTCCTATCACAAGGTGGCAATGCAGTGAGGCACGCATGGGGGCGCAAGTTGAAGCAGTGGTGGCACTCACTCGAAGGAGCGCAAGATCTACGAAGGCAACGCAAATGACCTTCTTGAGGATAAGTGGTGCCATAGCTTGTTGGGTTCTTCAAAACCTAACAAGCGATGGAGACGACGTAGATCTCGCATCAAGAGGACGTGAAGAGGAGCGAAGGAGCTCGATGGAGATCAAGCAAGCGGTGATGAAGGCAGAAAGGGCGATGAAGATTGTGACGCTAATGTCTACACTAATGGTGCTGATGAGCTGTGATTAGCGACGCCAAAGGCGACAATGACAACATGCAAGAAACAAAGAGGAGCCAAAGAAGGAGATGGAGGCAACGACGATGATGATGGCGATGATGATCCACGAACCACCAACGGCGTTGATCTCGTGCGAGATAGCAAGATCCAGAAGATCGCACAGCATCAAGGAAGATTGTGCGAGCAGCAATAAAGAGCCCGAAGGAGGAGGAACGAAGATGTGCAGACCATCAATTTTTAGGTTCATTTGAACCCAAAAGATATTTTGGTATAATTATAACTTTTATACTTTGTTTTGCTTGTATTTCTTTTAGGCTCATTTTTGGGTCTCCTTTTTTTTGAAAGGCGAAAGGACGATTATCCAAGCAATAACCACCTATACTTTGTTTTCCTTTTATTTCTTTTAGGCTCATTTTTGGGTCTCTTCTTAGCTTTGAAAAAAAAAAGAAGAAAAAGAAGAGGATAGTAAAAAAAACAAAAGAAAAAATATCAAAAAAAAGGGGAAGAAAAGAAAAAATGATAATAAAAAAAGGAAGGAAGAAAGAAAAGGTAAAAGAAAAATATCAAAAAGAAAATAAAAAAAAGGAAAATAAGAAAAAGGAGAGGACAATATTCAAAAGAGAAGGAAAATATCAAAAAAAAAGGTAAATTTTAAGAGAAGAATGGGAGAAACTCTTCTCTGGGCTTATTATATTTTCTTTATGTTTATTTCTTCTCCCATATTAGTATAGGAGAAAGGGGGAGTGTGGATCCTATTATAATAATCTCCCATTTAGGAGCCCCTTTGTTTAAGGTCACCACGTGAGAAACCACAACTCTAGGAGATCTAGAGTTTCGAGGTCTCCAAGAAAGAGATCCAATTTCGAGATCCTCAGAGGAAGGGCCCATGTCAGGTGTCTATGTTGGAGATCTAGTTTCATAAACTTCAGAGGGGAGATCCAGTTTCAAGGTCTTCAAAGGAAGATCCATGACAAGGATACTAAATAGGGAGACACTAACATCAGTTGAAGTTTCTAGAAGAGAGGCCCTTGTCAGAACCAGTTATAGCAGTTTGTCCAGCATCTCCAGCCCTGTCATCATTATTAGCACACCCGCCTACAAGTAAGCACCACATTAAGAGAGTTCTGATCTGTTGTGTAGAGTGAGATTTCTGTATTATACAAGCTGAGCACTACATGCTCCAGCTTGAGGGGAAGTGTTGAAGTATGTGTAGTTGGTTTAGTCCCACATCGTCTATTGTTGGATTATGGAGTGTATAGCAGCCTATAAATAGGCATGTACCCTTCTACATATTCTTTGAGAAGAGTAATACAGAAACTCGCCCTATCGATGCCTTCTCTAATGGTTTTCTCCCCACTCCTTGCGAATGGGGTTTCCATGGAAACTAAGTGTTATTTCATCCTTACGCTTTGACATTTTGTTAATTTACTTCCGTTTATCATATTTTTCAACTACTTTAATAAAAGAAAATGCAAATAAATCCACCTACTCACTCTTAGGAAGGCTCTAAAAGTCTAGCCAAAGATAGATGCATCTCCTCCCTACTAACTCTACCTTACGAAACTCTATCTTCTCAATCTAGTTCCTACTCCATCTATCAAACATTGTATAAAAGAAGAGTGTGATCCCACCTATCTTCCACCTTTAAACCTTAAATAAAATAAAATAAAAAACAAAACAATAAAATCGAACACTCATTGCCGGAGCCCCACATCTCCTCACTCCACCTGACCACATTGCCACGCCTCACCTTGCTCCGGCAACGCACCCTCCACCACAAGCGCAATTGTGCCACCTCGAATCCCTCAATCACGACGGCTCTCATTCTCCCTCCCCTCGACAACGACCCCACACCACCTCATACGACATTGATCAGCATCGCCCCGATACCCCCTCCCTCTCTCACCACCTATGTCGCACCAACACTACGACTCCTCTTCCGTGGCCCTTTTCTCCTCACCACAACATAACTACAACTAAGAGCTTGAACCCATCAACTACGATCACATCAACTCTTTCGTGGCCCTTTCATAAACTGCAACCACACCAGCCACAATGCCAACAACCAAGAGCCTACCTGGGTATTATCTTGTGCTCTCATAGCGGGCACAGATACCTTCGTTACCTCCGAGACCAAGATCTCGACTTTTGCGCTTATCAAGGGGACCACTATCAAACTTTCTAGGTCCCCAAATTATGTTCCATGGTCATGTGTGTTTCGTATTTCATGGGAGGATAAGAAAAGCTGCATGTTCTGACAAACCAACTCTGAAAATCGACGAAAATGCCAAATACAGGAAATGGGAGAAAGATAATTACCTCATAATGAACTAGCTAATGAATAGCATTGATCCAACTATTGCATCCAACATGTTATACAAGAAGATAGCTAAGGACATTTGAGATGCTCTGGAAAAGAGATACTCCATGCAAACAAGTAAATCCCACCGGGCAAATATTTAGAGGCACATATGGAATACCAATCAGGGTGACATATCCCTAGTTACGTATTTCTCTACTTTGGAGAGTCTATTTGAGGATCTTATTATGTTTCAACCTTGTTGCTATGACAAGCAAGTCACTGAGAGGGCAGAATGGCAAACTTATAAATTCCTAGATGGCTTGGCACCACAGTGGCAGTCTGCTCAGGACCTAATTCTATCCTCTGATAAGGTGTCTAATCTCAAGATAGCATACAATCACCCCCAGAAAATCGAGACAGATTCACCTCCTACTACTCCAGCTATTATGTTTGATATCTCTAGCCATGTCACCATTGGTAGGAGGGATGGTCGTGGACGAGGTCGGTCGATCTCCTCTCCATGCATTTACTGCCAGAGAACCAATCATCCTTATGATCATTGCTGGGCAAAATTTGGTAAGCCAACATGGATGTCTCAGCCGTCTTCTACCAAGTCTCCTACTCTGACAATGTCAGAACCGTCAACTCTACCATTTACTGTAGAAGAGATTGATTGTCTGAGATGTCTGCCAAAGAACGAGCCTTCCACTACTGCTGCTATTGCCACAACTATTGTGGCTAAGATTGCTACTACTACTACTTCTGATCAGGCCACTTCTTCTCGAGCCTCTGATCCTTCTACTACTGACACATTTTATGCGGATGAGGATGACTAGTGAGAGAACTGATTTACCTTCTCACCATCTCTACTAGTTGCTACTCCTACTACAGCCTCATACTACTACCTAATGCTGCTACTTCTGCTACAACATCCTATCTTATGGCTGTTGCTACTACTATAGCCCTATTACTGCCAATTACAACTGCTACTTCCGCTACAGTCCTTTGTGGTTTACATCTGCTACTACGATCAATTAGTTTTCTACTGCTTCTACTACCTGACTATTGTTGCTTCTTCTCTCCTACAATTGCTACTTCTGCTATGGTTGCTATCTACTCTTCAACTCCCTACATTCAAGGGGAGCTCTATCTTGCTATGACTCCTTCAAGTTGGACGTTATAAGCTCCAACTTGGGAGGGAGTGTCAAAAGTTAGGAAAATGAATAGGATAAGTTTGTTAGAAAACATTTTATCCCTTTCCATTTTTCATTCTTGTTATTTTAGATTTGATTGTTGTGTTGGCCCTCTCTATGTAAAGGGACCAACACCCTTCATTTTGTTTCTTGAGGTTAATAATAACACTTCCCATTTTCTATTTTCACATAGTCAATTTCCTAAATTTTCTACCTTCTTTTTTCAATAACACCTCTTTCACATTTATCACTCCTCTTTCAACCTCTTATATTCAACAAGAAAAACATGTAGGTCCCACAATTTTTTTGCCAACATAACCATTTGCTTACTTAAAGGATGGGGCTACATGCTACCAATCTTCCACCATCATCTCGAAATCTTGTTTCAACAAACAAGATCTCTCACTCCTGAAAGAAGATCAAGGCCTCAAAGGCTCATTTCACTTCCAAATGATCAGTGTGTAGTTTAAGAACACCACAAAGCAAGAAAGCCTCAACAAGGTCCACAGAAACCAAAAATCTATTACAAAGAAGAGTAACCATTCTCCTCAAGGTGTAGTGGCAAACAAGACCTGGCCCCTATAGGTTCAATACAGCAAGTAGCTTCACTGATCCAACATCACTTCCCCACCACCGTCGCACCTATCATTCACATCTAACATCACATTAAAATAACCACCAAAGTAGAAGGGAACACTCAAGAACTTATCCGCCACTGATTTGATGTCAACCCAAAGCTTTGAATATGAATCTAATATAGGTGGTCCATAGATACACATTGCCCCAAATGAAATCAGTCAATCCTCAAACAAATAGCAGCCACATGCCCTCCCCCAAAACATTCTCTAAGTTAAGACAGATCTCCACTTGAAGAAACCAACGAATCTGCTAACCTATCCGTGGAATTTATTTTAAGGAACCAATCCAAAGCCTTCCCCCAATTAACTTCCATCTCCAACTAGCCATGAACCTCCAACCTCATATCCTAAATGAAAGCACCACATTACATCCCAACAATCCAAGTACCAACACAACGCTCCCATTTGCTATGGATCCCTGAGACCCCCTTACATTCCCAGCTAACTTGCCTTATCTTCCCCTGGGCACCCAGATCCCCACACCACTTGACCAGACACTTCACCGTAGAAGGTGCCCAGTCAATAAAGTAAAATCCTCCCAAAACCTCTCCTTGTTCAAATCCTCCAGGACTACCCCTCCAATTCCCAAAACTCCTGAAGTGTGGTCACATCCTGTTGGAGACAAGCCCCAACCATCACTCGAATCTCCAACCTATACCTGCTGCATAGTGCTCCTCAACCATCACTAGAAGCTCCAATACGTCATCTCAACAACCCCACTGGAGATTGCCTCCACAGGCCCCTTTATGGCTACCACCATCCACCTTGGAGAGGAGGAGCAATCTTGGGAGTCGATAGTCATCGCTATCGCATCTAGGAGGGGAGGATTGCATGTATGAGATAACAAAAAGACTTTCATTAGAGAAGACCCAACAAACAAGTCCGGTGCAAATACATGCATGCCCAATAATTGATAGGAGACAGAGGGAAACTCCTCACATGCCAACCATGTGAGTGAGGCCAAATAAGGCCCCATGAAAGAGACAATTGCTGACATGAGATATCTGCCTTACCTTTTTTGCTCTGACCCCATGTCCTCTGCATGAGTATCACTGATGATAAGAGAAACCTGAGAAAGAAAAAGGTAAACGCAAGCACCACTTTATTTCTGGATTGGAACTGAATAGGTCATTGGGAGAGATGTCTACTCCTGAAGGATTTCCAGAAAATTGTGAAGGACATTAATCAATATAACAAACCAATTTTCAGGATACTGTCACTATTATTTTCATATCACGATTTTACAAAAACAAGGTCATGTGCAGATCCAAGCCACCTGCTGTCAATGGCATCAATCATGCACCGAGATTTGCAGATTGTGGGATTTAAAAGCAAAATCAGGCCTCCATCCACCTAATCCTTGCGCGAAACAATCATACCAATCATACATCATAGACATTGTGATTTAATGAGATACACCCACAATGCAGGACTAGTCCTCGGCCGGTGAGGCAGCCCAGCACCCCAGAAATCATGCATTATGTGTGGTTGTGGCACATATTACCTCAATTGGGAATGGGGAGGGGGTTACATGTGATGGAGAGGAATGGAAAGGAATGGAGTAGAATGGGAAGGGAATAGAATGAAATTCCATGGGGAAGAAGGAAGCTCCACGCCCTCTGTATATAGAGGAGAGGAATGAAAATTACAACTACATAAATGCCCGTCAGCTTAATTGGACTTCTACATTGCAAATGGGTGCTGCTTAAACCTCATGTGTAATCCCAAGGGAATTACATGCAATAAGAGAATTTATCCTCATCACCAAGATATGTGAGTGGAAATATAATCATCATGTTATTGGCAATGGTGATAGCAGTTACAGCTTGTAGATGGCTGTCTCTGAACAGCTGCTCACACGACCAAACCAAACAGTGCTCCTAACTACTGTGATTTTCCAGCAGTCCACTACCAATATGCAATGTCTCATGTCTTCTCAAACACCATGGGCACTTCATTTGCCATTCTGTCATTTGATCACTGCACTGGATCCCTGGAGTCATTCTGCATTTTCATTCCTAGGCTTATAAAAAGCTTTCCCCTCATTTCTCCGAAAAAGAAAGAGCTCCTTTTCCTGTTTATCTTTATTTGGAAGCATGCAGTGCAACATTGAAACTACACTGTCTAATATTGTGCAGAGTTCTTGCATAGAACAGATTCAAGTGACAGGAGAACCTTGATGTCACACAATAAGAACCACATAGTCCAACCCAGCTTACTACACACATTACTAGCCACACTATGCTTTGAATGGCATGGAAGATCTAAGATGTCATGTTCAGTTATTTAGGGTTCATAACCCAATGGCAAGCAACCCAAGAGGCATGGTCTGAGATACTGCTGAGAGCACAGTATTTTCATTGTCCAATGGAACAACAACGACAACATGACAGGGCCGGGCTATCTGCAAGATTGCAAGTGGGTCTCTATAGAAAAGACAACTTCAATAAGAAAGAGGAACATCACGTCCCCCCATGGATGGAAGCTATGGATGCAACCAAAATGATGCAAGTGGAAATTTTCTCCTAATTACTCATAGAAAGTTGGTCACCTATCTACTTTAAGATGCATATCGAATTGGATCGTAGCTCAAAAATCGATTCATTCGTGCATGTCATTAATTTTAAGCAAGGCTATTAAGATCCTTATAATGATGTACTACAAGATACAAACTGAGAAGAAATTGAGTCCTGATCAGACAAAATTAACTGACAACAAGTAAATTGATTAATTGATAAAATCGCAGACAAAGGATAGGTTCTAGAGGTTACCCGGTTGCGAGATTGTCCTTTGTCAAAATCCATCTGCAAGGGGCAACTTCTGCAATGTGGAGTCACCAAATAACCTACATTCTAACGGCACCTACATGGCATTTCAGCTACGGGTCCACATTCACCATCCAACCATCTCCTATGCCATAGTCTATGCTCAGCTCTCGATAGGGCGGGATGTTCTCCATGGCGAAGATCACAAGGTGAGGGTAGCACTCGTCGTAATGGTCATAGAGCACAAGCTGTGGGAACACGTTCGGGCTGCAGCTGTGGCTTAGATAGCAAGCAACATTCCTCGATCTAGACACGTCGAGCGAGAACTTCACATTGGGCGAGGAGGGAACCGTGGGGCGTTGGTACCCAGGGTCGACATTGGACACATCCCCCCACTCGAACCACCTATTGGGGAACCTCTTGGGGTGTACCAGGGCGTCCCCATTCATGGACAGCAGCTCGGTCTGCTGCTCTGTGAGGACGATCCCGCTGTACTCGCACACAAAGGATCCGGCGCGGATCAGGTCCAGGGATCTGACCCCCCACCCGGTCTCCCTCGACCGGAACACCTCCAGCCGGCTCCTGACCCCCTTCTGGCTCACGCGGTTCCGGCAGCTCGGCGGGCAGCTGCAGAAGCTGCTGCATTCATATATCAGCGGCTTCCCCATGACCAGCACCCCCTTGGCGTCATAGGGGAAGTCCCCGCCGTTCCTCGCGGCACAGGAGCAACCGTTCTCTGCCGAGCAATTTGTGACGCAGCGGCAGCCGCCGCCGCCGCCTCCAATGTCACAGCGGAGGAGGAGGGAATGCGGGTAGACTGGGCAGGCGACGTAGTCGAAGAGCATGGGCTCACGGTCGTCGTCGATATTGTTAAAGAGGCCGATGGGGATGTGCTCCTTCCCGGAGGAGATGTCGTGGGTGATGTAACCAGGGGGAGGGGGCGACGTGGAGGTGAGGCGGTCCTTCATCGCCTCGGCGAAGCGGAGGACGACGCTGCCCATCTCGAACTGGCCGGCGATCCGGACGATGCGGTACTTGTAGACGGTGAACCCCGACTTGCCGACGTCCTTCCAGACGTCGACGACGCGGTAAAGGCCGTCGTAGACGTAGACCTTGCCGGCGGGGCCGCCGTCAAAGCGGAAGCCGCGGATGACGCGGATCTCGACGCCGTAGGTCATGCTGCGCTCGAGGGCGAGGTTGCCGCCCTCGAGCCTCTGGTCGAGGGAGTGCTTGTGGGCGTTGTGGTCGCGGCCGCCGTGGCCGGTGTAGATGATGACGTTGCCGGAGTCCTCGTCGTCCTCGTAGCCGCCGGAGACGACGATGGAGGTGGCGATGGGCTCGCGGGTGGGGGCGCGGGAGGCGGGGACGTAGTCGATGCCGCCCTGGACCTGGCCGTGGAGGCCCACGACGCAGAGCTCGATGCGGAAGAAGAACACGTCGCCGACGAGGACGCCCGGGATGGGGCCCACGATGCGCCTGTCGCGGTTGATCCAGAGGCCGCGGGCGGTCATCAGGGCGGCGGACTTGAGGTCGGGGCGGCAGCGGCGGCCCGGGGGTGAGGCGGAGCAGCAGCGGTCTTCGTGGAGGGAGAGCAGGAGGCGGAGGGACTCGAAGGTGGAGCGGGTGCGGCGAACGAGCTCGCGGAAGTGGCGCTGGTCGGCGGCGCCGGGGACGGAGACGCGGACCATCTCGGCGGAGCGGGGGCGGTGCTTGCGGCGGGGGGTCGCCGGGACCAGGGCGTGGAGGGAGGACGGAGGTGGGGTGGGGACGATGGACTTGGAGGGTTCGGATGGTGGAGGGAGAGGTGGGGAGGGGGAGAGGGAGGGGGAGGGGGAAGTCGACGTGGAGGTGAGGGAGAGGAAGAGGTGGGCGAGGCGGTAGTACTCGGAGAAGAGGGAGTCCTCGTCTTGGAACTTTGGGGAGAGGTACTGGAGGGGCTTCGTGTCTTCTTCAGAGGATGAGGAATGTGGGAGCGGGAGCGGGAGTGGGAGTGGGAGTGGGAGTGGCGAATAGGAGTCGTCGAGGGGCTCTTGTTTGGGCTCGAGCTTCGGGAGGAGGTTCACGTTGAGGTCGAGGGAGATGCGGGATGAGGTGGTGGTTGCGGCTTCGCCTGCGCCTGCGCCTGCGCCTGAAGCGGAGTCGTCCATGTTGTGCGAGGGAGGAGGAGGTGACAGACTGAGTGGAGGGGCACACACTCTCTCTCGTACCCCTCACTCTCTCCCCCTCTCTCTCTCGCTGTCCTTTGACAGGAGGAGGAGGAGGAGGAGGAGCTGGGAGATCGTGCACACTAGTTCAGTTGAATCATCAATGTGACCTTCGCCGTGGGGAGGGTGTCCGGGGCCGTCGGACGTTCGTGTTAATTTTTTCTTTTTGGCAAGGAAACGATCAGAAACAATAAAAATTAAAAGTATAAGAAATAGAGGAATTAAGATATTTCGTTGGGGAATTTTTTTTTTTAGTGTCGGGGGTTGTTCGGTTGAATTTATTATCTTGTTAAAGAAATTAAGGTTTTTATTTTACTTAAGATATTTATTTGGTGGGATAAGTTAATGGATTAAAAAAAAAAAAGGTTAAAAAAAAGAGGTAGGTAAAATAAATAGAGATAATTAGATAATTCCAAAGGTATTGGAATTATCAAAATCTAAAATTACGATCTTTATTTGATAATGATGTGATTATAAAATTATAGGTGCTAAACATAAAATTAAGGATAGAATTGATGTCAATTTCATGTGCCAGACACCCCCTTAGACAATGGGAGGCTTTTGTTCAAAATAGAGATGCAAATCGTCGGATGTAGGTTAGATTTGACTTAAGTTATATCTATATTATTTATAAAATTTATATTTATATACTATTCATTTATTTATGACATAGAAAATTTTAAATTTATATTCATATCTATCTTCCCATCAAATTTTTATCTATCATCGAACACCTATTTATAAATGATCCTTACAATTAAATCATGCTCATAATAAAGTTAAATAAGAAAAGAAATTAATAGCATGATCCATTATTTCTCATTTGTCACAAAAGTTAAATGTTATCATAGGCAAATCATTGATGACAAACATAAAAATATATAAGAGTTTTTTTATCAATAAAAAAAGTAACAACATACCATGCGTAAATAAATATCAAGAATATATATAATATAAATCAAATATATGGATCGAATTAACGAGTATAGACTCGAACTTATATCCATATCTGAATTTGAACTTGATTGGATTTTTTTCATAAAATCCAAATCTAAATCTAAATTCAAGTCAAGTTTTATCCATTTTTACAAGTCAGATTGGATCAGATTTGGATTGAATTGATCAAAACTTACATCTCTAGTTAAGTAGGATGTTACTACATAGGCTTTTTAATTAGCATCCCTATAATTAAGATGTAGCATCTGATATAGGTTTGCCATTAGCTCAGTCAAATCCAACTAAACAAGTTGAGATTAATGGCTCGTATAAGCTTGTAAGGTTCACATGTGTGCATATTTATGAGTGTAAATAAACATAGTCCTGCACTTAGATACATCAACACATACACATCTATATGTGTATATTTGTAGGTAGAACTCTTTAGAGAAAAGTACTTTGCCAAATAAACTAACATGATAATTAATAAATTTTGGATCTTATGGTTGCGCTTGGTACATGGAATAAGCAAGGAATTGGAGTTTTAATAGACATTCGGCATATTTTATTTTGGAATAGATGGGTGCGAGGGGGGGACTTCGATTTTGAAATAAGTGAATTCCACAGGTGGGGTGGAATTCACGTATTCTACACGATTGTCCTACCACATTAGACGTGATTCCATCTCCTTCTCCCCCAACCCTAATCTCTTTTCCCACAATCTCCAATTACTGCTCCCATTCTCCACCAATCCCCAATTTCCCTTTGCAACATGGTCGTTGGTTTACTCTAATCATCTTTGCAACATCAAGGTCGGTGTTCATGGATACTGAAACAACCCTGGGGACAGTCGCAAGATTTTTGAATTTCTCGTGGTGGTCCTTGAAATTTCCACGCATCAAATAAGCACCCAAGGATCACTTTGTTATTTTCTTGACTCTCAGGGGTTTATCACAATTTTTGCGTGTAAATTACATTGTTCAATGGCTTTGGGAAGTTTTCCTAAACTTTGGGGCCTCGGTGCAATTTATGTGCACCAAGAAATCCACATAGGGACTTCGGTGCAAGTTATTTGGCTCGTGGAGGGGCTTAATACAACTCTTACACCCCTACTTCTTACTCTTTAGACCCCACATAAACAACTTCAAGAACCTAGGATGGTTTCCTACAATTTTCCCCTACCCCACCACAACCTAAAACCCTACATTAACCCCATAAATACCCCCCCTCTCCTCGAAATCCACGCTCTCCCATCGTCTCCACGACAACCTTAGGTGGCGTGCCCTTACTCCCAGCGAGAGAGAGAGTGAGAGGAAGAGGGAGAGGAGAGAGCAAGAGATTGAAAGAGGGGAAAGAGTGGGAGAAGAAAGAGGAGCAGGCTCACATCCTCTTTTCCATGACGCAGAGGAGAGGGAAACGGGCATGCGGCACGAGGCGAGGAACGTCGGGAGGTGCACTGCACAAGACGCGAAGGCGGTAGCTCGCATGGACCGAGGCAAGCACTTAGCGCGTGAAGCACACCCACGCGAGGAGGAGAGGGGGTCGCAATCGAGCAGCCGTAGGCGCATCGCGTGGTAGCCATCCAGCACCTGCAGGAGAGGGTTTGTGCGTGGGGATCGACGGCTCAGAGTGCACGAATCTCGATCCGCGATGCTGCGAGAGTGCGAATCCGCACTCGACATGTGACAACCAGGCAGGGGGGAGTGGTCTGCACCTTGGTTTGCCTAGGTTGATCAAGCTGAACCAACCCAATGCCAGTTCAAGCGAACCAAGGGTCGTATTTAGGTCGGTTCAGTGCCTAAACAAAGTTCGTTTCACATGTATAAGGTACCATTGGAAAGCCCTAGAAATTTCCCATCTTTTGAGACCCTATTTGTTGTGTTTTGAGCTCATTAACATTCCTGAAAATCTAATTAAAGCTTCTAATGCCCGATTGAACCCATGGGTCACCTAGGTATTCCCTCCGAGGGTGACTCGACGCTAACGAAGGCCCTAAAGCGTTTATCAGAGTGACGAACAGACCTACTGTGCCCCCATATCTCCCAGAAAATATAGGTAGAGTGGTGTTCCTCTACACTCTTTATTTAGTTCCAAATGCCCTAGAATGTGAACACTACTCAAATCTATTCTAAAATGCCTAAATACCATATACATGTGTACTCCCACATGATTGACAACTCTGGACACATTGAATAATTGAGAACACACCTCATTTGGCCTGGGCTGACCTTAGGTTTATGTATCTCCACATGTTTGGCATCATCAATGGTTACCTACATTAATTTCTAACATGGTCATATTAGTACCGAATTAGGGACGAACTTGAATCTTAAGGGCAAATCAAGTGCTTATAACATATAAACCACTAAAATGGATGATGATGATAGTGTTACTAACCACCTAGAATTTGATCCTAAACCCTAAGGACAACTAAAAATATTGCTTGTTGTGCCAGGAGCTGAAATGTGCAAACTCATTAGTAACCAAATTAGGGATGGATTTTCTGAACCCTAAGGCAAAATAGAGATGCTATAAGTATGAAATGGAATCTTAATAGTAATGACGAGATGGAAATGGAAAGGTGGGGGCCCAAGTGGCCCGGTGTTGGTTTTAGTGCGGGGATGAGTTGACCCTCAAGTACATGTGTAGCGAGAAGGGCTGACTATCCCATAGTGTAGGGACAGAGCTGACCTCATCGAGTAGGGACTCGGGGTAGATACGACCTTTCTACACTAACTCCTGTTGGGCCCATAAAGCTAACCGGGATAGTCAGGTGAGGGTATGCAGACTTGTAAGGGGTGCAACTCCTGCTCTATTCTATGTTGTACAGTTTAGCACGTACCCATTAGCGGAAACAACTGACCGTGTGTCAGTGTGTGGTAGCCCCCCATGCGTTTATCACACATGCCGTAGTCACCGCTACACTATAACCATGACCCCAGGGTGGTAAACCTGGTGTAGAACAAATGCGGGGTGCTCTCTCAGTAAGGAAAGCGTCATGTGTGTGTCCTGCATCGTGGGGGTAACACGACAAGATTGTTCTGTTAGGGAACATGTGAATAAAGAGGAAGTATGACCCTATGCCAGTATGCATTGGAAATCAAATAACCAATAGTTAACAGATCATGAAATTATATTAAATGCTTGCAGAACTATTTCTTTTTCCTTTCTATTTTGTTTACATGTTTACCGTACTCTTGCCACTCTACTCAGCTTGTTGCTGGCGCCTACTATTTGTACCTAGGTTAAGGGACTGAACAGCCTACCCCACCGACTGCAGAGGGAGCTAGGCCCAACCGAACCCAGCTTAGCCTTAGCTACTATTCTTTTTGTTGTAGTACGCTCTTATTCCTTGTTGTAGTGAGTATCTAGATTCGAAACTACTAGTTTTTATTTCCTTGTTGATATCATCTATTGTGATGGCTATGTTGAAGCATTGCTTTCATCTCTTGGAATGGATGCTAGTTTTTGGATTTTTGTTCACTTCTTTCTATCGTTTAATTATTCTCAACTATGTTGCATGAGTGGAAAAAATACTATTGTTTGGTTTATTATTCGTTGAACGACCAGATCTTGGAATAAATGACGCGGTCCGACCTAATTCCCATGTGGAATCAGATCGGATCGTAACAAAATGGTATTAGAGCAAGGTCTTCTCGAGTAATAAATTAAAACAAACCCAGAAGTATCACACATGCAGAGATAGCTAGAATAGCCATCACAAGCTCTTTCTTGATCTCACTTTTGAGTTTCATGTCGAATTTATGCTACTAATGACCTTGGATTTTCTCTCATCTCCTTTACAGGAGATGCCATGTTGTGCAGCTCGTGGGGACGGGTGAGGACGTGGCCGCAAGTGCAGTCGTGGGGACGGAGGTGCCAGACCTAAGGGAGGGATCGTTCTGCCCCTCCTTCATGGTGTCCAAGATCAGGATCTCAAATATTCTGCAAGAGGAGTTTCAGCACCCACCACCTCCTTCTGTCCTGTCAGAGGATGCAGAGGGGGAATCTTCCGTGAGGCAGGGGAGTCGACGCAGTGCCAAACAAGCTGATGGAGAAGGGGGTGGCCCTCCACCACCCCCACCACCTTCAGACAGTACCGAGCAGGAGTCCTCCTTATGTGGGGGTGTACCCGCGCCCCTATTACGACTTTACCATGAGTTATTTACGCAGTTCCAGAAGCTAAATCCCCTTTCTTTCAAAGGAGAGGAGAGCCCATCTAAGGCAGAGGACTGGCTAGAACAGATAGAGAAGATCTTTGACACACTCTACCTTCTTGCAGAGTGTCGCATGGCCTTTTTCACGTATCAGCTAGAGAGCGCTGCCCACAGGTGGTGGCGAGCGGTTTGAGGGTAGGAGGGGGAGGAGCCATTATTAGACATGTTCGTGACTCTCCTTTGCAAGCAGTACTTCCGGTATATGTGGCAGGACCAGAGAAGGCGGGAGTTCCACACTCTCCGCCAAGGGGCGATGACCATTAGCACGTATCGCACGCGTTTCCTAGAGCTGTCACACTTCACCTCGTCTATAGTGGTTATCGAGGAGGTTCACTAAGGGCCTCTGGCTTGTCATACGAGGGTATGTGAAGCCCCTGAAGCTACCTACTTTCTCTCTCATAAGGTGGCGATGACTTATAATGAGACTAACCTGGTCATGCGAGACATCGACGAAGGGGGTCAGAAGAGGCCATACCAGGCTGACCACTTCCAAGGCCATCAAGAGAGGAGGCACCTTCTACCCCAGCATACTGCACCTACAAGAGAAGTGTCCCATTCTGTGGGGTCGCCAGTGACCTTTGGAGGCCCTAGGTAGGGGCCAGCTATTAGCGCCATACCCTAGTCCAGCTACCAGCAGGGACAGACCAAGGGAGGAGGTCGTGCCCCTCTCTGCTACCAGTGTGACCAGTCGGACCATATGAGGAGGTACTGCCCATCTAGGGCAGGAGCATACCAAATGCTCCCCACGCCGAGCACAGGAGGTCGAGTTGGTGGCTGTGGGTACCAGGCTCGAGGAGGAGGACAACAGTCACGGGGTTGGTACCAGCCAGTAACGACACACCCGACCTAGAGCGTGGTTGCCTCTTCTGCACCCAGGACTAAGGGACATGTCAACGCCCTGACTCACAGAGACACCAGAGCTTCGGGTTCAGTGGTGGCAGGTATGGTTACAGTTTCCGGCCGATTAGTTTACGTACTTTTTTATTCTGGTGCCACACACTTGTTTGTCTCCACGAGCTCTATCGTTAGCTTAGGACAGACTAATACACTACTAAAGGACCCGTTCCTAATTAAGGGCCTAGGGGGACAGTTATTCGTGGTAGAGGTCTTTACTGATTGCGAGGTCATAATAGGAGGGTACAATCTTCTAGCTGACCTGATTGTGATCCCCATGGAGTACTTTAGCGTGATCCTAGGGATGGATTGGTTGTCCTCATACCACGCCTTGGTTGATTGTTTTGAGAAGAAGATTGTATTCTCCATTCCCGAGTTACCTTCTTTTGAGTTCCATGGCCAGCTAGCAGACGAAGGTTTCAGGTGTATATCTATGCTTCGGGCAGCGAAGCTGCTAAGCTAGGGGTGTGTGGGCTACTTGGCTTGCGTCGTGGAGGAGTCTAGTCTAGGAGTCGACCTATAGAGTGTCCCGGTGGTCTACGAGTATCCGAATGTCTTTCCTGAGGAGTTGTAGGGATTACCACATGAGCGTGAGATCGAGTTTGAGATCTCGTTGATACTGGAGACGAGCCCCATCTCTACTGTGGAATGCAAAATGGCACCACTCAAGCTATGGGAGCTCAAGTCCCAACTACAGGACTTGTTGGAGAAGGGCTTTGTGAGGTCCAGTGCATCCCCTTGGGGGGGCCCACTCTTGTTTGTGAAGAATAAGGATGGTACCCTTAGGCTTTGTGTTGACTACCAGTAGCTGAACCAAGTCACCATCAAGAACAAGTATCCACTATCTCACATTGACAATCTCTTTGATCAGCTGAGAGATGCCACAGTGTTCTCCAAGATCGATTTGAGATTCAGCTACCACCAGTTGAGGATTAGGGAAACAAATGTCTCCAAGACAGCTTTCAGGTGCAGTATGGACATTACGAGTTTTTGGTCATGCTGTTTGAGCTGATCAATGCCCCCACTACTTTCATGGATTTGATGAATCATGCCTTCAGGCCTTACTTGGACCAGTTTGTGGTTGTCTTTATTGATGATGTGTTGGTCTACTCCCATGACCAGTCCCAGCATGAGCAAATCTTAGCATGATTCTAGACACCTTGAGGTGACATAGGTTGTATGCCAAGTACAACAAGTGCAAGTTTTGGCTAAGGCAAGTTACCTTTTTGGGTTATGTGATCTCTGGAGATGGGATAGCTATGGACCCGACCAAGGTTGAGATCATGCTCAGGTGGGAGAGGTTACGTACAATAACAGAGATACGCAGCTTCTTGGGACTAGCAGGCTATTACATATAATTTATTAGGGGCCTCTCCAAGATTACGTGCCCTATGACACAGTTGACCAAGAGGGGTGCACCCTTCACTTGGACTGATGAGTGCGAGGCTTGTTTTCAAGAGTTGAAGGGGAAATTGACTTTAGCTCCTGTATTTACTATTTTAGATAGTAGTGGCCGGTTTGGGTGGTGTGCTCATGCAACGGGATCACGTTGTCGCATACACATTACAGCAACTAAAGACCCATGATCATAACTACCCCACTTATGACTTGGAGTTGGTGGCTGTCATCTTCACTTTGAAGATGTGGAAGCACTACCTGTACGATGAGACATTTGAGAATTATACAAATCACAAGAGCCTCAAGTACCTATTTGATCAGAAGGAGCTCAACATGAGACAGAGGCATTGGTTGGAGCTCCTGAAGGATTATGACTACAGCATATCATACCATCCAGGGAAGGCCAATGTGGTGAGTGACACCTTGAGACGGAAGGTACCTGCCCACTTGACTAGCCTACATGCATAAAGTTGGCAGCTGATGTAGGAGGTTGGTAGCTGGCGACCTTGGGAGCCATGTGGGCATTGTGGGGCAGTGACAGTGACGAGACAGGCACGACCCGAGCTCCTAGACTGCATTATTACAGGGCAAATGACATATCCATACTTGCAAACACTGCGAGATAGTGTATTGACAGGAGACCCAAGGGACTTCACCTTCACCGATGAGATCCTGTGCATGAGAGGGCGATTGTGCGTTTCTAGGGATGAGGAGCTGTTTAGAGAGCTTCTGGCTGAGGCACATGAGTTAAGATTTACCATATATCCCTGGAACACCAAGATGTACCATGATTTGCAACGTGACTTCTGGTAGAGGGGAATGAAGAGGGATGTTGGAGAGTCTATGAAGCAATGCTTGGTATGCTAACAGGTGAAGGCCAAGCATTAGAGGCCTACAGGGCCATTGCAGTCAGTTCTTGTGCCAGAGTGGAAGTGGGAGAGTCTTACTCTAAACTTGGTGGTAGGCTTTCCTGTTACACAGTGAGGACATAATGCCATTTGGGTCATAGTGGACAAGTTGACGAAGATGGTGTGGTTCTTGTCGATCCAAGTCACCTTTGGCCCAACACACTTGGAAAAGCGATACATCCGAGATGTGGTTCGTCTTCACGGAGTTCCCCGAGAGATCATATTCGACAAAGACACCTGCTTTACTTCCCAGTTCTGGGTAGAGTTCCAGCAGGCCTTGGGGACTCACTTGAGATTCAGTACTACATACCATCCACAGACCAACAGACAGTGAGAGCATACCATCCAGACACTTGACGGCCTTCTACGTGTCTACATGTTAGATTGGAGAGGCTCCTGGGAGGAGCACCTGCCCCTAGCAGAGTTTGCATACAACAACAACAACTACCACTCGAGCATTTACATGGCACCTTATGAGGCTTTGTATGTGCGGAAGTGTGTAGCTCCTTTGAGTTGGGTGGAGGTTGGGACCAAGTGGGAGGTTGGTCCTACGTTGATCCATCAGAGTAAGAAAGTGATAGAGCAGATCCACAAGCGACTCCGCACTGTCAAAAGCAAGCAGAAGAGCTACGCTGACCAAAAGCGTTGAGAGATATAGTTTGAGGTTGGAGACTAAGTGTTCCTCCGTGTTTCGCCCATAAAGGATTTGCAGCGGTTTAGGGTGAGGGGAAGCTCACGTCGAGATTCGTGGAACCTTTTGAGGTCTTGGAGCGGGTTGAATCTGTTGCTTATAGGCTTGACCTTCCGCACCCGTTGTCAAGTGTACACGATGTGTTCCACATGTTCAACCTAAGGAGATACGTCGCCGACACCAGCCACGTACTAAGCCACGAGAGAATTGAGGTTGGGGACGACCCAACCTACCTAGAGAGACCAATATAGATTCTGGATAGAGTTGTTAAGAGGCTGAGGCGAAAGGAGGTGCCTCTAGTGAAGGTCCTATGGAGTCAGAGGTATGAGCAGGTGACATGGGAGCTCGAGGCGGTGATGAGAGACCGGTACCTGGAGCTTCTTATGGGTATGCATTTCTAACCAACTTGAATCATCTTTAAGTTTGTTATGCATTTGTCTTACTTCCTTTTGCATCATAGTTGAGCTTAAGTTTCGAGGGTGAAACTTCCTTTAAGCTTGTTATGTTGAAACGACCTCGGGGACTATCGCGATATTTTTGAATTCCTCGGGGTGGTCCTTCAAATTTCCACGCACCAAATAAGCACCCAAGGGTCACTTTGTGATTTTCTAAACTCCCAAGGGTTTATCAAAATTTATGTGTAAATTACATTGTCCAATGGCTCTGGGAAGTTTTCCTAAACTATGGAGGCCTTGGTGCAAATTCTGTGCACCAAGAAACTCATGTAGGGACCTCCATGCAAGTTATTTGTCTCGTGGAGGGGCTTAATGTAACTCTTATACCTCTACTTCTTACTCTTTGGACCCCACGTAACCAACTCCAAGAACCTAGGACAGCTTCCTATAATTTTCCCTTACCCCACCACAACCTAAAACCCTACACTAACCCCATAAATACCCCCTCTCCTCGAAATCCATGCTCTCCCATCATCTCCATAGCAACCTCGGGCGATGCGCCCTTACTCCCTATTGCTAAGCTTCTTCTGTGTTTTAGAAAAATATCACATCATCGTATAGTCGATAAAAGCATAACGACATTTGATTTTATAAAGCTCAAAAAATTATGAGTTCCGAGGTTTTTCGTAGGAAGCAAACATGGAATTCAATCACTAGTCATATATGAGAAATAATGAGCACAATAATCATAGTCAGATACGAGAAATAATGGGCACAATAATCAATCACAATAAAGATATGCAATGAATAAATAATCTACTCAAAAAGATATTCAATTAGTATCAAATTATATCTCAAAACTCAATGGGACAAAAAGAATAATTAGAAGCTAAAAATGATGGTTTGAACCACCAATTAACTTTCTCAATTAGGCATAAATCCCAATACCAATAGTAATCTGAATTTTCAACAGTAATTCTAAATCACTTAACCACGTCAGATTAGAGTCAAATAATTCCACAGTAACTTCAACCAATATTAGAGTCAGACGTCAGGCTCGTGGGGTAAATGACTTAAGTCACCAAGCACATCAACCCCTCAAACCTCAGAAATTCACTAAGTATTAGCATGCATTTCAAGGAGTAACAGTGCAAAACCTCTCCCCTCCCTCCTCAGAAATTATTCTTTCCTTCTCTCTCCTCAAATCTGGACCAGGTATAGGATAGTTGGGTAATCGGGTAATCAAGCATAGGGACCAGACCCGCTGACGTGTGAGGTGGGTGAAGAGTGTGTGCGTGAGGTTAGCAGGGACCTCACCCCTGGTGTCGAGGTAGCTAAGCTACAACATGAATTCCTTTTATGTGGTATCTAAGTTTCACGCATACGATATGGCACTAAAGAGTGCCATCTTCTCCTTTGCTTCCTTCGTGTGTGTGTTGAGGATTGGAGTTCCAATTCGAGCTGCTACTGGGTGTTCTTCCCAAATTGGAACTGTAGGAGAGGTCATGAGACGATTTCGCGTTTGAAGAGAGTGGTGGCACTGTGGATGATTGATGGACAACAATGATTGGTGGCAGTGGATGCGTCAACGACGACCGATACCTGAAACACAAAGAACGGGCTTATAGTCCCAATTAGGCAGTTCAAAAGCACCGCCATGATGCGAGGAGTGCGGTAGCAGTGATGGCGAGGTGTTTCATGGTCGGGTGAAGTCGAAGGAGCAGGCGGAAGATGGGTTCGTCCGGTAGGGTGTTTAAGTGGGTGGTGTCAATAGAGAGAGAGGTTTTAGTCTACATGAAGAGAGGAGGCTTTCGGTGGTGGTCGCGAGTCATTTGGGTGTGTGTGGCAGCCACACGACTTCACCAGAGGCATGGCCGACGCTGAGGATGATGTAGGGGGAGGATGTGATATGTTGGTCGAATTGGGGTGATAAGGATCTAGTTCTAATAAAGAGGGAGAGAGAGAGGGTGAAGAAAGGCATAATTAACAGACGAAGGGGAAGAGGATTCCATGCCAGTGTGCCTTGCCAGACGTGGAAGAGACGAAGCCTCCGGCAATGAAGAGGGGCAACGACGAAGGCGAAAGTGGCTTCTACATTGGTCGGCAAGAAGCAGAGGAGGTTGAGGAAGATATTGGGCCACTTGATTTGACTGTCAAGTGGTCGGAGGAAGGGGATTGAAGAGGGCCATCAGAGATGTGGGGGAGGTGGCCAGAGAAGACGAGGAAGAGGTAGATTTGGCCTGGAACCAGGCTCAAAATGGACCTAGGAACTAACTAGGACTTAAATAAAGGGTTTTGGGACCTTAAATTAGACAAAATCAATGCAAATTCCTGCCGAAAATAGCAAGGAACTCATTTTGAAAGCATGATTTCGTTGGCGATGTAGGGATTAGAGCATGCCTCGTGGCCTTGTGCGTTCAATAAAGGATCTCTTGACGACCAATCCCTCCAAATTTGGAGGGATTTGGTGCTTAATCGTGAGAGATTTCCTAGTTTGAAGGTCAGCGGGTTTGGGTTTGTTTATGTTCAGACCTCCAATGGTGGCAAGGACCTATTTGCAAATACGACGAGAAAGTTAAGAGCCTTTTTGTGAGAAACTTGAACCTAGGGGCTTGAGTGTAAGAAATAGAGTTTCTAAGGGCTAAAATGTAAACTAAGTCAAGATAAACTCTGATTGGGTCCAAATTTTGGTGTTAACCTAATTTGAGGCCAAGGAATCCAATGGTGAACTTGGATTTTATTTTTGACCATGTTTTATTGGGTAAATTGCATAGAAGCCCAAATCAAGGTAAATTCCCATATGAAACTTTGTTCTAGGTCAAAATGGGTTCAGATGGTTAAACCAAAGGTACTAAACCTATTAGAATATTTTTACATGAATTTTAGAAGGTTTATATTAATTTTATCCTGACCAAAACCTTTCCAATTTAAGTAGGGTTGATAATTAGGATTTTTAGTACTATTTTTACCCTCGAAATGCGTGAAACCCTGATTCTATCAATGTAAACTCACTTTTTGGTCTTTTATGTTCATTTAACCTTTAATTAACCCCTGAATACCCCCATGGTTAATCTGTATTTGTGATCTGCTGTTAAAATAACAGAACTAACCCCTTTTTCCTGTCTTCTTCTCAAATCAGATCAGAGTGGAATATGGTCCTCAGGCGATCATTAAGAGCATTTATCTCTTGATTCCTTTTAATTCAAGTTAGTTATGATGAACGATGGCGTTACCATCATACCCCCATGCCTAACTTTTTTCAGTCCTTAGCAAAAATCTAATGGAAAGAACTGGATCTCTAAACCATGTTTTGATGTTCAGATGCCTATTTATGCCTCTTCTCTAGAAATTAAATCAGAATACCAATAGTAGACCTAGAGGCACTCAAGTACCAGCCAAGATCCAAACCTGACCGGCCTCAACCATGGGTCTGCCACGAAGGTTTCTAAGGCTCGCAAAAACTACCTAAATGTAGTAAGTTTAGGTTCAATTTGCCAATGTATTTTTGGTAAGAGTGATAGAGAGGGATATTTATTTTGAGAGTTTTCTCTCTTTTCTTTTTACATTCCCTTAAATCCAACATCGAATTGGCCTTGAACACGATCAGTATTGGATTCCTTTTCCCCATCATCAATCCTCGAAGGGTCCCTGGCTTTCGATGCTTCGTGATAGCACCGCCCATGGAAACCCCCAGAACCCTAGCTTTCGACACTTTAGGATAGTGCTGCCCATGACGTTTTGTACCTAAATTCAAGCCTTGGCAATCAACATTTTAAGATAATCTCGCTCATGGCACTTGAACCAGAATAAGGTGCTTACATGCCCCTCGTAGAATATTTAGATATCCTAGGAGACAAGTACCAAGGAGATAATATGTTATATGCACCTTCAAGGGGAGTATTTTTCATTTCAGCTCTCCGTGTCGAGAACTCGTCCAATCAACTTGTGTCTTCGAGCCGCTCCTAAGTCAGATCTTCGAGAAAACCTTTTTCAGAATAGAACACTTTGGGCATTATATTTTATTAAGCGCACTAAACCAAGCTAGTGTGTGATTTTTGGATGCTTAGGTTACCAAGACTCAAAAACCAAAGGGCAGGCAACGAGGTCGAATAATCCCTAAGCCTTAAACTTAATACATCAGCTTTGCACTTTCTTCAATCTCTTGAGGATTAATTCTAATCTTAATAAATACGTAAGTGTTTAAGCCCTAGAATAGGCCCAAGAGGCTTAAGGTCTTTACTTATCTCCTTGTCTCTAGCACTTCAGGACTTAATCCTTGTTTTGATTTGGTTTAGAGCTTTATTAGATCCCATAATCAATTGCTAAAACTATCAATTTTTTCTGATTTTTGCTCCTTTGACATTTTTTGTATTTCCTCCTATTTTCTCAAGATACATTTTCATTCAGCTTGCAAAATTTTCCTCCCCTTTTTCCATTTTTTAAAATATATATATATTGTGAGAACCCCTCAGCGAATTGAATTTTCCATTTGTTTTTCACTTTAAAACCCTCCCATGCCTAATTTTTGCAATGTCCTCATTGCAAACCAGGTGGGTACAAATTTAGCTTAGTTCAAAGTTTAGAACAAGGTCAAAGAGTGGGTGAATGGGTTGGGATGACTTATTGCGATCGATTTCAAGCTTCGATAAAGTATCAAAGATGGAGTCGGCTATTCTAAAGTTGAACCCTAAAGTGCAATGGAAATGCAGCTCAAAAAGATGATCAAAAGGGTCTCGAGTTTTTTGAAATGATGGGTTGCTTTCCGTTAAGTGTTAAATTTAATGCCTTCAGCCAAGCAGAAAGTGGTCAAGGAGTGGTCAGATTGGAGGAATTTTGTAGAATAAACACCTTGATGGGTAGTCTGGTTGGTCAACCAGGTGCTTGTTTAGATCAATTGGCTGATGATCCAGACTAAACCCAATCATTCTGGTGGGTTGAGGGATGTGAATCAGTAGGCGTGGAGCCCACCAGATGTTTTGTTGAGCAAAAAGATTTGGAAATGCAAATCGTGAGTTTGGCTGAATCTGCTCAGCCTGATTAGAGTATGAGTCCTCAAAAGAGAATGGATCTGTGGAGAATGTAGGAACCCTACTGGTGGGATTAGAGAAGGACAAAATGTGGCTGTCATTTTGAGCAATGTCCGATTCCCTGTCGAAATATGGCGGTGAATCATATGTGACCGGATCAGAACGAGGTGAGTCAGAATATATATTGATTCCGGTGGCAAATTGGGGTTGGGACCAGTTTCTGAAAGGTTCTGGCTCTGGATTGGAAGGTAGGGCTACTTCGATATCTGGGTGCGGTATGGGCTCCTCAAGAAATGATTCCAAGATTAGTTCATCTAGAGAGTTTTTTTCATGATGTTCATCCCATTCAAATGTAAATGCCTGGACAATGCTTATAGGATCATGGAAATCTGAGTTGGTAAAGGATTCAAACTCTGCACTGTAGACACTCTTGGCCCTTACTGTGTTTGATTCTTGTATATCATAGTAGAATGTTTCCAAATCAATTGAATATGATTTTGAATTAATGATTTCAGGATCAATGACCTCAGAATCGGAATCGAAGAATGGATCATGGATACTGAGGTCGTAAATCGGCTCATAATCATCTAGAAACAATGGTTCTTCGAAATCAGAGTATGATTCAAAATAATTGGAGAATTTGAGAAAATCAGCTTCTGAACCGATTCAAGATCGGGATTTCCACTACAAAATAAATCAATCTACATGGAGTTATCGACCTGACTTTG
The DNA here is from genome assembly GCA_037157565.1 of Thalassia testudinum. Lineage (NCBI taxonomy): Eukaryota > Viridiplantae > Streptophyta > Magnoliopsida > Alismatales > Hydrocharitaceae > Thalassia > Thalassia testudinum. The sequence continues at coordinate 62,929,034 of JAZHRO010000024.1, forward strand.
GTCTAACCCAGCCTCAAATCCCAAGCTCAAGGAGATGTCCTCATTGGGCATAGGCTCAGGTTCAAGGCACTTAGGATAGATCCAATCAAATCTCGACTCTTCCAACTCTTCTGCTTCTATATCGTAAATCGATCTAACATTAGAAATCAATTCATTCTTTTAAGGAGTTTGGAGAGGTATAATCATCAAATATAGCCCCAAAATAATAATTCAAATCTAAAATCTGGTTCTCATTGCATTGGGCCTCATATCTTATTGAAGGCAAAGGATCGAGCACTCTCCACTATTGGATCGAGATCCAACAGTCGTAGCGCGTGACCCTAAATTCCGAAACTCGACAAAGGAAGGGTGTAGCATAGTGGTCGTGCACCTTACCCATGATGCGTGACACGTGCTTGAATCGATGTGAGAGGATTAATTCGCTAGAAGAGGCGCGCAACAACATTCAGCTGCGCGATCAAGATCAAGCGGTTGCGAAATAGTGAGTTGGCTCGATCAGGTGTGCCGGATGTGAGCACAGCTCATACACACGCGATGACGAGCCATTACACGCATAATCACACATAGAAGCGTTGGCACGATCTAAAGGAGAGGCGGCACATGATCTGGACCGTTGATCCACAATCCAACAGCTGAAGAGCGACGCCTCTTCAATGCCTGTAATGCACACGAGAACCGATGCCTCCTCCGTGCCTTACGATGAAGATCCAACGCTCCTCGGCTCTCTATGCACCTTCATCGACATTTAGCTTCAGCAATGTGTGCATGTGTCATTAAAGGGCTGTATTTAATTTTTAAAGATGTGAAGTCCCTCTTTTGCCCCCATACCCTCTACTATAAATAGGACCCCATGCCCACTCGTCACGTCATCCCTTCCTTCTTCTCTCAACCCTTTAAAGTGCTAAGAACAAGTTCTTGAGCTCGCTTTAGTGCTCCCAAGCTACAAATGATAAGTCCACTTTAGTGGATCATTATTGGGCTTAAGTACTCTTTAATTATCTATTCATAGTTTCTAATTGTTTAGGAGTTATACGGTAATTCATCTTAGTCTACATATAATCTTGTGCGTCAATTTTATGTTTAAAAACACATGATATGTTTACATATTCTGTATGGTTGGATGCAGGCTAGGTATGAGAATCAAATGTCATTCTGCCTATATAAGACGCCTGGAGCTAAGGATGGACGTCTGGGAATTGCCGGGACAAGTTCCTTAACTTTACATTTTTTTAGGACGTCTGATGATGAAGTTAGACATCTGATAAAGATCAGCCAATGCTTATTCGCTGTTCTAACCACTCGCAATCTTCATGAGTGGTTAGAGAAGTTTCGCCGGAAGGAAACAGACGAGAGTTTTTTTTTAAAAGGCTCCATCTTCCAAAAACAGGCTCATCATCACCTCCACCCTCTCCACCGTGGTCCTCTCGCTTGCACCGTGCTCCGAACATGCATCGTGGTCCCATGTTTGCATTGTGGATCGATGCCGGCCTCACCTCTCCTCCACTCGCCTCAACGTGGTGGTGCTCAGTGACAGAGAGCGCCACCACCAGTCGTTCCCCCAACATCTCCTCATCGCCAATGTCATCACCACAAGACCGGTCGCTCGCTCCATGCACAGCCACCCAGCAGCAGCTCGTGCACTCCCCCCTCACGGCCAGAAGCCGCGCGCCCTTCTGCAAGCACATTTAGCCCGCGCGCGTGCAGCCACCATCAGTGCACAGCTAGCCTCTTCGTCTTCCTCTTCTTTTTCCTCTTCTTCAACTTGCCTGCAACTTCCCAAAGGAACCCAAAGCCTTCACCACACCCCTCCATGCAGCCACCACCGTCGACCACCATCTTCACCACCAACTCCACCGGGGATCTCCACGCAGCACACCAACACCTTCCACGCCTCCATGCGAGCCATAGTAGTCCACGCGTGTGCACGCAAAGCCCATTGCCGGTGAGCTTCGCCTTTGCCGGCCGGCCAACTTCGACCACCTCCGTCGACGCCACGACTACCATCTCAAAGTCCTCGTCGCAATGCACCTCTACCGCAAGCTGTTCGCACCGCCGTCGACCCACGCGTGTGCACGAAGGAGAGAGGCAAAAACCTTTGTTTTCCACCCAATCAATATTTATGCATAATGCAATTGTGAGATGCACTGTTCATTTATTTATCCAATTATATATTCAGATGGATTTGCATGAATGTCCCTCATGTTTATTTGAATAGCAAATAGTTGTATTTATCTCTTAACTAATCGAGTATGGAATATTGGCTATAGGGAACAGATTCAGTTTTGATTTATATTGATGATATTTGTCAATACTAAGATCATGATTCACGTGTTTCCATTGTGGTGATTTTGCATGTGCACTCTTACATTATTGATTAATTGTTTAAAATGAGAACTTATGTTGAAAATAATTTGCATTACTTAGCATGCGCACGCGTTGAGTTTCCCGAATAAACAAGGCACCATTCACTAGTTTAATAGGCTAATTCCTCTCTGTGGAGACGACCTAACTATTTTCGTGGTTAGATTTTGAATATTAATTTTTTTGAAAAGTGATTTTCTACCACGCAACGAACTATAACGACATGTCATTTTATGTTAAAATTTTTATCGAAAACAAAGACCGCTCTTTCAACAAGAAGTTTCGCTAGAGTAAAAAAAATAAAATTTTCCACTTCTTACTCCCTTTGCGGAGCTCTCTCCAGTTGTCCTCTTGCCCCTATTCCAAAAGCAGATCCCACGACGACGTCTTGTCTCATCCTCGGTTCTTCTAGATTCACCCTCCTTCGTCCATCCCAACTCTCCTTCCTCCAGGCGTCATTCGTCCGGCTCATCCTACAAGCATTCGTCGAGGAGGATAATTTCTCATCCCCTATCTTTTTATCGCTTTCTAGTATATATTTTCAGTTTTATAGTTGTAGCAAGTAGTTTTAATTGACATTATCATAGTTATAAAATTGTTATTCTCTCTCTCTCTCTTTCTCTCCCTTGTTTATATTACAAGTAGATTAGCATTGTGATTGATTCCTTTATAAAAAAAATACAAAAATATAAAATTACTGATTTAAAATCGACGTAGCCTCCCTGTGTTCAACTCTGGACTCACCAGAGTTTTGGTTAAAAATTATTTGGTAGCAGATTTTCTTGTGAATTTTACAACGACTCAGGTTTGCCAAAATCCAACTTTTCTTCACAATGATTTTTCACTAATTATTTTGCTGTCGTTGTCGGAGAGGCAACGGATCCTGATTATTTTCCGCATTCCTTGCACTTATTTGATCTCTAACCTCTCTTTTCTTTCTTCTATTGTCTTATAGGTACCCCAACAAAGAATCTTCGAGCAGTAGAAAGGAATAAATTGCAAATGAAGGCCATTGTAAGTGCTTCCCCATTCCCCCCCACCCCCTCCATAGTTTCCATTCCATCACTTAAGAATTAAAACCCTAATTAACCTAGGTGCTCTCAGAAACCTTAGGTTAGTTTGGTTGGTTGTCACCTCCACCCACCCCACCCTCTGCTTATAAAAAAAAATCTAATCTGATTGTGGGATTTCCTTATCATACACATCACATACACCCGTAGAGGTACACAACCTCTTTTGATTTGTCTTACTCAACCGGTAGACCGATCTTTGGAACCAGTACACTCAAATAAACACATAATCGAATAAAAATTAGATTAAGTAACCACTTGTGTGACTGATTCAGTGGTCATCAAGGCCAATTGCTTGAGTTCTTTGAATTGCACCACTTTAATTAAAAGCAACTCATCAAGTAGCTTACTCCTTAGGGTTAATAATTAAGGTCAAGAACCAAGCACTCTAGTTCATTTTGATTTTAAAGGAAAAAACATCTTCACCTGTGTTTGCAAATTTTGGTATGCCTCCTGAACTTGATTGAATTAACCTTAATTCAAACCCTAAAAGCTACTTAAGCAAGATTTGAACCCTAAAATCCACTCATCCAAATAATCTTACTTGAAAACCTTGGTTGTGCACACACACACACACATTTCAATCAATCATTAAGGGCACAACCCATTCTAAGGGCCCAATACATTCCAAGAGTATAAACATCCCAGGCCTAACTAAAATCAAGTAGAAGTTGACCTTAAGGACTAGAATCGCTCTTTGGGCTCATATTGAGATTATCTACGATTAATCTGCTTCTACTGGTTGATTTGATGTTTAGCTAGGGGAGTAGTGTCAAATGACCGCGGTTGGGAGGTATCAAAGGAACCTAAGGTGAAAGCCAAGGGAAGTGCCTTCTCCCTAATCCCTCCCTCTAACTGGTTGAATTGACTGGATCGAAGCATACCAAATTGTCTTTAATCTTTAGACGGGTTCTATGAGTTTGTTTGTCTTTAGGCTACCCTACCTAAGGACAGGATTGTTTGCTTGTATTGCAGGGTCTCTTTTTCTCCATCCTTCCGACCCCATCCTAGTGTATGCTTGGAAGGTGGTTATTAAATCCCTACTTTGAAGGACCATTAGACCATTCAAGGAGGCGTAGGTTGAATTTTGGTCAACTAGATCCCATGGTTGATCAACCACCTCCTCAACCTCCTCCGAACCAACCAAACCTGATTAAGAGGAAGCTGGAATAATTGCAGCAAATGCAAGAATGGTTCCAGCGAATGAATGGTCAGGGTGCTCAGCCTTTGAAGGATTTCTATGATCCTTCAAATTACGGAGAATGTCCCAGTGTCCAGATTCCAACCGGTGATGTGGAAATCAAGCCAAAGGTGTTAAGTTTGATAAAACATTTTCATAGGCTTGGCTCCGAAGACCCATTTCAACATTTGAAGGACTTGACTACTTTGGTTCAGACCACCATAGCACGAAACATGGACGAGGAGCAAATGATCATGAGGCTATTCCCCCACTCTCTCAGGGATAAGGACGTACATTGGTACAAAACTATTGGGAGGCCGATAAACACTTGGAATGATCTTAAATCCGCCTTTCTGAAGAAAATTTTCCCAGTTGGGCATACCAATGCTCTGCGATGGGCAGTTACTACTTTCGTCCAGCGACCAGGGGAACCGCTTCATGGTGCCTGTGAGTGATTCGAGGAACTTTTGTAGAAGTTTCCACACCACGAGGTGCCAAAATGGCAACCCATGTAAATTTTCTATCATAGGTTGACGGATCAACTCCGTAATCACGTGGACGCTTCTTGCGGAGGTAATTTCCTCAATAAGGATGCAGACAGTGCACATGACTTGTTTGAGGAAATGAGCTAGAATTCAATCAATCATGCCTCCATGAAAACTTTTAACTGGTCCTAGCAACATAGATCAAATGTTAATGAGATTCAGAACTCTCAATCATTTGATATGGAATTGATTTGTAATAAATTAGATAAGGTTGATAATTGCACAGCAAGATATACCAATAAATATGCCATCTTGTGTTATTTCCTAGCTTTACCCATGCATCTTATGTAGCCATACTTTCATTTGTAAATATACAGCTGCATGCATTTATAAAGAGGGGAAGAGAGTGAGAATAAATGGCCATCCAATCCACTTCCATTATTAACATTTTCCTTGAGTGTGGCATTGTAATTTCACCATTTCATTTTTTATTCCCATGCGACTGCAGGGCATGGTGTTCACCTCTCCTCGCCGCTCCTCCTGCCAGCAGCATGGGGAGAGGTGTGCTCTTCCTCTATAAAAGACCTTGCACTCCCCTTGCTGTAGCGGCCAGCATCCCACCTTCTTATAGACCCATCACCACCCTCAGACAACACCTCACGCACCGCTGGCCACTCTCCTTGCCTCTCCCTCTCCATACACAGTTCCTCTTCTCACAAGTTGAGAAGAGGCACACCGTGTGCAGGAGAAAGCTCACAGTGGTCTCAGACCACCACTGTGAGTTCCACCACCACCCAGCTCCGTCGTGAGCAGGTGGGCGTGGTGGTTTCTTGCTTCATTTCTTTTATTTGCATTTTTCTTTCCTTTTTCATTTTGTTGCTGTTCTTCTCCTCCGCCATTAATGCAGGGCTCCAAGCTCTGAAGCGCACGCCCTCTGTGCACCTCCAGTTGGTCACTGCCTGCCCAAGCAGATCGCTCGGGGCTTCTTTCCGCGCGTGCAGGCGCTCCACAATGCCGGTAGTGCACCAAACCGCCTCCAGCTGCTCGCCAAACTGCATGCGCACTGTAGCGCGCAGTCTGTGCGACACTGTAGCCACCAGCTCGTTTCTCACTTAGCCGGTGGCTATGTCTCTCTCTCCTCGCCCACACCTGCTCCAGTAGGTCACCGCCCGTGCTCCCGTGCAACGCATGTGCCGCGCTCACTTGCTCCGTGAGCGCATTCACCTTCGCCTGTGCGCCTGATGAGTGGCTACTCATCATAGCTAAAAGGCCGAAATTAAGCTAGACACTAAGCAAAACAATATCAAATTAACACATAAAAAGGGTTAAGTGTGGGAATTAAAGAAAAGACCTAAAACTTTTAATGTGTGTTAAAACCTCCTAATTAGGTCACAAAAATGAGATATTCTGAAAACTAAAGAACAAATGATGATCCATGCATCAATTGAACACATAAACAAGTTTGAAAAGATAAATCAGAAGTAAAATCAATGTCTTAAATGTTCAATTAAGCACATGTAAAAATTTGAAAGCAATTGGACATCATTTAGGCTTAGAAATAAATAGATTACAATTAGGTTCTTCATGCATTACATTTCTACCCTTCAAAACTCCTTCTTGGACCTTTTTGCAAGCCGCAGGGACCCTTCTGTATGACTGCAAGGCCCTTCCAGTTATAGTTCTTTTCAGTTTTGGACCTGCACGCTATTCTTCTACCCCTTCGTTCAAGGGTCTTCCTGCAAGTTTTCCCTCATTTCAGAGAGAAGCCTGTGTTCTTCACGCGCACTGTAGCACGCGAAGAACACAGCCATTCTCGACCGTCCATCGCACTTTTGATCTCGATCTGCGGCTGGAATCAAATGGAACCTTCGCGCGATTCGGTGCGTGCGTTCACCTCTCTTCCCAGATCTCATCTGACGGTCAGATCTCTCTCTTGACTCGCCGCGCGCTCTACCCATCTCATCCTCACCGCCGGCCTAATTTTGATTAACCTCACCCTTGCGGTGATCTCAATCACTGAGCTGCTACTTAAGCACCTCAGTGGTGTCGCGCGCAAAGGATCGCTCCCTCCTACATCTCTTAGCGATCAATTCTTCCACTCCAGTCTCTCCTCCTCATCTAGACCCTGATTTCACAGCCACCGGCTGTGGAATCATCGCCTGCTCTCGACCCTCCTCGTCGCTAAGGACCTCGTAGCACCTGAGGACGACCCTGGAGTCTCACTAGCAGACTCTTCCCTCCGCTGGAGTCACCCTCCTCCTTTCTTCCTCCTTAGCCGCCGGCTAAGGACCCATAGGTCCCATTCTTCCTTTTAGTTTAGGTTTTTAATTCTGCACAAGTAGTGTTAGATTTAGTTTGCAGTAGTTTAGAATAGATTTAGTTTTAATTGTTAGTGTTTAATGTTAGCTGTAGTTAGATTAGTCTTAGGAGTAGAATTAGTATTAGATCCCCTCCCTCACCTCCTCTGATCAGTCCAGATCAGAGGGGAAGAATCATCTGTTCATTGTTCAATTTATCTCCCTCTTCATGTTTTGTTTTTCCATCATCCAAATTCTGATTCTTGTTTTTTCCTTTTTAACGACGAATTTTTCATCAATCACCCACACATCCTGACCCAATTTCAGATCTGATGGCGCACTGCCTCAGATCTGAAAGTGGCGTCACAAGCACCATTTGGGGCTTCTCACTCACTCCATTTGTTTCACAAAAGCCCCTCTGTTTTAAATGGATTGCCTCAGTTTGTCAGAGCACTTTTGATTTGGATTTTAAAGGATTTTTACTCTCTGAAATGTTTTGACAGATCTGACAAATTGAAGGGATTTTTGGTTTTCATTGTAGGCAAGGATTCTGAGAAGTTCTCTGGTGACAGAGAACCAATCAGAAGAGCCTTTCATGATTCTGTTTATACTTTGTTTTGAATGCATTCGCCAGCTTCCATTAAATTTCCTTAATGCATTCTTAGTCTCTTTTTGCTATTTCAGAACTGCCATGCACTATTTGTGTTGATGATCATTTCTGTATGGTGATTCTCTAACCTAATGAGTTTTCCATACTCCTTAAGGTTGCAAGAAACTGGGATTGTGTTTCTTTGGTTTTAATTGATCGAGCTAAGTCTTCCTTCATGCTGTCTATGGCATTAGGAAGACTAACTCAATGCCATTTGAATGTTGATCTGAAAGGATGCTTCTGATAAGGTTTTTCCTAATGAGTATTTGAGCTGAATTTACATGAGATTTTCGTGAGATTTAAACCCCTTTCAGATTTGGATTTCATCTCTTCAATGTTTAGTTTGTTTTGAATTTAATCTTGTTCCCAGTTATACAGCAACATGCTGCAACTTGCAGCTACATTTCCCTCCATCTCCAAATTCTCTTCTCCTCCAAATTCCCCTTTCATCTGTGAATTTTTTTGTTCCCCTTTCTCCAAGTGGACTAACTGCAGCAGCAGTTGGCCATTTGACAGTGGCTTAAGCCACTGCTGCTGCTACAAAAACTCACCCTGAACAGCAACTAAAACCAACACTAAAACAGCACATTCTTCTCTTCTCCATCTCCTCTGACAGTAGCTGCGGCTGCTGTCTAAACTCAAATAAAAACTCAATCAACTCTAATTCCCTAACTTTATACAAAAGCCTAATGACATAGACTTATTTTAAAACTGTAAATATACCTATTCATAGTATTATAACTATAGCATATCAGTTAGATTCATAGTTATACTGTAAATATGTATAAAACCTGTACAGAAATTCATATACATATGTAATCTATGTAAAAATATGTATATATACTAATCTATTATGCATGTATTTACTGATTTATGTATATATATAGATACAGATTTATATTTACTTATTTAGTAGCTAAGTTAATAAGTTAGAGCAATAATCAAGTAAATAAATCTATAAACTTGGGAATATATATATATATATTAAGTAATTTAAGTTAGTCAAAGTATAATTATACCTAGTATAACTTACTGTAACTTAGTTTTAATTATAAACTACACAGAATTGCTATTTTAGCCTAAATAAAACATAAATAAATTCGTAAAAATATAATAAAAATATGTATTAAATACTTAAGTATGTAAGTTAAAACTGTTTAAGGTCAATTAGACCATTTACTAATTATTTTATAAGTAATTAACTATTTAATCACCTAAATCAACCTGTATAATCAGCCTAGTTTAGCGAATTTATTTGTATAGTAAAAATATTTAAAATTAAAAATTAATTAATCAATTATGTAGTATTACGTAAATATTTTATTTACCATATTTTATTTTATTTTTTTTAATAATTTATGGCCCCCAAATCGAGGGCCAAAAACGCGCACAGACGCAGCTGCGTCTGATTTCCAGCGCACGATGTGGCGCTGGAATAGCGCCACATCGTGTGCTGCAAACCAAACGCAGTCATATAAATATAATTTATGCTATAGTTGAAGTAGTCGTCACGGCGCCGGGCGCCCGAAACGCGATCCCTTATCCGATAACCCGATTTGTGCTGAACTCTGATATGTGATGATATTGAATATGTGATGTATGTGTGGGGCCGGAGGCCCGAGCGTGGGAGTATTGTCTGGCGTTGGGCCGAGGCCCTGCGCTGATACGAAAACGTAACCAAGGCACCTAATCTGAGATTAGGGCGCGCTTAGTAGAGGTCTGGTCCCACCCGTAGGGTGCTGTGTATCCCTCGAAAAGCGCGCCCGCTAATTAAACACATTTTACACTAAGGACGTTAGCCTAACCCCGTCTCCACCGCAGCCTCTGAAATACCACACAGAAGAAAATGAAAGGACAGACGACTTAAAAAAAAGAGAGAACACAAGAGATAGCAAGAACAGAAAGACTTACTGTACATACAGCAGTAGAATAAGTAATATACATACGTATAAGTAAACCCACATAATTACTAACAGAATAAAACGACACCATAAATGTCGCTAAAGACCTCAGTTTGCTTCTTTAGGTTGTATATAGTGTTTTCTGAGATTTAGCGACGTTTATATCTGTCACTAAAACTGATATATATGTCACTATAAATAAATGACTAGTAAGTTAAGTTTTTACACTATGGTATCCTAATGTAGTATGAACTAACATATTAGTGTTAATAGTATAACTAGTAAATACATAGTTTAGAGTATAATAATAGATTGTTTGATGCTTGTTCATAGTTAGTATTTTTTGCAAGCACTTCTTAGTAACTAGGTAAATAAAACATTCATTCATTCTTTAAATGTAAAGTTTCTTTTTGAATAAGAAGACAATTTCGGAGATAATCAAAGAGTGACCGAATTAAATTCAATAAATTGCCTCCCAGAGAACGACCTGGAACAAAACCAGTAAAAATTAGATAAATAAGCAAATGATAATAATGGTTGTAATGACTGGTACTCACCCATACTCACCACTATACGACATCCTTAATGTTATATTATACACCCTATACTACAACGACATGATCATAACAATAATTATTCACCATTACCAACAACCACCAAACATCACCATCATTAGCGCCCGTGCGCTTGTGCCTCCAAACGACGCCTCTGCGCTGTAGACATCTTAAACGGCTACCTCCATCCCTTCCAACGCACACACACACACCCTGATGCACACACACCTACACGCATACACATACATACATACATACATACATACATACATACATACAGATATATATATATATATATATACTCACACACCCTCACCCTTAAATATTTATACATAGGTAATTAAATATATATATAACTATATATATATTCCTATACATATATATATATACACACATCTATATAGTTATAGCTACTTATATAGATATATAGATATATACTTATATATCCACACATCCACATTCTCTCATACACACCTCACATATACTACCCACATACCCGTGCACTCACCCCTCCATCGCACATCGTATCGCAGGAATATTCGCACAAGTTGCTGATATTCCCCGATACCCGCACAAAGCAAGCGCTTCCACCCATACTCACAAACATCTGCTCTACACTCCACGCGGCACTTAGTCTTGTTGGTTGCGTCTTGCTAGACATGGACCAACTTGACACCGTGCTACATGCCATCCACATCTCCATTTTCACCCCTATTTATATAACATCTATATAAATATATATATTCTATATCTACTATATATACAGATATAGATATACTAAGCTGAGTATTTCTTTTCATTTCTTTTGTTTCATTCTATTTTGCTTTCAATTTGTCTTTTCTTCTTACTACTAAGAAAACTAAAAATGTATAAAACAGAAAAGATAAATCTTGATTTGTAGGCACACGGTCTCAAGTGTGGCGAGATAGGATTCGTTGTATTTTGGCATATAGCCAAGGATCTATTTGAGGGTGTGCCTCAAGAACAAGTTTATCGGAAAAGAAAAACCTAAAAATCAAGAAAACCAAAAGCATAATAAACGCAAGGAAGAGATACGTTTTAGGAAAGGTGTAGGAACTTCGTAATCTCCTAATCCCCACCTCCCTAAGATCAACCTTGGGCTTAAAAGTGATCATGATAAATTAAGTAGGCCAGGTTAAAAATTTTGTGAAATTGATGTAGACTCGATTTAGGTTAACTCACTATACTCATTTCGACATTAATATCATCATATTAATAAAGCCTATTCGAATACGCATCAATGGACTTGGTTACAAAAAATATGGAGTGGAAGGCTGAAAATTCTAGAAATACTCCTAGATCCACTCAATCTCAGAATTCGGGATTCCATTCTTCACGAGCTCCTACTAGATGGGAGTTTGTAAATCAATTGGAAACGACTCAATCTGTGAGCTAGCAATTCTCTGAACCACACGGGTTCCAAACAGGGGCCTTTGATCCTAGTTTTTTTTATCCTTCTCCATCTTTCCCACCATCCTCGCCTCATGAGGATGTGTATGCTATATAGGAGAATGCTAGGTCCAACCCATATTCTAACTCCTATATCCCAAGTTGGAGGAACCACCCTAACTTCTCCTGGAGAAACTCAGGGCCACAGACCCAAATGCGACCCAGCAATTATGCACCACATCGACCAATGGGTCAGGGTTATGTATACACTCAACTACCCGTGAATCAGGTCAATCAACCAGCATGGAATGCCCGACAACTTGCAAGGCAGGCTGATCTGAACCGCTAGATGGTAAAAATGCAAGGATCTATGCTCTAGCTCATGCAGCAAATGAAAAACTCGCTGGACAAATTGCAATCCAGGCTCATTGCTAATACCTAACAACCCGGATCTTTACCATCTCAACCCATACCCAACCCCCGCAATGTACAAAATTAAGGCAATCAAGCCCAAGGGTGTGGGAATCAAAGGGACCCACACGCACATGCTGAAGTAGTTGACCAAGGTCCTTCTTCTTCTATTCCTGGATATCTGGCTAATCAAGTCCCTCCGATCTTTCCTAACCCTCCCCAAGACCCGAACCCATACGCTTCTGCAAACTCCATCACCTTGAGGAGTGGCAGGCAAACCCAGGATCCTGAACAACCATCTTGTAGTCAATTAAACCCTAGTGAGTTTGAGAAAGGAAAGGAGAAAATTGAAGAACCCAAGACTCAGGTCCCCGAATCTAATGATTTTAATCATGTCCCATTCCTTGAAGCCTTGTTAAAACCTAGGAAAAAGAAACCTGCTGATAGCAATGAGGAGCTCTTGAATATATTCAAGAATGTCGAAATCAATATCTTGCTTCTTAATGCTATTAAGCATCGTTGTTTTGGAAATCGTTGCAAAGGAGATTGGATTTTGAAAACTCGTCATCGTAGTATAATTTGCGAAGAAATCCGTTAATAGATAAATTTATCGAAATTTGTAAAGAAATTCCAGATTGAATACAGGGAGACTACGTCGATCTAAAATCTACGATTATATTTTTTTTGGTATTTTTATTTTTAAAGTGAGATAATCACAATGGATTTGATATTAACACTGAGAGAGGGTGAGAGACAGAATAATAACTTTGCAACTGAATATTATTTTTACAACTAGAAAGGTGGAAATGATTACAGCTAGAAAGTGAAAAATTCTATTTTAGAAAGCAGTAAAGAAGGGAGAGAGATGTTATCCTCCTTGACGGTTGCTTAGAAGACAAGCCGGACAGGGCGATGCCTGGAAGACGAAGGATGAAGATGGAAGACGAAGAACGGAACCGGAAGAACTGGGGGCGAGGCAAGGCGTCGTCGTCGTCGCAGGATCCACTTCCAGAATGGGGAGAGAAAACTTTGATTTTGGCTCTAGAGGAGCATCCCGGGTTTGGGACAAGCTTCTTAGAGCTCTGGAGAGGGAGAGAGGTGAAGGAAGGGATGAATGAAATGTGGGGGGCGTAGGCCTTTTTATAGGTGTAGAGGTTTGGGGCAAAAAGGTCATTTTAAGTTTAAAACAATAAATTAGGGGTCTTTAGTGATGGATTTATTCATCACTAAAGCCCTGTCGTGGCTGAAGTGTGCAAGCCCCGTCGTCTCCTTGCGCCTAATGCTCAACCACATACTTTGATTCTCAGCCGTCTGATCTTGAGATCGAATGGCTTAAAATGCTCCTCGCCCGCTTCAACTTTGCACGTTAAGCGCATGTGATCGCGTGTGCATAACCGCATCCGATTGCGTGTCTGTTTGATTGGAAGATCTTGGTCGTTCATAGCTGATCGTACGGTTGAGATAAAACTCACGTGTGCCACTGATTGCGAATCGAACTTGTGCCTTGCACTGGTGAAAGGGCACTCGACTGCTGTGCTGCCTCCTCCTCTTTGTCGACTTTCAAACCGCGGTGCGCACACTTGTGGCCATTGGATCAAGATCCAACGGCCCAGATCTAATCTTGTGTTAAGAAGAGAGAGAGCGCGGCCGGTCCTTGCGTATTAACTAGGCCGGTTTGGGTGACCGAGATGGTGCCACGTGGCGCCATCTTGATCGTCCATCTTCTGTGACTTGTAGAAGGTGCCATGGATGTCGGATTGGGTCGATTTTCACGTTGTTAGGCTGCAATCATCGATCTGAACCCATCCGTGTGGTCGGATTTTTCATCTGAAGTGTGGATTGACACTATCTTGTCTCTTGGTCTCTGACCTTCCTCGAATTATATCTGATGCTACGGAAGTCCGATCGAGGCGATCTTAGAGTTGTTGAACTCTAATCGTCGCCTTGATAAGATCTGTTCGGTTGGATCTTTGATCCGAGGCCCTGATTAAAAGTCTCCCTATCCCTGGCCACTAAGAAGAAGAAATTACTATACAATTTATACAATTTGACCTAAAGGCATGATGATGCATGTTGTGCAATATTTACAATGCATGATGGTAATATGATACTAAGAACATGTATTAATAGACATTTTTGGCTATTCAGATGTATGCACATCACACCCCCATGCCTATCTTTTGCTAATCCCTAGCAAAAACTATATGCTATTTATAAAAGAATTAGGCCTTATTTCTTGGGCAAAAGTTATTCATCAACACTAGGAAATTTTTACTAAGAACTTGAACTACAAAGACACAATAGCGCCCAGGTGTCTGCCAAAATGCAGACCGCCTCAAGCTCTCGCCTTATTCAAAGGAGGATCTTTTTCTTCTTTTCTTCTTTTCTAATTTTTTTTTAAAATTTTTGAGTTTAGGGTTTCGGAGCAGTTTTCTACGGCCACTCAACCCACCCAAGACTCGAAGAGAACCCTAAGTTCTAATCATCTCTGTGTGAAATATGATAGACTCACTGATCGACGATTGGAACGGACTTTGGGTTTCTACGCCCTTAGGTGACCTTAAAAAGAAATACTGCCTAAAGATGTATCTATTCGATCGGTAGCTTTCTCCTTACTTTTATTTTTATGGGATCAACACAATGGCGAACCCAGTGTATATCTCCCCAGCTTATTCTACTTCTTCGCTTCTTGCTCAGTGTTTTGGAATTTTGGGTGTATTTCTGGAGCTGGGTTTTAGACGACCTACCTATGTGCTGTTACCCACGATAACTTGCCAGCCATACTCGTGCGATGAAGGGTGACTTATTTATTTTTCTTTTCTTTTCTCCTTTTCTATTTTTTTTCTTTTCTTTTTGGATTTTTTTTTTTAAGTAGATGGCTTTCCTGATTTAAGATTTACCTAAAGGCAGCAGGAAAAAATGGTCATGTGACTGGGCTCTGGACAACCTACTTATGGGTAATTACCCACAATAACTTTCCAGCCATACCACCCTACAAGGTTCATTAGCTACCCAATTTCCGTAAAAATTATCAAAAAGTGAATCAATGCAAATAGTGTGTAGATGCTTAGACTTAAAATCCCCTCAAATTAGAGGGCGGGTTGATAAGACGTGTACTTATCACCCCAACTTATTTAACCAATTTGAAGTAAATTCAGAATGGTGATGACTCGATAAGCAAATCCACATTTTAGTGGACACCCGGGCTGCTTAAGCCCGAAGATCTAAATGGTCCAAGTGTTCAAATCCTACTGTAATATTCCCTAAGATTGAAAAATCCTAATGCCCAATTATTCTTTCTTAATTCAATTTTTTTCATTTAAAAGAATAAAAATAAGTAAAATTTACAAGAATTCCATAGAACTGACAAAATGATTCAGAAATGAATCCACTCCCCATGCCTAGCTGATGCAATGTCCTCATTGAAAATAAAAGGCATGAAAGGAAAGGAAGAATATAGAAGATATCACTTGAATATGATGCTCGGGTCAGCTCTGAGTCAGACTGTACATGTGCTGTGTTTAATGCCATCAGCTAGGAGAAGTCCAGCCAAAGAAATCACAATGTGATTAGAGCAACCGTGTCTGGAACGGGTTCTGGAACAATACGATCAGTAAAAGGCTTCAGACGTTGACCGTTGACTTTAAAAGAATTACTCATCTTTGGGTCAGAGATCTGAATAGCTTCGTTTGAAAATACTTGATTGACGATGAACGGGCTGTTCCATTTTGACCTAAGTTTGCCGGGAAAGAGCTTAAGTCGAGAATCAAAGAGCTAGACCTTCTGGTTTAGCTCAAAGCTCTTGAGGGATATCAATTGGTCATGAAGAACTTTGGTCAGAGCCTTGTAAATCTTGGCATTCTCGTATGCATCGTTTCTAAGCTCCTTCAACTTAGATAGTTGGAGTTTCCTAGTCTTTCCGCCTAAACTCAAATCCAAATTACGTTGCTTGATTGCCCAGAATGCCCGATGTTCAATCTCTACGGGTAAATGGCATGCCTTTTCATTCACCAGAAGAAACGGTGACATGCCAATAGGCGTTTTGTCTAGCGTACGGTAGGACCAAAGAGCGTCCTCAAGCTTTTGAGTCCAATCTTTATGAACAGGTCTAACCATTTTCTGTAGAATATTCTTGATCTCTCGTTTGGAGATGTCGGCCTGTCCATTTGTTTGAGGGTGGTAAGGTGTGGAGATTCTATGATTTACCCCGTATTTTGCCAGTAAACTATGGAATTGGGTATTAGTGAAAAGAGTACCACCATCGCTGATGATGGCCCTCGGAATCCTGAACCAACTGAAGATATTCTTCTTGATGAAATCAATGACCACCTTGTGGTCATTGGTTCGGGTGAGAATAGCCTCAATCCACTTGGACCCGTAATCAACAGTAACGAGAATGTACTAGTGTCCAAATGAAGGGAGGGGAGGTCTCATGAAGTCGATGCCATAAACATCGAAGATTTCAACAGGAAGAATCGGGTTTAGAGGCATCATATCTCTCTTAGTTATGCTCCAAAGTGCCTGGCATCGGGAACACGACCTCGAGAATTCCTGGGCATCCTTGAATAAAGATGGTTAATAGAATCCAAGTTGCAAAATTTTTGCAGCCGTCTTCTTCCCAGAGAAATGTCCACCACACACAGATGCATGGCAGAACTCAAGTATACTTTGAAATTCATTCTCCGAAACACATCACAAATAATCTGATTAAAGCCGATGCAGTACAGTTCAGGGTCCTCCCAGAAGTAATATTTGGCCTCAGATTTGAGTCTATCTCGTTGTTGCTTGGTCCAATCTTGGGGGATTTGACCAACGGCCAAATAATTTACAAAGTCTGCAAACCACGAAATTTGGACACCTAATACTGTAAGAATAGTTTCTCCCAGAAAAGTATCAGCAATCAGAATATCCGGACAAGAAGAATCACTTAGAAGTTTCGAAAGATGATCCACCACCACATTCTGTGCCCTGGATTTATCTTTAATTTCAAGATCGAATTCTTGAAGCAGAAGAATCCATCGGATAAGCTGGGGTTTGGCATCTCAAGGCCGAGTGGTCGATGTAAATTATGACGTGAGACCCTAAGAGATAAGTCCTGAATTTCTCCAAAGCAAATACTATAGCTAGCAATTCCTTCTCAATAATAGTGTAATTCCTCTGGGCCTCGTCCAGAGTTTTGCTAGCGTAGTAAATGACAGAGGGCTTCCTGTAAATCTTTTGACCCAAAACAGCCTCGACTGTGTAATTAGAAGCATCAATCATGATCTCAAATGGGGCTGTCCAAACTAGTGGTTGCAACACCGGAGCACAAGTGACTACCGTTTTAAAAAAATCAAATGCCCTATGGCATGATTCGTTGAAATCAAATGACGTATCTTTGGCGAGAAGGTTACTTTAGAGGGCGAGCAACCTTAGAGAAGTCCTTAATGAACTTCCTATAGAATCCCACGTGACCAAGAAATGATCGAATTTGTTTGACAGATGTGGGAGGAGGAAGTTTGGAGATAGCATCAACCTTATCTTTGTCAACTTCAATTCCCCATTCAGAAATTGCATGACCCAAGAAAATGCCTTCTTGTGTCATGAAATGACTCTTTTCCCAGCTGAGGACCAATCTTGTTTTGATGCATCTTTTAAGGATCATTTCAAGATAGCCAGGCACAAATCAAATGATTCTCCAAAAATAGAGAGATCGTCCATGAAGACTTCCATAAACTCTCCCACCATGTCAGAGAATATAGCTGGCATACACCTTTGAAAAGTCGCAGGTGCATTGCATAAGCCTAATAGAATTCTATGGAAAGCAAAGGTTCTGTAGGGACAGGTGAAGGTCATTTTTTCCTGATCCTCGGGATGAATAGGGACTTGATTGTATCCCGAGTAATCATCTAGAAAATAGAAGTACTTTTGCCTGGCTAGTCTTTCAAGGATTTGATTGATGAAGGGTAAAGGGCAATGATCCTTTTTCGTGGCTTTGTTAAACTTCCTATATTCAATATAGACCCTCCAAGAGGAAGCTAAACGAGTTGTGACAGATTCTCCTTTCTCATTAATCACAATGGTAATTGGTTGGGCGTGTTTCGCATGTTAGAAATCGGGGTTACAAGTAACTCGTCGTCGTAGTTGCAAAACACGTTGATCAGATAAAATTTATACCAAAACTCGAAAAGTGAGTCCCAGGTCGAACATAGGGAGATGACGTTTACTTTAATTGAAAATTGTGCTTCGATTTGTTTCTTTTTGGTATTTTAGGGTTTTATTATTTTTTTGTATTTTTGTAAGAAGAAAACAAGAAACGAATCACAAGATAGAGATGTGGAACAAATCTGATACATATTACTTCCAATGTTAATTACAAGAAACTATGAAAGCATAAAAAGAGAGGGGGGTGAGAGGAAATCTCCCGAATCGGTTATTCGGCAAGACGGCGGCGCCTGGCTGAAGCTCGGACGAAGGAGGTAAGGAGCGGGATGACGGAGGTGAGATGCAGGAGGACGTCGGGTTGAGGAAAGCTTCGGCATGGCTCCATAATGGAGGTGAGAAGACAGAGATGATCTGCTATCGGAATGGAGGTGGGAGGACAGCTCCAAGGCGACCTATGAATGGGGATGAGACGATGGTTGAATATTTGGTGAGGTAGAGGTTTACTACACTAATAGGAGCCTTGGGAGCTTGAGAACAAGCTCTAATGGAGCGTTGATAGGCTTGCTAGAGCTTGGGAGTAGGTGGGAGTAGAGTAGTGATGGGAACACAATCATGAGCCCTAACTAGCTCATTTTGACCTAGAAAAGAGAACAAAAGCTCCTGCAGAACCTAGAGAAGGGCCTAATTCAAGGAATAACTGTTTTGAGAACAAAATAAGAAACAAAGGGTAAAACTGTAATTTTACCATTGTAGTACATCAACGGGATTTCTCAAGGGCTAAACATAGGTAAAATGGTCTTAATAAGATAAAAAGTGAGTTGGTTCAATTAGAATTGGGTTTATGTGCAATCTAAGAATTAAATGACTTCTTGTAACCCTAAAACAGACCCACTTAATTAAACAAGGTTATGGTCAGGATAAAAATCAACTAAACCCTCTAAAATTCATAGAAAAATATTCTCTATGGTTTAGAACCTTCAATTTTTCCTTTGGAATCTATTTTGACCTAAATAGGGGTCCTAATTAAATATTTGCCCTAATTTGGGTTTTTGTGTAAAATGCCTAGTCAAACATGATTAAACCTAAAATCCAACTTCACCATTGGATTCCTTAGGTCCAAATTAGGTTTGTACCAAAATTTGGGCCTAAGGGGAGGTCACCTTGACCTACTTTGCAAAACAGTCCACCAAATTACATTTTGACCCCTAGCTTTTGAAAATCATTGCGAAGACCCCCCTATCTTCCCCTCCACTCTTTAAAATTAGGTCCCTCGACCATTACAGTGGAGTCCTACTTCGGCGAGGATTCAAGGAGGATTTCTCCCAAATCCCTCAGAGACTCCCTCTCAAATTTGAAAGGGAGATTCTCTGAGGAATTTCCTATCATCTGAACGCAATCTCAAGCCTTGATTTGCACCCCAATCTCTCGTGTGAACGCTCGAGAGATTTGGGTCTCTCGCACATTCCTACTCCAGCGAGGATTCTTGCGCTTGGAAGCTTGCCTTCCAAGCATAAGGACCTCTACCAGTACCTATAAAAGGATCCTCTGACCTTGTCGCTCAAATTCAGCTTGGTTTGGCTGGAGAACAACCTCCAATTTCTTCTCTTCTCCTCCAGCCAAGCGTCCAGCGAGCTTTGGCGACATCTCCTCCTTCTCGTTTCTCTGCCACAATACTAGTGGCAGAGCTGTCTTCACCTCCCTCCTCCGCATCGCGCCGTACCAGTGCTGGCGTCAACCACCCCTTTGTGGTCACCATTCCCTCTCCACTGGAACCTTCGTCTCCGGCGGCAGTAGGTACGCGCTAGCCGCTCTGCTTATCCCTTTGTGCCTTAATTAGGTTAAATTTCTTCTCCTCTCTCCTCTCTTCATTTCCCCCTTCTTTATTTCTACTTTCGACCCCTTGACATTGCAGACCACCACCATCTTCCTCATCTCCGGCAGACCACCGGCAAGGTGTCTCCGTCACCTCCACACACCCATCCACCTCGCTAGATCCCTCAAAACCTCTGCCATCATCCACTGACCACTTACCCCATCTCCATCCACCGCCATACCCTCCACAAGCTCCCCCCAACCACACCCATCACAATGGCTACAGACCGACCTAGGCACGCACGCCTAGGCCACCTCGTGGCCAGCCACCCACTTAGACACCTTCGTCGTGTCATGGCGAAGCTGCCTGTGTGTTCTAATGAGGCCAAAAGGACGTATTGCTTGAAACGCGGGTCCAACCTTCGCCGCCATTAGAGTGGACGTGAAGGAGCTCGCAAGCTAGCTCTGGGCAGTTGCGCTCCAGGTTTCCAGGTCCAGGAGGCGTGGAGTTGTCTTGCGCACACATCCAGCCAGAGAGCGGCTTTGAGAGAACATTGTAGCCACGGTGATTGAGTAGGCATCCTCCTGCGGGCACGAGCAAAGCGGGTGGGACTTTTAGTCCCACCTCGGAAAGCTTTGAGCACAGTGAGTGATTTAAATTATTTTTGTGTCAGAGGCTATTCGCCTCCGATCACGGGGTGAGGTCCCCTCGCCCATATGCTTGCCTCGTCCGCGACCCACGCTACGTGGACCTGGATTGCTTGAGCCGTTTACCGTGCACTCCTCGCACACCACCCACGCCGGTGCGCCTGGACCCGGGTGCGCGTGACCTGACCTGAATACCCGATTGGCTCTGGGAGAGCGAACTTAACAGAGAAAAGAGAGAGAGCGTATGCGGGGGAGGGTAGGGGTAGGTTTTGCACTTCTGTGCAGGGAAAGGAAGAAGGAAGAGGAAGCTGAGGCCGAAGAAGGAAAGGTGGAAGCAGCCACAGAGAAGAAGCCAAAGCTAAGGGCTGAGGAAGCTAAAGGAAAGGAAGAAGACCACAAAGGAAGGAGAAATCAAGGAAGAAGAAGAAGATAAAGAAGAAGAAAGAGGAAGCTAAGGAAGGAAGAAGAAGCCACAGACCAGAGCAAGAAGAAGGAAAGAAGAGCCAAAGCGAAGGAAGAAGGAAGGAGAAGACAAAGAAGGAGAAAGGCACTGTTGCAAGAGACGTCAGAGAAAGAAGAAAGGACTAATGCTAAAGGCAGAAAGGCAAGGAGATCAGAAAGCTAAGGCAGAGAAGATCCAAAGAAGAAGAGAAAGAGAAAAAGCAAGAGAAGAGAAAAACCAAACCTTTTTAAGACGTCTCAATTCGTTATATAGATGTCTAATTTTGTCCAATTTCTCTTTTGCTACATTTTAGTATTCATAAACTCCTACATTATATTTTGAATTTGATTTTGTGTAACTTTAAGTGTTCAAATTGCATCTATTGAGATTAGTGAATAAATTCCATTTGCTCCCTGTATTCGACCTCGGACTTAACATTCGAGTAATAAAATTCTTATTTGTTTACCACGCTTTTTCGACTATACTGCAACGCCACCTTTTTAAAAACTCGATCAAGCGTTGAAACAAGTAGGTAGAGATGGCTTGGAAGGGAGGGGGTGTAGGTCCTTTTATAGTAGAGGAGAGGAGGCAAAAAAAAAGGTATGAGACCATTAGTGACATCCAGGCCGTCGCTGGAAAAGTCGCTGTAGGCAGCTCATGCTCGCTGGCGCCCATAGCTGGCTTTGCTAGCATGTGATGAATTAACGACGGCTGTAAGCATCGCTGTAAGTCTACCAATCTGTCGTTAAAGATCAGCTGCATGCTCCGCTGGCGCTGTGCTGGGCGCTCTCTACACGCGCGCACACTTCACGAGCTGGAGCTGTGCTGTGCGCATGCGCCTACACGCGTGCGAGCGCACCTGTGTTGCTGCGCGCATGCGTGCACTGGGCGGCCTGGGCTATGCCACGTGGCGTAACATGGGCCGTCCATCTTCTTTTTATTGTAGAGGCTGCTACAGAGGTCGGATTGAGTCGATTTTCGCACCGTTATGCTGCAATCATCGACTCGAATCCATCCGCGTGGTCGAATTTTTCATTTGAAGCTCTGAATTATGTCTCCTAGTCCCTTGGTCATTGATCTTCCTCGAACTTCTTATGGTGCTACGGGACTCCGATCGAGGCGATTTCAGAGGCGTTGGACTCCAATCGTCGTCTTGATCAGATCCGTACAGTCGAATCGTCAATCTGAGGCTCCGAAATAAATATCCTTCTCTCCTGACTACAAAAAGGATGCAATTAACCTAAATTATATACAACTACTCCAAATGCAGAATGATGCATGCTATGCAATATTTATAACATGAAATGCAAATCTAAGTCTCAGAACATGCATGAATAGGCATTTTACCCTCAATAAATGTGTTTATATCATACCCCCATGCCTATCTTTTGTTAGTCCCTAGCAAAATTAAACTATATGCTATGTATAAAAGTAGAATTAGGATTAGATCGCTTAGGCCTAAGTCATTTATTAACAATAAAAAGTTTCAACTAAGGTCCTAAACTACGAAAACTCAACAGTACCCGGGTGTCTACCAAAATGCAGACCGCCCAAGTCCTCACCTTATTTGAAAAGGGAAGATACATTTTTTTTTTATTTTTCTTCTTTTCTAATTTTTTTGTACTTTTGAAGTTTGAGAGTTCCGGGAAAGCTTTTTACAACTACCTGACCTGCCCAAGACTCGAAAAGGACTCTAAGTACTAAACATCTTTGTGAACAAGTGATAGACTCATAAAACAGCCGTTAAGATGGACTTCAGGTTTCTACGACCCTAGGTGGCCTTGCTTAAAGGTTTATCTTTATGATCGGTAGTTTTCTCCCAACTTTTATTTATGGGGTCAACATAAGAGCGAACCCAGTGTATATCTCCCCGGTTTATTCTTCTTCCCCACTTCTTCCCTACGTGTTTTGGGAATTATTGTGCATTTTTATGAGTTGGGCTTTGGACAACTGGCCAATGGGCTGTTACCCACGTCCATTTGCTAGTCATACTCGTGTGGTGAAGTGTGGCTTTATTATTTTCTCTCTTTTTATTCTCTCCTTTTTCTTTTTAGGTGTTTCTTTTTTTTTTTCTCTCTTTTTTTTTAAAGTAGGTGGCTTCCCTGATCTAAGATTTACCTAAAGGCAGTACAACGAAAATGGTCTTGTGGCTGGGCACTGGACAACTGACCGATAAGCTATTACCACTGATAACTTACCAGCCGTACCACTCAAGTCAGTCCATTAGCTACCCAATTTCTGTAAAAATCGTCGGAAAGTGAGTCAGTGCAAATAGTGTGTAGATGCTTAGCCTTAAAATCCCCCTAAATCAGAGGGCGGGTTGATAAGTCGCATACTTATCATCCCAATTTATTAGCCAAATTAAGAATGAATTTGAATTTGTGAGGGCTCGAGACTAAGTCCACATTCGGGTGGACACCCGGGCTAATTAAGCCTGAAGACCTGAAGAGTCTAAGTGTTTAGGTCATGTTGTATCATTTCTTGAAGTTAATAACTTTCAAATGCCTAAGTTCTATTTTCCCAATTTCTTTCTTTTTATATCGTTTTCAAATTTTCAATTTTTTTTAAACAGAAACTAAAAGAAATTCTACAGAGTTAATAAAATGATTTCAGGATTAAGTATCCACCCCCCATGCCTAAATGATGCAATGTCATCCTTGTAAAAATAAAGACATGAAAAGGGAAGAGTAAATAGAATATCACCTGAGTGTCGTGAAAATCTGTTCAGCTCCGTAGAGAGAAGAGTGTATACACGCGTGTTGAGTTTAATGCCTTTAGCTAGGCATAACATACATATAAAGAAGAAATTGAGAATTCACAAGTGCGGGTCAGAATCAAAATCAAAAGGTTGATCCAGAAACTCGTCTGCAGAAGATGTCCACAGATGTGGACCAGATTATGGTGCAGACCCATGACCCAGGGTCGAGTGGTTCTCTGGTTTTGGATGAAAATCACCCAGAACCGAAGGTTGTTGTGTTTGCGGGGCCAGGCTTGCGGTTTAGTGGTGTGCAACCCAAGACCAGAGTGTCGGACAACAGGTAAAGATGGTTCAATAGGTGCGGTTGTCCACTTAACATCTAGCTCAGAAAAATAATCAGTTATTTCGAGATTGGGTTGCACGTGAAAGATATTATAAGGGTCCTGGTAGAAAGTAGGTGGTTTTAGGTCAACAAAAACCCTTAGGTCCAAAATCAAAGTTCCCTTAGAATTAGCCTCCCAAATTTTTATTTCAACAATTCTATCCTGCAACATCAAGAACTCAGGCTCTGGGACCTCTAGCATATCATTCACCCCATATGATTCACCAAAGTCCAGAAATCATGGCTGAATCAAGATTGACTTGGGCACAATGATCGTAGAAGTCAGCTCTTCAAGGTGCAGATAAGGAATGGGGTCACTGATTGAATCATCAAGATTCGAATCCTCCAAGTTAACCCCAACCGAATCAAATTCCTCTATTATCGGGCTATTAAATGGTTTATCAGATTCCTCATGCCCGTTTGTCTCACTAAAATCATTTTTCTTATGCTCAAGTGAGACTTCACTAAGAGATTCTTCACCCTCAGAGTCAAAGAATTCATAATCCTTATTTATATATGCCTCAAAATCGATTGTCATTTCCTGGTTCAAGGAGACATATTTTTCCTCGCTCCCTGGCTTGGGGATCTTGGGTGAATCAATCGGTTCATCCTCAATGGGTTGCTCTAGCCCAACCTGATCATCCCCAATTTTAGAAAATGTATCCCCTCCGACAAGCGCCTGAGCGGGTTCTGACATTGGCTCTCCTGAAGGGGGTTCATCTTGAGAATCATCCCAAGATTTGACTAGGGTAACCACAACTTTGATCCTCAACCTCAACAATTTCCCATGAAGAAACTCACCCTGGTCCCTATCGTTAACACTTTGGAGCAAATTCAATAAAGAACTATTAAGTTCATCAGTCATTTTGATCATAGGCTCCAGTGCTTTAGTGCATGGTTTTGGCTGAGCTTCTAAAGATTGTATAGTGTTCCTCAAATTAGCCAACACCCTATCCTGGATCTGGTTCACCTGAACTGACTGGCTCGATTCAGGTTTGGGTTAAATCTAGGGGAGTCAAGATGTCGAGGTTCTCGGGTCCCTCCTTGATAGTAGATCGTTTCAGGTTGTTTAAAGGTTGGTGGCGACCTAAATTCAGCATAATTCTGGGGAGGGTAAGTGTTATAATCAGCATATCCTTCATGGTTGTAGATCTGGTTAGGTTGATCATCAAAGGATGGAGATCTATAATCATTATAGCTCTGGGAAGGATAATAATCATAGTGTTCTTGTCCAAGATTAGGCCCTGGACATTGAGGTCCGTATTCATATCCCCAATCAAAGTCATCCCGTATAGTGGATGGGTAATTACAAGTCAAGTCGGAATAGTAATCATCTTGGGGTAAGTGGTGGTAGGAGGATAGGATGGGAAATGCGTGTAAGAAGTGGAAGGATACATTATGGAGTAGGAGGGAAATCAGAAGAGAAAGGAGCCCTGCAATACAAAAATACAAGCCTATCCTTAGGTTGGGTAGCCTAAAGGTCTACAGACTCTCAGAATTCGTCCTATGATTATGGACGATTTACTCTACTTATGTCCAGGCAATCCAACCAGTTAGAAGGAGGGACTTGGGAGAAGGTTCTTCCTTTGGCTTGCGCCTACAATTCCTAGTGTACGCCCCAGCAGCGGTTGTTTGACGCTACTCCCCTAGCTAGACATCAGATTGACTAGTATAAGTACGTTAATAGTGAACAATCTCAATCTGGATCCCGATGAGCGAACCAGTCCTTAGGGCCAACGTCTAATCAATTTTAGTTAGGCTTAGGACAATGGTGCTTCAGGAATATGATGGTCCCTTTAGACGGGTTGTGCCCTTAATGATCAGTTAAAATGTGTGTGCGTGCACAACAAGGGTTTTCAAATAAGGTTACTTGATGATGTGTCTTTTAGGGTTCAACCTTGTTTAGTAGCTTTTAGGGTTTAATCTTTAGGTATATTCAATCAAGGATCAGTAGAACACTCCAAGTTTTGAAAGCACTGGTGTAGATATATTCCTTTAAAAATTAGAAGTAAAATGTAGAGTGCCTGGTTCAGTCCTAAAAATCAACCCTAAGGGTCAAGCTACTTAATGAATCAGTTTTAGATTGTGTGGTGCGGCCCAAACAGCTCAATCAATTGGCCTATTGCACCACTTAGTTGAGGCACACAGAAATGTTTGACCTATTCAGATTTCTACTCACTTATTTGTGTATTGAATTAAGTGTACCGGGTCTACAGGTCAGATCCCGGATAAGTAGTAGAATTGATGTGATTGTGCACCTTAGGGTGAGAAGTTGTGGGTGTTAAGCGTGTATCTTTCAGAAAATCCCACAAGAGAAGAGTATATATGTTTTCTTTTTTTTTTATATATGCGGGGGTGAGATGAGTGGAGGTGGCAAACAAACAACCAAATCTATCCTAGGGTTTATAAAAAGCACCTAAGTTGATTTGGGTTTGAGTTATTAGTTATGGAATGAAAACTAAGGTGGGGGTGGTGTGGGGGACACTTACAAAACACTCTCCCCGCACTTTACTTCGGTCTACCGCACTTGGATCTCCATGCTAGGGTACCTGCAAGACAATAGATCAGAGATAAGTAGGGTTAGTGTTATGTAAATGCAAAGAAGTGCAATAAACAATAAAGTAAATTCCATTGCCTCCCCAGCAACGGCGCCAAAATGGTCAGGTGTGTTTCGCGTGTTAGAAATCGGGATTACAAGTAACTCGTCGTAGTTGCAGAACACGTCGATCAGATAAAATTTATACTGAAACTCAAAAAGTGAGTCCCGGGTCAAACACAGGGAGGCGACGTTTACTTTAATTGAAAACCGTGCTTTGATTTGTTTCTTTTTGGTATTTTAGGGTTTGCTATTTTTTTGTAATTTTGTAAGAAGAAAATAAGCAAACGAATCACAAGATAGAGATGTGGAACAAATCTGATATATATTACTTCCAATGTCAATTACAAGAAACTATGAAAGTATAAAAAGAGAGGGGGGTGAGAGGAAATCTCCCGAATCAGCTGTTTGGCGAGACGACAACGCCTGGTGGAAGCTCGGACGAAGGAGGTGAGGAGCGGGACAATGGAGGTGAGATGCAGGACGTCAGGTTGAGGAAAGCTTCGGCATGGCTCCGAAATGGAGGTGAGAAGACAGAGATGATCGACTATCGGAATGGAGGTGAAAGGACGGCTCCAAGGCGACCAATGAATGGGGATGGGAAGATGGACGAATATTTGGTGAGGTAGAGGTTTGCTACACTAATAGGAGCCTTGGGAGCTTGAGAATAAGCTCTAATGGAGCGTTGGTAGGCTTACTAGAGCTTGGGAGTTGGTGGGAGTAGAGTAAGCAGAGATGGCTTGGAAGGGAGGGTGTGTATATCCTTTTATAGTGGAGGAGAAGAGGCAAAAAAATAGATATGAGACCATTAGTGACATCCAGGCCATCGTTGGAAACGTCGCTCTAGGTAGCTCATTCCTGCAGTCTGCCAGTTTGTCGCTGAGGATTCGCTACATGCTCCGTTAGCGCTGCGCTGGGCGCTCTCCGTGCACGCGCACGCTTCACGCGCTGGCGCTGTGCTGTGTGCATGTGTGCCTATGCGCGTGTGCACGTATCCATGTTGCTGTGCGCTGGGCGGCTTGGGTTGCGCCACGTGGCATAATCTGGGCCGTCCATCTTCTTTTTGTTGTAGGGGTTGCTATAGAGGTCGGATTGAGTCGATTTTCGTGCCGTTTGGCTGCGATCGTTGACCCGAATCCATTCGTGCAGTTGGATATGTCATTTAAAGCTCTGAATTATGTCACCTAGTGCCTTGGCCGTTGATCTTCCTCGGACATCATATGGTGCTATGGGACTCCAATCGAGGCAATTTTAGAGGCGTTGGACTCCGATCGTCATCTTGATCAAATCCGTATGGTCGGATCGTCAATCTGAGGCTTTGAAATAAATATCCTTCTCTCCTAGCCACAAAAAGGACGTAATTAACCTAAATTATATACAACTACTCTAAATGCAGAATGATGCATGCTATGCAATATTTATAACATGAAATGAAAATCTAAGCCTAGGAACATGCATGAATAGGCATTTTACCCTTAATAAATGTGTTTATATCAATAATCTCGGCTTTCTTGGGAACAATTTGCATGGGACTTACCCAAGGACTATCTAAGATCGGATAAATGATTCTTGCGTCGAGCCACTTAATTATTTCCTTCTTGACCACTTCTCCCATATTAGGGTTTAATCTCCTCTGCATTTTGCGAGAAGGGTGGGATCCATCTTCCACGAATATTCTGTGATTGCAGTAAAATGGCTCGATCTCCCTAAGGTCATGAATGGTCCAACCAATTGCCTCCTTGTGTTCCTTTAGGACCTTGATCAGTTTAATCTCCTGCTCCTTACTTAATCTTGCACTGATAATCATATGGAGCATCTTTTGAGGTCTCAAAAACTGATATTTCAAATTCTCAGGCAATGGCTTCAGTTCGAGCTGGGGCGGGTTTAGGATGGAAGGTAAGGATGATGCTGATGAAGATTCATTAAAAGGAAGAGGTTAAAAGTGAACAAAATCAATAACCTCTTCAGAATGTGGCGGGTTTGCCACAAAGGGTTGCGGGTCAGATCTATTACAATAGGAGGAACTTTCAATTGCAAAAACTGCCATACATGTTTCAATATTTAAGTTATCTTCCTCAAGTTCCTTTATAAATCCACAATCGTCAAATTTTTTAATCATCTAAAAAATATCTAATTTCAATTTCTAATCCCTAAAGGCGATTTCTATGCTACCGCTCTCACAGTGGATATTGGCCTTAGCGGTAGCCAGGAACGGACACCTCGGAATGATGGGCATGTTCCTTAAATTCTCAGGTACATCCATGTCATGGACAAGGAAATCTACAGGAAAATAGAAGTCCTTAACCTTGACAATAACATCCTCAATAACGCCTCTCGGAATTATGACCGAACGGTACGCTAATTGCATTGTTACTGAGGTCGGCCAAAGTTCACCTAATCCGAACTTCCAGTAAAGAGAAGTCGGAATTAGGTTAATGGATGCACCTAGATCGAGAAGTTCCCTATCAAAGGTGTAATCTCTAATGACACAAGAAATCAAAAGGGCACCTGGATCTCTCCTTTTCGGAGGAAGGGGATGCAAGATAACAGAACTAGCCTGCTCAGAGAGTATCACCTTCCTCGGAACAAATTCCCTCAACCTATGCTTCTGTGTGCATAAGCTGGAATGTGTTTGATAGCATCGAGGAGAGGGATATTGATTTCAACATTCTTGAATATATTCAAGAGCTCCTCATTACTATCAACAGACTTCTTCCTAGGTTTAATCAAGGCCTCAGGAAAAGAACATAAGTAAGATCTTTGGAATCAGGTTCCTAAGCCTTGGTTTCTTCTTCATAGTTCTCCTTTCTCTCCTCAGGTTCTCCAGAACTTGGTAGATCAGAACAAGGTAGTTTTGGGTCCTGGGTTTGCCTTCACTCCTCAAGGTAATAAAGTTAGTAGATGCATAAGGGTTTAGGTCTTAGGGAGGTTTAGGAAAGATTGGAGGGGCATCATTAGCTAGAAACCTTGGATTTGATGAAGAAGAAGAGGAAGGAACCTACTTAACCACCTGAGCATGTGCGTGTGGGTTCCTCTGATTCCCGTACCCTTAGGCTTGATTGCCCGGATTCTGTATATTACGCGAGTTGGGTATGGGTTGAGATGGTAGAGATCTGGGTTGACGGGAATTAGCAATGAACCCAGTTTGCAAGTTGTCCAGCGAGGTTTTCATTTGCTGCATGAGTTGGAGCATAAATCCTTGCATTTCTATCATTTGACAGTTCAAATCAGCCTGCCCTACAGGTTGATGGACATTCCAAGCTGGCTAATTGACCTGATTTGGGGGCAGCTGAGTATAAACATGACCCTGACCCATTGGTCTTTGTGGAGCATAGTTGCTGGGTGGGAATTAGGTCTGTTGCCCTGGGTTTTTCCGGGAGAAGTTAGGGTGGTTCCTCTAACCTGGATTATAAGCAGTGGAGTAAGGGTTGGACCTAACATTCTCCTGTACAGCATAGACATCCTCATAGGGTGAGGATGGAGAGAAAGAAAGGGAGGGATCAGAGAAACTGGGATCAAAGGCCCCAGTTGGGAACTCGTGGGATTCCGAACAATGCTGACTCACAGGTTGAGCCACATCTAGTTGATTCACGATCTTCCGTCCAGAAGGAGCTCGCAAAGAATGGAATCCCAAATTCTGGGATTGAGTGGATTGAGAATTGTTTGCAGAGTTTTCCACCATCGACTCCTCCATCCTTTCGGTAACCACGTTCACCTTATCCAATTTATTACAAATTAGTTTCATATCAAATGAATGAGTCGTGGACCTCGTTGACATTTGATCTGGGTTGTTGGGACCGGTTAAGAGTATCCATGGAGGCATGATTGATTGAATTTTTACTCATTTCCTCAAACAAATCGTACGTCCTATCTGTGTCTTTGTTGAGGAAATTGCCTCCACAGGAAGTGTCCACGTGATTTCTGAGTTGCTCAGTCAACCTGTGGTAAACGATCTGCACGAACTGCCATTTCGGCACCTCGTAGTGTGGAGACTTCTGCAATAAGTCCTGGAATTGCTCCCAGGCAACATGAAACTGCTCCCCCGACCGCTGGGTGAAGGTAGTAATCGCCCATCTCAAAGCATTGGTACGTCCAACAAGGAAGAATTTCTTCAGGAAAGCCAATTTCAGATAGTTCCATGTTGCGATCGGCCTTCATATGGTCATGTACCAATGAGCGATTTTATCTCTATGAGTGTGGGGAAAGAGCCTCATGATCATCTGTTCTTCATTCATGTTTCATGCTTTGGTGGTCTGGACCAAAGTGGTCAAGTCCTCCAAATGCTGAAATGGGTCTTCATAACCAAGCCCATGAAAGTGTTTGATCAGGCTTAACACCTGAGGCTTGATTTCTACATCTCCGGTAGGAATCTGGACGCCAGGACGTTCCCCATAATTTGAAGGATCATAAAAATCCTTCAAGGGCTGAGCGCCTTACATTCTCTGGAACTATTCTTGCATTCTTTGCATTTATTCCAGCTTCCTTTGAAACATCTCCTATGGATTCTGAGACAGAGGAGGTTGTTGATCAGCCATGGGATCAATTTGGCCAAAATTCAATTTACGCCTCCTAGAATGATCTAATGGTCATTCCAATTGGGGATTCAATGACCTCTTTCCAAGCATAAACTATAAAGAGGTCGGAAGGACTAGGGATAAGGACCCTTCAACACAACAACACAAGCCTGTCCTTAAGTTGGGTAGCCTAAGAATCTACAGACTCTTAGAATCCGTTTTAAGATTATAGACGATTTACTCTACTTGTATCCAGTCAATCCAACCAGTTAGAAGGAGGGACTAAGGAGAAGGTTTTTCCTTCGGCTTGCGCCTCCAGTTCCTAGTGTACCCCCCAGCCGCGATCGTTTGATTCTACTCCCCTAGCTAGATATCAAATCGATTAGTACAAGTAGGTTAATCGTAAATAATCTCAATATGGTTCTCAAAGAACGAATTAGTCCTTAAGGCCAATGTCTACTTGATTTTATTTAGGCTTAGGATTGTAGTGCTTACGGAATGTGGTGGACCCTTGAAAATGGGTTGTGCCCTTAATGATAGATTGAATATGTGTGAGTGCATGCACAACCAGGGTTTTCATGCAAGATTATTTGGATGAATGGATTTTATGGTTCAAATCTTGCTCAAGAAGCTTTTAGGGTTTAGAATTAGGTGAGTTCAATCAAGCTTTAGAGGCAAACCAGATATTCAAACACGGGTGAAGATCTTTCCTTTTGAAATCAAAAAGTAAAGTGGTGTGCCTGGTAGTAACTTAGATTGTAAACCCTAAGGGGAACCTACTTGATGATTAACCTGTTGAGGTACCTGCAATTGGCTAAAATGCATCACTGAGTTAGGCACTCAAGATAATTAACCTAAACTAATATCTACTCTCTTATGTGTTGATTTGCGTGTACCGGTTCCACAGGTCGGAATCCCAGTTGAGTAGATAAAAAGCAAGTTAAGTTATGTGCCTTGAATGTGGGTGTATGTAATGTGTATGTTGATTTATCCCACAAGAAGTATCTTTTTGCTTCTTTTTTTTTTACGAAGGTGAGAGGAGTGGAAATGGAAATCAAAGCATCCAAACTAATCCTAGGGTTTATGCGAACACTTAGGTTAATTGGGGTTTGATTTAAGATTGTGGAATGAAATCTTTGGAGGGGGGAAGAATGGGGAGCACTTATAATTATCTTCTACTACACTTTACTCATTTCTACCGCTTGAAGATTCCCTATTGAGGTACCCGCAAAAAAATAGAAGAGAAATAAAAGCAAGTTAGAAAACAATAAAGTGCGCAAAATGCAGAAAGAAAATCGAGAATCGTTGCCTCCTTGGCAACAGCGCCAAAATGTTGTTGCGGAATTCGTCGCAAAGGAGATTGGATTTTGAAAACCTGTCATCGTAGTATGATTTGCGTAGAAATCTGTCAGCAGATAAATTTACTGAAATTTGTAAAGAAATTCCGGGTCAAACATAGGGAGGCTACGTCGATATAAAATTCGTGATTATATTTTTTTTGGTATTTTTATTTTTAAAGCGAGATAATCACAATGGATTTGATATTAACACTGAGAGAGGGTGAGAGACAGAATAATAACTTTGCAACTGAATATTATTTTTAGAACTAGAAAGCAGGAAATGATTACAGCTAGAAAGTGAAAAATTCTATTTTAGAAAGTAGTAAAGAAGGGAGAGAGATGTTATCCTCCTTGACGGTTGCTTAGAAGACGAGCCGGACAGGGTGATGCCTGGAAGACGAAGGATGAAGACGGAAGACGAAGAATGGAACCGGAAGAATTGGGGGCGAGGCAGGGCGTCGTCGTCGTTGCAGGATCTACTTCCAGAATGGGGAGAGAAAACTTTGATTTTGGCTCTAAAGGAGCATCCCAGGTTTGGGACAAGCTTCTTAGAGCTTTGGAGAGGGAGAGAGGTGAAGGAAGGGATGAATGAAATGTGAGGGGCGTAGGCCTTTTTATAGGTGTAGAGGTTTGGGGCAAAAAGGTCATTTTAAGTTCAAAACAATAAATTAGGGGTCTTTAGTGATGGATTTATTCGTCACTAAAGCTCGATCGTGGCTGAAGTGCGCACGCCCCCTCATCTCCTTGCGCCCAACGCTCAACCATGTACTTTGATTCTCAACCGTTCGATCTCAAGATCGGATGGCTTAAAACACTCCTCGCTCGCTTCAACTTTGCACATTAAGCGCGTGTGATCATGCATGCATAACCGCGTCCGATTGCGCGCTTGTCTGATTGGAAGATCTTGGCCGCTCGTAGCTGATCGTATGATCGAGATAAAACCCACATGCGCGTCTGATTGCGAATCGAACCCATGCCTCATGTTTGCTAAAGGGTGCTTGACCGCTATGCTGCCTCCTCTTTGTTGACTTTCCAACCACGGCACGCACACTCGTGGCCCTTGGATCAAGATCCGATGGCCCAAATCTGATCTTGCGTTGAGGAGAGAAAGAGAACACGGTGGCTCCTCGTGTATTAGCTGGGCCAGTTTGGGCAGTCGAGATGGCGCCACGTGGATCCATCTTTACCGTCCATCTTCTGTGACTTGTAGAAGGTGCCACGGATGTTAGATTAAGCTGATTTTTGCACCGTTTGGTTGCGATCATTGAACCGAACCCATCTGTGCGATCTAATTTGCCATCTGATGTGTGGATTGACACCATCTTGGCCCTTGATCTCTGACCTTCCTCGGATTATATATGATGCTACAGATGTCCGATCGAGGCAATTTTGGAGTTGTTGAACTCCAATAGTCGCCCTAATCAGATCCGTACGGTTGGATCTTTGATCCGAGGCCCCGATTAAAATTCGCCCTGTCCCTGGCCACTAAAAAGAAGAAATTACTATACAATTTGTATAATTTGACTTAATGTATGATGATGCATGTTATACAATATTTACAATGCATGATGCTAATATGATACTAAGGACATGCATTAGTAGACATTTTTGGCTATTCAGATGTATGCACATCAAGCATATTCCAGTTTATGCTAATGCATGATGCTAATATGATACTAAGGACATGCATTAGTAGACATTTTTGGCTATTCAGATGTATGCACATCAAGCATATTCCAGTTTATGCTAAGTTCTTAAAAGATTTATGCACTCAGAAGCGTAAGTCGAAGGAATCAACCCCCAGGAAGGTGATACTCTCTGATCAAGTTAGTTCTATTATCTTGCATCATCTCCCATGAAAAAAGAGGGATCCAGGTGGCCCTTTGATTTCGTGTGTTATCGAGGATTAGGCGAACTCAGGCCAACCTTAGTAATGCTGGAATTAGCAGATCGTTCGGTCACAAACCCAAAAGGTGTTATTGGGGATGTTATTGTTAAGGTCAAGGATTTCTATTTTCCTATAGATTTCCTCATCCTTGATATGAATGTACCTGAAAAATTGAGGAACATGCCCATCATTCTAGGAAGCACGTTCCTCGTTACCGCCAAGGCCAACATCAACTGTGAAAGTGGTAGTATGGAGATTGCCTTTGGGGATAGAAAATTGACACTAGATATTTTAAGGTGATTAAGAAATTTGAGGATTGTGGATATGTTGAGGAACTCGAGGTTACTGATCGGAATATTGAGACTTGCATGGCTGTTACCGTTCTCGAGGATTCCACTTGCACCAAGGAGCCTAAACCACAACCCTCTGTGGAAGACCCGCCACCTTTCGAAGGGGTTATTGATTTTGTTCATTCATAACCTCTTCCTTTGGATCGTCCTGATGAGTCTTCATCAGCATCCTGTTTACCTTCTATTCTCAGCCCACCCTAGCTAGAGCTCAAACCATTTTCCAACAGTTTGAAATATGAGTTCTTAGGACCCAAGAAGATGCTCCCTGTGATTATCAGTGCAAAGTTGACTAAGGAGCAAGAATTAAAGCTGCTTAAGTTCCTTAAGGCACATAAGGAGGTAATTGGTTGGACCATTCATAACCTTAGGGGATCGAGCCATCTTATTGTAATCATTAGATTTATATGGAAGATGGATCCCGCCCTTCTCGCTAGATGCAAAGGAGATTGAACCCCAATATGTGAGAAGTGGTCAAGAAGGAAATCATCAAGTGGCTTGATGCAGGAATTATATACCCGATCTCGGATAGTCCCGTGCAAATTGTTCCCAAGAAAGCAAGGATTACCGTAGTGACTAATGAGAAAGGTGAATCTATCACGACTCGTTCAATTTCCTCTTGGAGTGTCTGTATTGATTACAGGAAGCTGAACACAACCACCACAAGGGATCATTTTTCACTGCCTTTCATTGACCAAATTCTTGAAAGGTTAGCTGGGCAGAAGTATTTCTATTTCTTGGACGGTTATTCGGGATATAAATAAGTTCCTATCCATCCCGAAGACTAGGAAAAGGCAACTTTCACCTGTCCCTATGGAACTTTTGCATTTTGTAGAATGCCTTTTGGGCTTTGCAATGCACCTGCGACTTTTCAAAGGTGCATGGTAGCCATCTTCTCAAACATGTTGGGAGATTATATAGAAGTATTCATGGACAATTTTTCATTTTTAAAGATTCTTTTGAAACTTGCTTGACTAATCTAGAATTGATTTTAAAGAGATGTATCTAAACTCGTTTGGTCCTTAGCTGGGAGAAGAGTCACTTTATGACACAGGAAGGCATTGTCTTGGGTCATGTGGTCCCTGATCGAGGAATTGAGGTTGATCGAGCTAAGGTGGATGCTATCTCCAAACTTCCTCTACCCACATCTGTTAAGCACATTCAATCATTCGTTGGTCATGTGGATTTTTATAGGAGGTTCATTAGGGAATTTTCTAAGGTTGCTTGGCCTTTGAGTAACCTTATGGCCAAAGATACGCCATTTGAATTTGACGAAGCATGTCACAAGGCATTTGATTTACTCAAAACGACAGTCACCTGTACTGTGGTGTTGCAACCACCGGTCTGGATAACCCCATTTGAGATTATGACCGACGATTTTGATTACGTTGTTGGGGCTATCTTGGGTCAGAAGATAGATAGAAAGCCCTTTGTGAGTTACTATGCTAGCAAAACTCTAGACGAGGCCAAGAGGAACTATACTGTTACAGAAAAGGGAATTGCTAGCTATAGTCTTTGCTTTGGAAAAATTCAACGGTTATCTTTTAGGATCTCATGTCATCATCTACACTGACCACTCGGCCTTGAGACATCTCTTAGCCAAAAAGGATGCCACTCTGGCTCATTCGATGGATTCTTTTACTTCAAGAATTTGATCTTGAAATTAAAGACAAATCCAGGGCACAAAATATAGTGGTAGATCATCTTTTTAGAATCCTAATTGATTCTCCTCATCCGGATACTCCGATTATTGACACCTTCTCATATGAGACCATCCTTACAGTTTTGGGTATCCAAACCCCTTAGTTTGTTGATATGGTGAATTATTTGGTCGTTGGTTAAATCCCCCAAGATTTGACCAAACAACAATGGGATAAACTTGTATCCGAGGCCAAATATTACTTTTGGGATGACCCCGAATTGTACCGCATTGGCTCTGATCATATTATTTGCTGATGTGTCCCAGAAAATGAATTCCAAAGCATACTTGAGTTCTGCCATGCATCTACGTGTGGTGGACATTTCTTCGGGAAAAAGATGATCGTGAAGATTCTGCTATCTGGATTTTATTGGCCGTCTTTATTCAAGGATGCCCAGGAGTTCTTGAGGTCATGTTCTTGATGCCAGGCACTCGAGAATATAGCCAAGAGAGACATGATGCCTCTAAACCCAATTCTTCCCATTGAAATCTTTAACCTTTAGGGCATCGATTTCATGTGACCCTTCCTCCATTTGGACACCGCTACATTCTCGTAGCTGTTGACTATGTGTCCAAGTGGATTGAGGCTATTCTCGCCCAAACTAATGACCATGAGGTGGTCATCAATTTTTTCGAGAAGAATATCTTTAGTCGGTTCGAGATCCTGAGGGC
The DNA here is from genome assembly GCA_037157565.1 of Thalassia testudinum. NCBI lineage: Eukaryota > Viridiplantae > Streptophyta > Magnoliopsida > Alismatales > Hydrocharitaceae > Thalassia > Thalassia testudinum. Next base: position 62,966,534 of record JAZHRO010000024.1, read on the forward strand.
CATCATCAGTGATGGTGGTACTCATTTCACCAATGCCCAATCAGGAACTTACTGGTAAAATATGGGGTTGATCACATAATTTCCACACCTTAACACCCGCAAACAAACGGATAGGCCGAAGTCTCCAATCGGGAGATTAAGAACATCCTACAGAAAATGTTTAGGCATGATAGAAAAGACTGGACTCAAAAGCTTGATGACGCTCTTTGGGCCTATTGTACGGCATGCAAGATGCCCTTCAACATGTCACCGCTTCTTCTAGTGTATGGTAAGGCGTGCCATTCCCCCGTAGAAATTGAACACCGGGCATTTTGGGCGATTAAGAAATGCAATTTCGATCTAGGCTTAGCCGGAAAGACTAGGAAACTCCAGCTATAGGAGTTGGAGGAGTTTAGAAATGTACATGAGAATCCCAAGATCTATAAGGCTAGACTAATGTATACACATCCATTTAGGTTAAAATGCCTATTTATGAATGTTCCTAACCTTATAGATGCATTCCATATTATAAATATTGCATAACATGCATGATTTTGCATTTAGAATAGTTTGTATAAATTATAGGTTAATTTGCATACTTTTGTGGTTAAGAGAGAAGGATATTTATTACGGGGCCCCAGATTGATGATCCAACCATATAGATTTGATCAGGACGATGATCGGAGTCTAACGCCTTCGAAATCGCCTTGATCAAGTCCCGTAGCACCATATGCAGTCTGAGGAAGATCAACGGCTAAGGGGCAAGGTGACACAATTTAGAGCTTCAAACTATAAATCCAACTACACGAATGGGTTCGAATTGACGATCGCAGCTCGACAACATGAAAATCATTTCGATCCAACTTCCACAGCAGTCTCAACAAAGGAATGAAGATGGATGGCACAGATGGAGCCACGTGGTGCCATCCCGGCTGCTCAATATCAGTCGTAGCCTTGCCTCAGCCTTAAAAGGCACCTATGTCGAGCAATCCTAGTCTTTGGAACTCAATCCAACGGTTGAGATTCACGCAGTAGTGCCTGGTCTGCCTCAAAGGAGGTCTTGATGAGATCTCGACTGTTGGATCGAGATCCAACGGTCGAGAGTGTGTGCGCACGAATTTGACTGTGCGACAATACGCGGTCTTGGTTTAGTGGCTGGGAGCGCAACTTTAACACCGACGACGTGCGTTGAAAGCCCTGCACGTAGATTTAATCCGTTGAATCACGCGCAGGTGAAAACTGTGCCGTTGATTCAAATCCAGCGGCGACAGTGAGGCCATGTGGCAGCACCGATCTTCGCGGATGCGGTTGGGTGGAAACGCGCGATCGCACGTGCTTAAGAGCGCAATCCGATGGGTGCGATCCTCGTGTAATCACGGCTGTTGATCAAGCATCTAACAGTAAGCACGCAATGACAGGCGAGCATGTGCGAGCTCCAGCGGGCGCGTGGGCTAGCCTTCAACGACGATTGAGCTGGATCTACAGCGACGTCTTTACTGTTGATAATTGTCCCATACTAATTTTATCCCCCTCTCCTCCATTGTAAAAGGACCACCACCCCTCCCATTCTTCTTCATCTCTTCCTCTTCTTCCCACACCACCTCCAAAGCTCTAAGGAGCTAGTCCCAAGCCTAGGATTCTCCTTACAGTAGAAAAGGAAAATATTTTTCCAATTTTTAACCCCTTTCGTGGAGCATCCCATGGTCGTCCTCTCACCTCGATCCGGAAGTCGCCACGGTGCCGTCCTACCCCACCCTCCATCCTCCGGCTCTGGTCTTCTTCCTCCATCCTCACACTACCTTCAACCAGGCACTGTCAAAGCGAATCGTCCTCCAAGCAACCGTCAAGGGGGATTCCTCTCACCTTTCTCTATCTTTTATTCTCTTTCTAGTGTAGTTGTAATTTCTTGATTATCTGTAGCAAACTTTAGTTAGATAAATATTGATATTCTCTCTCTTTCTCTCTGTCTCTTATTTTGCAAGTAGATTAGATAGAGATTATCGACTTGATCTCTTACCTTATAAAAATACCAAAAAAATCACAAAAGAAAAAAACACCAAAAATAAATAAAGTAAATGTGGATTTACAAAACTAAATGTTCGCCTCCCTGTGTTTGACCCAGGGCTCACCTTGAGCTTCGGTTATAAATTTTATTTGGTAGCAGATTTTTATGCACTACAACGATGGGTTTTTTAAACCCCTAATTTTTCTTGTAGAAATCATGCTCACCAAGGACCAAAGCTCTTTATGACTAGTTGATATCATGAAAGAGCTTTGAGCCAAACTAGAAGGTTTAGCTCTTTGATTCTTGAGTTAAGCTCTTTCCCAGAAAGCATAGGTCCAAATGGAACAACTTGTTCATCATTGATCATATACTTCCAAACGGAGCCGTTGAAAACAAGTAACACTTTCAAGGCAATGGACATTGTCTAAATCTTTATTGATGTAGACACATTTATTTCACATAAACTATCCATTTATGTGTGTTCTTAGGCATATAATTGCATTCAGCATTATAAATATTACATAGCATGCATATTCTACATTTAGAATAAATTATAAAAATTATAGGTTAATTTGCTCTTTTTATGGTCAGGGGATAGGGAAATATTTATCTAGGCCTTGGATGGAAGATCTAACCATACGGATTTGATCAGGACGATGATTGGAGTCTTACGACTTTGAGATCGGCTTATTGGACCTCGTAGCATCATATGCAATCTAAGGAAGATCAAAGGTCAAGTGACAAGGTGGTGAAAATCCAAACTTTAGATGACAAATCCAACCGCACGGATGGGTTCGGATCGACCATCATAACCCAACGGCACAAAAATCATCCCAATCCGATATCCGTGGTATCACTTATGGGCAAAAGAAGATGGATGACCACAATGGCACCGCGTGACACCATCATAGCCAGCCAATGCCACCAGCCTTCCTTTTCTCATCAAGTGCCCCTTGATCTCAATCGTTAGATCTTCATCCATTGGCTAAGAAAGCACAGACGAAAAACCAAAATGTAACACACTTCAAGCTGTAGCATAGCAGTCGTGCACCTTATGCACACCACGCGGCGAGGGTTCGATCCACGCTTCGTAGATTAAATCTGCTGAAGAGGCACGCAGGTGCAATTGAGCCATTAAATGCAAATTGGACGGCGTTGGAGAAGGCAACGTGGTGCGATCTTGCGCATTGGATGAGAGCACTCGGCGGACACACCCGATCACGCAGGCGTCCACGGGCAATCTAATGCGCGGCAGGTTGAGATTGCTTTTAAGCTGTCTGATTCATCGAACGGATGTTTGAAAGCGTGATCTGAGCCGTCCGATCTTGATCGAACGACCGAGGATGTGCAGTGCTTGGTTGCGCACGTGAACGGCTGAAGATGAGGTGCTAAGTGATGTGGTTGCGTGTGGACTCTCAAATATTCATCGAGCAGCTCATGTTGAGGTGCATCTTCAACAATGTGCGGCTACAGTCTCTCATAAACATCACTAAAGGCTGTATATTAAATCTTTAGGCCTTTATAATGACTTCTATGCCCTTCTTCCTCAACTATAAAAGGGACCTCATACCTCTCATTTTCATCATCCATTCCTCTCCTCTCTCACCCTCTCTAAAGCTCTAAGAGTTGGTCCCATAGCCGAGATGCTCCTCTAGAGTAAAAAGAATCAAAATTTTGTCCATCTTCTCACTCCCTTCCTAGAGCATCCCGTGGTTGTCTTCTCACCACCATTCGAGAAGTGGATCCTGCTACGACGTCACCCTGCTTCATCCTCCCCCAGCCAACCTCTCACCATCAACTTCTGGGCGCTCCGTCAATGCAGCTCGTCTTCCAAGCGACCGTCGAGGAGGATTCTCTCATCCCTATCTTTTTATCGCTTTCTAGTGTAGATTTCAATTTTGCAATTAGTATAATGAACATGGGTATATTATTATGAAATATTTGTTCTCTCTCTCTCTCTTTCGTTGTATTATTCTCTTTCTCTTTTCTATTATTTATTCTTTATGTAGAATAGCTAATATAAATTAATTTCAACCAACTACTCTACTTTAAAAAATAATTCAAATGTGATTTTTAATCAGACGTTCACTTCCTTGTGTTCGGCCTGGGACTCACGAGAGTTTCGCTAAAATTTATTTGGTGGCTGATTTTCTTGCAAACTTTACAAGGACTCGGGTTTTCCAAAATCCAACTTTTATTCGCATCGATTTTCTCACTCATCACTAATGTTGATCGTGTTATCCCAGAACCTGTCTCAGACAAGGTTGCATTAACGTTGATGTGACTTCTTTGGCTAGACCCTACCTAGCTGATGGCGCTAAACTCAGCATTTGTACAGTCTAACTTAGAGCTGACCAGAGCATCACAGAATACAAGTGATATTTTCTTCATTCTGTCCTTTTCTCATGCCTTTTATTTTCAATGAGGACATTGCCTAAGCTAGGCATGGGGAGGTGGATTTATTTCTGAATCATATTGTCAGCTTTGTGTATTTCTTGTAAATTTCTCTTATTTTTCCCTTTATTATTATTATTTTAATTAGGAAAAGGGAAGTTAGGCATTAGAGTTTTTCAACCTTAAGAAATAATATAATGGGATCTGAATACTTAGCTTCTTTAGGTCTTCGGACTTAATCAGCCTGGGTATTTACTAAAATGAGGACTTGTTTCTCGAGTCCTCTCCATTCATAAATTCATTTTTAATTGGTTAAATAAGTTGGGGTGATAAGTACACGACTTACCAACCTGCCCTCTGATTTGAGGGGACTTTAAGTTTAAAGCATCTACACACTATTTACACTGACTCACTTTTCAACGGTTTTAAAGGAAATTGGGTGGTTAATAAACCTTCTAGGGTGGGATGGCTGGCAAGTTGTCGTGGGTTTGATGCCTTATTGGCCGGTTGTCCAGAGTCTAACCACACGACCCTTCTCTTTTTGCTGCATTTAGGTAAATCTTAGATTAAGGAAACCACCTACTTAGAAAAAAAAGGAAAATATTTAAAAAGAAAAAATATATGATGAGAAATAGAAAAGGATAAAAATATAAATAAGCAACACTTCATCACACGAATATGGTTGATAAGTTGCCATGGGTTTGATGCCCCATTGGCCAGTTGTCCAAGACCCAGCTCATAAAATGCTCGTTTAATTCCTAAACACTTAGAAAGAGGTGGGAAGTAGAAAAAACCGATGAGATATACATTGGGTTCGCCATTGTGTTGACCCAACCAAAAAAACTAACAATAATAATAAAAGGAGAGAGAAAGCTACCAGTTGGACAGATACTTCTTTAGGCATAATTTCTTTTCAAGGTCACCTAGTGGTGTAGAATTTTTTTGGAATTTTTCTTCTTATTAGTGTCAAGAGTTAGAATTAATAGATTCAGGGAATTGATTTTGCAGAAACCTTAAATGATCTCAAAATTTTTTGAGAATTTTATATGATGTAGACAATTATTCAAGTTTTCCAGAAATATAAAGTTTGCCCAAATATGATGAGTAGAAAAATTTATAAAATTCATGGATAGTAAGAAAATAGTAAGAAAATAAGGTCTGACCCTTGTTCAGTCCGTGAATTTTTTAATTTTTTCTAGTTAGCAAAATTTTTTGAAAATTGGACTCTAGGTTCCTGACTCAAAGAAGCTTCTCTGAGTGAAATTTGGTGAATTTAGGAAGCTCCCAGTGCCCGAACCTGATTTTTGAATGTTAAGACAGAAGTTTGGATTTGCAAAAATCAGACATCAATAAGGTAAAGGTGGTGGAAAAATGAAGCAAACAAGTAACACAATGAGTTTTAGGGTTCCATCACCCTTAATTTTAATTATTTTTGATTTTTTTGATAATTTAAAGGTTTTTTAAGAGATTTTGGTTTTTTTAAAAAGAGATAATCTAGGGTACTAACCTGAAGTACGCGGTAAAACAAGATCACTTAAAGATTCTGCTCTAAGCGAATCTGAATCCCGCTTCCGCTCCTGATTTGCACCTAAACAAAACACAAAACAAAATTCGTGATGACCTAATAAAGCAAGAGAGAGATAAAATATGTGACTAAGCCGTGCCTCTACAATGATGCCAGAAAGTGGTGCGAGAAACACACGTTTTGTTAAAGATGCAAAATAGTGTCGTTGCAACATGCAAATCTGCAATCAACTTTTATAATTTATAATACCTAGATAGTGGAGTATCTAGGGTTGTCTAAGGAGGCCAATTTGTTAGTCACAACGATTGTTTTCTCTCTCACCTCTTAAATTAGCACATGTATTTTTGTATTTTTTGTTTTGTTGTCTTTATGATTTTCAAAACAATTGAGTATTGCAAGTGAAGAGTATGCTAAAGAGTAAACCTATTACTAAACCTAAGTGACATAAATGAGTCTTCTCTTCTAAGATCACCCTAGGCAAGTGTGCCTTGGGTAATTAGAAGATGTGGTGCACTAATTAACTAATAGCATGAAAAACAAACTAAGCTAGAAAATAGAAATTGGAAGGCAATTAAAATTTGTATTACTAGTAAGTCGATTATAGGTAGAGGAATGCTTCTACAAGAAAAATACTAAACTACTAGCTAATACAAAGATAAAATAAAGATGAAGAATGGGAAATCCTTTCGTTGAAGATCTTGTTGGTCCTTGCTCCAAGTGCAATTGCCCTACACTTGAAAAGGGTTCTCCTTTTCTTCTTGAAGTAGTCCTCCTCCAAGTAGTCCTTCAAAGTGGGCGTTAACCACCTTGCTCCTCCTCTTGCCTGACCATCCCCTCTAGGTGTGAAGACCTACACCTTGGCGTGGCTAATGGAGAAGAAGGAGAGGAAAAAGGCACCAAGGGGGCGGGTGTGTGCCCCCTCAATCTTCTTCTTCCTTGGCGTGAAGATGTAGTGGCTATGGTGGAACCCAACTAATGGAAGAGATGGGAATTATGTGGTGGTAGGGTGGGGTATTTATAGGATGGGAAGGGGGGTGGTTATGGTATTTTTTGGAGGGAAATGAACGGGTGCTTAGACATTTTTGGAGGGAAAAATTGGAGGGAAATGAAGAGGTGCCTTGGTTTTCCCTCCAAGAATACCTTCTAAAAGGTGTTGATTTTGGAGGGAAAAAATGGAGGATGGAGATGGGTTGAAGGGGTAGGTGTAGGGTTGGATTTCAAGGGTTTTGGATGAAGAAAGTTGGTGCCATTTCTAGGTGGTTTTGGAGAGAATTTGGTGGTGTCTTTTGGTGGTAGAGAGGGGTGAAGGGATATATAGGGTTGGTGCCAAGATTGAGGTGAAGTGGTGGTAGCTTCGGTGGACTTAGGTAAGTTTAGTTGGTGGAGCTAGTTAGGTGGGTTTTAGGGTTATGTTTTGGTGGCCAAGGAGGTGACTAGCTAAGCTAAGCTAGCTTAGCTAGTAGGGAGTAGGGTAGAGAGGTAGAAGGAGTTAGGGTTTTAGAGGTGATGAGTTAGAAGTAGCTAGAAGGAACTGTACTAGAGCTGGTGGCTGCTGAAGAGAACTGTAAGGAGCTAAATTAGCTGGCTTAGCTTGCTAGTTCTTTGCTTGCTGCTAAGCCAAGCTAAGATGAGCTGGCTTCTGCTGATATGAGCTGAGGTGAGCTGGGTCTGGTCTTCTCGGAGAATACCTAGCTAGCTGGAGTAGCTAGCTTTGGTCAAGTAGCTCAGTTCAACCAAGTTGAGCTGAGTTAGTTCTCCAGGAGCTGGGCTTGAGCTAGTTGAGGTCATCTTTAGTTGACTAGGTCTAGCTAGTTGATGACAGTAGCTAGTCCAAGGCAGGTTGAGCTTCCAGTGAACTATTTTGAGTTGGAGGAGCTGGAATGGGGCCGGGATCAACTAACTTGAGCTAGTTTGAGCTACCATTCAGCTGAGGTGAACTAGCTAAAGCTACCATTCACCTGTGATGAGCTGAATGGAACTAGGGATGAGTTGATCCAGCTAGAATGAACTAGGATCTAGCTAGGATGAGTTGGATCTAGCTGGGATCCAACTCATAGGAGCTTCTTCTTCATCTTATACCTTCTTGAGTGCCAAGGTATGTGGAATCTGACTTTATATCTTTTCCTGACACTCAAATAAATGCACTAAAAATAAAATAAAATGCAATGCATGCCTAATTTAGGTGAATGCCTAAATGCAGCCCAAAAACCTGTTTGCAGAGTTAAAACCATAAGAGCGAGATCAGTTTTAGGGCATAAGAATGATAATAAACTGACGTTTTTCAAGCTCTACTAGAGTAAAAAAAATAAAATTTTCCACTTCTCACCCCCTTCGCGGAGCTCTCGCCAGCCATGCTCTCGCCCCTGTTTCGAAAGCGGATCCTGCGACGTTGATGCCCTACCTCATCCTCAGTTCTTCTAGATTCACCCTCCTTCCTCCATCCCTGCTCTCCTTCCTCCAGGCATCATCTGTCTGGCTTGTCTTCCAAGCATTCGTTGAGGAGCATAATTCTCATCCTCTATCTTTTTACCGCTTTCTAGTGTAGATTTTTAATTTTGTTGTCGTAGTAAGTAGTTGTAATTGACATTATCATAGTTATAAAAATTGTTATTCTCTCTCTTATTTATATTACAAGTATATTAGCATTGTGAATGTTTTCTTTATAAAAAAAATTACAAAAATATATAATTGGGGATTTAGAATCGATGTAGCCTCCCCGTGATCGGCTCGGGACTAACCAAAGTTTCGGTTAAAAATTAATTGGTAGTGGATCTTCTTGCGAATTTTACAACGACTCGGGTTTTCCAAAATCCAACTTTTCTTCGCAATGATTTCTTGTTTATCAGCTGACCTCCTCAGATACGGACTCAGGGTAGGTATGGCCTTGCTACACCGACTCCTGTTGGGCCCATAGGGCTAATCGGGATAGTCAAGCGAGAGTACGTAGACTTGTGAGGGGGCGACCAGTACTCTATTCTGTGTTGTACGATTTAGCACGTACCCGTTAGCAGAAACGACTGATTGCGTGTCAGTGCGGGGTAGCCTCTTGTGCGTTTATCACGCGTGCCGTAGTCACCACTACGCTACGACCATGACCCCGGGGTGGTAAACTTGGTGTAGAACGGACACAAGGTGCTCTCTTGACCAGAAGAGCATCACGTGTGCCTCCTGCATCGTGGGGATACCGTAACAAGATAGTTTTGCTAGGGAACATGTGAATAAAGAGCAAGTATGACCCTATGCTAGTATGCGTTAGAAATCAAATAACCAGTAGTTAACGAAGCATGAAATTATATTAAATGTTTCCAGAACTATTTCTTTTTCCGTTTTGTTTTGTTTACACATTTACTGTACCCTTGCTACTCTACTTAGCTTTTTGCTGGCGCCTACTGTTTGTACTTAGGTAAGGGGACTAAGTAGCTTGCCACACCGAATGTAGAGGGAGCTGGGCCCAACTAAGCCTAGCATTAGCCTTAGCTACTGTTCTTTTTTGCTGTAGTATGCTTCTTTTGCTCGTTATAGTGAGTATCTAGATTCAGAACTACTAGTTTTTGTTTCCTCGGTAATATTGTCTATTGTGATGGTTGTTGGACCATTACTTTCAACTCTCAAAATGGATGCTAGTTTTTGGAATTTTATTCACTTCTTTTTGTCGTTTAATTATTCTCAGCTATATTGCATGCGTGAAAAAAATACTATTGTTTGGTTTATTAGCCGTTGGACGACCAAGTCTTGAGCCAAATCGAGTCATAACAAATACTTTGTGATGCTGCATGTGACAGTCAGGATTCATCGCTTGCCTTGCTACAATATGTTCACACTTTTTTGAATGATGATTTCTCCTGTCTTTCTTCATTTGCTACAGTCAGGGTTTTTAGTGCGGGAAAATTGCAATAATTGGTCCAAGTTTTTGGCACTTTGATCTAGGGCTCAAAACCATCTATTTTTCGGTGTAGAAAATGCTCAAAGTCCCTCTAGATGGCGGAAAACACACGTTTGACCCCTAGGTGCACTCACAAGTGCACAAAAATTGTAGAAACCATACTATGATTTGGAAAATTACTCCAGAGATCCTTGAGTACACAAATTAGTGTATAGAAATTACAGAAAGACCCTTAGGGTTGGAAAAATTAATCTAGAAGTCCTTGAGTGACTAATTAGTGCATAAAAATTGCAGAAAAATCCCTAGGGTTTTGAAAATTATTCTATAAGTCCTTGAGTGCACAAATCAGTACATAAAAATTACAAAAATACCCCTACAATTTGAATAATTATTCTAAAGGTCCTTGAGTACCCTAATTAATGCACAGAAGTTGCAGAAAGACCCTTGGAATTTGGAAACTTATCCAATAACCCCCAGAGATCAATTGTTGTGTTCGAATTGGGTCATTTCACACCCCCTCTCTAGTGCAAACTACAGGAGGAACTCAGCGAAGGTCTAGCTGTTGAAGAGTTAAGGGCACGGCGCATCGACACTGATTGAAGCATCATTTCCAAGTAGGCTAGGAAAACTCAACTCAAGTTATGAAATATTGAATTGTTTTTGTTAAGACCCATGACATCAAACATCTTTTAAGACATCTGGGAGTTGGTCCAGATATCTAGTAAGATGTTTGGACGCCTTCCCAGACGTCTGGAAATTAATTTTTGCGACGTACAATTGTGAGTCTACCTGCCGCCCTCTTTTCTTCTCTCTCTTCCCTCCCCATCCTGCAGCGCCTTCTTTTTCTTTCTCTCTCTCTCCCCCGACGCCTTCAAATAGCTCCTCTTCCTCCCTTCCCTTTCCCTCACCACCACTCCACCATCTCCTCCTTCTTCTTGTTAGCGTGAGAGTGAGAGAGCGAGGGCACCAGCTGGTGCCGGGAGCACGCAGGGAGGAGGAGGTGTAGCGAGAGGGGGAGGAGGCGGAGCGTGTGAGGAAGAGAGGGCGAACTCGCCGGAGCTACCCAGGGCCGGCCGACGGGTGCGCACAGTAGGGGCGTAGTGCTGGGGAGGTGCTGCTGTAGCTCAGGCAGCGGGCGAGCACGGCGCGACGTGGTTGTGCGTAGCAGGCAGAGGGCGAGGAGGTCCTGATTTTGGGAAATTTTCCCAGAATCAGATGTCTGGACCTACGTCCAGACGACGTGGGAGACGTCTGGAGGAAGATCCAGACGTCTGAAAGGTACAATATTTCTTTTCTTCTTCCTTTCGCGGGTACGGCCATGCAAGCCATTCCGTCAAAGGTTCTGCCTCTTTGCCGCATTGAGATCGATTGCGTACGCGTGCAGGGTTCGTTCGGGAAGGCGCAAGGGCACACCCTCCTACACAGATCAGACGTCTGGGCTAGTCACCAGACAGCAGAGAGCGTCTCCAGACGTCTGAAGTATTAGACGGACGTCTGGAACTAGGTCCAAACGGTTCAGCGGGATCCTGGACATCTGAATAGCAGCACTGAAGCAAGGTATGATCTAAACCATCGTTTAAGACGTCTGGAAGGTGTTCCAGACGTTTGATTTGGGGCAGTATTGTCATTTTTGACCCGTTTAGGGTTCGTTGGAAGTCTGATTTCCGCGCTTAAAATTTCGTTCTTCTCAGAATTAGTTCCTCTACTTGTTTAAAGTACTTGTATCCTGTCCTGAGTAGTTCCTTGTGTTTGATCCTTGTGATAGGACCTCGTTCTGTTGCAGATCTGGGGGTTGCGGAGGCACGTGGACCTGCCGATCACGCACCCAGTACTCCTGGTTTTGCGGGTAGAGTGGCTTCCCTTGATTATTTATCAACATTAATGCATTTGTGAGATAAATAATAGATTCTAGGATATGGCATGAATCTTAGGAATTGAAAACTAGATTGAATGATAGATCCTAGGATATGGCCTGAATCCTAGGACTTGAAAACTAGATTGAGTGATAGATCCTAGGGTATGGCATGAATCCTAGAACTGGAAAACTAGAATGAATGATAGATCCTAGGGTGTGACATGAATCCTAGGAACAGAAACACTGAAACGAATGTTATGAATACACGAATTGCAGTCTTGGAAAAGTAGATAGAAAAATATTAATTGCCGGTAATTGGATAACAGCTGCTTGTATATGAATGTATATTAATTATTGGAAACACGGTTTATATGGGAATAAAAACTGAAATGATGAAACATAAAATGACTTGGCTAGAGAAATATGAGCATGAACCCTACGGGAAATTAGGAGTAAAACTCCTGAAAGGTAAATGGAATAGAATTGGGGAAGTGAGCTGGCCCTTGAGTATAGAGTACCAAGGAGAGCGACTTTCCCCCTTGTTTAGTGCAGAGCGGAGCTAGCTGCCCCAGGGACCCAGGGTTAGGTCTGGCCACTTTGTACCGACTTTTGGCCCTCGCGTACACAGTACCGGGGAGAGCTACTAGTGTAGGGAGAGCGTTAGCCACCCCATGGGCCCCGGGGTTCTGCTAGCCATCCTACACCGACTTGTTAGGCCCACTGGGCAAACCAGGGTAGTCAGGCGAGGGTGCGCGGACTATGGAGGGGCAAGACCCCTGTTTGGTTATAGTGGAGGGGCTGGACCCCTGTTACTGAGAGGGCTCTGCCCTATACCGGTTCCGTGCTGTGATTTGGGGAGCACCCGTTAACGGAAACGACTGACCACGTGCCAGTGCGGGGTAGCTCCCCGTGCATTTATCGCGCATGCCGTAGTCACTGTTATGTCTGTCAGTATCCTTGGGGTGGTTGACTGAGGGTAGAACCACCATGGGGGACTCTCCCGGCCAAGAGAGCACCACGTGCTACTTCTACTTTTCGGAAAAGACTACAATCAAGATCGTTGCCACGAGGAACATTTGAGATCAAGAGAAAGATCCGAGGAATAATTCAAGAATGAGTAAATAAAAAATAAAGAAAGAAATTAAAAATAACAGCTACTTGTCCACCTTACTACTTTCTTAGCTAGTTGGTTGCTACTCTACTCAGCGTTTCGCTGACATGCCACCTTTGTCTCCTTTTCAGGACCAGGTGTTGAGCAGCCAGAGACTGCGGTTGCAGAGGGTGCTGGGCCTAGTAGAGTCCAGTAGTTTTACTTGTGTTGTACCTACTGTACCGTTCTTCTGTTGTAGTGAGTATTTTCTGTTAAAATTGTACTCTTTTATTGTAAGCATTATGTTTATGTACCTGTTTAATTCTCTACTGTTGTGGTAGTGTGTACTGTAGTAGTTCTACTCTTTACTGCTGTACTTTTGTTACTGTTAGTTACATCCATGATGAATGTGGTTTATTTTACTGCTCTTTTGGATACTTTCTTTTTGGACGACTGGGTCTTGGGATCAGTCGAGTCGGTCCGATTCTCGTGTCTTGTAGGGATTCGGAAATCGGGTCGTAACAGTTTTCATTCTATTTGGTGAATAGAACATGCTTGTCTCCTTGACATGTTTAATCATTTTTGTATTGCTTGATTATGCATGAAATCTACTTGATACTATCTTCAACATACTTCTACTATGTGAAATTTTTTCAAGAATGGAAGAACCTATTATGCTCATCATAAAGATGGAAAACTTTCATAGTATTAGTTTGTACGGTGATAGATGAGATTGTTACATGACAAGTCCTGCGTTAAGTTTGTTAAAATAGAAAAAACTTCATGTGCAATTGATAATTTCAATAACGTACTTATTACATGATTTGATTTTAAAAGAAACATTGGTAAAGACGTTTCAGCTAAAATAAGTTATTTACATTTAAGATAATCATAAATGTAATCTAAAGAAACAAGTATCCTATACGAAGTGTGTAATGTATATGTACATAACATATTCAGAGGTATAAATACAATGGCTAAGTTTTGGTCACTAAGTTTTCTACATGTGTGGTTTCTACTTAATATAACTATACTTGACTACTTTGTTTATTTTATTTTCAATACAATCTACCAGAGTTGATGGGTTTTCCGCATTCAATTTTGACTTCGTTTGGATGGTGATCAAGCGTACCTCTTAGATATATAGTCATGGAAGAGATGAAATTGATGATCATAATTTAACTTCTTTATTTTTTATTCCAATGTCACTGTTAGTGTCTATAATAAGCTTCGTTAACATATTACTTGGTATTCTTAATATTGGAAATGTTTTGTTTTTTTTTGTTTTTTGCAAGGCAAAGCCATTTTCATAGATCAGCCAGAGAAAATACACGGAAGATCCGAGGATCCCCAAACACCAAACCTATTGTGTTGTAAGGAATACCTCGCCAACTTATGAGCATGTGCAACATTCACTCTATCTACTTTGATCAAAGAAAAGCCTGTGAATTTCTCCAGCATAGAAGCACTCTGCTGCACCAACCATTTGATCTTCCAATACGGCTGATTACGGGCCATGATTTGATCAACAGGAATTACAGCATCAAACCATACTGCCACATCCATCAATTGAAGATTAATGGCTAATTCTAAGCCGTGAAAAATGGCCCAACATTCAGCAGCCACACTACATGAATCCTTCACCAAGTGAGCACTAGCTGCCATGATCCCTCCCTCACTGTCAAGGCAGACAGCTGCTGTAGAAGAGAGCTGCTCACCCACTGCTGCATCCACCATGATAATTATCTTACCCATATCAGGTAATTTCGTCCTTCTCTTAGCCTGCACTTCACCAACTTCTGGTATCTGTAGACCCCCATTCCAACCATGGAATCTACTCATATTCATTGCTTCCTTCACCACGTCCATAGGGTTAGGAGAATCTCCAGCCATCACATATCTGCATCTCCATAACCATAACGATTGCAGTACATAATATATTAATTGCACTCCCCTTCCTACCTGCTGGAAAAGCATTGGCACCTCTATGATCCAATCAATCTAATCCTCAGACTCAGAAACTACCACTATTCCCCAGTAAAATCATACTGCTCTCATAAAAGGACAATATTTTAACAAATGTAACCAATTTTCTGATTCTGAATTGCAAAGAGGACAATAAGTATCTGCCACCATTCTTCTTATCTGCAGGTTTTCCTTTAAGGGCAGCACATTAGTCACAGCCCTCCACATAAAGGTTTTTGTTCTTGGAGCTAATTCTTTTACCGCCCATAGAGTTTTGCAAGTCTTAATCTGAGTTGCAGATAGACCAACACTGACACCTTCCTCATCCATAAGCGTTACATATGCTGACCTTATAGAAAATTTCCCCTTAGGATGTGGTTTCCAAATCATCATATCCTACCCTTCATGCACAGGAGCATTGATTATTTTTTCTGCCACCACAGGTGAGAAGTTTTCATAAACCAATTCCTCATTCCATGTTCTTCCGGTCTGATTCATCAGTTCAGCCACATTTGACAGCTTAATGGCATCATGATTTATAGGAAAGAGAGCTTGCCCTTCCAATTGCAACCATGGATCAAACCAAATATTCACCTCCTCTCCATTATCTATCAACCACAAGGCATTTCTAAGCAGAACTTCCTTCACCTCAATTAATGCTTCATAAAAGAAGAATCCCCTAGTTTATACACATGCTCCATAAAAGATCTAAGCGGAAAGTATTTCCATTTGATGTGCCTTGGCCACAATCCATTCTTCTTTGTACATAGCATCCAAGCCATCTTTAGTAGGAAGGCCAAATTGACCAACCTAAATCTTCTAAATCCCATACCTCCCATATATTTGGGCATACAAACATACTTCCATGCCTTATAATAGACAGGCTTCTTACTTTCATCCTGTACCCACCAGAAGTCCCTGATGATAGCATCTAGCTTTGCACACAATTTTTTTGAAAACAAGTTGGTGGCCATCAAATGACAAGGCACTGCTGAGAGAACTGATTAGATCAGAACACCTCTCCCTGCTTGAGATAACAACTTACCCTTCCAGTTAGCCAACTTTTCGTTCATTCGAGATGCAGTCATTTCTTTTAACACCCCTTGATTGGCTCCATCCAATATAGGGCTTCCCAGATATACCTCTTCCTTACTCATATATCCCACCTTAAGGATCGACATTATTCTTCTTTGTTTAGCATCAGAAGCATCCTTACAAAAAAATATTCTTGACTTTTGATAATTGACCTTCTGTCCAGAACGATTCTCATAATCAGTTAGTATCCTCTTAAGATTATAAGTCTCTTCCTCATTTGCACCCGCAAATAGCATCGTATCATCTGCAAACATTATTGGGGAAAAGTATCTATGCATCTTATACCCAAAGAGTTGCTTTCCAGATAGAGCTCTATCTAAACTCCTAGTAAGATACTCCGAGCATAAGAGAAAGATATATGGGGATAATGGACACCCTTGTCTAATGTCCCTGGTTGGAATAATAGTTTGTGTAGGTTTCCCATTCACCAACACTTGAAAGGATGCTTGGCTGATACATGATATAACTAATTTGATTAAGGGATCTGGTATATGTATTTTAACTAAGTAGAATCTGATAAATTCTCATTCAACCCTATCAAAAACTTTCTCCATATCCATCTTTAACACGATAGAGCAATTCTTCCTCCTATTCTTTTTCATGGAAATGTTTTGGTGATCGAAAACAATGACCCTAAAGTAGAGGTCATCTTTTTATTTATAGACTTTATGCTTCTATCAGTGCAATCGGTTACAGTAGAGTCTGGTTACAAATATTCAAAATTATTTTTATTATGGACCTATATTTACACTTATAAGCTTGTAATTACTATAAAATAAGCTTTTTTTCTTTTTGCGATGAAAAACCTCCTTACAAGGTAAATTTCAGGAAATTGCAAACATCCCAACCTCATAACCTTTGGATAAATCTAACATTGGTAGGATTCGAATTAGCGATCTTATTTCTCTAATAATAATATAAAAACTTTACTGGTTGAGTCACCTGTTCAAAATAAGATTTGAATTGACAATCTCATTCCTCTAATAATAATATAAGGATATTATCGGCTAAATCACCTGCTGGAGTCAAGATTAGAACCGATCCGTTCCCCCGATAAATTTATTAACAGATAGTTAATACATCTTCCTAAATATCGTTCCGCTAAAATTAATCCTTACATGCGGTAGACCTTACGCGTGGGTCGTAGATCGTTGACCAAAAATATGGTATATGTGTCAAAAAGCAGCAAGTAAATGACTGTAAAACAGTTCATGTTAAACAACTTAACGCAATTAAGATAGAGCCAACACAATTGATTTTGGGATGAATTCTCATTTTTGTTCTATATCCGGTGAGGAACAAGTCCTCCAAAATAATATGTGATGATAATGACCTACAAATGCTTGGTTTTGTTCTTTCTTTTAATTTTTTTTTATTTGAAATAACATTTACGTTGAGATTGTGAGCTGCGAATGTTTGGTTCTTAGTCCAAACAATTTGATAACTTACAAGTATATTTTTATTCCAATCAACCGACCTTGATAGGTAAGGCTAAATGCAGAATTTAAACTTTAGAAAATTATATGCAATCAACAAGTACGTCATCCTTACAAGCCCCTCCATGCCTTAAATATGAAGTATGTGATCTTCTCACGAAAAATAAGTGGTGTTGGTATTACAAGCTCCTTCACAAATTGGAACACAATAACTATGTGGAATTGTGTTATGACTTAGGTACATACATTAGTACACTTTAATATGCCTTCCTCTATATGTTGGATAACGTTTGCTGAAACGGTTTAAGATATTGTACAACAACACAACAATACAAATATACTAACTATGACATGCAAATTATTTTAGAGTGAATCGTATATCTCTAAGAACCACAAATTCAACCACGAACAGGTTAACATTTTGAGAATTACACAAAGAGGGTGAAGTGGACCCCAGAGGTAGATGTGTAGCTAACGACGATTTTAAGAAACCACCATAAAAAGAGGACGATGTGAAGGAGGATCTTTCGGAAAGCATGCATGGGCTAAGATTGTGGTTGAGTTTGACCAAGAAACTCGCAAAGGATATGATTTGAATAGGATTCTTCATCGGTGGAAGAGGTTGAAGAACTTTCACATTTATCACCAACTTCTTAATGTGATTGGCTAGGGTCTTAACCTCATTACCACATGTCCAATTACACGCAGTCTTTCTATTTGAGGAGAGATATTCTTCATAGGGTTAGTTCCTTTACTAGATATTGACTTTAGATTTAAATTATTTCAGTTACCACCAAATCTCTAGAAACTCAAGGGCATTCCTTTTCCTCACTGTGATGAGATCAACATCATAGAGGGTAAGGACATAGCCATTGTAGAGTATGCAATGTCGTCAAATCATGACTCTGATTCTGATGATAATGAAAGACACCCAACTTGGAGTGAACGTGTTGTCCAACCAATGCCATCCTGAAATGTGGGACCAACCCCCACTGACTACTCTCAACATACATACAACATGGGCCCAAATCAACTAGACATGAGTGTATTTGGGCTGCCAAAACATAATTTTAGCTTTAAGGAGTTGTTGTCTTCTGGTCAGCCTCCCTACGTAGGGATGGAATATGCTCAATTTTAGCTTTAAGGAGTTGTTGTCTTCTGGTCAGCCTCCCTACGTAGGGATGGAATCTGCTCAACCATGTTACTTTGGTGTGCCACAGTTTGGCTTTGCAGTAGATACATCCAGTTTGTCGTCTAAACCCATCCAACCACAAGTGATTCAAGTTGAGGGAAAAGACATTGTGGGAGCACTGGCCACCCAAATGTGCAAGTATCTGAAAATATAAGTGTGATGACTAGCTTGTTGGAGCGACTAGTGGATATTAGATCACAACCCAAAAAACTTGACACCATGGATGAGATTAGTGATTGTCTTGCTATGGTGATCGAATGAGTTCCATCTGTCTCTCCCATCAATATCGTGACAATTGCGTAGCACTTCTCAAGAGGCAAGCATCATGCAATTTTCAAGAATATTGTCCACAATCTGGAAGCATTTATGAAGTAGCATTCTGAAATCCTACATTAGTCTCTTTTCCAACCATTGGTGTTTCATCCCTTAGTTGTGCTCTTATCTTCTTCATTTATTCTCTTACCTTCACTATCTCTATGTCCTACAGTACTTTTAGCTAACAAAGGTCAATGTTTTGGTCGGCATGTATTATGTTGGAAGTATTTTTTCCTATATTGGGTGTGTAATATGAACCTATGCAAATGTACTTTATTGTTGGCCTATTAGCAAACAATCTGCATTACGGGGTATCCCTTAACATAGTTAAGTAAATACATATTTGAAAATACTCTTGTCAAATTTCAGTGATATTATCCTCAAGTACCTCCAATAGCGAAATAAGTACCTCTGAGAGTTCTACTGATGATTCGAAGTATGACACTGGTTCTAAGGAGGATGAAGACTTAGCTATTGTAAAAATGATGGTACTAATTCTAGTATGACACAATTTGTATTACGATAATGAATCCCAAGAAACACAAACTCGATGATTGGTCATGTATGGATGCATGAATGAAAGGTGTAAGGATGAGCTCCGAATGAGAGCACCTTCTTTTCTAGCCTTAGTGGATCTTTTAAAAAGTAGAACAAATCTAAGGGATATAAAGAACACGATAGTAGAAGAGCAAGTTGTAATATTCCTCTCTATCCTAGGATATGAAGGCTCCAATTGCCATTTAGTGGAGCGGTTCCAGCATTTCGGGAAGACAATTAATCACTATGTCAACTATGTACTAAAGTAAATGATGGTATCACCATCATTCTTGATATCTAACTCAAATTTACTAATTTCCAAGGCTAAATTCACCGAATTAATGTATTGAAAGGGTACAATTCAATCATGGTTGAATTAAGATAAATGGCATCCAAATTGATTAATTATGTTGTTTTAATAGCAAACTACAAGTGTAGATTAACTTAAGGGTAAACCTACACTTAATTGAAGGTAAACTAAGCTCAAATTCTCAATAAGTGGGCTTGCATTGATTGATTTAGGGCTTCCATTAAGATTGAAAGATAATTCTTAAATAAAAATCCTAATTTCAGCCTCACCTAAATTCAAAGGGTTTTGATGGGAATAAATGTAATGTAAGCCATCTAAAAATCATTAAACAATATTCCCTAAGGTTTAAAATAATCAATTTTACCAAAAAAACCTAAATTGAACTAAAACAGAAACCAAAGTTAATATTCAATACATTTTGGGTTAATAAAGTCTCCCCCCAGGAGCCAGGCTACCCCTTACACCCAATCAACCATACCATGAATCTCCTCCCACAGTGTAGGCCTCTCTCCCTGATCACATGGCCCAAATACTGAGATAACATGAAAGCACACACTATCTAATATTTTAGTGAACTTGAGTGTAATAGAATAGTGTCCCACCTTTGTATCCACCAGTTGTAAATTTAAAGAATTCCACTACACACAAATTCCCCTTACACAACTAACAGATGGGATGCACCTCAAAGAATAATCTCCGAGACTTGCCAATGGGTACGACTTCTCAGTACCATCTCCATCAATATGTGTTTCTTGTAAACAAGCACAATCAACCCCCCACTCACGTATCCTAATAAGGTACTCCTTCCCCTGTCCCTCAGCCCCCTCACATTCCATGTCAACACCTTCAACATGACTGAGTAGCCACACCCTCTTGCCTCTCTTCTCTACATGCTACTTGAAGCACCTTCGCCAGTTGACTGACATCAACATGCACCAGGTCACAACTCCTGAGGTGAGATCTGCCCTTGTTCACTGACCCTCCCTTTACGAGAGAAGATCCCACATTATACCTGGCCTCTTCTAGGGTGAAAAAAATGAATGTATCTTTCACTGCTTCCGTGGATGTAGCTTCCTCCATCTTCTCAAGGACTACCGTGGTCCCCATCTCAGAAATCTGTACATCAGAAACCTTGGCCTTTGACTCCTCGGCCACCTTTCTTTTTTTCTGACCAAAAGATTTATTTTCCCTATCCACAACAATAGGCCTCCATTGCATAGCATCACCCTCTGTCGTTCCTACATGCTTTTTCTATTCATTTTTGCCACTTGGTCTTGATGGTGCATTTTTCTTCACACAAAGGTGTAGCAACTAGGATGATCCACCACACCTGAGTACCACCTTCTCATGGAACGGCCCCCCATGCTTCAAATGCATGTCAACCTTCACAGAACTACCATCCCCTTTCTCCATACCCACCTTCACATTCTCTTTTCAAGGAGGCAAATCCTACAACAATACTCGACACCATAGAATATGAGCGCAAATGCAAAGGCACCCTAGAGATTTCCACAACGCCATCATAATAAAAAAACTTTTATAGAGGCTGCTCGTTCAAAGCACCATCAAACGGCGAAACAAGATGCCAAATCACCGAAATCAAACCCAACGACGAAGATATGAATTTCAATGAATCCTGTTTACGAGGCGAAATCAGGTTTTAAAATCAATGCATCGTAGTATAGGTCGAAATCGCTCGAAAACAAGTAGATTTTATTACTCGAAGTTTTAAGTCCGAGGTCGAACACGGGGAGCAAATTGGGGTTTAGAAATCAAGAGCACAACTTCTACGAAATTAAATATAATATGCAATGAAAACTGGAGTTGTAATGCAAAAATATAAGCACAGGAGAATAAAGAAGTCAATGTATGAAGACAAGCACAAAAAAATGGACGTCTAATTTGTGAAGCAGACATCTTAAACTTATGGGTGCTACAGTGCTTCTTCTCTTTTTCTCTTCTCTGATCTGAAGCTCCTGTTCTTCTCTGGCTGCTTCCTTCCTTCTTCTTTCTTTCTTTTCTTCTGTTCTCGTGCCTGTGCCATAGCCTTTCTTTGCTTCTTCTTCTTCCTTCTCTTTCTTTCTCTGGCGGCTCCTCTTTCTTCTACCTTCAGTTCCTTCTCCTTCTCTTTCTTCTTCAGCCTTTCAGCCTCTCTGACTTTAGCTTCTTCCTCTTCAGCCTTGCCTTCTCCTTCCTTAGCTCTCTCTGGCCTCCACCTTCTTCTTCCTTGGCTTCTTCTTCTTCTCCTTTCATGCAAGAGAAGAACCTACCCCTACCTGCGTGCGTTATCTCTTCCTCTTTCTCTCTTAGGCTCGCTCTCCCAGAGCCACCATCTCGGGTAATCGGGTCCGGTACGCACCCGGGACCAGGCCCACCGGCGTGTGGTGGTGGGTGAGGAGTGTAGGGTCGGGTATACGGGTCAAGCCAGGTCCGTGGAGGCAAGGTCACGAATAAGGCTGATGAGAACCTCATCATGAGCCATAACTAGCTCATTTTGACCTAATACAAAGGATAAAAGCTCCTACATATCTCAAGGAAAGGCTTAACTCAGAGAATCCTGAGTTTGAGAAGAAAACAAGTCATAAGGGGTAAAAATGCAATTTTACCAGTATAATCTGCATACAGGGTAATTCAGGGCCCAAACATAGGTCAAAGCAGCTTAATAAGAATAAGAGTGGGATGAAATGATCTAGCAAGGGCTACAGCAATTCCAAGAAACTAAATGATAATCTGTAACCCTAAAATAACCCACTTCAATTCACAAGGTTCGAGGCAAAGTAAAAATAGAATAAACCCCCTAAAATTCATATAAAAATAATCTTTAGGGTTTAGAACCTTCAATTTGGCCTTCAGAACCCATTTTGACCTACATTGAGAACCATGCCCAATTAATAACTTAATTTGGGTTTTTGCGTAAATTGACCGGTCAAACAAGGTTTAATATAGAAATGAAATTCACCATCAGATTCCTTAGGTCCTAATTAGTCATGTATAAAAACTTGAGCCTAAGAAGAAACCTCCTTGACCGACTTTACACTTTGGTCCTCATATATTTACTCTTTGGCCCTCAACTTTTGAACCCTCACATTTTGGCCCCTAACTCTCCTTCGTTCTTTGCGATCAGGTCCCCCCTGCAAAACCTGCCAGCACCATGCTCCGGCGACCTTGCGCGGAGCATGGCGCCGCGCAGGGTGAGGTGGGGGACCTGACAAGTAAACTGGGGGTGCCCTGCGTCGTCAGCCGTCGCAGGGACACCCCCCTGGTCATTGTAACCCACCATACCGGCCGTGCGAACGCACGGACGGTATGGGTTCTTGTTTCCGGCCATCCTCCGGCGAGGGAGACACGTCGTCTCCCTCCGCCTTCCTCTCTGTTTGATCCCTATAAATACCCCCCGTTGCTCCACCGACCGGGGCAGCTCGGGTCTGACGGAGAAAACCCCCAACTTTCTTCTCCTCTCCCTCCGACAGACGCCCACCAGCTCCGGCGGTTCCTCCTCCTCCTCCTCTTCGCTCTGCCGCAATACCAGCAGCAGAGACCTCCTCCCCTGCTCTTCCTGCGCCACGCCGTACCCAGCTGGCGCCTCTCCAGCCCTCTGCTCGCCGCCGCCCCTTCCCCTGGGCATCTTCTTCTCCGGCGACAGTCGATACGACTGTCGCCCTGCCCCGGCCCCTTTCGTCTCCGTAGCTAGGTCAGAACTCCTCCCCATCTCCCCCTCTTTCTTTTCCTCACTGTCTTTTATTTGATTAAACCCTCGACCGCTCCTGTTCACCCTCACCTTCTCCGCCTCCGGCCATCCTCCGGCGAGCCGCTCCCATCACCTCAGCCACCCACACGGCTCGCCGACCACCGCAGGACCTCCGCCTCCTCACCCTGATCAACCCCCGCCCTGCCACTTCCCCCACATCACCCTCTGCAACCCCACCGAACAAACCCATCCTCCGACCCACAGTCCGACCTAGGGCAGCCCTTGCACGCCGCCCCACGCCTCGCCACCACCCACACGAGCTTCGCCGCACCCTGGCGAAGCTCCCGGCACTTTCTGATTAGGCCGAGAGGCCGTTTTGTTGTGAACAGGCCACCCGACCTCCGCCGCAATTGCCGTGCAGAAGGAACTGCTTCCGCCTGCAGCTACAGGCGCGCCACGCTCAGCGCCACGCCCAGATTCAACTCCCAGGCCTTGCGAGGCGTTTCGACAAAACACCAGGCTCGCAGCTAAGGCAGAAGGCTTCGCGTGACGCCGCGATCTCCCGCTGATTTCCCCGCTGCGGGCGCGCAATTGAGGTGGGACATTTAGTCCCACCTCGGAAAAGCCTGAAGAGGCACAGCGATATAAGATGCAAAAGTGCTGGAGGCTTACTGCCTCAACACACGGGGTGAGGTCCCCTTCACCCGCCCGGTTACCCGGTCTCGTCCGCGCTCACGCCCCGCGGACCTGACCCGACCCGACTTAAGACTGACCTGCACTCCTCGCCCACCACGCACGCCGGTGGGCCTGGACCCGGGCGCGACCCGAACCCGATTACCCGGCAGCTCTGGGAGAGCTTTCCCAAGAGTGGTTTCAGAGAGAGAGAGACGCGGGGGGGGAGGGTAGAGTAGGTTTTGCCTCTGACGAAAAACTCTGAAGTGTGCAGGCACAGGTGAAGAAGAAGAACCGCGGAAGAAGAAGGAAGCTGAGGGAGACACTGTAGCAACAGGCAGTTTAAGTCGTCTGATTTGGAAATCAGACGACGGCCTGAAGGGAAAAGAAGAAAGAAGGAGGGGTGACGTCCCTGGCTGAAAAAGAAAAGAAGAAGAAGGAGATCTGAAGAAAGAAAGAAGAGCATCACCTCTGCAGAAGAAGAAAAAGAGAAGGAGATCTGAAGAAAGAAAGAAGAGCATCACCTCTGCAGAACAAAGAAGAAGAAGGAGATCTGAAGAAAGAAAGAAAGAAGAACATCACGAGGAGAAAACAAAGAGAACAACAAATTCTTTCCCTCTCTCTTTCTTTATTTTTTGTAAAAGAAACATGTATATCTCTAGAATACAACTTGCTCCCTGAGTTCGACCTCGGGAACTCTTTTATTTTCCGAGTAAAAAAATTTATATATTTGAAATGTTGGTAATAACTGGCTATACTACAACGTTATAACAATAAAACCCGGTTGTCCCAACCTCTTCAATCATTTTGGCGCCGTTGCCGGGGAGCAACGGCTATTCTAGAGGTAAACATTCCTGTTTCTTTTTAATAAATCTCCTCTCTTTTGTGCAGAAAACTACAGGAAATCAAGAAGACAAGCAACCGCACAACAACCACTCCAAGGACAGGTAAATTTTTCCTCTCGCTATTAACCCCTAAACTCTAAAGAGGAAGAAAAGAAAAGAACAAGCAATATAGGGCTAACCTGTCTTCCATACTTAGTAACCATAAAGAGTTGCATGTTTTCAACTCATTAGTCCTGCACACTATTAAGGGTATTTAAGGGCTAACACATTCTTGCTTGAGCCCTAATTACCCAACAAAGAACTAACTGGACCAAGTAGAGCCAACGTAAGATTCAACATTAGGGTTTTAGAGACACACTACTTAAATCAAGAATGGAGAAAAACCCAATGAAGTGTGCCCAAACCCTTGTCTGAAAATACCTATTCAAAGAAAACCTAAAACAATTGGCTCTCTAAACACTTGAACCCTAAAAGACAAGACCTAAAAGCTCTCAAATAAAACAAGTTGACCCCTTGGGTCAACCAACCTTAAATTAGGTCACTCTTTGCACTTAAAAGACTAAAGTTCAAGTGAAATCTTAAGCACCCTGATCTTAAAATAAAAAAATGGTAGACTTAAGAGGTCAAGATCCCCATTCTGGTCTACCTGGAATCTCAGTGACAAGAGAGGTCGGGTGGGGGAAACCCTGTAACCCGTGGGGACGCTCTACCGTGTAGGGGTCTTCGCGGGACTCTCCCTCTCTGGCTGCCCAGGTAATTCTCAGGTGGACGATCTTTCTGATCAAAGGGTCCATCTGCCCCGAACCTCTATAGTCACCCAACAATTTTTGGGTGTCTTGATTGGGTCCAGCACCTGCTTATCTCATCCAGCCCTTCAGTATTTTTCAGGAGGTCCTTGAAACCTCCTATAGAAATTCACTCTCCCCGAGGCTAAGCCTCGGCTCCTTTGTTTTTGCAGAAATCATTCACATAGCCCCTCTTTCCTCTGATTCTGAACAAAATCCCCTTCTTCCATCTTGATTCAAACTTTGATTCTATATCTTGATTCCACCACCTGATTCGAAGATGCAGCCTAATTACCTAGCAAGACTACCATGTAAAAAACCTGAATATCTGAGATCCATGAAAAATAAGATGATTGAGGATGCCCTTGAATTCTATGAAATCAAATATAAACCCTCAACACCAATAGAAAACATTCAGGTTGATGTCCCAACAACCACAGCTTTCATCATAAACTGTGCCCAAATTCTTTTGACAGAAGTTACAAAAGGATCAACCCGAGATATGCTCATGACAGGATACATTGAGATAGAAAAATTACACCAATCTGAATACCTTCAATGCTTGACAAATCCTGTACTTTGGGAACAACACCAAGATGCCCTTACAAAACGGGTAGAAATGATGAAATCAGTAGAACAAATTATCAACCAAAAATACCCGTATATACCAGAAACAGAGGATGAACCATCTTGGAACAGTATTAAGGAACAATCCAGTTTCCCAGATCTCGGGACTGAGGCACAAAGTGGTTGTGGAATCCCAACCCAGATAGAAGACAATGTTGAATTAGGTTGGGATATTGCAGGAGAACACAATGATGAGCCAAACTTAGACCATGAATTGCCAAGCCTAGAATTTCAAAACTCCTGCAATAATGAGATCAGAACTGAACCTTCTGAGGGTATAAATTCCGCCCCTTATTTTGATAAGGTGGCCCTCGAAGGTTATTCGGACTTAGGTTCTAATAATTCTACCCACATCCTAAGCCTAGAACCTAGATCTGAAACTTATTGGGAAGATTATGAGACCCCTTATGAGAAAGATCAAATTTTTACAGAATATGATTCCGGGCCTCTATTTGATGAATATCCCTCTCCAACATCCTCAGGAAATCTGATCGATTTTTCAGAAAACATGCCAATTTATGATACAGAAACTGAGGAGTTGGATGAGCAAGGTTTTAATGGGGTCTATCCTACCAGCTTCGAGCTTGAACAGAACACCTTTTTGAGCCCAGAATTGACATATAGGCTAGAACCCAGTCAGGCTGCTGATTCCACATTTGATGATTTTTGCTGTGGTGGAATTCATGATCATGAATCTCATTTTCGCCAACTCTCTGACAATTTCAAATCTGACTATAATTGCGGAGAGATTCCCCTTCCTGAACACGCCAGGCCTATCTACGACCTCAGTTCTCATGACTCTAACTCCGACTCTGAGGTCCTGATTCCCGAGATCACCAATAACACAGAATCATTCCTTTTCGATCCTCAGGAACCAAAAACAGAAAATGCCAAGAGTGATTGCAACCAAGAATCCAAATTTTTTCTCGAATCCGATTCCTTTCATCCTACAAACACTCTTCCGGCATTTGATAGTTACCCAGAGGACTCTCTACAGAAAACCACCTATCATCTGTTTCTAGAAGAGCCCTCGTACACAATGGCCACCTTGTCCGCACACACAGAACGGATCAAAACCTCTCCCAAACCCCGACCCGCAACCGGACTCAATTTCTATTCAGATTCACCTCTCACCGAGCCGATTGCATTTCCACATCGGGTTTCGAACATTGATCAGACTACATACCATGCTCTATCATTCTCTGATCACCCCTGTAGGGTTTCCGTGTCATTCATTGATTATTCTACGGGTCCCTACTCTGACCAGGCTGATTCGACTCAGCCAAACCCTGCGTTTACACTTCCACATCTATCTGAGCTTCATAGTTTATGGTGGGTTCCACACTTTTTTATCCATATCTATCAACCCACCAGATTGATTGGGTTTGGGCTGCATCATCAGCCTGTTGATCTGAACAAGCACCTGGTTGGACCAACCAGGCTCTTAATCAAGGTGCTTGTCTTACAAAACTCTACTGATTTGACCATCCCCTCTCCATCGCATTTCCCGCTTGGCTGAAGGCATCAAATTTAGCGCTCAACGGGAGGCAGCCCGTCATTCTCTTTGAAAACCTGAAACTTGTTCTGACAGCTTTTTGCACTTGAAGTTCACACTTTAGGGCAGCCAACTCCACCTCAGGTGCTTGCATCTGAGATTCATCAAAACAGCTATCCTAATGTATGAACTTAGTTGAATAAAAACCCCTACGTTACAATGAGGACATTGCAAATCTTAGGCATGGGGGGGTATGAAAGTGCAAAACTTGTAAGAAAAGGTTTCAAACAAAAAAATTCACATATGCCAAAAACACCAAAGGCGGTGAGAGGGTGAGTGGGACCTCACCCCGTGGTCAGGAGGCGATAAGCCTACTGCACTTTTTCACTTTATTCG
This sequence comes from Thalassia testudinum, assembly GCA_037157565.1. Lineage (NCBI taxonomy): Eukaryota > Viridiplantae > Streptophyta > Magnoliopsida > Alismatales > Hydrocharitaceae > Thalassia > Thalassia testudinum. The sequence continues at coordinate 62,994,623 of JAZHRO010000024.1, forward strand.
GCTGCAGCGCTTCAAGATTTTCTGAGGTGGGACTATCCTCCCACCTCCCTTCGCGTGCGTCCATAGCAAGCAATGTTGCTTGATTGCAGCTGCTACTTCTGCCTTCAATGCCAATTGGTTGCCTGGATCTGTGCACGAGGGGAGTCCGCGCAACCTGGGGCTATGCACCTGGAGCAGGGAGACCTGGAGGGAGCTTGCAAGCAAGCTGCTTGCATTCGTTAATGGCGACAGACCTCCAAATCTGCTAATACGCAAAATGGCCTCGCGGCCTTTTCAAAAAGCTCAGAAAGCTTCGTCGAGATATGGCGAATGTGTTGCGGGGGTCGGTGTGGTGTGGGGCTGTCGGAGTGTGCGTGAGAGTGGGTGTGTTCGGGGGGTGTTTTGGGGGCGTGGTGTGGTGAGTGGAGTGAGGGTTTATGTTCAGTGGAGTGTTGCGAAGCTTATAGGGTGGTTGGCGAGGCGGATGGAGGTGTGGAGCGGTGGGGACGCCTCGCCGGGTCTGGCCGGAGTTGGAAGGGGTAATGGTGATTGCATGCGTCGAGGGGCATTTTCAAGAAATAAAGAGGGAAAAGGGATTAGAAAGGAAAGTGGACTTAGCTGGATGTAGAGAGATGAAGGGGGAGGCAGAGATGGCGGCCAGCTCGTATTGCTGTCGTCGAAGATGAAACACTCATTGGGGGGAGGACGATGATGATTAAGGGGTTGTAGAGGCATCGGCGGGTGCAGCACGACGCAGATGAATAGGAGGAAGAGGACTCGACCACTGGTATTGTGGCTAAGCGATGAGGGAGAGAGAGGGAGGTTGCTGGAGCTTACTAAGCCATTGGCCGGAGGGGGAAGAGAAGAAATTGAGGGATTCTCTGGCCAATTTCAAGCGTGGGAGATGCGGGGTGACTTGGGTTTGCTTATATAGGCCTTGGAGGTAGGATTTGTGCTTGGAAGCCAAGATTCCAAGCATGGCAAGGTCGTCGGAGATGGAAATTAGAAGGAGACACGAATCTCTCATGCATTTGCATGAGAGATTTGGTACCAAATAGAACCTTGAATTATGTTCAAACTGGAGGAAATTTATCAGAGAATCTCCCTTTCAATTTTAAGGGGATTCTCTGAGAAATCAGAGAGATTTTGCCCTCGAATTCTCGCCGGAGTAGGATTCCTTCCGCTATAATGGAGGAGGGACCTAATTGCAAAGAACGAAGACAAAAATAGGGGGTTTCTGCAGAGGCTTTCAAAAGGTAGAGGTAGAAATGTTATTGGGCTGTACGTGTTTGCAAAGTAGGTCAAGATGAATACCTCTTAAGTCCAAATTTTGGTACAAACCTAATTTGAACTTAAGGAATCCAATGGTGAAGTTGGATTTTGGGTTTAACCACGTTTGACTGGGCAATTTACGTAAAAATTCAATTTAGGGTAAATATTTGACTGAGACCCCAATTTAGGTCAAAATAGGTTCCAACGGTCAAATTGAAGGTTCTAAACCCTAGAGAATATTTTTTCATGATTTTTAGACGATTTAGGTGAATTTCATCCAGACCAAAACCTTGTTAAATCAAGTGGATCTATTTTTTGATTACAAGAAGTCATTTAATTCCTATAATTCACATGAATCCTTTTCTGTTTGAACCAACCCACTTTTTGTCTTGTTAAGACCATTTTACCTGTGTTTATCCCATGAGAAATCCCGTTGTTGTACTACAATGGTAAAATTATAGTTTTACGCCTTGTTTCTTACTTCCTTCTCAGAGTGATTATTCAGTGAATTAGGATCTCCAGTTGGTTATGTAGGAGCTTTTATTCTCTTTTCTGTGTCAAAAAGAGCTAATTAGGGCTCATGATGGTGTTCCCATCATACCCCCATGCCTAGCTTTTGCTAGTCCTTTAGCAAAATTTTATGGTTTTAACTTCTGTTCTAGACCATGAGTTCCTTGATGTTCAAAAATTATGATGAGTGCTTTTTTTTCTTCTTGATTAGGTTAGAATGCTGATAGTAGGCCTAGGGGTACTCAAGTACCAACCAAGATCTGGACCTGACTAGCTCTAGCCTCAGTCCTCCACGAAGGATTTTAAGGCCCATAGGAACTATCCTAAGGTTCGTTGGACTTCGCGATTAAAGCACCTGTGCTTGTAACATATTTTTGCCTCGATTTAGTTTGCAGTATGTTTTTTGTAAGAGAGATAGAGGATTTTCTTTGTTTGGAGAGTTTTCACTTTCTTTTCTTTTTACTTCTAGCTTCGAATTGGCTTCTCAACACAGTCTGCATTCGATTCCTCGTTCCCATCATCAATCCTCGAAAGGTCCCTGACAATCGATGCTTCGTAATAGCACCGCCCATGACAACCCCAGAACCCTGGCTTTCGAGATTTTGAGATAATCCTACCCAAGGCATTTTGTAGCTAAATCCAGACCCTGGCAATTGACATTTCGTGATAATGTTGGCCATGGCATCTAAACCAGCAAAGGGTGCTTACATGCCCCCAGTAAGATATGTAAATGTCCTAGGAGACAAGCACCAAGGAGACGATATGTTATTGCTTATCTTCGAGGGGAATTTCCTACCTCTCCGCACTGGGAACTCGTCTAAATCAACTTGTGTTGATCGATTTCTCCTAATCTAGGTGACTTTTTCAGAACACTTAAATGCTTTTGTGTGATTTTGATAATTATGCGCACTGAACTAGACTGTGTGTGGATTGGGGTGCTTAGGTTACCGAGTCCCGCAAACCAGAGGTCAGCTAACGAGACCAAATACTCCCTAAGCCTTAGACCTAATACTTGAGCTTCGCATTTTCCCCAACCTCTTGAGGACTATCCAGATCTTAGCGGATACTTGAATTTTTAAGCCTAAGAGTCTAGCCAAGGAGGCTTAAGATCAGCATTCCTACTAATCTCTTTTGTGTCTCATTAACAATTTTTTCCTTTCATTTTCTTTTTCTTGATATGGTCTAGAACCTAGTTAATCCCTTAATTTCTTACTAATGACTATCTCTTCTTTTTTTCTTTTCATCTTGTGCTCCTTTTTTGACATTTTTTACTTTTCCCCTTTTTCTCCTCATGATTTGTATGGCCTCAAAATTTTTTCTTCCCTCATAATTTTTTTGTTCTTTTTCAAGATTTTTTCATTTTTTTGGTGTTTTTGTGATATGTGATTTTTTTGTTGAAACCTTTTCTTGTGAGATGAGTTTTCATGGTGTTTTGCACTTTCATACCCCCCCATGCCTACGATTTGCAATGTCCCCATTGTAAATTAGGTGGGTTCGAGTTCGGCTTAGATCATTCATTAGAACAGGTTTTGGCTGGGCGAACGGGTCGAGGTGACTGTTGCGAATGATTTCAAAACTTAAGTACAGGTACCTGAGGTGGGGTTGGTTGTTCTAATGGATGAACCCTAAAGTGTAATATGAATTCAGCGTAGGAATGTTAGGAAAGGTTTCGGGTTTTTCAAAAATGACGAGTTGCCTCCCGTTAAGCACTGAGTTTTATGCCATTAGCTGGGCGCAATGAGCTCAGGGAGAATGGAGGGTAAAGGATATCTCAGTCAAATTTGTATCGGTCAAGTCAATGAACGGTTTGAGTCTCTGACCGTTCATGAAAAAAGGTTCTGAATCGTGGCTGAGTGGAATGATCTCAATGGCTCCATTTCCAAAGATTCGTCGGACGAGGTAGGGTCCGATCCATTTTGATCGTAGTTTTCCTGGGAACAATTTAAGCTTGGCATCAAAGAGTATGACTTTTTGACCAGGGTGGAAGATCTTTCTGGATATGTGCTTGTCGTGAAAGGCCTTAGCCTGCTTTTTGTAAATTTGTGAGTTCTCATACGCATCGTGGTGTAATTCATCGATCTCGCTCATTTGAAGCTTTTTGTGGGTTCCTGCCTTAGAAAGATCTAGGTTGCAGTTTCGTACTGCCCAATAGGCTTTGTGCTCCAATTCTACGGGGAGGTGACATGCCTTCTGATGAGTCCATTTTAATGGACTAATATTACGCCTAAGTAACTTTAATTGTATCTTTTAGGTTTGTTAATAACTACATTAAGTTATAGAATGTTTACATGCATCATGATTTAGGTTTACATCTATTCTATAACTTAATATGTAATGATTTTATGTTATTTTTATGTGTAGGAAAAATATTTGGCAAAAGAATAAGGAGGGGAGGGTAAATTACCCTTTCAAACAACCGGCGACTGTTCTTTTCCCCATCCTCCGGGCACCCTCAATAGCCGCCGGCCAAAAATAACTAAGGGATTTGAAAATCCCTTAACTCACGCACGCGCAAAGGAGAGGAGTTAAAGAGGAGGCGGAGAAAGGGGAGGAAGATCATCATCTAGAAACGGTGTAACCCGTGTGCACTGTGCACCAAGCCTGCACCTGCCATAACCACACCGCCCCACTCGCTCCCGCAAGGTGCTTCCTCCTTCCAGTGCTTAGTGCTCCCCGCAGGCACCGCATGCCAAGCACCACCAGCGCTCCCCTCCCACGCTGCAGGCGCTCGTGCCATCACCTCTGCCTGCTCCGGCCCTCCTGCAGGCGGTAGCATCGCGCCACTAGTGCTCCCTGCAGGTGCTGCGCGCTCACCGGTCATTGCAGCACAGCGCCCCCCCTTCGCAGGCGCTGCACGCCAAGCATTGTAGGCACGCGCCTTCACTCGCAGGACCTGTTCATTCGTAGCACCAAGCGCCTGCACTCGTAGGCGCTGCGTCTCCCTCACCAAGCAGCCTGCAGGCTCCCGCACAACGCCCCTACTGCAGGCGCACCTCCATCACCCCCGCAGGCACCTTCTCCCACCTGCAGAAGCTACCACCGCAGGCGTTAGCGCCCCTCCAGCGTCACCTCAAGCCAGCGCCCCTCTCCAGCGCCTAGCGTTCCCCGCAGGCACCGCGCCCGCACCTCCAGTGCTGCACGCAATGCCACCGCCACGCCCCCGCAGGTCCACCTCTAGTGCCTCCTCAGGTGTTCTTCTCCTTCACCGGCCAGCCACCTCTAGCCATCTCCATCGATGCCACGACCTCCATCGGATAGGCCTCGTCTTCGCCAACCTCCCTAGTGCGTTAACAGCCTCGCCGACGATCCTCCCCGCATGCAAGCAAGATAGAGAGCAAATGCTCTGTTTTGAGGGAGATTAAAAATTACATTTGCTGCCATTGCCACCAAAAATTAATTTTCATTTATGATTATTTTATTATGGTAAAATTGCGAATGCACACTCATGCTTTCTGGTAATTTCATGTTATTGATATTCACCTATTTTAAGATTGGTTTTGGGCTTAACATGTGCACCAATTTTCTCTAGTATATGTCAATTGAAAATTACATAAAATCATCATATATTTATTAAAGATTTCAGTGAGGGAAAATTGCACATATACCCTTATCTTTTTGAGTTATTGTGAATCTTCTTTCCATCGCATTTTATGTCTGATTTGACTAGGGATTTCGCACTTAACCGAAAGAATATGAAATAATCAAGAGTTTATTGCATAATTGCCTCCCTGTGGACACGACTCGCTCTTCTGTGAGTGGTTATTTTTATTGTTGATTAGTCAATTTTTCCACCACTTAAATACTACAATGCATAGTGGAAAGTCGACTCGTCACCTTCCCGTACACCAATCTGAAGGGAGATATACCTAATTGGGTTTTGTGGGTGGTCCTATAAGCCCACAAAGCTTCTGGAAGTCGGGATGACCAATCCTTCCTATCAAGTCGAACAGTAACCTTGAGGATTTTCTTGATCTCCCGATTTGATAACTCAGCTAGACCATTAGTTTGGGGTTGGTAAGGAGTAGAGATTCGGTGTGACACCCCGTATTTGGTCATCAGCGACCTGAATAGAGCGTTAGTGAAATGGGTCCTTCCGTCAGAAATAATAGCACGTGGAATCCCGAACTGTGAAAAATGTTCTAATGAATGAATTTTATAACCACTTTATGATCATTGGTTCGGGTCAGGATGGCTTCGATCCATTTGGACACGTAGTCAACAGTGAGTAGAATGTACTTGAAGCCTTTCGAAACAGGGAAGGGTCCCATAAAATCAATCCCCCATATGTCAAAGATTTCGCATACAAGGATCGACTGCAAGAGCATCATATCACGATGACTCATTGTTCGTCACGCTTTTGTGCGGTTTGTTAAAAGATAATATCGTGTTGTAGTATAGCCGCGAAAGCGTTCAAAACAAATAAAGATTTTTATTACTCGAAAACCGGAGTATTCGAGGTCGAACACAAGGAGCAATCTCAGTACTTTGGAAAACCCAAGAATACAACTGTTACATGCAAATATAATTGATTCAAAGAGTTTTTAGAAAAAGTAGAATTAGACGTCTGATTTATGTATCAGACGTCTTAAATGTGATCTTTCTTCCTTTCTTCCTTCTTCTCCTTTCTGCTTCTGTATCTTTCCTTCTGCTTTGCCGTTCCGATCTCTTTGCAATCTGCCCTTGTCCTTCTTCTTCTTCTCTGCGAAGACTTCTAATCTTTCTGTTTTCCTTCTCCTGCGAAGGCTTCTTTCTTCTTCTTCTGTCTTCTTCTTTGGCTTGCTTTTCCTTCTTCTGCAGCGGCCAAGTCCTTCTCCTGCGAACAGGAGCAAAACCTAACCCTTCTCCCGCTACCCGCACGTCTCTCTCTCTCAAGCAATTCACTCAGAGCCGCTCTCCCAGAGCCACAAGCATTAATCGGGTCGGATCGTACCCGGGACCAGGCGCACCTGAAGGTGGTGTGATGCGCGAGGAGTGCGTAGGTCTAGGTCGTGTCGGATCCGCCAAGTCCGCGTGGTCAGGCCGCGGACGAGGCGGGTGGGGTCAGTGAGGGACCTCACCCCTGTGCTTTCGAGGCAGTAAAGCTATATCACAAAAACTCTTTATACCATACCTGTGCCTTGAGATTCCACGATGTGGGACTAAACGTTCCGCCCTTCCTTTGCGCGCGCCCGCAGACTCTCGTGTGCAATTGCCCACGCTGAAGGCCCTGCTGGTGCTCCCTGCTGAACTCAGTCACTTCGCGACACTTGCGAGAGCCAGCTGCACCTGCCGCCTGGGAAGCCTGACGCCTGCTGCTGCTCCAAGCTTCCTGCTGCTTCGGCTGTTAATGGCGGCCGGGGCGTTCACCTGAGATTCCACAGAACGGCCTATTGGCCCAATCAGAATAGCTGGAAACCTTCGCCGCAGCACGACGAAGGCGGTGGGTGATGCTGCAGGTTGTCGGTCGGCCTAGGCGTGCGCGCCTAGGTCAACCTGTGGCCGGAGATGGTGGGTTGTTCGGGGGGTAGTTATGGAGGTCTGGAGTGGCAGTTGTGGGGTGGAGCGAGTTCCTGGTGGTGAGGCGGAGCTCACGAGGTGATTGGCGAGCCGTGTGGAGTGGCAGAGTGGTGTGGGCGGCTCGCCGGAGTGCGGTCGGAGGCGAGGAAGATGAAGGCGGTTAGGTACTGTCGAGGGGTAATCAAGTAAAATAGTTGGGGGAAAAGAGAGAGGAGAGGATGGAGAACGTATCTGGGGTTGTCTGGAGGGAAGGGAGGCGGCGGAGAAGACGGCTCGTAACTGCCGTCGTCGGGGAAGAAAGACCCTGAGGGAGGAAGCAGCGATGAAGACGAGGTCAGAAGTGCGTGCGCGGGGTACAGCGCGACGCGGGAGATAGCGGCGGAGAGGACTCTGCTGCTGGTATGGCAGCAGAGCGACGAGAAGGAGGGAAGGAGGTCGCCGGAGCTTGTGGGTCGTTTGGCCGGAGATGGGAGAGGGAGGAATTTGGAAGGGATCTCCGTCAAAATCAAGCTTAGCCTGTTCGGCCGGAGTTGTGGGTTCTTATATAGGCGCTGGACTGGGTGTGCAGGGCGTGAAGGGCACGTAATTGCCTGAAGTTGGTCGCCGGAGATGGAAAGGAGTTAGGATACCCAAATCTCCCGTGCGTTCGCACGAGAGATTGGGTTCACACCAGCAATTGTAATTGACTTTATAAGGAAGGGAATTCCTCAGAGAATCCTCCTTCCATTTCTGGGAGGGAATCTCTGAGGGATTAGAGAGCAATCCCTCTCCGAACCTCGCCGAAGCTCGGTTCTGCCCTAGCAATGGCGGCAGGACCGGTTTGCAAAGGAGGCGAAGAACCTAGGGGGTTCTCTGCAACGGTATTCAAAAGATAGGGACCAATTTGTGATTTGGGTGTACTAAATTGCAAAGTAGGTCAAGATGACCCCTCATTAGGTCCAAATTTTGGTACAAACCTAATTTGGACCTAAGGAATCCAATGGCGAAGTTAGATTTCAGGTTTGACCTCGTTTGACTGGACATTTTACGTAAAAACCCAAATTAGGTTAATTGAAGAGCTAGGACCCTAATCTAGGTCAAACTAGGTTCCAAAGGCCAAATTAAGTGTTCTAAACCCTAGAGTATGTTTTTCCATGATTTATAGAGGGTTTACTTGCTTTTTGTTCTGACCGGAACCTTGTTAATTTAAGAGGGTCTGTTTTAGGGTTACCAAGTGTCATTTAGTTCTTAGATTGCACATGAACCCATTTCTGATTGACTCAACCCACTTTTTATCTCATTTATACCATTTGACCTATGTTTTGCCTCTGAGAAATCCTGTTTACGTACTGCAATGGTAAAATTGCAGTTTTAACCTTTATTTCATGTTTTCTTCTCAGAGCACTTGTTCCTTCAGTTAGGCCTTCTTCTAGGTTATGTAGGAGCTTTTATCTTCTTTATTGGGTCAAAATGAGCTAGTTATGGCTCATGATGAGGCTCTCATCACTCATCTTGCCTAAGGTCTGGCAACGAGTGCATGTCCTACAGTGATTGTATGCGTCTTTGAAAATCATGGGCCAATAGAAGCCACACTGGAGGACTTTTCCTGTGGTTTAATGACCTGAAAAATGTCCACCGCATGCCTGGTCATGGCAGAAAGACAATATGTCTTGAATTTCTGCTTCCGCGACACATCGTCGAATGATCTGATCAGCACCAATGCGGAAAAAATACGGGTCTTCCCAGAAGTAATACTTGGCACCGGAAAGAAATTTGTCCTTCTTGGCCTTCGGCCAATCAGATAGGATTTGATGTGATGCTAGGTAGTTTACTATATCAACAATCCATGGAAGCCCTGTATTGATAGTCAGAAGGTACTTATCAGGGAAATGTTCCATGATGGGTCCGGAAGGGTCGATGATTTCAGAAGGAAGGTGGGATAAGTGATCAACTACTACGTTCTGTTTTCCCGCTTTGTCACAAATCTCGAGGTCAAACTCTTGCAACAACAAGATCTAGCGGATTAATCGAGGTTTTGCATCCTTTGCAAGGAGATGCCTCACAGCTATGTGATCTGAGTAAATGATAACATGGGAACCCAGGAGATAAGATCTGAATTTTTCCAAGGCAAGTACTATGGCTAGAAGATCTTTCTCAGTAACTGTGTAGTTACGCTGAGCCTTGTCAAGTGTCTTGCTAGCGTAGTAGATGACCACGGGTTTCTTGTTAATTTTTTGCCCAAGTACCGCTCCTACAGGGAAATCAGATGCATCGCACATGATCTCAAAGGGTTGAGACTAATCAGAGGACTGTAGGATAGGGGCTTGGGTAACTCAATCACAGAGGATTTCAAATGCTTGATTGCATTCCTTGGAGATTTCGAAAGGTACATCCTTAGTAGCAGAGTGGTCAGGGGGTGCGTGATCTTCGAGAAATCAAGAATAAATTGCCGGTAAAAATCGAGGTGCCCCAGAAAAGATCGGATGTCCTTGATCGAGCTAGGCATAGGGAGTTTGGAAATCAAGTTCACCTTGGCTCAATCGACTTGGATGCCTTTTTCTGATATGAGATGTCCCAGGACAGTTCCTTCAGGCACCATGAAATGGCTCTTTCCCAGGAAAGAACCAGATTCACGTCAATGCACCGCCTGAGGATTTGGACCAAGTGCAGGAGCCAATCATCAAATGATTCTCCGAATACTGAAAAGTCATCCATGAAGACTTCCAGATAATCACCTACCATATCTGACAATATGGCAAGCATGCACCGCTGAAAAGTAGCGGGTGCATTGCAGAGACCGAACGACATCCTTCGGAACGCGTACGTCTTGAAGGGGAAGGTGAAAGTGGTCTTTTCTTGGTCCTCAGGATGGATTGCCACCTGGTTATAACCGAAGTACTCGTCCAAAAAGCAGAAGAACCTATTTCCCACTAGTTTCTCGAGGATCTGATCAATAAATGGTAGTGGGAAATGATCATTCTTTGTGGAGGAATTGAGTCTTTTGTAATCAATGCGGACTCTCCACGAGTTCGCTATATGGGTCGGTATGATTTCTCCGATTTCAGTCATGATCACGGTGAGTCTTGCCTTCTTTGGCACAACCTGGATTGGACTCACCCACCGACTATCGAAGATTGGGTAGATGATCCCTGCATCTAACCACTTGATGATCTCCTTTTTCACGACCTCCTGCAGATTAAGATTCAAACGTCTCTGCATTTCACGGGAAGGTCATGTGCCCTCTTCGGTGTAGATACGGTGTGTGCAGTAAGAGGGGCTGATACCAGTCAAATCATCGAGAGTCCATCCAATGGCTCTACTATGTTGTTGGAGAACAGTAATCAGACGGGATTCCTGGTCAAGTGTGAGTCTAGAGTTGATAATCACAGGAAATGTCTGATTGGAACCCAAAAAGATGTACTTTAGATGGTTCGGAAGAGGCTTGAGTTCCAGAACGGGGTTATTAGTAGCAACGGGTGGTTCAGGGTGTGTGTTAGGAGTAAGAGGAGTTATGGGTGTATCTAAGTCAGATTCGGACTCCTCTGATTGCGGGTTTTGACCATCTTGTGGTTGATCGGAAGTAATCAGATTGTCCTCAATATACGGTTTATCAACCATGACCTTGATATCACATATTTGTTCTATAACTCCGCAATTAATCCCTTGTTGGGCCTTAAAGATGTCAATCTTCAGTGTTTGGTTCCCGAATTTTAGTTCAATTTGGCCCTCCTTACAATTTATATTGGCTCTAGCAGTGGCCAGAAAGGGTCTCCTAAAATAATTGGTGTATCCCTTGGGTTTTCTGGAGCATCCATATCTAGGACTACAAAATCCACCGGGAAATAGAAATCCCGTACCCTCACGATGACATCCTTAAGAACTCCTTTCGGTGACTTAATAGATCGGTCAGCCAACTGCAATGTCACCTCTGTCGGTTTAAGCTCAGATTCCTCAAGGTGGTTAAGGAGGGATGTAGGTATTAAGTTTATGGAGGCTCCTAGATCTAATAAAGCTTTGTCAAATTGGGTATCACTAATGGTACTGGAAATCAGGGGAGTACCTAGGTCTGTTGCCTTAGGTTGGAGTTTGCTCAAAATTACAGAGCTGGCTTACTCTAATAGTATGATTGGACTCCTACTTTTGGTTTGCGACTTACGCTTGGGTGTACACACGTCTTTCAGAAATCATGCGTAAGCCGGTACATGGCGGATTGCATCCATCAAGTTGATGTTTGTATGGACCTGTTCAAAGAGCTTGACCAGATCCTCCTCAGGAGCTACGAGTTTGTTTGTCCTTTTTTCCTTGGTCAAGGCCTCGGGAAATGGAACCTTGGTTGGTTCCTCTAGAATAGGTCTAGGTTCTTGATCTGGGACAGGGGTGTCCTGGATAACTATCCTGGGGCTTGGGTTACTACCAGGCTGAAAGTGGCTTAGATAAGGTGGGTCTTGTGTTGCTTTACCACTACGGGTTGTTACAAAATTTAGTCCTGCCTGGTTTTGATTTGGAGTTGGTAAAATAGGTGGTTGTTGCTGAAATCCCGCATACGATGTTGAAGCTTCCATCCCGTCGGGTGATGGAGCAGGAGGGGCTTGATAAATCATGTGGGCTTTGTCCGGATTTGGGTTCATAACGTGCCTTTGGTTCAGCACGTTGTTTGAATTCGGCAGAGGTTGCGAAGGGAGTGTGCCAGGTTGGCGAGAATTCGCCATCTGGGCGAGTTGATTGTGAACCTCTATGATCTCATCCTTGTGCTGTTTTTGCATAGCTGCATTCATCTTCTGAATGTCAGCCAGAGTCTGAAGGATAAGAGTCATTTGATCTGTTTGGTTTGGCCTAGATTGATAACTGGGGTTGGGTTGAGGCTGAGGCGGCTGATATGGACGAGGAGCTTGTCAACGGGGTTGATAAGGTGGTCTTTGATTCTGATTATTTCCCGCCCACAGAAAGTTAGGATGATTCCGCCATCCAGGGTTATAGGTATTAGAGAATGGGTCATTCTGGATGGCGTTGAGGTCCTCGCAGGTCTGAGGAACCTCAGGAAAGTCAGAGTATGAGGGTTCAGAGTTCCCCCAACTAGAGTAGGTTGGATCAGAGTTTCCTCCTATCCAAGAGTCAGACGGGGGTGGATTCAGGTCCATCTCCTGAGAAGATCGGTGATAGATGTTATGCATAGCTTCCCTCCTAAGAGGGGACTGTGCAAATGGGTTTTGCGCAGAGGTGGCTTGCTGCAGATGTCGAGTTAGCTCATCCACCTTCTTCTCGAAGATAGAAACCTTGTCCAATCGACTGGCCATCAGTTCCAAGTCGACGGATGCGGACAGGCCCTGCATCTCGTGTGCTCCCCTTGGATTCGTCGATGTGCGGGCATTCGTCCGGTCGAATAAGCCCATGGAGTCATTATTGATGGAGTTCTCACACATATTCTCGAGAATCTCCCACACAGTGTCTTCATGTTGACCCATGATATTTCCTCTGCAGGTTGCATTGACGAATAAGCAGATGTCTTCACGGAGTCCCTGGTAAAAAGATTGAGCTTGTTCCCATTTAGGAACTTCGTGATGGGGGTACTTTCGCATGAGATCCAGGAAATGGTCCTATGCTTCATGAAGAGTTTCTCTAGATTGCTGGGTGAAGTGTGTGATCTGGTGTCTTAAGGCATTCGTCCGATCAACTAGGAAGAACTTTTTCAAGAATTTGGATTGCAGTTCAACCCATGTGTTGATTGGAAGTGTTTGAGTCTGATACCAGTGAGCTGTCTTGTCCATGAGAGAGAAGGAAAACATCTTCATAAGAAGAATATCCCAATTTTAGACATCTAATCCAAAGGTCTGGGCCAGATGTTTGAGTTATTTGATGTGCTGGAAGGGATCCTCAGAATTAAGCCCATGAAATTTTGGAATAGCATGAATCATGTTGGGCTTGTGTTTAGCATTAGGACCTCCAGCCGGGATTTGGACTTGAGGTTCGATCACCACCCTAGCAGGATTATAGTGATCTCGCATCATAGGATGCTGCGGTAGGTTTACAAAGGCTTGAAATAGATCATTCAGGTGCTGGAGTTGGTTTTCAAGATTGTTCTCTTCTTCTACTGGTTGTGCCATGATGAGGGAAGAAGGAGAATTGGGTTCTGATGAATCAGAGGAGATGTCTATGTGGTGGGGTTGCTGCACAAACATGGATGTCGAGGCTTGACCTCGGCAGGAGTGAATCACTAAAGGAGGTCTTAAGGACCTCCTACCGAACATGCACCGATAGTTTGGAAGAGATTTAGAATGTGCTGGACCCAATCAAGACACCCAAAAATTTGGATGACTATAAAGGTTCAAGGCGGATGATACCCCTTAGTTAGAAAGTTGTCCACCTGAGAAATACCTGGGCAACCAGAGAGGGAGAGTCCCGCAAGGACCCCTACATGGTAGAGTGTCCCCATGAGTTACAGGGTTTCCCCCACCTGACCTCTTTTGTCACTTAGGTTCCAGGTAGACCAGAATGGGGACTTTGCCCTCTTAAGTTTACCACTTTTATTTATGAGCAAAGGTGCTTAGGATTCCACTTGAACTTTAGATGTTTTGAGTGCAAAAGTGACCTAATTTCAAGGTTGGTTGACCCAACAAGAGGTCAACTTCACCTATTTGTCCTTTGAGAAGCTTTAGGTCCTTTCTTTTAGGATTCAAGTGAAATAAAGAGCTTGAATTTTAGGGTTTCTCTTGAATAAGTCATTTGAACCAAGGCTTAGGCACACCTCTTTTTGGATGTTGATTCTTTCTTAGAAAGATGTGTCTCTAAAACCCTAAATTGGAATCCTTAACTTGGCTCCAATTTTGATCCAATTTAGTTGCCAAAAATATGATATCTAGGGCTCAATCAAGAAGGTGGTAGCCCTAGTTACCTTAAATGGATGCACAAATCATTACTTGTTGTTGAAATCAAATCAGGCAACTTTGGTGACTTAGCTAAAGATGGAACGCAGGTAGCCCTAACTGATTTTATTTTATCTTTTTTTTCTAGAATGAGGGGCTTTAGAGAAAGGACTAATCAGAGATTACCTGCCCTGGGTGTGTTTGCTGTGCGGCCGTCTTCCTTGAAACCTTCTCCCCTGAAATAATCACAACAAAAGAGATATATCAAGTTAGTACCAAATCAGAAACTGTGATCAAGATTTCTAAATCGCTCGTTGCTCCCCGACAATGGCGCCAAAATGTTTACGAGGTGAAATCTGGTTTTAAAATCGATGCGTCATAGTATAGGTCGAAATCGTTCGAAAATAAATAGATTTTATTACTCGAAGTTTTAAGTCCGAGGTCGAATTCAAGGAGCAAATTGGGGTTTAGAAATCAAGAGCACAACTTCTACGAAATTAAATATAATATGCAATGAAAACTGAAGTTGTAATGCAAAAATATAAGCACAGGAGAATAAAGAAGTCAATGTATGAAGACAAGCACAAAAAATGGACGTCTAATTTGTGAAGCAGACATCTTAAACTTATGGGTGCTACAGTGCTTCTTCTCTTTTTCTCTTCTCTGATCTGAAGCTCCTGTTCTTCTCTGGCTGCTTCCTTCCTTCTTCTTTCTTTCTTTTCTTCTATTCTCGTGCCTGTGCCGTAGCCTTTCTTTGCTTCTTCTTCTTCCTTCTCTTTCTTTCTCTGGCGGCTCCTCTTTCTTCTACCTTCAGTTCCTTCTCCTTCTCTTTCTTCTTCAGCCCTTCAGCCTCTCTGACTTCAGCTTCTTCCTCTTCAGCCTTGCCTTCTCCTTCCTTAGCTCTCTCTGGCCTCCGCCTTCTTCTTCCTTGGCTTCTTCTTCTTCTCCTTTCCTGCAAGAGAAAAACCTACCCCTACTCGCGTGCGTTATCTCTTCCTCTTTCTCTCTTAGGCTTGCTCTCCCAGAGCCACCATCTCGAGTAATCGGGTCTGGTACGCACCTGGGACTAGGCCCATCGGCGTGTGGTGGTGGGTGAGGAGTGCAGGGTCGGGTATACGGGTCAAGCCAGGTTCGTGGAGGCAAGGTCACGGACAAGGCGGTGAGATGGTGAGTGGGACCTCATCCTGTGGTTAGGAGGCGATAACTTTTTCACTTTATTCGGCTACGGCGCTTCAAGATTTTCCGAGGTGGGACTATCCTCCCACCTCCCTTCGCGTGCGTCCACAGCAGGCAATGTTGCTTGATTGCAGCTGCTACTTCGGCCTTCAATGCCAATTGGTTGCCTGGATCTGTGCACGAGGGGAGTCCGCGCAACCTGGGTCTATGCACCTAGAGAAGGGAGACCTGGAGGGAGCTTGCAAGCAAGCTGCTTGCGTTTGTCAATGGCGGCAGACCTCCAAATCTGCTAACACGCAAAATGGCCTCGCGGCCTTGTCAAAAAGCTCAGAAAGCTTCGTCGAGATATGGCGAATGTGTTGCGGGGGTCGGTGTGGTGTGGGGCTGCCGGAGTGTGAGTGCCTAGGGCACCCTATGTGCGTGAGAGTGGGTGTGTTCGGGGGGTGTTTTGGGGGCGTGGCGTGGTGAGTGGAGAGAGGGTTTATGTTCAGTGGAGTGTTGCGAAGCTTATGGGGTGGTTGGCGAGGTGGATGGAGGTGTGGAGTGGTGGGGACGCCTCGCCGGAGGTCTGGCCGGAGTTGGAAGGGGTGATGGTGATTGCGTGCGTCGAGGGGCATTTTCAAGAAATAAAGAGGGAAAAGGGATTAGAAAGGAGAGAGGACTTAGCTGGATGTAGAGAGGTGAAAGGGGAGACAGAGATGGTGGCCGGCTCATATTGCCGTCGTCGGAGACGAAACACTCAGTAGGGGGAGGACGACGACGATGAAGGGGCTGCAGAGGCATCGGCGGGTGCGGTGCGACGCAGATGAATAGAAGGAGGACCCAACCGCTGATATTGTGGCTAGGCGACGAGGGAGAGAGAGGGAGGTGGCCGGAGCTTGCTGAGCCACTGGCCGGAGGGGGAAGAGACGAAATTGAGGGATTCTCTGGCCAATTTCAAGCATGGGAGATGCGGGGTGACATGGGTCTGCTTATATAGGCCCTGGAGGAAGGATTTTTGCTTGGAAGCCAAGCTTCCAGTCATGGCAAGCTCGCTGGAGATGGAAATTAGAAGGAGACCCAAATCTCTCATGCATTCGCATGAGAGATTGGGTACCAAATAAAACCTTGAATTGTGTTCAAACTGGAGGAGATTTCTCAAAGAATCTCCTTTTCAATTTTGAGGGGGATTCTCTGAGAAATCAAAGAGATCTTGCCCTTGAATTCTCGTCGGAGTAGGATTCCCTCCGCTATAATGGCGGAGGGACCTAATTGCAAAGAATGAAGACAAAGATAGGGGGGTTTTAGTAGAGGTTTTCAAAAGGTAGGGTAGAAATGTAATTAGGCTGGACCTGTTTGCAAAGTAGGTCAAGATGAATTCCCCTTAGGTCTAAATTTTGGCACAAACCTAATTTAGACCTAAGGAATCCAATGCTGAAGTTGGATTTTGTGTTTGACCACGTTTGACTGGGCAATTTACGTAAAAACCTAATTTAGGGCAAATATTTGGCTAAGACACCAATTTAGGTCAAAATAGGTTCCAAGGGCCAAATTGAAGGTTATAAATCGTAGAGAATATTTTTCCATGATTTTTAGAGGATTTGGGTGAATTTTATCCTGACCAGAACCTTGTTAAATCAAGTAGGTATGTTTTAAGGTTACAAGAAGTCATTTAATTCCTATAATTCACATGAACCCTTTTCTGTTTGAACTAACCCACTTTTTATCTTGTTAAGTCCATTTTACTTGTGTTTGGCCCATGAGAAATCCCGTTGTTGTATTGCAATGGTAAAATTACAGTTTTACCCTTTGTTTCTTACTTTTCTCTTAGAGTGATTATTCAGTGAATTAGGACCTCCAGTTGGTTATGTAAGAGCTTTTGTTCTCTTTTCTGGGTCAAAAAGATCTAGTTAGGGCTCATGATGGTGTTCCCATCCAATCCACATCCTCCTTTTCCAACCCGAAAACCATGAACCTTGATGGGTTCAAAACACATATCTTCCACATGTTCGACAAGAGAGGTAAGGATCTTACAAGGCCTTGGAGATCTTCCAAGGAGGGACCACCCACCATAACCTCCCCAACGAGTGCATATAGAAGACTCACCTCCACAACAAGAACCTCGTTGGAGATCGGAACAGCGACGTCCAAAGAAAGACCCACGGTGGTGGTGGAGGGCATCTCCATGCACGTGTTCGGTGTACACGTACTCAATGTGATTGGTTCCCATCAGCATCTGCATATTGTGCCTCCCTCTCTTCACGTCTCCTAGGGTTTAGATCAACATCTCCACGTGCTAGCGGGACCCATCTCCCCTCTGCATTTGCTACACGTGGCCACTTTCTACACATTGATCTGCGATGCCCTAGCCCATCACACTGGAGACAGATGGGGCCATTGCGGCAGTTCATAGCCACATGACCTGGTTACGGATTTGGAACTTGTTGACATTTCATTCTTTAAGAACCACCTACACATGGAGAGGGGGGGGTGTGGGCAGATATCCAAGATTGATAGATTTTTGTGTCACGTGGATCTGATTGTATCATTCCATATGGCCTCTGTGGTGGAGCTGGCTAGACCTTTTTCTGATCATACGCCATTAGTGTGAGAAAGTGGAGAAGGAGTGAAGGTTAGGTCTTACTTCAAATTCCAGAAGTCTTGGCTCGATGAAGAGGGCTTCAGGGACATGGTATCTTTGTGGTTAACTACCTAGGTGGGTGAGGGATCAGCCACCAAGAGACTTACGTCCAAATTGAAAGGGCTGGGGTTGCTTTTGATGGAGTATAAAAAATTTGTGGGGGCGTTGAAAGCTTAGAAGAGAAAGGAGGCATTAGAAAGGGTGAGGGTGTTGGATGTGAAGGAAGATACAGAGGGATTGAATGAGGAGGAACTGGAGTAGCGTAAGCTATTCCAAAATGTTGTAGCAAATTAAGGAGGATCTCCAGAGGGAGATTGACTAGCGGCAGAAATCCAGGCAACTTAAGTTGAAGGAAGGAGATTCCAACACTAAATTTTTCCACATAGCTACAAGTGCTCGTAGAAGATTCAATCTTATCACCTCTCTTAGATATGGTGAGCATGTGGCCACATCCCCCTTGGGTCTTTGTAAAACTACTAATACTTACTTCAGAGATACTACATGTGTAGGGCAGAGGGGCATGTAGTGGCTATCCCACTCAGATATGCCGCAGATTAGTGAAGAGGAAGGGTGTCTTTTATGCAGGCCTATTAGAGAGGAGGAGGTGGTGGTGGCTCTGAAGGGACTAAAGGCAGAAGGGTCCCTTAGGCCGGATGGTTTTTTGGTATTTTTTTTTATTTTGCCTTTTGGTCGACATTCAAGGCTAACGTAGTTGCTATGGTGGAGGAATTCTAGAGGGGAATTTTTGGAGTGGAGAGATTGAATAAGTCTCTTCTTTTTCTTCTGCCTAAAAAACCAGGGGCAAAATTACTGTCTGATTTCAGGTCAATAGCCTTATCTAATTCGATATATCTGATCATTGGCAAAATATTGGCAAACAGAATGAGGGATGTTGTTAAAACTATTAGCCCGATGCAAACCACCATCCTCTAGGGAAGGTCCTTGCAGGAGTCCTTCATCTTAGCTCAGGAGATGGTGTCAGGATGGGTGCGGAGGAAAAAAAATGCCTTCTTATGGAAGGTTGATTTCTCAAAAGCGTATGATCCTATCTAGTGGCAGTATCTTTAGGAGATTTTTAGGTGGAGAGGTTTCCAAGAGGAGTGGGTTCAATGGATTAAGAGAACAATCACTACCTCTTCTTTTTCTCCTCTTATTAATGGGCATCCCGCTGGTCACTGGATTCAGCCGTAGAAGGGTGTCAGACAAGGGTTTCCGGTGGCACCCCTTATTTTTATTTTAGCAGTTGATATGTTGGCACGGTTGGCATTCAGAGCATGTTCAGGTGATTTCCACCATGGCTACATGCTGACTTCTCAGAGGGCTTTGACACCGATTTTACAATTCGCGGATGATACCTTCTTCTTTGTGGAAGGGGGTCCTTATGGGGCGGAGGTGCTTAAGCATGGGTCAATATTTTCAGTGAGATCTCTGGCTTGAGAATCAAGGGCACCAAGTCATCTCTTGTTTGCTTTGGAGAAGTATGTAGACAGGATGAGGAGATGTCCCAGCTTTTACAAACACCCATAGTCTCTCTCCCTATCAGGTATCTTGGTTTGCTATTGCAGGTAAAGAAGATGGACTGGGCTCAGCTATTTGAGAAGATGTCGATGAAATTGGAAGGGTGGTGTGGCAGATTCTTATCTAAGGGGGGTCATCTGATTTTACTCAATTTAGTTCTCTCTGCTTTCCCGATTTTTTTTCTCTCCATGTTTAGGGCACCGGATTCAATACTTAAGTGAATGGATATTATTCGCAAGAGTTTCTTCTGGAAGGGACCAACACACAGTGGTAGGTTCCTTCAACCAGTTAAGTGGAAGATGGTGTGCATGCCAAAGAAGAAAGGGGGTGGGCGTAAGATCTCTTCGTGAGTTCGGAGATTTCCTTCTACTGAAATGGGGGGTGATTATTCTACGTGGAGATGAAGGCCTATGGCAGACTGTTGTTTGTGACTCATATGGTGGGGGTGTTGGGATGGTGGCAGACGTGATGAGGCAGTAGTCGGCATCACCCTTTTGGGACTCTATCTCTAAAGCAATGGTGGAACATTGGGATCTCTTCAAACCGGCCTTAGGGTGTGGCAAATGGTTGCAATTTTGGGATGAAGATTGGAGTGGTCTTGGGCATTTGGAAGACGTTTTTCATCGTGTTTATGATAGGTTAGAATGCAAACAAGCATCAGTGGCTAGTATGTGGCAGCGGCGGGAGGAGACGTGGGATATACCTTCCGTGAGAGGCAATCTTGTTACTAGAGCAGGAGGTGAAGCAGAGACCATGCGCCAAGCATTGGTTGCGTTCAAGCCAAGGGAGGGGGAGGATGCTTTTATTTAGAGGAAGGGTGCATATGCCCTAAGTAGCGCCTACGAGCTTCTTTTTTGGGACACATGTTGGGAGTGATCATGAGAGTGCTTATGTTCATTTGTGGAAGTTGAAGATATCGTTAAAGATTCAGATCTTCCTATGGCTGGCTAGACGTGGAGGTTTGATTACAGGGGCTCTTAGGCGAATAGTTTTTGGTGCAGGTAGGATGCTTTGCCCTCTGTGTGGCTTTGAAGAAGACGATGCCATGCACCTGTTCAGTACATGCCTTGTGACAAATGAGATATGGCAGAGATTATGCTCATCTTCACTTCTAGATTGGGAGACTTTATGGATGCACTTCATGAGGAAGGACAAGCCACGGGAAATAATGGCTGCAGTTTTGTGGGTTGTGTGGAGGGCTAGAAATGATGCCACTTTTAATGGTGGCAATGCATGGGTGGAAAATATTTGTGGAGATGTAACGTTGAGTGCCCATTTGTGACGTGAAAATTTGTAACTATTATTGAATAAATGAATAAAATTGGATTGCTACTATTAACGATAGTAGTCCTCCCTCTTTATAAAAAAAAAAAAATATTTTGGGTTAAAATATAACTTGACCAAGAAAACTTCATCAAAACCCAAAATTAAAGCCATCAATAGATTTCTTGGGTTAAAATTAGGTTACCCTAAAAAGTTGGGACTTTTTGGACTACATCTCAATCTACTTTGCAGCTTAGCCCTTAACTTTTGAATTTCTTATGCTCAGGTCCAAATTCCTCTCATTAAGGTCCCTAGCTGACGTCGTGATGACGTCAACCATCTTTTTCTCTAGTAGGCCCGAAGAAGCTCCTCACCATGAGTTGTGGGCGAACTTTGGGGAGCGATTGCTCCCAAACCACGTGATTAAATCCCATCAAATTTGGTGGGATTAATCCTCATTCAATCCCATGCGTATTGATGTGAATTCCAGCTGTCAATGCCATCATTGGAGCTCACAATTCTCACTCAAAATTCATGTGAAATCATAGTGAAAAATGACCATATTTGAGTGATTTCTTGCCTAAAATGCAAAGGCTCACATTCTATAAAGCCTTGTCGAGTTCTGGTGATCTTTTTTGTCTAGATTTCAAGCGCAAAACCTCTCTTCTTCCTACTAACGTTCCGCCATTGATGAACCTTGGAGCTCCTTGACCTTGCTTCTTCGCCGCTGCCCACTGCCACTGAGCAAAGGATCTTCTTCCTCGTTCCTTACTAAAGCTTCACGCGAAGCTTGGGCTCCCAATTCCCCTCCATCAGCTCCAAATACCTCTCTCCATCACCTGAAGGCCTACCACTACCACCGTTTCCTTCCCCTTTCGTCTTCAACCAGGTTTGTAGAGCTTGGAAGCTTTGTAGAGCTTCTCCGCCTAACCACTACACACACTTGCTCACCCAATAGATTTAGGGCTTTGCTTCGAGGCATCACCCCGAAGCTCCTGGCACTGACGCAAGGTCAAAACACCTCATTTTTTGTCCATAGGTACCCGCTAGAGTTCATTGTCTTCCTCAGCTTCGGCGAACGTTGCCGCCGCGATCGCTCCATCAACCCTCGATTAACCACCACCATCACCTTAATGAGAAGTCGGTGGCCACGCTCCGCGTTTCATCGGCTTCATCAGATGGCCAGATCGAAGTTCAACCTTCCGCCGATGATGCCTCTGACGTCGGGGAAGATAACCCTTACAGGGTCGATGACCAAGGACCCAAGTGCATCTTTGAATAATTTTTTAGGGGTTATTTTAAAATTTTTCTTGAACCAATAAGGACATATTAGTGAATATTATTTCTTAAAGGATTTTATTGCAATACATGGGTTCAAAGTTTTATTGTTAAATATTCACTATTCCATAATTAATTAGACTAATTGAATGATTAGTGATTAATTAAGTTGGATAAGGATCAAATAAGCAGAACCACCAGATGTCGATTTCAGGCGAATTTCATGCCTCTCTTTAGTCTCACCTCGTGGGATTCTGACTGTGCACAACGCCTTATAAGGAGCCGTGTCCCTTGGCTCATTAGTCGAATAGGGATGGGATCCCCATAGGGCATACGTAAGCCCATGAGCCTCTCTTTGCCATTACTTATACCTATGGCCTAGTACGGGCGACCCATTAGGGCAAGGAAGAGAGAATCCCATGTTGAATTGGGTCGGATGGTTGCTTGAGCACGTCGGCCCCTTTTTGGTCTAGAGGAGAAGAAAAGAAAGAAAGGAGGAGCGCAAGACTTAGACAAAAGAATAGAGAGGGTGCAAACGAAGAAAAAGAGAGAAGCATTAGCGAGAGAATAGAAGGAATGAGTGTGCGAAGGAGAGGAAAGAAGAGAAGAAATTGAAAAAAAAAAAATCAAACGTAGATATTTAGTTCTATATCGTGGGATTGTGAATGTCTTATGCGCAATATAAGGATTAGCGTGGGGATGCTGATCAACCCATAATAGAGAAGGCTCCCCATAGGCATATATGAGCTCACACCATTATTAATACATATATAAAGGACAATTTGAGGCCCACTGAGTGGCGACCCATTAGGGCATGTTAAACCCGAGGAAGGGCAGGTTTTGCACTCTTTCAAAGAAAAAAAAATCTTCTACATGTTATAGGACAACTTTTTACACGTGTAGTACCCTAGATATTTGAACACTTGTTCTCTTCTATTTTTTTGAACTAGAGAGCTTGCGTTAAGGATAAATCATTTTTATCTAGTTCCTGAACTTAACAATCTTGATAGTGATAAGTCATGCAATCTTTTGCTCCATGCGAACGACCTTGGACTCTAAATTCGAGAAATATAAATTTTAAAAGTTAATTTGAGCGATTCGACTATACTACAACATGATTTTTGTTAAATCTCGTTTCACGCACGTTAGTAAATTTTGAAACTCAAGGCAACTTTTAATGATATTGCTTGGTGTAAACTCATGGTACCATATGAATTAAGGGAAAATTCAAAATATTTTCCCTACTTTAAGGTAAACAACCAACCTTATTACTAACTAGTAACAATTAAAGCATAACATTGAAGCTTATAACTCACCTTCCATTTTTGGACTCAAGGATGTTCTAGGGGTGATTGATGGTTGTGACGTACAGGCAAGACTTCACCATGACTTGCAATGCAAATTTCTCTGCAAGAAGGGATGGGGGAGCCAAAATTCCTTGCTGTTGTAAGCTTTGACATGGGGTTTGTGTTCATTTTGACAAGTTTTGAGGGCTTTGTAGCTAATATGCGGATATTAAATTGGGCTCTTGAGATAGGTAAACTATGTATGCCACAAGGAAGGAGGTACTTGGTAGATCTAGGTTTTGTGAAAACGAACAAATTGATCGTACTGCTTCGTGGACTGTCCTACCATCTAAATGAATAGAGGGGAAAAGTGTATTGCAATGAGAAGGAGATCTATAACCACTGTCACGTGCAACTCCACAATGTCGCTGAGCATAGGTTCGATATTCTTAAAGCCCAGTTTAGGCTACTAGACCATCGTCCCTTCTACAGGTTCAAGACACAATGTTGCATTGTCATAGCTACTTGTATCATAAACAACCTTATATGGCGTTACAACCGTGATGATGAGTTCTTCAATCAGACTTTTCAGGAGGACGAAGACAATGACGATGATGAGGATCTTGATAGGGAAGTGCAAGACATAGATTTCATGGTAGGGGAGGTTGTATGAGATGGGATAGTTAGAAGTTTGTGGAGTGATTACGATAGTCATTGTCATAGAAGATAATAGTTCCATAATTTTAATGTAACATTATGTTTATGTTTGTTCCTTGAAACTTCTTATGCAATGTATCATTAGTAGGTTACTATCGCGAACTATATCCTGAGTATTGATCACAAGTCAATTTATATTACCATTTAATCGAGCCTACGAGGCCCAACAATAGAGTGGAGAAGGCGGAAGAAAGGCACCATAGTGAGAGAAATGAGAATACGAGAGTTTGGTTACCTAGTTCCATCGAATTGGTGTATGTCTACGGAAGGGCTTTGACCCTTGAATATTATTATCATATTTTTCTTTTTTGTGAGAGTATTACAAAGGGCATTGTCCATTTTTAGATATGGCCATCTCCTTATATAGGGGACCGAGAGGTAATTATTCGATTCTTCGAGAGCAAAAATGGGTAGCCTTAAGGTTTGCCTTATTGCCTCACTCCTTGTGTTGTCACCTTGACTCCTACCTTGTCGCTTCAGTCATTGCTCCTTCGCCTTGGCTCCGATGTTGTTATCACCTGGGATTGATGGGAGGGGGTTGGTGGTAGGAATCGAGGGTCTGAAATGACCCGCTGCCCTTTTGCGTTGTTTAAGACGTCTGGATTAGCCGTCAGATGTCTGTCCAGACGTCTGGATAGAGGGTCGGACGTCTAAAATTAAAAGAACCGTACCTTGTATTCTTTTTCCTTGCGCGCACACACTCATGTACCTCTCTCTCTCCTCACCCCAAACCCTAATCCTTTCCTATATAAACCCCACACCCACGCCACTCTCCCCATCTCCACCAACCACCACCTCCATCTTTCCCTCCTGCTGGCCGGCACCTTCCTCCCTCCCAGCGCGGCAAGTGGAGAGGAAGAAGAGAGAGAGATGGGACGCAGAGGAGGAGAGGGGAGTGAGAGAATGGGAGGAGCTCTAGAGGAGGAGCTTGCAAGGGAGTCGCAAGAGCTCAGAGGAGCTCATGTGGGAGGAGTTGAGAGCGCGGGCGAGGAGGAGGATCTTGCGAGCAGAAGCCTTGGCCTCTGCAGCCGCTGGAGGCACTGCTGTAGCTCCTACGGGAGAGCTCGCAAAGAAGACAACTCGTGGGAGAGTTCTACGTACTGGATATTTTCCAGTATCAGACATCTGGAGTAGCAGGGGGATGTCTGGAGCTGAAGCCGGACGTCTGAAAACACACATAGTGCCAAGGTACGTGCTTCTGCACAGTTTTCAGCCATGCAAGCCGTAATGCAGGAGATTGTTCAGCCATTTTTAGGTTTGTGCGTACGTACGTAGGGGGTAGGGCATTGGAAAAGCATGGGGTTCGTCCTTCGAGGTGTTTTTGGACATCTGGACACGTCTCCAGACATCTGACCGTACCTCCACACGACCGGAAGGAGAGTTCGACGTCTGGAACTCTCCTTAAACGATCGCGAAAGGATCCAGATATCCAAGGAAGCTGCATGAAACCCAAGATGAGTATTGACGTCCTTTAAGACGTCTGGGACTAGACCCAGACGTCTGATTTTGGATAGTATGAGTGTTTTTGGCCCATTTAAGACCTAAACAGAATCGGATTTTCGTAAACGAACTACTGTTGTTTTTCACTAGAGTTTCTCTATTAGTTTGTGTTACCTGTATATGATTTCGGACTCGTTTGATGTCGTTGGTCAATTGTATAGGTGTCTAGCCAGTCGAGTACGCGGGACCCGCGGAGGCCACGGGATTTGCGATTCGAGCCCACATTCCTCCCGTGTTTTCTGGTAGAGTGGTTTATATTGATATTATGATTTAAACAAATAAACTGCATGTTTAGAATAACTTGAATGAACCCTAAGGCAAGAACAAATGAGTATGGTTTGAGCTATACTGTTTACTTGAGATACATGTAGAACCCTAGGATGAGAATGAATCCTAGGGTAGGAATAAATGAGTATGGTTAAGGTACACTGTTTACTTGAGATACATGTAGAACCCTAGGATGAAAATGAACCCTAAGGTAGGCACAAATGAGTATGGTTGAGCTACACTGTTTACTTGAGATGCATGTAAAACTTTAATGCTAGCAAATGTATTGGTTATTTTAATATGATGCCTTGTCAGTTAGAAAATCACGAGTTGCCTGTTTTAAGAATGGAACCGGAAATGTAAATAAAGAGATCTGAAAGTTTGGAATATGAAATGGAAGGAATATCAGCATAAACCCTATGGGGAATTAGGAGGTAGACGGGAAGTGAGATGGCCCTTGTGTACACGGTACCAAGGAGAGCCACTGTCCCTTTAGTGTAAAGGGGTACAAGTCGCCCGTTGGGTTGAGCCCCGGGGTCAGGCCTAGACACTCTACATTGACTCTGTTTGGCTCTCGTGTATGTGGTACCGAGGTGAGCTACTTAGTGTAGGGAGGGAGCTAGCCACCCTAGGGGGCCTGGGGTTAGGACTAGCCGCCCTACACCGACTTTTGTTAGGCCCACTGGGCAAACTGGGATAGTCGGACGAGGATATGCGGACTATGGAGGGGCGAGACTCCTGTTCTATTCTAAGGAGCGAGACCACTGTTCTGAGAGGGCAAGGTCCTGTACTGTTCCATGTTGTACCTTTAGGCGTACCCGTTAGCGGAAACGACTGATCGCGTGCCAGTGCAGGATAGCTACCTGCACGCTTATCACGCGTGCCGTAGTCACCGTTACGTCGCGACTGTGACCTCTGGGTGGTTGACTGGGTGTAGGACTACCACGGGGGACTCTCTCGGCCAGAACAGCACCATGTGTATCTCCTACATCATGGAAAAGACTGCAATAAAGATAGTTCCCGTGAGGAATAGGCCAGATCAAGAAATGATTTAAGTGAATAAAGGAATAACAAACTAGAAGTACTTGGTTGGACTAAATGAAAATGGATAGTTACTTAATTGCATTAATTAATTGCTTGTCTTAATTACATGTAAAGAGATAAACTACCACTTTACTAAGCGTTTGCTGACTCCGGAAATTTTTATAATCTTGTTCAGGGCAGGGAGTTAAGCAGCCAGCACCACTGACTGCAGAGGGAGCTGGGCCCAGTCGAGCCCAGCCTTAGCTGCATTTCTTACTGTTTCCCTAGCTTCTGTTGTAGCAGTGAGTATTTTTGTTCTATGAAATACTATTTTAGTTACTTTTCCGTTGTACTTCCCTATGTCGTAGTTGTGATGGCCTGTAATATTGATAGACTATTTGCTCTATTTCTTTTACTATCTCTTATTTTCTTTTTGCTTAGTTACATTGCATGTGTGGATGTGAATTATTTCATGCTTTTTGTTATTTCTCGTTAGACAACTAGGTCTTGGGATTAGTCGAGACGGGCTAATTTCAGGTCCTATAGGGATCTGGGATTGGGTCATAATAGGGTCCAATCTTCCTAGTGATCTCTTGGTAGTTGCAAATCAGGAGGTTACGTGGAGAGGGTGCTTTTGGTTGTTTCCGAGTCCTATAGGGATCTGGGATTGGGTCATAATAGGGTCCAATCTTCCTAGTGATCTCTTGGTAGTTGCAAATCAGGAGGTTACGTGGAGAGGGTGCTTTTGGTTGTTTCCGAGCAGAAGAATATTGGGCCAACCCACCTGAGTGGTTTTCCTCTAGGTTGGGCTGACTTTTCTCTTGGGCTTGCCTATTTCGTGGGTCAACCCTAGGCGAGTCTGACTTTCTCTCCCCCATCACCACTCCTTTGAATGAGTGCCCATGGAAAATTCTACAGCAATCTCATACAAGAATGACTGTCTAGTACTTGTTTCATATTTCTAGTTTCATACTCTTTAGTTGTGCCTATTTAAGGACTACTATCAACTCTTATGTTTGATATATTTATAATTTCTAATTTCCCTATCTGGATCAACCACATTATAGTCATGGCTAGTAGACTAGCTGTATTCAAACATGGACGAAGATGCAATTGTAGTTTGTCATGCATCTTAAACCTACAGGAGTAGGGGTAGCTGAGATTGCCTTCCAGATGGAGGGTCTTTCACACATGTCCTAAAGGGACAAAGGTAAATCAACCTCCTTTACATGACTTACCCTTTCATGACGAACTAACAGTAGCATATATCAATAAATGCCCATGTAGGGATGTGATTACATGGAGTATTCAGTGAATTTGCACCCCACTCTCGATATCATGAGAGTTGAGTACGATTTCCTCTTGCAAAAGTTGGTTGAGTTTGAAAGTAAATACATGGGATGCTCATTAAGAATTAGCACACTCTTGGTAATGGAATTTTGAGTTGCTTGATAAAGTTGAGAAGCAATATAGGGAAATAAGCTAAAGGGGGACAAATTTGATTCTAGTGGTAGTTCCTTCAATGACGAGTATGAGAGCTACAATCTCAGCAACTAGTCAATGTAGTGGGTTTGAACTATGTACGATTGGGACAATACTCACTTATGTGGTCTATGGATTTGTATTTCGATGGCTTTGAACCATTTATGAACTTAGGCTATTTGTTGATTTCCATTTCCATGATGTTAGAAACCTTTCATAATTACTCTTGCCTTGTTGGGCATTCATATCAGTTGTATTTATTTTTTTCGACCCTAGGTTGCTTATATTTAATTATTTCCTCTATAGCATTGTAGTTCATGCTATGGTGCACATTTCACACAGTTAAATTTAGGATGTGTAATCACTTTACCCTTGGTGTGAATCAATAGATACCATGATACTGTTGAAACTGTGTGGAGCAATAATCAGAGGAGAGTGGTCTTAGGGAAATTTGACAAAGGACGGTTGGCAAGTACCTCCTTCAACTCATACCACCAAGTCCATTGGCCACTATTTGAGCTACATCACAGGTAGAAGTTGCTGAAGTGCCAATTCCTTATCACCAACCGTTAATGCGAGCCAACAACATTTGCTTGGGACCCAATCATTTCTCTTAAGCAAACCATAATTTACCTTTAGAATGTTCAATACCCCTGCTATGTTCTATAGGTGGAGGATGGGACAGCTATCTACCTGAAGGACAAGCCATTCCTATATTATCATCTCATTGAAGACATATTGATGGTTTGAAGATGCACTGTTTTGGCTTCATCACCGTTTTTGCTCTATAATTTGTCAAGTTATTGTCCTGCATGCATGCCATATGGTAGCTATATCGAACTTAGGAGCTATGTGCTGTCATGTATCATGGACATGTGACATTACGTTACTTATGGTAGTTATTTAATTAGTTACTACATCTTTTCTTATATTTATTTAATTTCATTTCTTCCATTATATTTGTTTTAATTCTGACACTAACAAAATGATTGCAAGTTATATCATATGGCTATGATAAAAGATGCAAGTAATTGGTATGACACATGAGGGAAAACTTGTTGCACTCCTCGATGGTGCCAATTCAGCTGGCTAGTGTAAAAATCAAGCAATCCTAGCTTACATGTTTGCATGATACCAAGGGTTGCAATATAACAACCCTTGCCATGCAACATGATTTTGAGGGAAGGTAATTTTAACTATCCACCTAAGCATGTTCAGAGCCAATGATATGTGATGTTTTTTGCATACGTGGTAATCTGAGTCAAGCAAATAAATAGAACAACTCTTCTGCGTCTATCTTTTTAGCTTTTTTCCTAAGGGTAATGCTCCTCTTCATATTATCTAATTGAATGCTTTACGTAACCATCTGATTTAAACTTGGGAAATATAACAATATATGCATGCAGGTACATTAACTTATACAGGTGAAAGGTTGGAAACGTATGAAATTGCATATTCCTTTTCATGAGCATGTAACTTATTGTTGGAGTTTTTTTATTATGCGTTTCGCTTGTTGGAAATGCAGCTTGGGTCTTTGACTTTGAATTTGGTTTATTTGAATTAAACATTGGATTTTTATTATCATTTCGTTTGTTGGAACTGCACATTGAGATTTTAATTTTGCGTTTGGTTTGTTGGAAGTGCATTTGGTTTGTTGGTAATGCAACTTCGAGTTTCTATTACGCCTTTCTTTTGATGGAACTACAACTTCGAATTTTGATTTTGCATTCGGTTTCTTGGAAGTGTAGCCTTGAGTTTTCATTATGCATTTCGTATTTGTTGGAATTGTAGAGATTCGGAATTCGATCTTGCATTTGGTTTGTTGAAAGTGATGGTTGGAGTTTTGGTTTTTTGCGTCTGGTTTGTTGGAATTCCATTTATAGTTTTTGTAATAATTTTCAATATTATTTGGAAATGCATCTTAGAATATTTGACTTTTGTTTACGTAATTTGTTGCAACTACAATTTGCAATTTTTATCGTGACTTGTATGGGGTTGTTGGAACTGCAACTTGCAATATTTACTACAGATATCACTGCTGGAAATGGAACTTTAATTTTTCTAATGTGCAATTTGGGTTATCATACTGCTCTCCCCATGTACTTACATGTTACTTTAGCAACTGCCAACACTTATTGCAACTCTATGAATCTTTGTTGGATTCGGCTCTTGGATTTTAGATAATGTTCATGGATAGCTGGAAATGTAGGTTGTTTTTTTATCAAAATATGCATACATAATGGTGCAAATACAACTTCCATCTTTTTTGAAACGAACCTCAATTCGTTGAACTGACCTTTTCAATTTGAACTTGTTGCTGTTATTAAGCCTTTTTTTTTTGAGGCTTCAATTTCTGGTAATGAAATCTATACCTGCTATTCTTATAGCTGCAGCATAAATATTGAGAAATGCATTCTTGATTCTTCGTTTCACATTGAATTTACTGAGTAATGAGCAGTTTGGATTTTTCATTAGGCGCAGTTTCATTATACGAATATGCATGTCCTCATTTTACTCTTGTAGCATTTTGAATGGATACATTGGTAATGCGCATTTTATTTGCATTGCCATACCATCATGCATCGTGGTGGTTTGCCTTCTCCACGTATGATTGCTTTAAGTGGGTTGTTTGTTGTATCTTATACGCATTTCATATTACAAAGGCTTTATTGCATACCACTTATTTTACGTTGAGGATATTCTAATCCTTACTCACGGGAAGTTTGCAATGACGAAACCTAGCTCATCCGTGTACAACTCATGTACCAGAGAGCACTTCTAAGCAAATGGTTTAACATCGTTGAGAATGGTTTCCCATTGGCTCGCTAATGTCGTTTTTTTTTTTTTTTTTTATGTTAGTGCAAGGCATTAATTAATTTAATTTTGACATTAACAAAATAAATAATAATATTTTATTCTAAGTGTATTTAAGAAATTGTAAAGATATACATGATACAAGGAGGATGACGATATATTTATTAATGGTTACTTCAAAGGACCTCAAGAGCTTTACAAATTAAATTAAAGAAGCTAAGATCATTTCTCTTTTTATTTTGGGTTTCTAGGAAGAATGGTAAAAAGCCATTAGCACTTAAGGCATATATTACACCTCTTGATGTTAGTAAGTTAAAATCATCAGAAAATATTTCAAAATTTATTTTAAAATCAAAATTAAATGATTAGTAACATTCATTAATCATCTAAAAGATTAGTTACATTTTTTTAGACAACCCTTAGCCAAGAACATGACTTTCAAAATATTTCAATTTTCAAAATAGTAGATTAAACATTTAAGTTAATCAATTACAATTTTAGAAAGGAAATTAAACACTTAAGGCCAACCGTTAAACGTTTAAGATTGAAACAAGGTGTCTCGACACCACTTCATAGTTTAATTTTGTGTTCTTTAATTGATTAAGACTACCATTAAACATTTAATATTGAAACCTTAATCGATTAAGACTAGTACATAAGAGTTACAGCCATCGATTAATCGATCAGCCGATCATTTAATTTTGTGAAATACCTTTAGCTACAATGCCTTAAATGATTAAGTTAATCGTTTAATTTTAAATCCCAATGGCTATAACTTGATTTTTCAAAGGATTCCAAGGGTTAAGTCACTTCTATGAATATCCTACCATTGCATACAAGCACTATTGAGAGTTTTTACATATTCAGCCGTTTAAATTCTCAATTATTTGCTTTTAAGAGTTCTAATACTCCATTTCTTTCACACCAAAATTTTAATGTTTTAAAATAGGGAAATACAACGGAGTGTATTTCAAGTCATATTATTTATATTTACTTTTACACATGCTAAAGGCTCTATTAGAATTGTTGTACAATTCATTTCATTTTTATTGTACCATTGGATGTCTAGGTTGTAAGTTTGCTGTTCTTCTTTTGAGAGGAATAAAATTACTTCGTAGGGTTGTCTAAGAAGTGGAGTTGTATGAGAGCTACAACACCCTTGCATCAGTTGTGTGATTTTTAGTGAATCTTTGTTGAGAGCAAGAGTTGAAAATCCTTATTAGGGATAACAAGATAGATATTTTTTCCAATTTAGATTTTTTCTATAAATTCCTATCTACTTGTGACTTGATTATTTGTGTTGTGAATTTTTAAATTATATATTTTTTGTTGCACAAATCACCCCCCTCTCTTACCATCCTTAGTTTTCAATTTCCTCATCATTTAGTTGCTACCATTCAAAATTATAAGATAAGTATCCCATCACTCTCTTGAAGTTAAAGCTCCGTATAATGTTCTTATGACCCTTCATTGTTGTCTGCTTAGGCAACGATAAAATCGTCACTTGCAGTAGAATACTACTTGTAGCATTACAACTTACACACCCATGAAGGATGATGTGCGCAAGAGCAAACAACACAAATCAAGGAACCACTACAAGGATCTTCATCATTGTCGACGGTTAAAAATCATTGGTAATGAGGATTTACCCATCGATAATTAGGATCGAGGAATGTTGTCGCAGTTAAGTTTTATCGATGGATTTATAACGTT
Organism: Thalassia testudinum; assembly: GCA_037157565.1. Taxonomy (NCBI): domain Eukaryota; kingdom Viridiplantae; phylum Streptophyta; class Magnoliopsida; order Alismatales; family Hydrocharitaceae; genus Thalassia; species Thalassia testudinum. The sequence goes on from JAZHRO010000024.1 coordinate 63,027,376, forward strand.
ATCGACGTGATAAAAGCAGCCACCCATCCAACGTGCGGGTGTTTTTCTCGTCATTTTCAAACGGTGGTAAAAGGTTTTTCTCGATCGTTTCCCATGAACTATCGAGTTAGATGTTAAACTCGATGGTGTTTATCATGGATGAAAATGTGCGCATTCTCATCAATTTTCCCATAACCGACAAGGACATAACCTCCTCCTTTAGGTTCCCAACGTCACACTCTCTCTCTCTCAGTAGTTTTTTTTGACGGGAATAAACATTCCATTAATATAGGAAGAACCCGATACATAAGGATGCACACCTAAAGGGGAAATGAGAGAATGAGAAGCCTAACACCCTCTAAAGGGGAAGGATATGCCCAGTAGAAATGGGGGAAAGATCAAAACACAAAAATAAAAAGACAAGAAATAAAAGAAAAATAAAAAAGAAGTGTCCCATGTACAGGAACCAGTTGGAACTCCTTCAAGGTAAGGAGAGTAACTCCACACTCGTTGATATAGCAATACCAACGAGATAAAATCTCGAAGAACTATACTAACGAGAAAATCAAATTAATCGATACCTGACTCATATTACAAATCTTGGTCTTAATGGGCATAGGATTGCACGTGGGCTCAACAGCAAAACTAACAAAACAAGAAAGACGAAGGACCAATCCACCATCATCAAGCAAGAACTAGCCCCCGAGCAACCCCCACCACCCGTTGTGACAAGGCTGATCGGCTGCAGCCCCCACGAGCGTCAAGCTCCAATCGCTAATCCGCAGCATGCCACGGCCGCAACCTTCGCCCACGACCATGAACATGCTGCATCACGCCACGACCCTGTGACCTCATCATGCACCCACGATCGCCACGATTGCAGTGCATCACTGACCACCAATGCCAACTGTCCTTCGCGAGCAGTGAGATGCAAGTACATGTCGAGGAGAAGCTCCGATCGATGATGGAGTGGTTCGGAGGGAGGAGGAGGAAGATCAGATCGGAGTTGACCGCAGGCGCTAGGTTAGATTTCATAGCAAAAGAGGAAAGGCGGAACAGAGGAATCTGTGACATGATATCTACACTCTCTCCCAGTAGTTACTACGAGCTCCATGTCTATTTGCAACTCTCACGAGATGTTCTTCGAGGTGTGATCAATTTCCCAAGAACACTTGTGCTACTTAATTTCCGTTGTATATCATGTCGTGATGTTGTTCCTGTACTCTGTACCCAACTACTTCAGGAACATGTTCGATCGGTGGAGTTCTATCATTTAACAATTAATGTGAACCTTGCAAATATGTACTTCGCTTTTCCTTCCTCTTCTTCGTACGAGTCTCGATGTCGAAAGTTGAGATATATATATATATATATATATATATATATATATATATATATATATATATATATATGATTGGCCTCGAAAGGTTTATCAAAAAATTTATTGGTATATGAGATGTTACTTAGTCATTGTCATCCGCACTTAAGGTGAGAAATCGATCATTTCCAAGCAAACATAAGGGAAATAGGAGTTTAGTGATTCAATTTCACTGTAAGGGGTGTATATTTAGGGAGAAGATGATGTTTCAAACTATACACTAGAATTTCAGCGATATGTCTTACATGATCTTGCTCCATCTCTCCGGGGAGAAGTCCCTCTATTGAGGATCTCCCTCTCTATTTATAACAGAGCGGAAACTCTCATTAATGGACTCTGATACCCCTACTTATCAGGTTGCGTGGTAACTATCAGGGTACAGGTGGTCAGACCCATCATTTCATGTCTTTAGCCCAGGCTACGAAAGATCTTCTGGCAAACTGAACTTGCATTGACTGGGATCCGATTGATCTTAGATAAAACAGAATGCTGATTCCACCTGTACACCCCTTATCCAGGTAATCGGATCCTTTACCGAATCGGATCCAAAATTTTGAATCCAATAACACTTTTTACCCCCTCATCAATATATATTATAAAATATTAATTATGTCAATTCAACGAATCCCCAATTCTTGTTACCAAGAGTTCTTTTTCATTCGTCACGATTATATTATTGTCCACGTAAAGGGAGGAAGTGAAATATCAGGTTATTGGTTATCTACAGTAATTATTTCATGTAAATAACCCCATGCAGGAAGGTGCCTACTCCGCACATCACCATAAACAGTAATCACTAACTCGTACCATTTAACCAGCCATAATTAATTTCCAGATTAATTGCCCGACGTACTTTTTAATCTAGCGACACTAAATCAGAGGTATTCAACTCTCAATTTTCCACGAGAGCTGTTAATTAATTTCCTTTCTTAAAGCCAATGATCACTTATCTATGACGTTCACACTTCATTTGATATAAGATTGAATATCAAATTATGCTTCCAATTTAGCCATTTTCAAATAAGTTAGAAACCCTTAATTACAAGAAAGGATCATGGTGATTGATATTCACTACAAGAAAAATCACTATTGGAGACATTAAACTTACGACAGTCGTGAAACCATTGCTAATAGTTGCACATTAGCGATGGTTATGTGTTCGAGTATTGTTATAAACCGTCTTTAAGTATCAAAGTGTCTACGAGGGAACGCTAATTCGCAATTGACGACAGTTGTTAGATTAACCGTCACGAATGCGTGCTGCCGCGCGAAAATATCTACTCCCGCGTTGGGTAAGAAAAGTTGTCGTTTTCACATTTGCGACGGTTATAAAACCGTCGCGAAATGTGAGTGGTAGCTAAAAAAATGTATTCTCGCGTGAGGCAAGAAAAGCTGCTTTACTCACATTTCGTGACGGTTAATCTTATTAATCATCACGAATGTGAGTCGCAATGAAGCGGGAAAAGTTACATTACGCATATTGGCGATGGTTGATCGGATCAACAGTCGCCAATGGTGAATATAAGTTCGCACCTGCAACCTTCCCCCTCCCCCGAAACAGTTCTCCTTCCTCACGTGAGCCACCCACCTCTTCGCCTCTCCCCGACCCGCCGTTGACCCTCCCTCCGATGAGCTACCCCCATCCTCGACTTGTCACCCCTCCTCCCCGACCTGCCACCCCTCCTCGAGGCGCTGCCCCCTCCTCAACCCCCCTCCCTCGCCCCTGCTCCCTCCCCTCCTCCCCTGCCTCCTGCGGCCACCCCTACTCCCTGCACGCCCTTCGCCGCCGCCCCCCGCTCCCTACCCGCCCCTCGCCACCACCCCCTACAACCACCCCCCACCCCTGTGCCCTCCCCTCCTCCACCACCCCCACCCCTCCTCCTCCTCCCCAAGCCACCCCACCTCATCCGCCACCTCCCCCAGCCACCATCTCCCCTAAACCCTTTCCATTCCTTTTTTTTTAATTTTTTAAGATTTATATTTATTAAATTTTGATATTAATTATGTTTGATTTATAACATTCAATTTAGGTTAACCTGTCGTCGGATATGCCATCGTCAATTCTCATGTTTTATCGAGGTATGAATATAAAATTTTTAGATTAATTATGTTGTGACTGTAAATGATTGTGGGGTATACCCATTTAATAATGTGAAATTATATGTGCATGTATGTGATGATTGTGGGGTGTGCCCACTTAATTATGTGATATTATGTTATTTTTGTGAATGAATTTATGTGAGGTGTACGCACACAATTATGAATGTTCTGTTATTTTCATTTGTGAATGAATGTGATGTATCAACTTAATTTGTAAATGTTTTTATGATTAATTATGTGTATTTTATGAATTTATAGATAAATACACTTACATAAATCTACATGCACTTGATGCCAAACAATAGGTATTCTAACCCATAGGTTACAGGTTTTAGGAGTGGATAATCGTGTCAAAATATTTGCCCGTCGACACTTATAATCATGTTATATGGACAACGTAAAATATATGTATATCTCACTTACATGCACGAAGTTTTGTCTTTATATTATGTGTTGAGGACGCTTGATTGAGTTTTAGAAAAGTCACGTTGTAGTACAGTCGAAAAAGCATTCGAAACAAATATAATTTATTACTCGAATTTAAAGTCTGAGGTCGAACACAAGAAGCAAATAGAATTCATGCACTAAGCTCAATAAATGCAATTTGAACACATAATATTACTCAAAAATCTAATGAAAAATATAGAGCCTGAGTATATGGATAATAACAATAAATGTAGCAAAAAATATAGTTGAGGACTTGTGAAGAATTAGACATCTGATTACAAAATCAGACGTCTTAAAATGAAGTGCTACAGTGCTTGTTTCTCTGATTTCTCTCTTCTGCTGTCCTTCTTTCTCTTTCTCTTTATTTTCTTTCTTCTCTGTTCTTCTTTCTTCTCTGGCCTTTCCTTCCTTTCCTTCTGTCGTTGGATCCTTCTTCTCTTTGTCTTTTCTTTTCTTTACCTTCTATCCTCTTCTTCTTCCTTCCTTCTTTGGCTTCTTCCTGCCTTGGCTTCTTCTTCCTTCTTTCTTCTTCTCTGGTTTTAGCCTTGCGAACCTCAGCTTCTTTCTTCTTCTTTGCCTTCTTCTCCATCCTTGTTCTTTGTCTGACCTTCTCTTCCTTCTCTCTGATTTGGCTAAGTGTCAAGCCAATCTTTCCACAGCAAAATCCCCCTTCCCCTGCATAGCGTTCCTCTCTTCTCTCTTCTCTATTTCGGTTCACTCTCCAAGAGCCACATTCAGGTTGGGTAATCGGACTTAACGGAGACCTAGGTCCAGGTTCACTAGCATGGGTGGTGAGCGAGGAGTGAGTTGGTTCGGGTAAATGGGTCATGGCCAAATCCGCGTGGGCAGTGCCGCGGACGAGGCCATGAGAGGGGGAGAGAGGGACCTCACCCCGTGAGTAGGATGCGATAAGGCAGTGGAAGAAAAACAATTTATGTGGCTACACTCGTTCGTCCAGTTCCGAGGTGGGACTAAACGTCCCACCTTCCTTTTGCGTGCACCCGCAGAGGTTGAGCGCTCAATTGCAGCTACTGCGAAGGTCTTCGACTCCAATCAAGGGTCTGAGTGCGTGCGTGAGGGGCTTCTGCATACCTGGGACACAAGCCTGGAGCGGGCAGAGCCTAGAGAAGCTTGCAAGCAAGCTCCTTTGCTGCTGGTCAATGGCGACGACCCTCCGGACCTGTAATCACGCAAACGGCCTCGAGGCCACGTCAGAATGCTCAGGGGGCTTCGCCGAGGCACGACGAGTATGTTGTGGGGGTCAGTGTGGCGTGGGACTGCCTGAGTGTGCTTGCCTAGGGCAACCTGTGGCCATGTGTGTGGGTGTGTTCGGGGGCGTGTGTGGGTGAGTAGCAGAGTGGTTGGAGTAGTGGAAGATGATTAGTGGGGTGTTGCGGAGCTTATGGGGTAGTCAGTGAGGCGGATCGAGGTGCGAAGCGATGGGGGTGCCTCGCTGGAGGTCTGGCCGGAGGTGGAGAAGGTGATGGTGATTGGTGGAGTCAAGGGGTATTTTTTGAGAGATAAAGAAGGGAAAAAGGAGTAGAAGGGAGAGGGAACTTATTTGGGCGTAAAGAGACGAAGGGGGAGGCAGGGATGGCGGCCGGCTCGTATCGTCGACACCGGAGACGAAAGCGCTCAGTGAGGGAGGTTGGCGAGGATGAAGGGGATGCAGAGGAGTCGGCAGGTGCGACGTGACGTGGACGAGCGGGAGGAAGAGAAACCTACCACCGGTATTGTGGCTAGGCGACGAGGGAGAGAGAGGGAAGTCATCGGAGCTTGATGAGCGAACTGGCCGGAGGGGAAGAGATGAATTTGAGGGGTTTTTCGGTCAATTTCAAGCTTGGGAGATGCGGATGAATCAGGGGTTGCTTAAATAGGTATTGGAGGTTGAGTTTGTGCTTGGAAGCCAAGCTTCCAAGCATGGCAAGTTCGCCAGAGTTGGAAGCTCAAAAAGACCCAAATATCTCATGCATTCATATGAGAGATTGGGTATCAAACAGGGCTTCTAATTGGGTTCGCATTGGGGGTGATTTCTCAAAGAATCTTCCTTTCAATTTTGAAGCGGATTCTCTAAGAGATCAGGGAGAACTTGCCCTTGCAGTCTCGTCGGAGTAGGATTCCCTCTGCTATAATGGTAGAGGGACCTAATTGCAAAGAATGAAGAAGAAGTTAGGGGGGTTTCTATAAAGATTTTGAAAGATAGGGGTAGAAATGTAATTGGGCTGGACCTATTTGCAAAGTGGGTCAAGATGAGTTCCTCTTAGGTCAAAATTTTGGTACAAACCTAATTTGGACCTAAGAAATCTAATGGTGAGGTTGGATTTTGGGTTTGACCATATTTGACTGGGAAATTCATGCAAAAACCTAATTTAAGATAAATATTTATCTGAGACCTCATTCTAGGTCAAAATAGGTTCCAAGGGCCAAATTAAAGGTTCTAAACCCTAGAGAATATTTTTCTATGATTTTTAGATGGTTTAGGTGAATTGTATCCTTACCAGAACCTTGTTAAATCAAGTGGGTCTATTTTAAGGTTACAAGAAGTCATTTAATTCCCAGAGTTCACACAAACCCTTTTCTGTCTGATTCAACTCACTTATTATCCTGTTAAGACCATTTGACCTGTGTTTAGCTCATGAGAAAATCCGTTGTTGTACTGCAATGGTAAAATTATAATTTTACCCCTTGTTTCTTGCATTTATCTCAGAATGGTTATTCATTGAATTAGGACCTCCAGTTGGTTATGTAGGAGCTTTTATTCTCTTCTTTGGATCAAAATGAGCTAGTGAGGGCTCATGATGGTGTTCCCATCAGCATGCCATAAGAGTCGTCGTCCTTTATTTAAAACTTGAACAAAGGGGGTCTTTGAAGATTTGATCACAACTTAGGGTTACTTGTTACATGGAATTGATGTCTGGAGAAATTTTGGTAGTTTCTTTTTGCTCTTCTCCGGTATACCAATTGATCTTATCTACATTCCTAAACTACGCTTAAATGGGAGTTATTGGGAATGTAGTTAAGGCTAGTCTTGGGGGTATACTGGAGAAGTGCGAGAAGAAGTTATCGAAATTTCTCCAGACATCAATTACATGTAACAAGTAACGTTGTGATCAAATCTTCAAAAATGTGCTATTAAAGTTAAAATCATAATCAAAATACAAATATATATATAACATTTCATGTTTATTTATAATTAGTGGGTCATTTAGGTACATGTAAGAGTAGCTTTTTTTTCTTGTAAATGTTTATAGATATAATACGACGTTAACTTGAGACCTTTATATCTATTAATAATTATTTAGGTCATTATGGGCAAGTCTTGGATTAGTTTGAGAAATTCAGATTACATTCGATATAAGAATGAAGGGAGTTCTTAGATTAGGCTTTCCATGATGATAGGAAATCATTCAAACGAGGGGAACTTCTATAGTTGATTTTCTATCCTTGTTGAAGGTGCTTAAATGGAGAAGTACATGATAGTAACACTATGTTAGAGCACGTAATTTGTAATGGTTGGTGGCAACGTTACACCAAGTGGATTGCTCATGAAGAATTCGTTGTAGAAACTTATGAAACCGATTCAATAAATGTTGATGAGGAGCCTACCGGTAATATTGAAGGTAACGGGATCGAAGAGATGTTGGATAAACTTGGAGCAACAGATAACATCGTAGACAATAGTGACATGTTACTGTTGATGCGTAAAATCTACGCAAAAAGGTTGAGTTTTGAAAATCCATCGTTGTAGTGCAATTTGCGAGGAAAAATCGTCAATAGATAAATTTTATCGAAACTCAAAAGGAATTCCAGGCCGAACATAGGGAAGCAGACATTTGATTAAAAATCACGTTTGTTTTATTGTCACAAGGTAGAATAATGAATAGAAGAGAGGGAGAGAATATTACAAATAAAGATAAAATATAGATAGAATAAACAAATATTTCATAACCACAGAATGATGTCTATTGCAATTAATCACTACAACTACTCGTTACATTAGAAAGTATGAAATCTACGCAAGAAAGCAATAAAAGAGAATGTGGAAAGAAGTTATCCTCCTCGATGGCTGCTTGGAGGACGAGCCGCGTTGAGGAGCAACCGAAAGAATGTGGTGAGATAAGGGACGAAGGAGAATGAAGCCGGACGATGGAGGACGGGGAAGGGTGACGTCGCAGCGAGATCTGCTTCCCGAATGGCGGTGAGAGGACAACTGCGGGATGCTCCACGAAGGAGCTGAGAAGGTGGAAAAATTCTAATTTTAACTCTAATGAAGCATCCCGGGTTTGGGACAACCTCATAGAGCCTTTGAGGGGGTGAGAGAAGAGAGGAAGGGATGAAGAATTAGAGTGGTAAGGGTCTCCTTTTATAGTTGTAGGGATTGAGGGCAATTTGGTCATCTTTTACTTTAAAACATTAATTCAAGGTTTTTAGTGACGGATTTAAACGTCACTAAATACCTTAGACATGGACTTAGTGCGCTCACCCGCACGCCTTCTCTCCCCACAAGCCCAATGCTTCATCAAGCACCGCACACTCTTAACGCCGCTTCTTCTTCTTCATGGACGCGACGTTCACCTCTCCTCAATCGTTCGATCATTGATGGAGGGCTGAGATTGTGTGTTGATTGCACTTGAGAACATGCGTTGGGGCACGTATGATTGCGTGTACACGAATCACGAGCTCTCGTGCGGTCACATCATGCTTCATCTGATCTTTCGCTTTCCATCCAACGGCTCAATTTAGCCCACGCTTCTGATTTGAGGTGCATAAAGCTCGAACCCGTACCCTCTTTTTTGTGAGTGGCATCAAGACCAACGAGCCACGCCACTGCTTTATTGCGCGGTGGATTTCTCGCCCAGCCACCTTGGTCGTTGGATCTTCATCCAACGGCCGAGATCTCTCGTCCCGGAAGCCCTTCAGGAGTTGAGAAGAGATGTTATAGCCGATTAGACAGCTGTGATGGCACCACGTGGCGACATCATAGCCGTCCATCTTTTGTGTCTTGCAAATGGTGCCACGAATGTCGGATTGGACTGATTTTCAAGTTGTTGGGTTGCGATCGTTGATCTGAATCCATCCATCTGGTCGGATTTATCATATGAGGTACGAATTTACACCATCTTAGCTCTTTGATCTCAGATCTTTCTCGGACTGCATTTGATGCTACGGAAGTCCGATCAGGACGATCTTGGAGTCATTAAACTCTGATAGTCCCTTGATCAGATTTGTACAGTTGGATCTTCAATCCAATGCCCAGATATGATATTGCCCTATTACCTGACCATAAAGAGGAGAAATTAACCTAAAATTTAAACAACCTAATCTAAATGCATGATGATGCATGTTATGCAATATTTATAATGTATGATGCAACTATATGCCTAAGAACGCGTAAAAATAGATGGTTTATGTGTTATAAACATGTTTACATCAATTACGAAGTTGTAACATCTTTTATGATGCTATTAAGGAAGCCAATGAACTTATTGCTCCTGAAGTGAGCTCTATGTCAAGGTTGACATTTCTATTGAAATTATTTCAGATGAAGGTTATCGATAGAGCCACATCTAAATTAATGTCTGAGGTACGTGAATTTATCGGAGAGCTCTTATTTAAGCCTAAGGGTTATCCAAAGTCGTGGTATGATGCGAAGAAACAGATTAAGGTATTGAGCTTGAATTGCGAAAAGATTGACGCTTGTCCAAACAATTACGTATTGTTTAGAAGTGAATATGCTGATCCTGATACTTGTCTAGAGTGTGGAGAGTCAAGATATAAGGTTGGAAAATCTGGGAATCAACATGGCAAGAAATAGACAAAGAAGATCCTATTTTCATTGATTCCTAGGCTTCAACGCCTATTTATATCAAGTAAGACGACAAAATCGATGGAATGGCATGAGTAGAACAAATCATGAGATGTCCACATTCGTCATCCCATAGATTTTGATGAGTGGATAAAATTTGATAACAGACATATATCATTCACACAGGAATCATGTAACGTAAGACTGGGTCTTGCAAGCGACAGATTTAATCCATTTAAGAATATGTATCCATCATATTTAATATGGCCAGTGGTGATGATAACTTACAACCTACTTCCTTGGTTGTGTATGCGATTATTGTTTATGATGCTGACATTATTGATCCCAAGCCCAAAACAACTAGGAAATGCTATAGATATATACTTGCAACCATTGGTGGATGAATTAAAACTATTGTAGGATAATGGCACTCAGACATACGATGTAGGATAAAAAGAATTCTTTTTGATCCGTGCTACATTGCTATGGACTATTAATAACTTTCCAACATATGCAAATCTGTCTGGAAGGAGTATACAAAGAAAATTGGCATGTCCAATTTGTATGGATGACATACATTATCTCCGATTACCTGAAAGCAGCAGGTTGTGTTATTTGGGTCATCAAAGATTCCTTCCAATTGACCACAGATGGCGACCAGCACAGTTCAAAGGCAAATTTAACAGCAAATCTTGTCGATATTCCTCTAGGAATCCAAGAAATAAGCTAAGCACAAATTCTCTTATGTTGTCAAGAGTAACAATAATACAACAATTGCAAGAACTTGGAAACATAAGATTGGGATGCCTTTTTAAAAAAGACCTTACTGCATTAAAGCATTCACGCTTCAAGAAAAAAGCATTTTCTTCATGCAACTCCCATAATGGAAAGATCTGACAGTTCGATACAACTTGGATGTGATGCACATAGAGAAAAATGTTATAGACAATATGTTGAATGTCCTAAATTTAACAGATAGTCCAAAAGACACAATAACAACAAGAAAAGACATGAAGATTTTGGGCATTCATCTAGAGCTACATACGACAGAAGAAGATGATGGTAGTGTTGAATTCCCAAATGCTATATACAGCTTAAAGCATGAACAGATTCAGAAAATATTCTCATTTTTGAAAGAGATACAGGTGTCTAATGGCTACTCATCACAGTTGTTGTGCAGAGTTAATGAATCTTAAAAAAAAATTAGTGGGTTAAAAAGTCATGACTCACAGGTTTATATGCAAGTGTTTTTCCCATTGGCCCTACGTAGAGTCTTACCTGATCCCATTGTAGATGTTTTTACAGACATGAGTCGATATTTCAAAGCTATCTGTTCAAAGACTTTAGATGCTGAAATGCTATGCTACTGGGACAAACAAGTTGTCATCACATTGTGTAAAATGGAACAGATTTTTTCCTTTGTTTTTTTCAACATAATGGTGCATTTAATAATACATTTAACAAATGAAACAAGGATCACAGGGCCAGTTCAATACAGATGGATATATCCTATAGAGAGGTATTTTAAAAACTAAAGGATTATGTGCTAAATAAAGCTAAGCCAAAAGGGTCAATTGTCGAGGGATATTTAGATGAGGAATCCATGAACTTCTGTAGCATGTATCTAGGTGAGACAGACCACAAATTCAATCAATTCGAGAGAAATTATGACGGGGGATACAATGAACATGACGGAGATTGTCTTTTTATTTTTAAAATTCCAAGAAGGTCGATTTGCACACAGAACTTATTGAGATTCCAGAAATAGATCGACAATTGCCACATTTGTATATATTAAAGTAAATTCTTGAAGTCGACCCTTTTTACAATGAATTTAAACAATTATTACATCCAAATGCATGCGATGCACTCTTTCCTGAGTGGTTTAAGCAGCATGTTACTAAAATGAAAGAAAATAACGACCCGCGGTGGGTGGAAGATTTTGATGTAATATCCGATCGTCTATTGAGTTATGGACATTACCATTCTGGGTACATCATAAATGACTTCAGGTACAGAATCAAATCTATTGATGATGTAAAGGCTACACGCAAGTTAGCATTGTTGTTTCTTGCGAAGTAGCCGGAGAGTGTGATAGTTATTATGGACAAAATGAGGAAATTCTTGAGATTAGCTTTAGATATGATCGTAGACTTGTCCTCTTCAAGTGTGAATGGTTCGATGTTTTTAAGAAAGGAATCGAGTTTAAGGTTGATAAGAAGCACAAGTATATAAGTCTAAATAATAACCGTCAAAGTCTTCAAAACACTGAACCGTTCACTTTAGCCTGTCAAGTCTCTCAAGTCTTCTACATGATTGATAATAGCAAAAGTTTATGGATAATTCCCACTAGAAAAATACCACGTAGTTATTACGATTCTCAAAAGGAAGGGGAACCTGAATTAGAACCTGAGGCATATCAAGAACTTCAACAACCAGATTTAGATCCAAGTGTAACAAACATTGATATATAAGGTATAATTTACAAACCATTTTTTTTATAATATAAATTTCCTCATAAATCATTCTTACACCGATATAATAATATGTTGAACGACGTGACCGAAGACTCAAACGTAGGTACAGCAGACCCAGACGCAGCTGAACGACATGATTGGAGAGCTGTGAGTTGCTAGAGAGGAGATCTACCAGCAGAGACTGGATTTCAAGGAGCAGATGGCACAGCAGTAGGCACAGTGGGAGGAGATGATGGCCATACTTTGAGGTGGAGGTGGACTTGATCACAGCAACTTCCGTTATCCTGCACGTCGTAGGTCAGACATCGATTTTGGCGTAGGAGGTGCTGGTCATGGTATTGTGTGGGAGCTTTGCTCGTATCTTTTCTTTATATTTCTTATTTTTATTTATGGAATGTTTAAGGTTTATTTATGTAATGTTACTGATCTTTTGTAAACATTCTCTAAGTTAATTTGTAGTAATGTAATGTTTATTTACTATATTTGTTTTATTAAATGCTATATATGTATTATTTGATGTTATGTAGGTTAATTTGAATGTTACCTTTGATTATCATTAGTAAAATCTAATCAATTAAAAAAAAATTATATATGGTGACAGTTATACTAATAACCGTCGCAAATTCCCTTTTGCTACGGTTTTAGAATCGTCACGAAAAGTCAACGAGATGATGCCCCTCCTAACAACCTATTTTTTCCAACGTTTACACAATCATGGAGAAATTATATTTAGCAACAGTTATTAGAATAACCGTCGCCAATAATGAATTTGCGACAATTATTTAATAACCATCGCAAAAGTGTTTTTACGATGAGTATAAGTCGTTGCAAAAGGAAGCTAATCACGATAGATAGGGTTGGTACTATTAACGACGGTTAGTATTAATAACCGTTTCGAAAGACTATTTGCTTCGCAACCTTCTGCGACGGCAACTTGAGATGGTTTTGTTACTTTTGACGATGATTGAAAGTAGTTTTTCTTGTAGTGATTACATGAAATTTGGGATGATGAAAAGAGAAAAATGCTGATTATAAAATTATTTCAACTGAAAAATGCCACATAATTAGCTGAGGACAAAATCATCCATCAACTACTTTTCCAACTTATTCTACAAGTTTATTCCTCCTAATAAACACCTCCGAAGGAATAAGCACCCCTAATTCCTTAACATGACTACGAACACAAACAAACACTCAGGTGAAATAAAAGCCCTCAATTCCTTCCACTCATTTTACATCCCCATTTTGTTCTTTTTGATAATTCCATGTACCAAATGAGGCCTTGGGTTTCATAAGTACGACTAGGATTCTTCACGAGAGAAATCCCGTACCCCTATTATTTATATCGATCATGGATGTGTTCCTGAAGTTGACTCTTTTACAAGTGGAGTCTCAAGAAATACGAAAGTTTATATATGTTCACTCTCCTAGATTTTCTTTGTTGATGATGTGCTTTTATTCTCAAGGGTGAATGTGGGCTTGGCAAATGTTATTCAAAGAAGTCTTTAGATTGTTTTTTAAAGCAATGATAAGTGCTAAAAAAATGGATCATTATATGCGTGACCTCATAAACAATTTGATGGGAACACCATCATAGGTCCTAACTAGTCACATTTAGTTAGGTTTGATTGACAAGAGCTCCTACCTAATCATCTGAGGGTCATACTCCACGTTGTTCTGATTTGAGAAGAGAATGGGAATCAGGGTAAATTATGTAATTTTAATAGCACATCACGAACACAGATTAACCACGGGGTCACTTAGGGGTTAAATAAAGGTCAAATGAGCTTAAAAGTCTAAAAAGTGGGTTAGCACTGACAGAAACAAGGTTTCATGCATTTCGATAACCGAAACAACACATAAAACCCTAATTATCAACCTGCTTAAATTGAAGAGATTATGGTCAGGATAAAATTCATTTAAACCTCTTAAAATTCATATAAGAATATTCTAAGAGGTTTGGTATCCTTGGTTTGATCATCTGAACCTATGTTGACCTAGAATAGAGTTTTAGAAGGAATTCTACCCTAATTTGGGCTTCTATGCAAATTTCTCAGTCAAATGTGGTCAAAACTCAAATCAAACTTCACCATTAGATTCATTGGATCCAAATTAGATTAGGACCAAAATTTGGGCCTAATCAAAGTCCATCTTGACCTAGTTTGTAATTTAGCCTTTTAAAACTCTATTTCTTGCATTTAGCCCCTCAAGTTTCAAGTTTATTACAAAAAGGTCCCTAATTTTCATCATTTTCTTCATTTTGATCCCTTTTGCCATTAGTATGAACGCAGCTCCTCACCCGAGATTCGAGGGACGATTTCCCTCTCAAATCAGAGCTAAATCCCTCCAAAATTGGAGGGATTGTTCGCAAGAACCTTTTCAATTTGTTGAACTAACTCGGAGACCCTCCAACGATCCCGAGATCTCAAGCGAGCTTGAGATTTTAGGGGATCTTGTTTCCCTGGAATCTTGACTCAATCAAGATCTCTCCCTGATTAAGAGCTCGATCTGAAGCCCTATAAAGAGCCCTCTTGCCATAGCCATTCTCCTTAGCTAAGTTTCGAGCCGAGAATCCTCTCTCTTCCTCCTCTTCGGCCAACCACGCTTGATCTTCGACAACCTCTCTTGTTTGCCTCTTTCGACCGTCCAACCACAAAATTGGGCAGCCTTCAGATTTTCTCTCCTCATCACACATCTCTCCGGTCAAAGAGAGACCACTCTCCTCCTCTTCTTCGTCACCAACACCTCACCGAACTCCATCGCCTTCTCTGACGTTGACCAATCAAAGCCAACGTCTCCACCTCCTCTCGTCCCCTAAATCTTCTCTCTCTCTCTCTCTCTCTTCAACACATTCTTACCCCTTTAGAACCTAGGATTGACCATCGCACACTCGTCACGGTGAAGGTGAAGAGCTAGGTGGCAGACCACGGGGCAGCCTAGGCGTGCGTGCCTAGGTCGCCCTATGGCCGGATGGATGGGTGCATTCGGGGGACTGTTGTGGAGGCGTAGTGGGACTGTGGATGGGCGGCGATTACTCAGTGAGGTGAGGCGGAGGTTAAGTGATGGTCGGCGAGGCGTGTGGGGCTGCCGAGAGATGGGGGTGTCTCGCCGGAGGGTGGCCGGAGATGAGGAAGGTGATGGTGAACAACGGCGGTCAAGGGGTTTTTGAAGAAATAAAATGAGGGGAATGAAAGAGGGGATAGAGAAGAAGAGTTTTAACCTAATTAAAGGGACGAAGGGGACGAGGAGGCAGACGACAGTACCGATCGCTAGAGAAGAAGACACCCAGTGGGGGAAGACGGCGGCGACGATGGGGCTAAGGTAACGCGTGCGGGTATTGCGCGACGCGGAGGAGGATGAGGAAGACAACTCTGCCACTGGTTTTGTGGCAAAGCGAAGAGGAAGGGGAGGGAGGCTCGCCGGAGCTAGCTGGACCTCTTGGCCGGAGAAGAAGGAGAAGAATTTGAGGTGGAATTCCAGCCAAGTCGAGCTGAGGAGGTGCGGCCGGATTTAGGGTTTAATTTATAGGTGCTGGCCGTGCTTCTGGTGCGTGGAGGGTGAGCTTCTAGCCACCGACGTCTCGCCGGAGATGGAAGGTGGTTAGATACCCAAATATCTCGTGCGTTCGCACGAGAGATTGGGTGCAAATCAGTGGTTGTGATCGGGCTCAGATGGAAGGGGATTCCTCAGAGAATCTCCCTTCCAATTCTGGGAGGGGATCTCTGAGGGATCAGAGAGTATTCCTTCTTTAATCCTCGCCGGAGAAGGATCTCTCCGCGATAATGGTGGAGGGACCTGATTGAAAGATTGGCGAGGAAGATAGGGGGTTCTATGTGATGGTTTTCAAAAGATAGGGACCAAAATGTGATTGGGTGTACTAAATTGCAAAGTAGGTCAAGATGACCTCCCCTTAGGTCTAAATTTTGGTACAAACCTAATTTTGACCTAAGGAATCCAATGGTGAAGTTGGATTTTAGGTTTGACCACGTTTGACTGGATATTTTGCATAAAAACCCAAATTAGGTCAATTGATGAGCTAGGACCCTAATCTAGGTCAAACTAGGTTCCAAAGGCCAATTTGAATATTTTAAATCCTAGAGGATATTTTTCCATGAATTTTAGAGGGTTTACTTGATTTTTATCCTGATCGGAACCTTGTTGAATTAAATGGGTCTGTTTTAGGGTTACCAGATGTCATTTAATTCCTGGATTGCACATGAACCCATTTCTGATTGATTCAACCCACTTTTTATCTCATTTAGACCATTTGACCTATGTTTTATCTCTGCGAAATTCCATTTATGTACTGCAATGGTAAAATTACAATTTTAACCTTTATTTCATGTTTGCTTCTCAGAACACTTATTCCTTTAATTAAGCCATCTTCTAGGTCTTGTAGGAGCTTTTATTCTCTTTATTAGGTCAAAATGAGCTAGTTATTGCTCATGATGAGTCTCTCATCATACCCCCATGCCTAACTTTTGCTAGTCCCTTAGCAAAATTTCAAGGTTTTAACTTCTATTCTAGACCCTGAGTGTCTGTCATCAATTATGATAAGTGCTTCTCTTTTTCTTTTGTGATTAGGTCAGAATGCCGACAATAGGCCTAGAGGTACTCAAGTACCAACCAAAATTTGGACCTGTTCCGCTTTAGCCTCAGTCCTCCGCAAAGGTTTTTAAGGCCTACAGAAACTAACCTAGGGTTTGTTGGACTCCGCGGTTAAAGCACCCGTGCTTGAGACATTTCTAGCCTAAGTTCAGTTTGCAGTGCATTTTTGTAAGAGAGAGACAGAAGATTTATTTGTTTGGAGAGCTTTCTCTCTCTTTATTTCTAGCTTCGGATTAGCTTCTCAACACGGTCTGTATCGGACTCCTTGTCCCCATCATCAATCCTCAAGGGTCCCTGGCTATCAATGCTTCAAGATAGCACCGCCCGTGGCAACCCCCAGAACCCTGGCTTTCGAGATTTCGAGATAATCCCGCCCATGGCGTTCCGTGGCCGAATTCAGACCCTGGCGATCGACATTTCGTGATAATGCCGCCCACGGTATCTGAACAAGCAGAGTGCTTACATGCCCCCAGTAGGATATTTAAATATCCTAAGAGACAAGCACCGATGAGACGATATGTTATTACGCATCTTTGAGGGGAATTTCTCGCCTCTCCGCGTCGGGAATTTATCTAAATCAACTTGTGTTGATCGGCCGCTCCTAATCTAGGTGACTTTTTTAGAACATTAAACGCGTTTTGCATGATTTTGATATTTAGGCACACTAAACTAGACTGTGTGTGAATTTGGGGTGCTTAGGTTACCGAATCCCGTAAATCAAAGGTCAGTTAACGAGGCCGAATACTTCCTAAGCCTTAGACCTAATACTTAAGCTTCGCATTTCCCCAACCTCTTGAGGATTATCCAGATTTTGGTGGATACGTGAATTTTTAAGCTGAAGAATCTAGCCCAAGAGGCCTAAGACCAGCGTTCCCGCTGATCTCTTGTTATGTCTCCTTAGCACTTTTCTTTTATTTCTTTTTTTGATCTGGTCTAGAACTTCAGTTAATTCCTTAATCTTTTACTAATGACTATTTCTTTTTCTTTTTCATTTTGTGCTCCTTTTGTCATTTTTGCTCTTTTTCTCCTCCTTATAATTATGTGGCTCACAAAATTTCCTCCCTCCCCCATTTTTTGTTCTTTTTCATAATTTTTCAATTTTTTGTGTTGTTGACATATGTGAATTTTTTTGTGTGTGAGACTCCTGACTTTTTCTTGGTTCTGTATGTATGCACTTTATCACCCCCCATGCCTAAGTTTTGCAATGTCCTCATTGTAAACGGAGGGTATGAAATAGTGTTGAGGTCAGGGACTTAAAACAGGATATATTGGGTGCGTGAATGAGTCGAAAATGACTGCTGCGAATGATTTCAAGCTCTGATACGTGTACCAGAGGTGGGATCAACTGTCTAAGGCTGAACTCATGGTGCAATGGACGTGGAGTACGGACGAATAATCAGACGGGTCTCTATTTTTGGGACGATGGGTTGCCTCCCGTTAAGCGCTAAATTTGATGCCTTCAGCTGAGCGGAAAATGGGGTGGAGAGGGAGTGGTCAAATCAGCGGAATTTTGTAAAACAAGCACATTGATTAAGAGCCTGGTTGGTCCAACCAGGTGCTTGTTAAGATCAGTAGGCTGAGATCAACAGATGCGGAACCCACCATATGCAATGTGGTTCAGATGGATATGGAAGTGAAAACTCGGGTTTAGGCTGAGTCGACTCAGCCTGGTCAGAGTAGGGTTCCGAAAAATAATCAATGTGTGGTGTGGAAACCCTACAGGGGTGATCAAGAGTGATGGCTCTTGCTTTTCGGTCTGATCAATACCCGATACCTGGTATCGATATGGAGTTGAATCATCTGCAAACGGCTCAGTGAGAGGTGAATCGGAATAGAAATTGAGTCCGGTTGCAGGTCGGGGTAGAGAACGGGTTTTGATTGGTTCTGTATAAGTGGAGCAGGTGGCTTCAAAGAGAATTGGCTTGTTATAATCAGGAAGCAGATTTTCTCCGATGTTATGGTCAGATTCGAAATCGTCGAAGAGTTTGCGAAAATCAAAGTCTGAATGAGATTCAAGATCGTGAGTTCCACCATAGAATAAATCATATGCTGTAGATTCAGCAGCCTGACTAGGGTCTAGCCTAAATGTGAATTCTGAGCATAAAAAGGTGTCCCTATCTGGTAGAGGCTCAGGTCCTAAGCTAGTAGAGCAGACCCAATTGAAACCCCACTCGTCCAACTCCTCGGTTTCTATATCGTAAATTGGCGTGACTTCCGAAAAATCGATTAGTTCCTTTGAGGATGTTAGGAAGGGATATTCATAAAATCGAGGCCCAAAATCATATTCTTCATTAAAAGATTGATCTTCTTCATATGGGGCATTGAAATCTTCAAAATAGATTTCAGATCTAGGTTCTAGGCTTAGGATGTGGGCTGAATCACTAGAATCTAGGTCTAAATAACCTTCGAGGGTCACCTTATCAGAATAAGGGACGGAATTTACACCCTCGAGAGGTTTAGTTCTACTCTCATACTTGCAGGAGTTTTCAGATTCTAGAATGGGCTCAACATGGTATTTTCCTGCATTTGGAGCTTCCCAACCTTCTTCAATATCAGGCACATTGTACTCCATCTGGGTTGGGAATCCACAACCATTTTTTGCCTCAAACCCGAGCTCAGATTGATCCTCGATGTTGTCCCAAGATGGTTCATCCTCTATTTGTGGTATATACGGGTACTTCTGGTCAATAACTTATTTTACTAATCTCATTATCTCTTCCCATTTTTCAAGACTATCTTGGTGTTGCTTCCAAAGTCAAGGATTTGTCATACATTGGAGGTATTCAAGATTGTGCATTTTTTCTATCTCAATGTATCCAGTAATGATCAAGTCACGGGTTGATCCTTTTGTGGCTTCTGCTAATAGTACTTGGGCACAAGTTATGATACAAGTTGTAGTTGTTGGGACATCAACCTGAATGTTTCCTATTGGTGTTGAGGTTTCTTTCTTTTCATAGAATTTCAGGGCATCCTCAATCATTTTATCTCTCATGGATCTCTGATATTCAGGTTTCTTGAATGGTAGTCTTAAGTGGTTTGGCTGCATATTTGGATCAGGTGGTGGAATCAAGATGTAGAATCAGAGTTTGAATCAAGATGTAGAATCAAGTTATGAAGTGATTAGATCTGAATAACGAGTCCCACTGAAAATGTGTGTGTGTGCTCTAAAGAGAAAAGATGAGGGACTGGAGATGTTTTTGACCCAATCAAGACGCCCAAAGACGTTTGGATGACTATGGAGGTTTGGGGCAGATGTTACCCATGGATCAGAAGGTCGTCCACCTGAGAATTACCTGGGCAGCCAGAGAGGGAGAGTCCTGTAAAGACCCCTACACGGTAGAGCGTCCCTACAGGTTACAGGGTTTCCCCTACTCGACCTCTCTTGTCACTGAGATTCCAGGTAGACCAGAATGGGGACCTTGACCTCTTAAGTCTACCACTTTTATTTCAAAGGTGCTTTAGGGTTCTCACTTGAACTTTAGATGTTTTGATGTTGTGACCTAATTTAGAGGATGGTTGACCCAAGGGGTCAACTTCACCTGACCTGTCCTATAGATGGCAGAATGATTCTAGGTTTGGAGCCTAGTGATCACCCTGATTTGACTCCCAGTTTATTAGGTCAAAAATTTTAAGATTCAAGTGATTTTAGAGCTCAAATTTTAAGGTTTGTCTTGTTTAGATCTCTTCAATCAAGGGCTTGGGTAGCACACTGATGCGGGAGGGTTTATTTCCTTTTTTGAAGGCATGTGTGACTAACACTCCAAGATCCTACTGTAGAAACCCTAATTTGGTTCTATTTCCAATCCTCTTTTTCTTTTTGAAAAGGTTCTCTTTGGACTTAAAAACAAGAAGTGTGTTGTCCGTAGAGATTAAGTGTGATTTCTATTAGGCACATGAATTTGTGAGATAAAATCTAAAAAAATCACTCCAACTTCAAGGAGATTTGAAAAATTTTCGCAAAATTAGGAAATGCTTGCCTTAAAGATGGTGCTTACTATAGAAAGAAGGCAATTGATTCCTAAATTGATTTCTTCCTTTTGTCCTTTAAAGCTTAAGGGATAGTTTAAGGAAGAAAAGAAATTACCTGCCCTGGAGTGGTTGACTTGCGGGAGGGATTTTCTCGTGAAATACCTGCAAGATCACAACAAAGCAAAGTATTGCAAGTTAGTGTTCAATATGATAAAAAGTATGTATAGATTAGTGATAAATTGCGCGTTGCTCCCTGGCAACGGCGCCAAAATGTTGATGTGCGAAACTCGATCGTATTTTAACAGTTAATTACGTCGTAGTATAGGTGATCAAGCGTCGTCAACAAATAAATGTTTTATTACTCGAAGACCGGAGTATTCGAGGTCGAACACAGGGAGCAATTGGAATTTACTACTAATCTCAAGAATGTAATTGAACACTTTAATTACTCAAAACTTTAATTCAAATGTAAATGCATGAGTTTGAAAAGCAATTATGGTAAAAAGAAAGAATTGGACGTCTAATCATAGGATCAGACGTCTTAAAAATGTGTTTCCCTTGTTTGATTCTTCTTCTTATTCTTCTTTGTGCTTGTTCTTTCTCCTCTACAGTGCTTCTTGCTTTTCTTCTGCCTTGCTTCTTTCTATTTTCTTCTGTCTTCTGCAAGTCTTCTTACTTGTCTCTGCTTCAGTTCCTCTTCTTCTTCTGCTTGTCTTCTATTTCTTTTCTTCTTCAGTTCTTCTTCTCTTTTTCCTTCGCCTCTTCCTTCTCTTTTCAATGGCTTCCTTCCTTCTTCATTTTTGCCTCTCTATTTGCCTTCTGCTTCCTTCTCTTCCTCCCTTGCTAGCAGCGGCTAAGTGTTTGCTTCATTCCTTCCTTCTTCCTTCCCGATGTGGGACTAAAGCTCCCGGCCTTCTCTCGTACACGCCCGTAGAAATCCCTCCTGTAATTGCCGCTACTGCGGACTCTATTGCGTCACTCGCTGGACCCCTTGGCTTCGCAAGGCATGCCCAAGTCAACTGCTCCTGGAATCTTGCAATCCTGAAGCCTGGAGCAAGTGTGGAGCTTCTCTAAGTTGCCGTCAATGGCGGCTGGGGCGTGGAACCTATCAGACACGAAAAGAGCCTCGCGGCCTAATCAAATCATCGGGGAGCCTTTGCCTCGTCACGGCGAAGGTGAAGAGCTAGGTGGTAGACCGCGAGGTGGCCTAGGCGTGCGTGCCGAGGTCGCCCTGTGGCTGGATGAATGGGTGCGTTCGGGGGACTGTTGTGGAAGCGTAGCGGGACTGTGGATGGGCGGCGGTTACTCAGTGAGGTGAGGCGGAGGTTATGTGATGGTCGGCGAGCCGTGTGGGGTTGCGAAGCGATGGGGGAGTCTTGCCGGAGGGTGGCCGGAGATGAGGAAGGTGATGGTGAACAGCGGCGGTCGAGGGGTTTTTTATGAAATAAAATGAGGGGAATGAAAGAGGGGATAGAGAAGAAGAGTTTTAACCTAATTAAAGGGACGAAGGAGACGAGGAGGTGGACGGCAGTACCTGATGTCGCTGGAGAAGAAGACGCCCAGTGGGGGAAGACGGTGGCGACGACGGGGCTAGGGCAGCGCGCGTGGGTGTTGCGCAACGCGGAGGAGGATGAGGAAGACAACTCTGCCACTGGTTTTGTGGCAGAGCGAAGAGGAAGGGGAGGGGGGCTCGCCGGAGCTCGCTGGACCTCTTGGATGGAGAAGAAGGAGAAGAATTTGAGGTGGAATTCCGGCCAAGTTGAGCTGAGGAGGTGCGGCTGGAGTTAGGGTTTAATTTATAGGTGCTGGCCGTGCTTCTGGTGCGTGGAGGGCAAGCTTCTAGCCACCGACGTCTTGCCGGAGATGGAAGATGGTTAGATACCCAAATCTCTTGTGTGTTCGCACGAGAGATTGTGTGCAAATCAGTGGTTGTGATCGGGCTCAGATGGAAGGGGATTCCTCAGAGAATCTCCCTTCCAATTCTGGGAGGGGATCTCTGAAGGATCAAAGAGTATTCCTTCTCTAATCCTTGCCGGAGAAGGATCTCTCCCCAATAATGGTGGAGGGACCTGATTGTAAGATTGGTGAGGAAGATAGGGGGTTCTATGTGATGGTTTTCAAAATATAGGGACCAAAATGTGATTGGGTGTACTAAATTGCAAAGTAGGTCAAGATGACCTCCCCTTAGGTCCAAATTTTGGTAAAAACCTAATTTTGACCTAAGGAATCCAATGGTGAAGTTGTATTTTATGTTTGACCATGTTTTACTAGACATTTTGCGTAAAAACCCAAATTTGATCAATTAATGAGGTAGGACCCTAATCTAGGTCAAACTAGGTTCCAAAGGTCAATTTGAATGTTCTAAATCCTAGAGGATATTTTTCCATGAATTTTAGAGTCAATTTGAATGTTCTAAATCCTAGAGGATATTTTTCCATGAATTTTAGAGGGTTTACTTGATTTTTATCCTGACCGGAACCTTGTTGAATTAAGCGGGTCTGTTTTAGGGTTACCAGATATCATTTAATTCCTGGATTGCACATGAACCCATTTCTGATTGATTAAACCCACTTTTTATCTCATTTAGACCATTTGACCTATGTTTTGTCTCTGAGAAATCCCGTTTATGTACTGCAATGGTAAAATTACAGTTTAACCTTTATTTCATGTTTTCTTCTCAGAACACTTATTCCTTTAATTAAGCCCTCTTCTAAGTCATGTAGGAGCTTTTATTCTCTTTATTAGGTCAAAATGAGCTAGTTATGGCTCATGATGAGGCTCTCATCAACATCTCTCTTGATACTTGTGATTAGTGATTGAATTGTCAATTTGCTCTCTGCGAACGACCTTGGACTCAATTCTTGATTTTGAGTTCTATAAATTTAAGTATTGTTGCGATTTTCATCCTATACTATGACGTGCATTTCTTAAAATACAATTTTGTCCTATCAACACATTTCCAAATACATCTATAACCATATAAACTCAATATTTACATCTATCTTCCCCAAAAATTGCACCATTACACTTAAATACCATTCCTATAAGTCTTAATAGTAGATGAGAATATTCATGGTTTATATCTAACTCTTTACCATAGTTAAACCAAAAAAATCAATGACCATCTCCTTCTCTCCTAACTTGATAAAGAGAGAAGGAGAAAGGAAGATTATCAAGGGAGAAGAGGACAATGGCACGCAAACGATGAGGAGAAGACAAGGGGGGATGCACTAAGATAGGGCTGTAGGGGGAGGTAGGAGGAGGAGGTGGTCGAGGGAAGGAGGGGAGTAGAGCTGCGAGTAGGGAGCAAGGTAGAGGGAGGTGATAGGGGTGGTTGTAGGTTGAAGGAAGGAGAGGCGGAGTTGTGGATGAGGAGAAAGGAGGGGTGATGAGGGTAGCTATAGGGTGAACAAAGATCGAGAGATGCGAAAGATGGGGAAAGGACTGTGGGAGGAAGACGGAGTGATGCAGGGGGTGGCTATATGGTGGGGGGGTGGGGCAGAGGGTGTGGGTTTCGTAGAAAGGGGAAAGGGGGTCAAGAGGGGGCATTAGGTACCTAGGGGTGAAGGGAGCAAGCTAAATTTCATGTAAGTGTTGAGGCAAGTTGAAAGTTCACAGCGAAAGGAGGGTTGCATAGCAAGCTGCAACGAGTTGAAGTTCATGGCAAGCTTCATTCCAACAAGGTTGTGGAGGAGAGGAAAAAGGCGATCGGGTTGCAATATCAACAAGGCTGAAGTCGGAAGAAAGGAGGTTGGCTAGGGGTTTGGTAAGGATTGACAATGGCTTGACAAGGAGGTTGCAGGGCAATAAATGATTCTCAGAGAAGGATGCTTAGATCATTGAACTAGGAACCTCCTTTTTCATTTCACATGCTAACTTTGTTCTTTGAAGTGTGACAATTGCATAGAAAATGGTTATGATGCCATACATATATGAGGGATGACGATGATCTAGGGGATTCCATCCTAGGAATTCAATATGTTCTTGCTCTAGAATATGGAATTCTTTGAAGTAGACCCTCCTCACATCAAATGTTTTGATGAGTAGGTAAGAAAAAAGATGGGAACTAGATGATCGAGTGCATGCCCCTTCATGGTATGAGATTCAGGCGAGATGGTGGTTCGAAAATGGTTTAATGAGGAAGAAGAAAGAAGGGAAAAGACAAAAAAAGATGGGTGAGGTATGGATGTAATTTTCAAGATTTTTGTGATTAAAGTTGATCATTAGAGGAATATTCTTTAAATGTAACCGCAACTTAACTTAGGATATGATCATATCTAGTTAAGAACTTTTACGGGGTATAGACGTAAATATTAAGTATAGATGTAGAAATGTGTACATACGTACATATGTAAAAATCCCCAAAAAATTGAGTTTTCCTTTCAAGATCCACCAAGGATAGACTTGCAGTTCGTTTGAGTTTGGGAATACTAGAAGACTCTCTATAGTTGGTCTATTTCGGCATCTCCTAATCAGGGTACCAATAGGGCAGGAATTTTTAAGAGGATAAGGAAGGTAGATGCTAAATCATCCATAGGAGGCCACCATTTACTCTTAGGGATGGCGCAAGCACAATAAGTGAAATGGGCAATTGAAGGATTGATGGTCTACTCTATGGAATGTGTTGTTCTACCTTTAAAGATGATAAGTGTGATCATTGTAATGGAATTCATTTGGCTACTGTTTGGTTAAAGGAACAATGATTGTGGAATTGCCACATGAGTTAGCCGAAAAAGGAATCAAGAGAGAAATAAGGAGCTTTTGGTGTGTTGGGTGCTGTAAATATCACTTCAAAAAGTTAGATGAATTTTTGCTAGGAATAAATCAATTCCCTCTTTAAGGTGGAATTCATCTCAACCAAATTAACCACTCAATTCTACCATTGTTGTATTTCAAAATTTAACTTGTTAAACAAGGAATGGAGAGGGAGGCAAGGTCAACTTGCTTGGGTGACGCATGTTTTATTTACCACCAAAGGTAGGTTGAAACTTTAAAAACTTTAGGCCCTGTTTGCTAACAAAATAAGGGAGGAGGTAGGTTAATTCGATTAATATCTTCGTATACCATCTTATTACTTCACATCGATATCACTATATATATTAAAATATATCTATTCTAATATAATATATTCGTTAAAATATATTTAATATTACATCATAATACTTACATCCATATTTTAATATTAAGTAAATAACCTCTAACAGTATATTAATATCACCGATCATTTTATCCATACAAAATTTTATTCGAGAAGAACTCTTATCCGGTTGCCACCTTACATAATTATATGTAGCGTAGTGCAACAAATGGGCATACAGGTACCTTAGTAAGGGAAGTGCTTCCCCCATTTGAAATGAATGGATGGTAAATATATGTGAGAGACATCCCTTTTGAAACATTAGGATAATGTCAAATTACCTTGGCTTCAGCGATTTTGATGTCAATACAATATTAAAGGTGAAGTTAGAATGTGATGAAGATGGAAGCTTAAAATGTAAGTTTTTTAGTATTCATAAAAATATATTTGTGAAATAGTATTGTATATTTATTACTTGATTGATCGATGGAACAATGGATATTAATAATTGTGATTATTTGTATATTAAAGATTTTATGCAACTTGTGGGTGTATACATGCAAATGTGCCATACATTTCTATTCAATCGATGTGGTGTGGATTGAGCAATGAAGAATTATACTTCATCACATGGAGGACTTAAAGATTATATGTTAAAGAATCAATTGGAGGAGAAGATTGCATTAAACATAAGTCCAATTTCACATTTACATTTTTATTTAGGTATTTTTGTTAAAGCTTAATTAGTTATTTGATTAATTAGGCAATTAAATTAAACTACTTAATAGTGACCAAACTACGTAAAACAAAATATCTAAATTAATTGGATCATAGATGTACTAGAGATCGAATTACCCAATTAAGAATGCACTGACAGCTTAAATTTGAATTAAATGATCATTATAGATAAATATATCATTACCAACTAATCAACAAGTTTCCAACTAATCAGATTGAATTAATTTTCATTAAATGGCCATTAGAATTGACTGATTTAGCCATCGAAAAAGATATTTTGTGAGGTGTGAATTCGATTTGAATAAATTTCCATTTAAGAGTATTTTTACACTTATAATAAGTTTTAGAAAATGACTAATTTGCCTATGACTTATAGTTGTTAGTAGGGAAACACTTAAATAGAGAAGGTTGAGAGGCTTTCTAACACACAACCCAAGCAACACGAATTGCTCTATAGAAAAGCTATGCCCCTTCCTCCCTATGTTCTCTAGTTCTAGCATTGAAAATCTGATTCTAAGGAGAGTCATCTTGGTAATTTTAGAAGTTATTCTAAGGGAGATTCTGAAAGCAATTCTAGAGGAGATTTGAGAGAAGATTATAAGACTCTGAGATTCGATGGTTTGAATAGACTAAATAGAGGTATCTCTCGTAGAGCATGTTGTAGGCGAAACAACTTTGAAAGAATCTCTGGCGAGAATTAATAAATCCAGAGAGGAAACCCTGCCCCCATCAAAAAAGATTTATTTACTAGCTTCTCAAGAGTAGTAACTCTAAACCTTTGAATTTAAGATTTTAGCGAAATAAAATTGACAATCCTATTAACTAGTGCATAATTTTTTGATAAACATTGATTTAAGCTATAGGATAAGTATCGTTATTCCCGTTGTACTTTGGATTGCTATACTTGCTATAAATAGAAGTATGACGAGTGGCTACATGTTTTGGTTGACAAGTGGTTGGGAATCACTTGGCTTGATTGGTTATAGATCAAAGTAACCCAGTTATTATAGTGGATTTATGATTGGAAGTCACATGAATGTTAGAAAACTTAAGGGGTTTAACTGTAATTTACCCATCTCTAACTTAGGATGGAATTGTACTATAACTTATCTCATCTGAACTTCATACTGAATGGGTATCGGTACTGGTAGATCAGTACCGGTACCACATATACTGAGTACCGGTACAGATGAACTAGTATCGTTATCCTTGAGTCAGAGGTATGAATCCTATATTCAAATGAGTATTGGTACCGATACCAAGTACTGGTACTCATGAGTCCTAGTTTAGAACTCATGTCTAGATGAGTACTTGTCCAGTAATTACAGTGTACCAGTACTTGTTATAAGTATCGATACACATAGAGTATTGGTAGCACTTCAGAAAAGAACTGATCTCAACTAGTACCAGTACTCATGAAGAGTACCGATACTTGTTGAGTACTGGATGGTTTACCTGTAGCTCACCAGTACCGGTACTAGTGATTAGTACCGATACTTGTAAGCTACAGCCAGGTCCTGGTGACTTCAAGCTTAGAACCTGATATGGGACTCATGTATACCGGTACTCATCATGAGTACCGATATATGCAAGTCTCAGATTTTGGATTTAAGACGGCCTGGAGCTTCAAGACCTTACCTGTAGTTAACTAATACAGGTACTCATGATGAGTACTGGTACATGGAGACTACAGTCCCTTATAGTAACACCTGAGTATCGGTACCCATCTAGATGTACCAGTACTACATATACCCTACGATTCTAAGTAATTAGTCTAAACAATATGAACAAATATATAGATAAATAAACAAAATATTGATCAAAGGTAACTTGTGCATCTGATTGACATATGCATGCACACATCTATACCTGTATATCCACATGTGAATGATTACCTATTTATGCAAATAAACTTGTAGATTACCTATGTTCATGATTCCAGAAAATAATAGGAGCTGCAATCTAGATCTTCCAAGAGATTCCCCTCTTTTGACTCTTTAGACAGCTACTTCGAGGAGAAGCTCTCAAATTCGCCTTCTTTCTCCAGTCACCTACCTTCAGAGCCCCTTAGCCTCTCAATCTCGATGGGGAAAAATAGAGAGAATAGTGTGGGTCTTTTGGGGACCTGACTGCCCTAATGAGCAATTAGTCACATTAATTGCTGTGGTAATTTATGCATTCACCAATCAAAGAAGTCCAAATTACCCAAAAATAGTCTTTGCACATTAGCAATCTAAACCACACCATCCTTTTGCATTTTATGTCCATACCCTTGATAAACCTTAATTTGACCACTTTAAGTGATGGGCATTATATGACAGTCCATTAATCTTTGTGTTAATTGATTATATATATACATAACGCATATATTAGTCCATATATTGGATTAAAATCCAACAATCTCCCACGTGGACTATATATGCAACTTGTTAATCATTCAACACATAAAGCCAAAATTTTGAGCTCAACTTTGCTATCATATTGGAAATGCAAATCTATAAACAATCCGATCTACCAACTACACTAGTAATAGAGCCAAAGCAGCTTTTGCTACATCCCAGTAACTAAACCAACCATGACAATGTACACTAATGCAAAAGGTAACCAGAAACGTGTGGATGTACAGCATAAAAATTACATGCTAATGTGATCAACGCATGCCTATTCCAAATTGGTCCTCCGAATTAAGATCACTTCTAAAACCAAATTACTTCTCAGAATGGACAATCACTGAACTGAAAACTTTAAGTTTTATTTATTTCAATAGAAATGAAGCTTTACAAAACTTTATACATAACCTAAATAACTGAAAAACTGAATTACTAAAGTTTGTCTATTACAAATAAGCACTATAAAGATTACAAACTCCTACTAAAACTGAAATTTCTATTAGGACATAAGACCTATAGAAGCTGCGTGTTCATCGAACATCTTGAGTAGTATTCCCTTAGTAAGCGGATCTGCAATTATGGAGTCTGTACCGATATGCTCTATAGACAGTTGTCCATTCTGTATCCTTTCTTTAACAACTAGGAACTTGATCTCAATGTGCTTCGATTCAAAGGAGCTCCTACCAATGTGCTCTATAGACAGTTGTCCATTCTGTATCCTTTCTTTAACAACTAGGAACTTGATCTCAATGTGCTTCAATTCAAAGGAGCTCCTATTGTTATTGGAGTAGAGGATTATGGACTGATTATTACAAAACAATTATAGTGCTTGTCAATGCCATCTACTATGTGCAGCTGTGAAGTGTCGACTACGGTTCGTATAAAAAATGTCGTTGCTATAGTTTATGTCACAAATACAAACCGTTGTTGCGTCAATTTTTATTTAATTACTTAATTTTTACTGGTTTATTCCAGGTCGTTCACTGGGAGGTAGTTATTGATATATATCACTCTCTAATTCCAATAGTATTCTTTAATTCTAAAGAGAATGGTTTTATGTACAAATGTGCATGAAAGAATTAACGAATGAAAGAATGAATTAATTTTATACAAAAGAATGAATTATAAATGCTTGAAAACAACTATATACAATCAAGCATCAAATACTATAACTAATTATTATTACTATCTATTTATAACTTATATTAATAATACTTATGTATAGGTACTATAATATACAATAATATGTACTATACTAACTTAACATATTAACATATTCAGTAACATATAATCTATGTATAGCGACACATATAAGCGTCGCTATAACGTTAGAAAAATTATATGCATAAGCTAGGTAAAAATAATATCTTTACTAACATATATATTATCTACAGTAATGTATATTAATGTCGGTGTAACTTCAGTAACATATTTACAAAACATAAGAAACTATTTATACTAACATACAAATATTTGTACAGTGACATCTATATTCGTCACTAAAGCTATCTTTTTATATATGTACATATATAGCTAAAACACTTTACTTATACCACGTATACATATTATTATATTATTTATTTACAGTATACTATACATATATATATTATATATATACACTATATACCTATACATACATATTATATATATATATATACAGCACAAATACTTCAGCTTATCTCTTCTTCTGTTCTTCACACTTAGGTCTCTCAAGGCTCCTTTTTCTCTTCTGTGTTTCATCTAACACTTAGTCATTTTTAAGGCCCTCTTCTTTTTCTTCTATTTTCCCCTTAAGTAATTAGGACCTAGTTACTGTTCACTAATCTAAAAAATTGGTTTTTAATTGGCGGGCGACCATTTCAAGGGATACACAGCACCCTATTATGGTGGGATCAGACCTCTACTAGGGTCACCCTAGTGATTAATTAGCCTATTCAATCCAATTTTTAGCTCATAATTGGACCCACAACAGGCCCACCCACACTGTCAGGCCCCCAGCCTGTACCGCACTCCAACATCTCAAAGCCAAAGTCTCATTCATGCTCAGAAGGAGGAAAGGGTAATGGGTTTGGTCACGCCAAGCGCTTGACGACTAGCCTATGCAAAACACAAAATCACTTTATAGCAGTGAAGGCACTCCCTAGCCAACGATGTGGCACCATTGTGCCGTTGGTCCAGTGTCACCAAACCAACGCAGCTACGTCTTGATTGCTTGATTTTGGCCCTTGATTTAAGGGCCAAATTAGTTTCTATTTTAAATTAAATATATAGTTGTAAAGCCCTTATATAGGTATACATAATTATTTAATTTATTTACAAAAATAATTATCTTTACTATATAAATAAATTAGCCAAAGATTATGGTTTATACACACTGATTTTTGAGTTTATTTATTAATTACAGTATAAATTTGTTAATTAATGGTCTAATTGACCTAGTACAGAGTTAATATACATAATAAATTATTTATTACATTTTTTTGTATTTTACACATTTTATTTTAATTGATTTACATTTAAATAAGTGATTTCAGGGTGTTTTACATTTAAATTATGTATAAATAGTATAATACAGTACACATATAGTTAACTTACTTCAAAATACTTAAGATAATATAATACAACTATACAACATAAATTAGTTCAATAATAACTTAATTTACTAATTTATTTTAATTTAATTTAATAAACTATCTAATAACTTATTAAATTAATTATTTATTATATATATAATTAAATTAACTTACAGGCATTATAATGTACATTATACTTATATAAATACATATGTACAGTATTATCTATAAATAAGGTTATTTATAGGCATTTATTAATTTACATAGGTTGTAGTAGATATAAGTTAATTAAATTAATAGTTAAATATATATATAAGTTATAAGCATATTAAGTTATCTTAAGTACATAACTTATATTATATAATATATACATAAGTTATATATACATATTATGTACATATTTTACAATATATACATATATAACTTAGTATATAGTTTATATTACAATTATATACATACTATACATGATATTTTTCGGAGTTTTTAATTTTTTTATGATTTTTATGGGTTTTATAGAGGTAGGAGGTGAGAGAGAAAGAAAGAGATGAAAGAAACAGACTTGTTTTGGTTTTTTGATTTTGAGTACTTTTATTAAGTTCCAAGAGATACTGAATCGTCGATTGGTATGTTTTACCAAGTCGGGGTTCAGAATATCACAAAACTTTGTGTGTATTTAGAAATATACCTAATCTTGACCAACACAGGTTTATTTTATTTTTTTGGATTTTTATAGTGTTTTTATTTATATACAAAGTCAGCACATTTTAGGCCTTCTTAGCATTTTAAAAGGAATCCTAAGGCCCTAAATTCTAATGTATGGCTGAATTAGGCAATGAATTGCCTCAGCTAAGTCCTAAACATGTTCTAAAGGGTATGCAATTATAAAAACATGCAATTAACTTCATTTTGCATTTATTTTCAATTGTGGATAGTTAGGCAACCAATTTAGCTGATAGAAAATGATTTCAAACATCAATCAAGCCATTCCAAGTTGGATTTCAATCAAGTAAAAGTGCATGAAGGCTTGTATACATGGAATACAACATGAATGACATGCCGGCTATTTTAAACTCTAAAAACTAAGCTACTGTCTTTCAAAATCAGGTCATCTGCTGCTACAGCTACAACGGCAAGAACAATATGACAGCAACCTGGTTGTTACTGAATCAACTGCTGCCAATCCTGGATTAAGATATCAAACCATCTAGATGCAATTCAGACATCCTAAGAAAATTTCTAAGTGATATAGCAGCTCTGAATTTGAATATCAGTGGCCATAAATATTCCAATCTATAAACACCCCAAGATCAGACTAAATAAAATTGATCCGGGAGTGTTTATTCACTGAAATCCGATCACATCTTCATTTTTAAACTCAATTAGACTCTATTGACACAATCATGCAGGCCGTAAAAACCAATTATTGATTCAGATACAGTCCCAAGTTCCTTTTATGCAGGTCTGAAAATCATTTGGTGTACTTAAATCCATAGAACTCTGATTTGATCTCCATTTCACACTGTAGATAGTGTGAATCATGAAGATCAAATCAAGAGTTGAATTCTTGTAATCATGGCACCAAAACCTCATTGAGATCCATCAAAAGTCATTTAGATCTCCATGATTAGATTGGGATCAAAATGTGCATTGGAAAATAAATGTTGCCCATATAGGGCTGTTGCTATGAATTTAGCATTGATTTAATCATGTTCTTGTCTTGAACACCATTGATTGGTGATCAAGGTAAGTTAGTGATCAAATCATAATGCATTGGATCATTGTTCTATCTCAAATCAAGGAGACTGATTCTCCTTGATAGAACTCCCCAATAAGTGACTTTAATCAGGTATATGCTCATCCCTAAATCAAAACAACACTCAAGGACATTGGAATCCTTGCATACACCCAAATCAAGCACTTAAAATCTCAAAAATCTCAATTAAATCCATGAAGCTCAAAATACATTCCAAAGCACCGAATTGGACATTAAAAACCACTTTAAACATGATCGAGCGATTTGAGTTTATAAAACAAGATTGGGGGGTCTTTGTGACTTTGCGAAATGAGTGGGAGACCCCCCAAGGTGATTTGTGGCGCTAATTTCAGATCTAAGACACAAGGTCCTCAGATATGAAATTAGACCTGGTGAAGGGGTGATTAGCGAAATTAAAATTGAGGGAAATTAGAATGCGAAACGGAAGAAGAGGAAGAATAGTGATTAGCGAGTAAGATGAAGTCATCTCCTCTGATTTAAATTGATCAGAGGAGGTGGGTGTGTGAATTCTACTCTAATCTACTCCTAAGCTAACGATCAAACCAGTGGTTCACTAACTGACCTACTCTTATCAGATCTACACTACACTAACAATCACTACATCTATGCTAGAGCTAGAAAGCATTAAAACCTATTTTAAATGGAAGAATGGGACCTATAAGGAGAACTGCAGCTGGTGGCTGTAGGAGAACACTAGTGGAGTTCTGGGTCGCCCTCAGGTGTTATGATGTCCTTAACGGTGAGAAGAGTCGGAGAGGAAGGTGGAGCTTCACCGCCAGTGGCAGTGAAACAGGGACAGTATGAGGAGAGGAGCTGGAGTGGACGAATGATCAGCTCAAGGGGTGTAGAAGGGAGTCGATCCTTTGCGCGCGATGCAGGGAAGCTCCTTAAGTAGAACCATCAGTGAATCTCCTCACTGCATGGTGGGATTAGACAATTAGGGCATGGGCGGTGGTGATTAGAGGAGAGGAGCATGTGCGATCCTACACCAAAAGTGGACCGTAGGACCAAATCTGGGGGAAAGGATAACCACATGTGCGGATTCGCACGAAGGTTTAATTGATGGAGAGCCACAGATCGAGTGGGTCTAGAGGATTGACGACCACGATGCTTTCAGTTCTTTGGGTGCTACAGTGCACCCACGAGGAGCTTTAGGTGTTGGTTAGGTTATAATGGTGTTTTTGCGTAATATGCCCCTGCACGAAACGATGGAAAAAGTGCAAGAAAACCCATAAGTGGTTAGGAATGGTTATAGAGCGGTCCTTATGGGCTTGCAACTAGGTCCTTGCAATTTTCAAATTGGTCCTTAGGGGTTTTCTAATGAACAAAATGTGATGTAATAAGGACCTAAATGAGAATATTTAATTTCAAGACCTTAATCATGCCCAAATGAAACTAAGTTTTTATTGAAGCTCAATTGAACATATTAGAAGTTAATTTTGGTTTTGATTTGAAATTTTAAGCTCATTTGTGTGTTTAATTTGTAATCGGATCACCATTTTACATTTATTGATCGAATATCTCAACAATTGACTAATTATGCGTTTTAGCACAAAATTGATGTTTTAGGTATTTTCTGTTATTTCCCACACTTAACCCTTTTTATGTGTTAATTCCATAGTGTTTAACATAGTTTCTAACTTAACTTAGGTGATTTGGCTATGATGAG
This sequence comes from Thalassia testudinum, assembly GCA_037157565.1. Classification (NCBI taxonomy): domain Eukaryota; kingdom Viridiplantae; phylum Streptophyta; class Magnoliopsida; order Alismatales; family Hydrocharitaceae; genus Thalassia; species Thalassia testudinum. Next base: position 63,062,361 of record JAZHRO010000024.1, read on the forward strand.
TCACTACTCATCAGCAACCCCGATTAAAATTCCGCAGCCATACTCCATGGATGGATGCCTCATAGCATGCTATGAATTCTGCTACCATAGTGAAAGATGCAATAAGAGACTATTTTGCACTCTTCTAAGAGATGGCACCATTGGCAAGTTGAAATACATATCCTGAAGTAGACTTTCTGCTATCTTGGCACCCAGCAAAATCTAAGTTAGTATAGCCGAAGACCTAAAGCTTTTTTGACCTCTTGAAGGTGAGCATATAATCCTGTGTCTTCTATAAATATCTTAGTACTCTCTTGGCTGCTCTCTAATGATTTTTTCCTGGGTTTGCCAGATATCTGCCCAACATGCCTATAATGTATGCCAAGTCTGGTTTAGTATAGACCTGTGCATACATTATATTGCCAATGGTAGATGCATAAGGAACTGTTTGCATCTCCCGTTTGTCCAAATCACTTATGTGGCATTGATTGAGACTAGACTTGTCTCCCTTGGCCACAGTAATATCCAGTAGCTTGTAATCTTGCATGCTATACATTTTGAGTATCTTATCTATATAGCTTCCTTGGGATGAACCAAGAATATGGCGAGAATGATCTCGACATATTTCAATCCCTAAAACAAATGAATCATCTTCAAGATCTTTCTTGGTGTCTAATAGGATACTCATATCATTAGCAACAAGTAGGATGCCATCAACATACAGGACCAAGAAGATATACTTGCTCCTACAGAACTTATGGTATATACAATCATCAGCCAGATTTGCCTTAAAACCAAACGAGAGAATCACCTGATGAAACTTAAAATACCAATGTCTGGATGCCTGCTTGAGCCCATAAATGGATTTCTTTAATTTGTACACCATGCCACTTAGATCACTCGTAATAAAATGTTCGGGCTGAGCCATATAAATGGTTTCCTCAAAGTCACCATTAAGGAATGCAGTCGTTACATCCATTTGATAAAACTCAAGATCAAAGTGAGCCACAAGTGCCATTATAACCCTCAATGAATCTTTAGAAGAAATGGGAGAGAATGTCGCCTTATAGTCAATGTCCTCCTTTTGGGTAAAACCCTTAGCGACAGAACGTGTTTTGTATCGCTCCACTTTTTTTTTTGAATCCCGTTTAATTTTAAAAATCCATTTACAGCCAACGAGTTTCGCACTTTCTGATAGTGGTACAATATCCCAAACATCATTGTCTTTCATTAACTTCATTTCCTTTTCCATTACCTCAATCCACTTTTCATGATTCAGACTTTCCATTACTTGACAGGAGCTGATAGGATCATCTTCCATCACCCCAATGTCCATTTTATGCTCTTGAGGGAAGGAATATCACATAATCATCTGAAATGGCACTCCTTTCCTTATTGGATTTCCTTAATGGCATGATTTCTGTATGTGTCTGAGGCTGCTCTACAAGGGTTAAAATTGTATAATTGTCCTCATTGGAGTTATCTTTAAGATATGTCAAAGATAAGCTTCTCATCAACATAAGTAACTTCAGGAGGAATAACTATGTTTTCCTCTTCAAAGACAAAGTCTTTAACCCTGTTAACTTGGGCAGACTCAACACTTTCAAAGAACTTGGCATTACCAGACTCAAAAATAGCCTTAGTTGTGGGATCATAAAATTTATATCCTCTTGACCTTTCAGAATACCAAACAAAATAATAATTAATAGACCTTGTGCCTAGTTTCTTTTCAATTGGCCTATAAGGCTTAGCCTCAGCTAGACATCCCCACAGATGAAAATGCTTAAGACTAGGCTTCCACCCAGTCATAGCTCATATGAGGTCATGTTAGTTGCCTTAGTTGGGACTTCATTCAGAATGTAAGCTGCAGGTTTTAAGGCCCCTCCCCACAGTGAATCTGGTAAGGAAGAATGAGCAATCATGCTCCTTACCATGTCCTTAAGCATCCTATTTCATCTCTCAGCAGCACCATTCATGGTGGGCAAACCCAGCATGGTGTACTAAGGAATGATACCGCATTCCTTTAGGAACCTAGAAAATGGTCCTAGACATTATTCACCTGATCCATCATATCTACCATAGTATTTACCACCACAGTCAGATCTGACATATTTAATCCTTCTGCCGAGTTGATTCTCAACCTTGACTTTATAATTTTTGAACGTGCCCAGCGATTGTGCCTCTTCATGAATTAGGTAGATGAAGCCATATCGTAAGTGGTCATCTATGAATATGATAAAATATTGTTGGCCATTCCACGCAAGCGTAGGAAATGGCCCATAGATGTCCCTATGAATCACATCCAAGGCACCATTTGACATGTTGGCTTCAAACTTCTTATTATTGGTTTGTTTCTCCTTAATACATTCTATACACTAATCATAATAAGAAAAGTCTAAGGGGTCTAAAATACCATTTAAAACAAGTCTCTCAATTCTTCTTCCAGAGATGTGACGTAATCTCTTGTGCCATAAGAAAGCGTAATTTTCATCTATGTTTTTCCTTTTCACACCATGTATACAAGAAAGAGAAGTTTCATGAAAAGAAGCAACAATATCCAAACAATATAGATTATCAATAGCTGACAGAAAATCAGAACCAACTAAGCTTGAATTAAAGAAAATATTCACTTTTCCATCTCTAAAATTACAAAAATAGTTTAGTCTATCAAGACCATAAACTGAAACTAAACTATGTTTGAAAGGCGATACAACAAAAGTATTTTCTAAATTCAAGTACATTTCAGTTTTCATTAATAATCTAAAAGTTCCTATTGCTTCTACTGTAATTGGTTTCTCGTCTCCTACGTAGATGAACTGCTCAGCCTCATTTGGTTTTCTGTAGTTCAAGCAGCCCTGTAAAGACACACTAATGTGAGTAGTGGCCCCTATGTCCATCCACCAAGTATGACTTGGTACTAACACTACAACATAAACGACTTTTGCCGTTGGTTCAAAACTGATGACAAATCCATTATAACCGATGGCAATAAGCGACGCCATTAATACCGTCGCTATTTAGATTTGCTGTCGGTTACAAGGATAATCCGACGTGGAAATAATGTATGACCATCGAACGAATTAAAGTTTTCGACGTCATTTCATAATCGATGGCAATTATTTTTATCATCGGTTATATAAAAATCGATGGTATATGTAGGTCACTTCTTCGCGCATTTACACTTCCTTTTTGTCATTACCCTATCTTTTAAGCCAATTTACCGTCGCTTATCTAATCAACGGTAAAAATATTATTACCGTCGCTTATATTTATCACCAACAGCATAAACCTACTTTTTGATTTACCTTGCTACGTTTTTTATTACTGTGGGTTATATGTCGTCGCAAATTTAAGTGAGCGACAACATATATTTGATGGTAAAAATATTTTTGCTGTCGCCTATTTGAATAAGCGACAGCAAATGTATGGGTATTTTTTTTTATTACCGGTGGATGGAAACTACCTACTAAATGTACTTAAAAGTCATGCTTTTATAGAAAAATAAGTTATGCAAATGAACAAAAATTTATATTTCATTAATATAAAATGTAGTGCATTAAAAGTCTGAAAAGGAAATATTTACATAAAAAAAGAAAATGGATAAAAATCAAAACGCAGCTGCCCCTACCACCTCCATCACCCATGGAGTCGTCGTTGTCTCATCTGTAGCTGCTGGGATTCATAAAAGATGGATGCTCTGACTGACCCCTATTTTGAATAAGAGTTATAAGCTACTGAAGCTTGTAATCCATCACATTCATCTTATGCTTCATCTTTACCTCTCTTTCTCCCTCTCTACCTCTCTCTTCTCCCTCTCCTCATCTCGTCTCTGTAGTGTATCAATCTTTTGATGCAACTGATCGACAACACTAGATGAGACGACACATTTCTTCCCATACCAGGTCGATAATGAATATGACCTCCCCGCACTACAAACGAAACCACCGTGATCCAGTGGCATCACTCTCCTAAATGCCTCCTCTGGATCCAAAGGTTGCTGGATGCTGTCGGAGGTCTCGTCAGCGAGGGATGTACTAATTGTATCATTTGATCCTAGATGTATTAAAAAATATTACTGTAATATATATATACAAAATTATAAATTTTTTGAGCTTAGGAAGCTTACGTGTTTCTCCTGGTATGACTCATGAATTCACTTATGAGCACCCTCAGCTGCTCGCTTACTATGGGTGACCTCGTAGATCTCCATCCTTGTCATTTCCATCCCATCATGTGCAGTAGACTGAAAAAATAAAAACGAAATAATTGAGTTCAAATAAATTAAAAATTAAGTAATATTTAATTGAAAAGTAATTTCAATACTTACATAACGGCTCCTGACTGTCTCGATGCTCCTTCGACCCAAACAATGGATCTGTAATGGAGCTTTAGAACTATTGGCTTCATTTCTTTTTGCTTGCTCCTGTAGACATACATAATAATATTTTTTATGAATTTAAGATATATGAAATTAATAGAATAATTTCTAATCATTTACTAACCTCCATCTTTGGATTCATCCAATGCTCACATGCCTTCTTCCAATCGTCAGGGATGACATCAGGAGGAGCTTCACCCATTGCCTCTTTGAGTGAACTCTTATTTGAGAACCACTAAATACCAAATATAAATTGTTAGAAATAATATAAGAAATTATGTATATAATAAAAATGAAAATGTTTAAAAATTCTTATATTCCTCTTGGTCCCCGTCCTCCAATCCCTGTGGATTTTGGCGGCGTGTTTAAGGATATATCGAGAGGCATTGGGATCGTCACCCCAATCGTAACTTTGCTACATCAATTTTAAAACTATATATGACAATGTTACTTTAAAATAAATTTAAGATAAAATTCTAAAAGAAATAACTTTTGTAAATAAAATTACCTTCAACTAACAGATGAACTTCCTCTTCAGTTTTGTGAGCACCTTCTTCTAGTCGAAGTAGGAAATGGGCACAATGGACTTAACAATTATGCCCACTCGACTGATAAAGCCCAGGTAATCCTCCACCTCCCCTGTGGATCGGAGCCTAATTGTTAATCTTACATCTTCGAGGATACACTGGAGGTTTAAATTTTTTGTCTTCCCCACCCTCTTCTTAATCTACCTGCATAAACATTAATCATATTCATTATATATTTCTGAAGGAATGTAATTTGCTTCTTAAAGGGATATGATTTCTTACCCAAACCTACGTTCGCCGGTGAGTGGTTGACATGAACTTGGGATGTACTCCCCACCCTCTCATCCTACATCTCCTCGCCCTCCTCCTCCCCCTCAACGTCATTTGATCCTCTATAATCTGGATCATCCTCTACTCGATCTGGGAAGGTCTGAACAATCTCTTTCCCCTTTCCCTTCCCCTGCCTGCAGTAAATGTGCCAACTCCCCAGGTCGTACGAAAAGTGACTGGGGGGGTGGCTAAACCTGCCGTGAGGGGGGTGGTAGAGCCTGTTGTTGGGGGGGGTGGCGTAGAGGGCTGTGTCTCAAGAGGACCCTTTCTTTGGATTTTTTCTTAAACAACTTCATCTGTAACCAGTAAAAAATGCAATAATTAATATAGTTAAAAATAATTAATATATAAATCATTAATGAAAAAAGCTTGTTAAACGTAAAAAAATTCATTTAAACAAAAATGAAATAAAGCAAAGAAATTGTTACCAACCTTAAATGTCAACATCTATTGTAAATAAATGACCTTCTATTAATTCCTGGTAAGCTTTAGACTGTGTGACAAAATGGTTGCGCAGGACTATCTTTATGAGTATAACCCATCCCCTTTGGCAATTATTGGGAACATAAAAAACTTGTGCCTCTTGACATGCTATTGTAAATGGTTCATCAGATTGAAGAATTTGACGATTAGGATTTAAACTCAAGAAATTGTGTTTCTTATCAATTTTGAAACCTGTGCCCTCTTTAAAAACATCAAACCAATGACATTTAAATAGGACAACTCTACGATCATATCTGAAGCTGATCTCCATAATTTCTTTGATTTTATCATAATATCCATCTGGACCGGTGTAAAGATCTGAATCAACAACTCTGACCTGTTGTGTAACCTTCCTATCATCAATTTCTTTATTCTAAATCTTAACCCATTTATTATATACCCAGAGTGTTAATGTGCATAATGTTGTGGTGAATCGGCAATTACATCAATATCCGGTACCCAACATGGGTTCTTATCTTCTTTCAATTGATGAACTCGATCTTTAAACCAATATAAGAAGCCAAATTCGTTTGTGCTGGAAAGAGGTAATTGTTCGAATTCCTCGTAAAATGGATCAATTTTAGGAATTTATTTTAAAATATAATGATGCGCGCAACGCCTATCATTTTCTGAAATAGCCTTATACTCTATATGAAGAATCAACTTTCCTCTCATATCAAAAATTGACAAACATTCTTCATCATTGTCATTGTATTCCCCCTCATAATTCCTTTAAAATTTATTAAAGTGGTTGTCTGTTTCATTCATATACATGGACGTAAAATTAATAGACTCCTCCACGAGATAGCCTTCTACAATTGATTCTTCCGGCTTTTCCTTGTTCCAAACATAATCTTTAAGCTTTTTCAAAAACCTCTCCACTGGATACATCCATTTGAATTGTATAAGTCCACCCATTCTCGGTTCATTTGCAAGATGCAGCGTAAGATGAACCATTACATCGAAGAAGGCTAGGGGAAGAATCTGTTCCATCTTACAGAGTGTAATGACTATTTGTTTATCGCAGTATTCCAGCGTATCATTCTGTAGCATCTTCGAACAAACAGCTTTGAAAAACCTACTCATCTCTATGAATGAATCAACAGCTGGCTCTGGCAGTATTCCCCGTATCGCTAATGGAAACAATACTTGCATATAAACGTGTGAGTCATGACTTTTCAAGCTAGATATCTTTTTCTGCTCCTCATTCACACAACGAGAAAGCTACAAGCAAAATCCATCTGACACCCGAATTTTCTTTAAGAAGGAGAGCAGTCTACTCTTCTGGTCTTGATTCAAGCTGTAAATAGCAGGTAAGAAGTAGCCATCATCCTCATGAATATGCAGCTCCGGACGTATCCCCAAAGTCTTCATGTCTTTTCTTATTTTCACTGTGTCCTTTGGATCATCGGTCAAATTTAATACGTCTAAGATATTATCCATCACATTCTTTTCGATGTATATAACATTTAAATTATGATGTCTTCTAAGATCTTTCCAGTATTGCAGCTCTAAAAAGAAAATGCTTTTCTTTCGGAATCCAGAATTTCTCGAGGCCGTTTGGTCTTGTTTGAATGGTCGACCCAATCGTATCTCACCCATTTCTTATAATCTCTTCATTATAACCTGACCCAACAACCTGGTAGAATCTGTACTAAGTTTATTTTTTGGATTTTTCTTTAAATACAGACACGTCTTACCATCAAATTTACTCCTAAACTATAACATTCTCCATCTATGTTCAATAGGTAGAAATGTGCGATGTCCTAAATAACATAATTTCTTACTTTCCAATGGTCGTAGGTGATGAGTGTTTTCCATACAGACTGGGCAAGCAAGCTTTCCTTTAGTGCTCCAACCTGACAAATTTGCGTACACCGGGAAGCCGTTTATGGTCCACAACAATGTTGCATGCATATTGTGAAATTCTTTCTTTTCTGCATCATACGTTTTCATGCTGGTGAACCACAACTATTTCAATTCATCGATTAATGGCTGGAGATAAACATCTATTGCATTTCCTGGTTGTTTTGGACTAGGGATTAATAGGGTCAGCATCATGAATGAAGATCTCATACACAACTAAGGAGGTAAGTTATAAGTAACCATTACCACTAGTTATATAGAGTACGATGGGTACATATTCTTAAATGGATTGAATCCATCGCTTGCAAGACCCAACCGCACGTTCCTTGCTTCTGAAGTGAATGAATTGTTTCTTTCGTCAAATCTCTTCTACTCCTTTGAATTAGTAAGATGGCATATTCTTCCATCTTGAGATTCACAATCCTAATGCCATGTCATCAACCGTGCAATTTTAGTTGATATAAAAAGGCGTTGAAGCCTAGGTGTCAGTGGGAAGTAACAAAAACCTTCTGAGGTTGTTTCCTCTTGCTTTTATTTTGACCTTCCTTATATCTCTGAAGTCCACATTCGGGACAGTTACTCAAGTTTGCGAATTCATTTCTGAAAAGAATGCAGTCATTTGGACATGCATCGATCTTTTGATAGTCCAAACCAAGCTTACGAATCTGTTTCCTTGCCTCATACCATGAAGCCGAAAAACCATTAGGGTTATTCAACAGCTCAGCAATAAACTAAAGTATTTCTGACATGAATTTAGTACTAGCTCTATTCATAACCTTCAGTTGAAACATCTTCAACAAAAATAATAACTTAGACATTTTCGTAACACCGGGAGCAATAGGATCCTCAACCGCCTTAACAGCATCATAGAACGAATCACAATTGAATAGAATTTCCTCATCTGTATTTATATCCTCTCTTGTTCTCATCTCGTTCATCATATCTTGTATTTCTTCACCTCCTCTATCACTAATTTCCTCGTCGATCTCTTCGTCAATAGTGTTCTCATTGTTTATGACTTTCTCAGTCAACTCCTCTCCATGAGCTACTCAAGTAGTGTAATGCTGTCACCACCCACTACAAATGCAGTGCTCGAGCATAGTATTACGATCATGCAATGAACCATTCAAACATCTTCTACATGGGCAGAAGATATTCTCAAATCGACATTCTCACCTGAATATCTTCCTATCGTCATCAAAGGCCCAATCTAGGAATGAAATTACTCCATCCTTATATCTAGTGTAATCTGAACCCCGCAATCCAATCTAAGATTTGTCCATTATAACCTAAAATTTAATGTAAACAAATCACTTATTAGGAAGGGAAAGGACCGAATGATGTGTATCTTGATTAAGAATTCACTTTATAGCCCATCCTCAAAGATTTTATCACAACCTAAGTTTGCTTGTTACATGTAACCTTACTTCGGTGAAATTTCGGCAGCATCTCCCTGCACTTCTCCAGTATACCCCCCAATACTAATCTTAGCTAGATTTCCTTTAACACCTAATTAAGGGCACCATAAAAACTAGATAAGATTAATTGGTATACTGGAGAAGAGGAGGAAGAAGCAACCGAAATTTCACCGCAGAATGTTACATGTAACGAGCAAAACTAAGTTGTGGTCAAATCTTTAAGGACCTTCTTAAGTTCGGTACTTCACCTAACTAAAGTCAATCGAGTCTCATGGCATGCTATAAAGACAACACATCATGCATATAAGTGAGGTATGCATACACTTCCTGCATTATCCGTATAACATGATATAAGTCTCGTCGAGCGAGTAATTTGGACATATTTTGACTCGGAGGACTTTTACCATAAGGGTTAGAATACCTAATATTTGGCCTCGCGTGTATATATCTTCTTTAGCAAGTGTGTGCATCTAAAATAATACTAATAATTGCAAAGAAATTTACATAAACATAAGCAATCATCTGATAAGAATTGAAATTATTTTTATTATTATGCTAAAAAGAAATGTATAATAAATCAAAGAAAACTACAAAGTGATGACGTAGTTTCAGAACAATAAATTATTAGACTTTAAAGGCCTTAATAACTACATTTATGGCATGAATAGACTAGAGATAAACTTAGGAATGTTTGCCTAACTTAGGAATGTATATATATCTAAGAAAACCAACTTTTCTTGCTCAAATCTAAATTATCACACTCTTTGGCTTGTGAAAATTATGCAACCAGAGGATAGCCTCAATATATGGAAAATTTATGCTTTCAATTGATTTTTAAATCCTTCATCTTTGTGATTTTCCCAAAATACATCTAGAGTTCTAAGTGTTACACCTAACTCAATTTGTCTTAACTGTTATACTTTGAAGTTTTTCTAATAACCTGCACATCAAAATAATACATATAATCAAATCGGGCACACACCACAGTAAAAATGCATCACATATAAACAAGTGGACACACCCTACATTCATTTATTGAAATATAAACAATATTTGGGCACATCCCCACATCTAACATATACCTAAAATATATAAAAATAAATTATACATAATAAAATTATACCTCCAAGTATCACAACCTCCGACAATGCTCGAAAACAATACCCTGTAATTTAAATAACATAATTAATTAAATAATACATTAATTAATTATTATGTAGAATGGGAGGAGGAGGGTAGGTAGGAGGAGAGGGAGGGCAGGGTAGCAGTAGGAGGAGGAGGAGGACATGACGGGGAGGGAGCAAGGAGGAGGAGGGGGTAGTCAGGAAGAGGAGGAGGGGGAGGAGGCAGGGAGGTGGGCGGTCAAGAGGAGGGGGGCGGTCAAGAGGAGGAGGGGGACGCCAGCGGAGGGGGGAAAGGAGGAGGAGGAGGAGGAGGAGGAGGTGGAGGGGGGGCAATCAGGAGAAGGAGGAGGGGGTCGATCAGGAGGGGGTAGGGAGGAGGAGGGGAAGAGAGTCTTCAACGAAGGGGAGAAGTTAGGGGGAGGAGGAGGGAGATGGGGCAGATCGGAGGAGGGGGGTGGCTGTAGGGGGAGGAGGAGGAGGGGGGCATCTGGAGGACGTCAAGGAGGAGGAGGGCGGCGGCTACAGTCTGTTGGGAAGGAGGAGGAGGATGGCAAGAGGGGGAGGAGGAGGAGGTCGGGGAGGAGGAGGGGGGTGGCGGCGGCAAGGTGTTTGGGAACTGGGGGCCAGCGCGAGGGTTTCTAGGAGGACGAGGGCAGCGACGACAGGGAGTTGGGGGAGGACGAGGAGGACGGCAGGAGGGGGAGGAGGAGGGGGGCGGCGGGAGGGTTTCGGGGAGGAATAGGGCACCGGGAGGTTGTTGTGGAGGAGGAGGACGACCATCGGCGAGATCGGGATCGGAGGAGGGTTTCGCTACCTAACGAGGTGGAGAAGGAGGAGCAGCAGCAAAAGGGGCACTGTCATGTTGAACAGGAGGGTGGCGACGTGTTTGGGGAAGAAGATGAATAGTAGGAGGGGCGAGGGCCCACACACGATAGATCAAAGACTCTACGCCATCGATTATACTCCAAACCGACGGCAAAGGGTCAATTCAATTACTCAACCAACACGCCCAAAATTTTGAAATCCCTCCAAAACCCTAAATTATTAGCGTCGCTTACTCTATTAACCAACGGTGAAAATATATTCCCCGTCACTTATTTAGAAAATCGACGATGAAAGATCAAATAAATCCACCTTGGGTATAAAATATAACCAACTTTTTATTGTCGCTTATGTAATCAATCGATGGTAAATGAAAGTATAACTTGATCTTTACCGATAGTTTGGGCGGATATTGTAACCGACCTTTCGCTGTCGCTATTTCATATAATCAACGACAAATATTCCATTATAAGACGTCTGGAAAAAGTGTCAGACGTCTAATACTAAGATAATTTTTTTCCTGTTTTCACAAGATCGAAATAGGGTTTTAGATAAGTTGTTCAGATGATAGGTCGGACGTCTGGAAAGATAAATCACTGTGGAAATGGAATTATGACAATCCTTTGCCATCACTTATTACAGAAACTGATGGTATTAATAGTTTTATCGTCGTTCATGAAATAAATCGACAACAAAAATATATTTACCGTCACTTACTACAGCGACGACGAATATTAATTACAATCGTCTGCCCAATCACTTTTGTTCAACCAATGGCCGATCGAGTACAGGCCTTCGTCGTCACTTATAGTAATAAGCGATGACAAATATAATATTGGCATCAGTTTTATTAACCGACATAAATGAACCGGCGGCATAACCCATTTTTCTAGTAGTGTGAAACCAAATTACCCTTTGTACAAACCAAACTTTGAGCAGTACCTTTCTTACCAAGCCAAGCGTGGAAGTTGGTACAATGCTTCTTTTAGTGCCCCTCAGCTCCACAGAAGAAGCATGTCGTTTTGGAAGACTCTACAACCTTCCCTTTCTACTTCTTTTGTGAAATTGTATCTGCAGCTTCTGGAGTCCTTTTCTTTCCCTTGCCCTTGTTATTAGAGGAAGTGGCAATGTGAGCACTTTCTGTTCCATCATGCTTCATTCTCTCTTCCTCTTGCACATAATACGAGGCGAGCTCATTCAGAGACCAAGTCTCTTTTGACAGTTATAACTCACCCTGAACTAGTTGAAAGAGGGTGGAAGAGAGATCAAAATCAAATGCACTAACAAGTCCTCCGAGAGGTCAAGTTTTAGTGCTTTCAACTTAGAAGCAATATGAGACATCTCCATAATGTACTCACGTATATTACCCTTCTCCTTATACTTCTTTGAGATGAGGCTTGCTAAGAGCGTATCAATTTCAGCCTTTTCATTATTGGCAAACCGCTTCTCAATATCAGCAAGAAAATTCTTAGCTATATCAATGTCATCCGACATTGTGCCCTTGAAAGCCTCGGGTATGGCCTTTTTCATGATCATCATGGAAATGCAATTAGACCTCTCCCATCTTTCCTTCTTTTTTTGTTCAGAAGTACTCATGTCTGTAAGAATAAGAGAAGGTTCCCTAATCGCCAAATCCAAATCCATGACCCTGAGGACAATCAATAGATTTTCCTTCCAAGACTTAAAGTTGGATCCACTCATCATGGGAATGGAGTTTAAGGTGAAAGTCATGTTGGCAAAAGACATTTTTGAAAAATAAATGTAGATAAACACGGAATTAGCTTCTTAAATCATATGATTTTGATTAATTCATTAAACCCCATCACATGTCTTAGTTAACTCCATCAAGGGTCTCATCTTTGGACAAGAGGTTGACTTATAATTAAAGACAAGGTGTGGTATATAACAATTGTTGGTTCAAATCTAAGACAGTCATAAACCTTCCTTTGGGCCGATTTAATAACTACCTAGAAATCCTAATAACCAGCACATCTTTACTCCCATGCAAACGAGTGAAAGTACAATGAGTGTGCACTTTCCTTTGGGCCAGTAAACACCCACCTACTAACACCCATTCAACCTTTTACTATTCATGGATAAATTCAGTATTCACAGGAGAGCACTTTGGCGAGAAGCTGCTTCAATCAGGTTACCCTAGAGTAGTGTACCTTATTAATCAAACTAGGCTTAATTACACTAAGCAAAGAGTGGGTTGGCCTGATACCACTTGTTAGAAAACTTAAGGAGTTTAACTGTAGTTTACCCACCTCTAACTTAGAATGGACTTGTACTATAACTTATCTCATCTAGACTTCATACTAAATGGGTACCAATACTGGTGAACCAGTATCAGTACCACATGTACTAAGTACCGGTACTAATAGACCAGTATTGATATCCTTGAGTCATAGGTATAAGTGTTATATTCAAATGAGTACCGGTACTAATACCAAGTACCGGTGCTCATGAGTCCCAGTTTAGAACTCATGTCCAGACAATTACTTATCCAGTAATTATAGTGTACTGGTACTTGTTATAAGTACCGATACACATAGAGTACTAGTATCACTACAGGAAAGAATTGATCTCGACGAGTACTGGTACTCATGAAGAGTATCAGTACTTGTTGAGTACTGGATGGTTTGCCTGTAGCTAATGATGAGAACCTCATCATGAGCCATAGCTAGCTCATTTTGACCTTCGAAAATGAAGAAAAGTTCCTAAATAACCTAAAGGAAGGCCTAATTCAAGGGATTACTGTTCTGGGAAGAAAACATGAACTAAAGGGTAAAACTGTAATTTTACCATTGTAGTGCATCAACGAAGGAAGGCCTAATTCAAGAGATTACTGTTCTAGGAAGAAAACATGAACTAAATGGTAAAACTGTAATTTTACCATTGCAGTGCATCAACGGGATTTCTCAGGGGCTAAACATAGGTCAATTGAACTTAATAAGAGATAAAGTGAGATGGTTCAGTCAGAAAAGGGTTATTGTGAGATTTAAGAATTAAATGACATTCTGTAACCCTAAAATTAATCCACTTAATTTCACAAGGTTATGGTCAGGATAAAAATCAACTAAACCCTTTAAAATTCATGGAAAAATATCTCCTAGGGTTTAGAACCTTCAATTTGACCTTTGGAACCTATTTTGACCTAGATTGGGGTCCTTACTCAATATTTGACCTAATTTAGATTTTTGTGCAAAATATCCACTCAAACGTGGTCAACCCTAAAAGCCAACTTCACCATTGGATTCCTTAGGCCCAAATTAGGTTTATACCAAAATTTGGACATAAGGGAAGGTCACCTTGACCTACTTTGCAAAATAGTCCACCCAATTACCTTCTGGCCCTTAACTTTTGAAAACCCTTGCATAGACCCCCCCATCTTCCTCGTCACTTTTTGCATTTCAGTCCTTCTGCCATTTCAGCATAGGAGCCATACCTCCGGCGAGGTTTCGAGAAGAATTTCTCCCCACTTCCCCAAGAGACCTACTCTCAGATTTGGCAGGAGGATCATCTGAGGAATCCCCTACCGTCTGAGCGCAGTCCCATGACCTGGTTCACACCATATCCCTCGTGCGAACATGCGAACGGTAGGGTATGGTGTCCGTTGCATCCTCCGGCGAGGTTCTTGTGCTTGGAAGCTTGCCTTCCGAGCACAGGGACCTCTGCCTACGGCTATAAAAAGATCCCCGATCCCAGACGCATCTTCCAAGCTTGGATTGGCCTGAGATACCCCTTGAATTTCGTCCTCCCTCGTCTCCGGCCAACTGCCCGTAGGCTCCGACGACCTCACCTCCCTCCTCCCGTCGCTCTGCCACCATACCAATGGCAGAGTCTTCTCTGACGTGTTCCTCTGCGTCGCGCTGTACCCGCGCACGCCCCTCCGACCCCTTCCTTGTCGCCGTCATCCTCACCTCAGGGTCTTCTTCTCCGACGATGACACCTACGCACCACTTGTCTCCTCTGCCTCCTTTTTGTCCAACTACACGCAGATAAGTTCCTCTCCCTCTCCTCTTTATTTCCCCTATCTCTATTACTGTTTTTATCCCCTCGACGCCGCAAACCACCACCATCGTTCCCATCTCCGGCCAACCACCTGCGAGGTGTCTCCGTCACCTCCACACCTCCATCCACCTCGCCAGACCCCTCAAAACCTCCGCCACCATCCACTGAGCACTTTCCCTATCTCCATCGACCGCCATCACTTCCACAAGCTCCCCCTAACCACACCCATCACCACGGTCACAGACCGACCTAGGCTTTCACGCCTAGGCCACCTTGTGCCCAGCCACCCACCTAGATACCTTCATCGTGCCACAGCGAAGCTTTCCAAGTATTTTAACAGGGCCGTGAGGCCGTATTCCTGTTGACGGGTTTTCAACCTTGGCTGCCATTGAAGCAGTTGTGAAGCTTGTTTGCAAACTTCTCTCCAGGATGCTTCACTCTAGGTCCCCAGCTCTAGGAGGCGCGGGTTGGACTCGCGCACCCATCTAGCCAAGTGAGCGGTCTTGAGAGGGAGCACAGCAGCGGCAATTAGGCGAAGAAATCACCTGCGGGTGCATGAAGAAGCGGGTGGGACTTTAGTCCCACCTCAGAAACGACCAGCGCAGATGAGTGATTTTTATTATTTTTGTATTTCCTCCTTAGCGCCTCAAGTCATGGGGTGAGGTCTCCCCACCCACACCTGCCTCGTCCGCGGTCACCCCTACGCAGACCTGGCTGACTCGTTTACCATGCACTCCTTGCGCACCACCCACACCGGTGCGCCTGGACCCAGGCGCGCGTAACCCGACCCGCATACCAGATTGTCTGGCTCTGAGAGAGCAAAGAGAGAAATAGAGAGAGAGTGGCACGGGGGAGGATAGGTGTAGGTTTTGCTGTGCTGTGCAGGGAAAGGAAGAAGAAGGAGGAGGAGGAGGCAGCTACTGAAGAGAGAAGAAGAAGGAAGAGGAAGGTGCAACTGAAGCCTAAGGCAAGGTAAGGCCTTTGCAGGGAAGGAAGGACTTAGCCGCAACTAAGGAAGGCTAAGGAAGTAGAGGCAGAAGGACTTGAAGGCGCAGCCGCAGCCAAAGCTAAGGAAGGAAGAAGAGGAGCGGCTAAAGAAGAAGACCAAGGGCAGCTGTTGAAGGCAGGACTTGAAGGCAAAGGAAGCCAAAGACAAGGAGGGACTTAGCCGCAAAAGAAGACTGTAGAGGAAGAAGAAGGAAGAAGAAGACAAGGAAAGAAAGAAGAAAAGAAGAAAAAGGACTGCAGAAGAAGGAGAAGGCCGCAGAGAAAGAGAAAGAAGAGAGAAAAGAAGGCAAAATCAGCCGTGCACTGTAGCAGAAACGTTTAAGACGTCTAATTTTACATCAGACATCCAATTTTTGAGCTTATCTCTACATTAACATTATTTTTACTTCTCAATTTTGATTGGATTGATTATTGCCTTTTATTAAATTGAGAGTTGTGCTCTTAAGTTTTTAAATACCCAATTGCTCCCTATGTTTGATCTCGGATACCTTGGTTTTCGAGTAATAAAAACTTCTTATTTGTTTATAATGCTTTTTCGACTATACTGCAACGAGACTGATTTAAAACACGACAAAGCATTATACAACTAACCAGTACCAGTACTTGTAAGCTATAGGTCCTGGTGACTTCAAGCCCAAAATCTGATCTGGGACTCATGTATACTGGTACTCATCATGAGTACCGGTATATGCAAGTCCCAAATTTTGGACTTAAGATGACTTGGAGCCTCAAGACCTTACTTGTAGTTAACTAGTATCAGTACTCATGATACACGTAAACTGTAGTCTCTTATAGTAGCGCCTGAGTATTGGTACCCATCTAGATGTGCTGCGAATGGGCACCGGTATTTGTGCTTTTCTGAGAAGGTGAAGCATCTAATCTAAGCCATGCTACGCCCTACAATTCTAAGCAATTAGTATAAACACTATGAACAAATATATAGATAAATAAACAAAACATTGATCAAAGGCAATATGTGCATCTGATTGACATATGCATGCACACATCTATACGTGTATATCCACATGTGAATGGTTACCTATTTATGAGAATAAACTTGTAGATTACCTCTGTTCATGATTCTAGAAAAAAATAGGAGCTGCAATCTAGATCTTCCAAGAGATTCCCACCTTTTGACTCTTTAGTTAGCTGCTTTGACGAGAAGCTCTCAGACTCTCCTTTCTCCTATCGCCTATCTTCAGAGTGCCTTAGCCTCTCTCAATCTTGATGGGGAAAAATAGAGAGAATAGAGTGTGGGTCTTTTGGGGACCCGACTGCCCTAATGAGCAATTAGTCACACTAATTACTGTGGTAATTTGTGTATCCACCCATCAAAGAAGTCCAAATTACCCAAAAATAGTCTCTGCACATTAGTAATCTGAACCACACCATCCTCTTGCATTTTATGAGCATACCCTTAATAAACCTTAATTTAATCTCTTTAAGTGATGAGCATTATATGGCATTCCATTAATTTTTATGTGTTAATTGATTATATATATACATAATGTATATATTAGTCCATATATTGAATTAAAATCCAACAATGAAATCTTAAGAAGGGATAACATTGGGTAGTAGACTGAATTTGCACAGAGGAGCTACTTTAAGATAGGAAATCCTCTATATTTTGATAATAGAAAGTTTGGATATTTTTATTCATGATTTAGACTCCACAAGGGAGCACTATCCAACTCCTGCCCCCCCCAACCCAATGCTTTCCCACTCAACAATTCCTATCACAAGCAGCAAACTTGGAGGACTTTACAGCTTAGAGGCAAATGCCAGGGGTACGTGCCAATATTATAAGGTTGTTTTTGGAGACAAGTGGAGGACAAAAATTGGTTATGGCCTGCAAGAGGGGGACTATGGAATGCAGACTTCCACACTTTTGGGAGAGATCAAGGTCCAGAGAAAGAGCCATATTTGGTGTTGAACAAAATGTGGGAGAAAGATTAGGTGCCAAAATGATCGTGCTTTAGCTTGGAAGGGGAGATTATTGACAAGGAGGTGACTAGCTGGAGTCTGGCTATGTATTGATCGTGGTGCATCCTTTGAAATCTGACAGAGAAGCAGGTTATGCTCATTTATGTTTCATCTACTGCCACACCAGATGTTACCAAATTAGTTGGATTTGAGATGAACTCTACTTAAGGCTGTAATATCTAAGGCAATGGAGAAGAAAAAAATTGGCAAGAGTTAGGATTAATGGAATATTGAGAGGGTATTGAGGTGTTGAAAACAGCCATTTATTGTAATCTAGAGTGTTTAATACGAGTCTACAATGTAGTGGAAGAGGTGTCTTTCGGTTGTGGAACCCAAGCAAATTTTGGATTAATGGCTCTTCACGTAGTAATATTTTCCTAATTACGGGACTCCGGCAAAGGACACCATTTCTCTGATCCTTTTTATTCTCGGAGTTGACCTCCTGGATCGTCTCATTAATTATAAGGTCAAAGCTACCCTGTTGAAAAGAATAAAGATGAGCCCTAATTAATGTTCCTTCCATCAGTTTTTTATCCCATGTAGATGATACCTTAATTATTGTGGAGAAGTATCTAAAAACGAAGCTGCTCTTTACAATCATATTATATAATCACTTCTTCTCCGTTCTCTGGCCAAAGGGTAAACTACAGAAAATCTTCCATTATGTTTAACGAGGGAGGTAGAACTATCTTGATAAAATCCACACTGGCATTCATCCCTGTCTATTTGATGATGCCTTCTGGTTTATTGCCAGAGCAGTCATGTCATAAAACCGACCAACTTTCAAGGGAATCTTCGTAGCGGAGATACTGAAAGTTCGAATACGATAGATATGAAATTTGTTTGGAGATTGATACAAGACAAGGAATCCCTGGTATATAAAATACTAAAAAGCTTGTATTTTCTTAAGCATGATTTTTTGGGTTGTGAAGAAACAATCATAACCACTGAAGTTTTCGGAAAGATCTAACGTCTGTCAGAAGCTGTCTTGTAAGTGGTTGTTTTAGGATGTTAGGAGTGGTTGCTCTTTTTACGATTTGTTCGAAACTTTGGTGTAATAGCTGCACCTGTACATGCTATGCTAAAGAAGGATGGTTTCTGCTCTGGACAGACGGGGCCAATCAAGCATTCAGCATAGTTATTAAGCATGCTCTTACCTCCACACCGGTACTACTACGGCTCCCAAACTTTGATATACCATTTATTCTGGAATGCGATGCCAACGATAAGGGCAACGGGGCCATTTTAATGCAAGAAGGGCGTCCTATTGCCTTCTTGAGCAAGGCACTCACTTCCCTCCAGCAAACTTTTTTCCGTATATGGAAAGGGGTTATTAGCCTTGGTTATGGCAGTACAAAAATGGCGCCACTACCTACCTACTCGCTCGCCACTTTACTGTCCACACTGTTCATTGTAGTTAGCAGTTTCTATTACGACACAAAATTGCCACACCACGGCAACAAATTAAAGTGGATGGCCAAACTCCTCGGATTCGACTTCCCCATGGAATATCGTAAGGGGGACCTCGAACGTTGCCACAGATGCTCAATCCCGCTGCATTGAGCATTAACATTGGTGTGTGTTCTTCATGGTTGAAAAATCTTCGCAAAAGGAATACACCTCCGATCCTTTATATCTGCCAGGAGTCCGAGCTACCTCGGGGACCTCCGTAGCCGCCCTCTCCTTCATGAGCCTTACATGAACAACTTATTATATTATAAGGGCCGTTTATTTGTTCCCTCCAACTCCCCTCTACGACACACTTGGTAATTTCACACCACTCCAACGGGTTCACATGTGTCAGCAGTGCAAAGTCGATAACGCATGGGCATTCAAGCAAAAACCGACGCGATGTCTCTTATTCGATTGGTCAGGATGTCTATATAAAGCTACCCGCCTTGCAACCATCCGGCCAGCTATGTCCTCCAAACGTACTCCTAAATTTTATGGCCCTTTCCGCATTACAAAGAAAATTGGCAAACATTGCTTAGGAACTTCAATTGCTGCCCGGAACACGAATGCACCCCGGTATTTCACGTCTCTCAATTAAAGTTGCACCACGGTCCCTCTCCACCAGACAGGCCACTTGAAGATGCCACCCGCATGGAACCAACCCGAGAAGCTCCTTCAACGAAGGATGCTCTGCCGCAAGGGCCATGCTGTGACTGAGGTTCTTATCGCTTGGAAGGGGCTTCATCCCTCTACAACCACTTGGGAAACTTACGAGCACATATATATCCCGAATGGCTGTGCTCCATCGAGGGCGATGGGTCATTCCAAGGGGAGGGCGATTGATACAATTCGTAGGACTAACGTGTCCACAAGTGGGGCCGGAGGAATAAAGCTTGTTGCAATGTTTTCCTTTTACGTGCATAATCCTTTTTTTTTTTTTTTACATGAGTTTGTTCCAATCGAAGATGCCTATGGAAGCGGTATCTTTTTTGTTATAAGGCGATGGCGAAATGTAATGAGAGGGTAAGAAAGTAATTTTGCCTTTCCTTCCCACCTTTTCCATTTTCGTTGCTCCTTGTGTTTGCTTTCGGTTGCAAGATGGCCTCCAGGTCACAGCTTAAGAAAGAAGCCTCACGACTCATGGCCTCCACCGGGTGTTCAGCGATCTCTCCAGCTCCAGGCGTGTCTCGCCGCTACCATCTCTGTTAATATTTGGAGAGATGAAGGGATTTCGGAAATCAACAATGGGATTAAGATGAATGCTACTTCTTATCCCTACTGCTTTGTCGGTGATTGGATTTGCAAATAGGGCAAGGTATGGAAGGCTGAAGTAGTTCATAACATCTTCTCAAAATACATCTTTAAGGCTATTAAAAATATCCATATTCCAATTGGAATAACACTAAAGACTCAATTATTTGGAGCCTAAATAAAAGAAGAAGAAAAGTTTCTTCTTCTTCTTCTTCTTCTTCTTCTCCTGTAAAATCAGCCAATCAAGCATAGTTTATCTAGAATTAAGAAAGTTTGGAACTCCGAGTTGCCTCCTACATTTAATTTTTTTTGTGCGGAAATTCTTACATTAATTGTACCTTACCATTAGGTGACTTCTGCAGCAAAATTCAAGAATATTGATCTGTTCTATTGTCCCTTTTGCGGAATGCATCTGGAAACATTTTTCAGGTGGCATGGTTTTTCTTCGGGCTAAGGGCTGACAATACTTCTGATCACTTTATTAATGAAACTGTTGATGGTCTTAAATCCAATGGTATGTCCACCGTCTTTCTTTATCTTTATATATGTGATTTGATCTACAAGTTATGTAAGGTGTTTTATAAGGGCTTTCCAGCAAATGTTCTTAAAATGTGTAAGATGTCCTTAAATCTTATAAGTTCATGATCATCTAAGGTATAATTTGGACACCCACAAGAATTCTGCTACCTATGATGCCGAAGACAATAAGAAAAATAATATTCTAGCAAACATTGAACAGCCCTATCCTTTCAAGTTTTTTTGCTGATGTTGCTCTACGTGGCTATAAATCTTTTCGTGTGGCAGTGTGTTTAGAAAGTGCAGGAACGTTTCTTGGATCATGTCATGTTCAAACACTATTGATACTTTGGAGGCAAAAGGTGCTCATTATTTTGGAGGCTACAAGCAATTGCAGCAGTATCTAAGGCTCCGCTTGGTTTTATTTTAACAGGTGGGATTATCCTATGTGGCAGCTAAAAGTGTAACACTGTAAGTGAAAAGTGTAAAAATTTTATTCTTCATCCATCACATTTATCATTATCCATCGCATCTATCTTTTACCAATCATATTTACCCTCACCTATTACATCTATCTCTATAAACACACTTCCAACTATCACATGTATTCTATTAACACACTCCTAATGCAAATATATCAACTCAACTATCACATCTACATTGACTAACCCTTCTCTTAACCAATAACCTATTCCTTTTTAAAACTTCTTAAACTTTATCCGATCTTAAATTTTAAACCTTTTTCAAACGAGACCAAAGCATTCCTTGCTAGCTCTTCTTTTGGTTCTTTGTCTACGGTTAACGGAAATAATGGCAACCATAATGCAATTCCATGGCGTGTACACGGTACCCTGAATTGCATATTTTAGATGGATAATTTTGTGGATGGGCAATGTTTTTATTTTAACAAATCCTTCAATTGTTTCGCTCATAATATAGCACAGTTTTTGTAAGTTTGAAAATTTAGTAGGATTATATATGTGGGTTATAATGATGCACCTGGTCAGTGGAGGAGCTAGAAATATATATATTAGAGTAGGCACAAGAAAATAAAAAAATTATTAACTAGAAGTCTTTTAAAATTAACCAGTGTGATCTTGTCACACAGAAAATACTACTTCTTAGAAAAATAAACAACTAATTTGAAATTTTTCCTGACTTTGTAAAATATCTCACCTACAACATCGAACAATTTTACAATTCCTCTTCCTATTATTCCAACTTTTCATGTCATTGTTGATTATAACAAAATTGTGGTTATTATTAATAATGAAGATCAATTAATTGAAGTTAGAATTACCTCTTGCATATACAATTACTTTTTATCGGCAATGATAAATATTGAAGATTTTGATCATGGGTACGAAATTGATATATTCTATTCAGGGAATGCGTTGGAACAGTCGGCATATATGGTCAATAAAATCGCTTTATCTTTACGTGGTTGTGATTAAAGGTATAGAGGAATTAGCTTAGTTTTTTTTTTAGTAATGGAATTAACTTAGTCACCATATAATGGCACGTAGGATTTCATGGCTTCAGTGTGGGCACATGGCCACTGTGGAAAACAAGTAGCTCCGCCATTGCACCGATGTTATTTGACGATGAGGACCTCATTGAAGTAGGGGTCATAGAGGGAGGAGAGGTCAAGGGTGAAGTGGTTGCCTTCCTTCATAGCGAAAGGTGAAGGGGACACCCATGAAACATGCAAATCTCTCCGTACATGAGTCGACCACCTTCATGACCTTGTAGGTGAAAGGGGGAGGTAGATGGGAGGACAATGGTGTGGTGGAAGTGGGGGGAGTCATTGGGGGAAGGGGGGCTAGCAAAGGACTTGATGAGGGTGGGCGACTTGATGGAGAAGGTGGTGTTGAGGTAGAGGAGGTGGAGGCTAGCTTCATCGTCGAGTTCGTTGAGGAGGGAGGAGTTGGGCTAAAGGGCCTCTTCGAAGCAAAGGGAAATTTGGTGGGTGGAGTCGAAGAAAGAGGAGCAGTTGGAGGCGGAGGAGAGCGTGCAGAGGCAATAGTTGCCCATGGGAGGGATACACATCGGAGGGCGAGAGGAAGGGGGAAGTGGGAATTGTTGGGAACACGACACCTGAAAAACATCTATGTATTTGAGATTTTTTGAGATGAAAGGAAGAAACGTTTTTATATTTTTTATTAATTTTTTTTTAAACAAGAAGGAGGGTTCCTACGAGTGGTTAGATAGATAAAATTTAATGGGAGAATTATACGTGTGCCCACCTAAATTGAGATACAGTACTTTTATTGTTTTTTTTTTTTAAAGCAAGGGAGAGGGTTCATCGTATTCATTATCTAATACTCTATATTAAAAGAAGATTCAGCAAAGCCACCTATCATTCCCTTATTTTTTCCTGCCACACCAAGTGCTTCCCATCCCTCAATCTCTCTATATCCTTCTGATTCAATGAATATTATGTTTTCTACGTTGCTAGAATCGACCAGACAATTGAAATAGAATCACTATAGCCTGGAAAAATAACAAACACCCGGGTCACAGAAGGATCATAATTTATAGCGCTATCTATACGTCCAATTCCATCATTTTCACCAGTAACCTCCCCATATATTGATTGTGATCACACATGGGACACATATATAATACTAAATCTAAAACTATAGTTCTATTGGCTTACAGATTCTCCTTTTCTAAAAAAGGGGAAAAAACATATTTGATTAACTTAATTACTTTAAATCATTTAGTTGTTTAATTAGACATTAAGGAGGAACCAAGTGCACTGGATGTACATAAGCATCAGAATTAGGGTTGTGCAGTTGATAGGAAGGTAGAACGCAAATTCTCCAAAAGCTAACTACACCACCACCTCCATGTGTGCCAGTGCGCACCTTAAACATGCAACCGAATTAATAGAACAAAGGGGACATGAAAGAAAAGCAGAAAAGACCCACTAGTCCAAGTGAGACAGGCGTGGAGGGGGAGATCGACACGTGGCCCTTTCAAATCTTACTTTAGTATAGATAGAATAGATTGTAAGTTTAAAAAGAAAAAGCAAAAAGAGAAGTGTCTTTGGTTGTCATCAGCTGTGAATTGTAAACAAAAAAAAGCTTTTCGTCAAAAAAACGTGCACATGCTTTATAAATGAGATTGCATGTAGTTGAGCAAGTGACTCGTTCAAAGAACAGAGTTCAACTCTCATCTTATCAAAAAAAAAAAAAAAAAGGTTTTGCTCAATGGGAAGGCAGCATTCCTTTTTTTTCGGTGGAGAAAAGGGAGGGCAGCATTTTGATTTTCTCAAAAGAAACTTCCACCATCGTTCTCACGGTGGACAGCCTTCATTACTCAATGGATACCGTTAGGTTGCAGGAACGATGCTCCAAACAGAAGCACACCCCTTAACCTTTCTGGTGAAAGATTTGCTTTTATTTCGTCTGCTTGAATTCCCTCTCAAATAAGGGTGAATTACTCCTTCGGGTCAGGCAAAGTTAGTACTCCTTTTTGTGTAATATCCCTTGTTCCTCCCTCTCTTAGTCACACGAGGACTTATTTAACCTTATTCCTCTAAATCCTTACCTGGCTAGTCCAAACACGTAATCAGGAATAAAGAATTGCAAGCAAACGATGGAGAAGATGGCCCCTCCTCAGGTTCTAAGGGATGTGTTAATGGGATTTCACCACTTCCATCTTAAATTTGCAGGGGTCAATTGAACCAAGCCCATAAATCATGAGATGGTTTCCTTTTTCCCTGTTGGTATCCGAAAACCATGACAATAAACTTAATTTTTGGCATAATTGCAGGAAGGTTTTTTCCCCCTGGAACTGTCATAATTACAGGAAGATGCTCTTGATTTCAGGAAAATATGTTGTGTGTTCTACAAAAAGATGTTAGAACATTACACGAAGGCTAGTGCCATTATCAAATGGCAGGTGTGAGAGGCACTGCTAATCAATTTTTGCTGCAAGGATTTGCAGTGCATGTCATTTTTGATGTATACAAAACACCCTATCAAGGGATTTTTCCCTTATAATGGACATAATACCTGTATAGTAAATACAGAGTGCCTTCTTATATACCGGCTCTAGCACCTGATCTACAAGAAGGTGTCACGGACGAGGCGTGCCAAAACTCTTGAAGACAGGCGGCTGGCAATTTCAGGAAGTATTCTGGATGAAATCCCAGGTAGAACTGGGATGAGCTCTTGCATAATATAAGCAACATTCAAGCCCTACAAGATGAAATGAGGAAGATTGTCAAAAGCAGGCTAAAAGAAATAAAATAAGACAATGTTTTTTTGAAAAGTAAAATAAGGCATTGTTCTGTGTGAATTTTTCGGGTGGAGGGTTGCAATGGTTAAAATTTCAGCACATGATATGTAATGACAAATGGCTCAAATGCCTACTCCATATACAGTGAAAAAAGATGGCATATACAGTTATGATTCTACCTCCAAAGTCTCAGGTCCAACTCTAGACTTCTCCACCAATTTCAAGAGTTCGACTATAGAAGTAAAGACACCAAGTGAGCTTGGAGACCTTGATTGAGCTGCATCAAGGGAATGCAGCCAACCCGACCCAAGGTAATGGGATGAGGTTTTTGATTTCCAACCCACACACAGCCCCCCCGCCCCCCCATTCTGAACACTATGGTTTGAATGTTGTAAGAAGCATCAGTCATTCTATAGCTTGGTTCAGGCAAGTCTGATGACTTGGCTAAAAAGTAATCAATTAGGAATTGACAAATAATTATATTTTCAAAAAAAAAAAAAAGACAAATATTATACAAGGTTTCCTTCAAAAGCTCAATGATTGAACTGCTATTATTGTACGAGTGTAGGGACTACAAGCAGTATGTACCTATCCCAAGCTAGAAGTATGCACATATTGCAAGTCATAAACATAAATAGAGAAAAACATTACAAATACAAAAAATAGATGCCAATGTGTAATGAACCCGGTCCAAACACGAATCTAATTGAGAAATTGGACCACACAATTTGGGTTCATTGGACTAAAGTAACCAATCTGAGTACTTGAACCCAAGTAAAGAGATAGTAATTCTCAACTAGTACCCAGGGATGTCCATCGAGTTTGAGTCAAGTTCAGGTACTCCCAGACCAGTACCCATCAAAAAATCCTTGTCCCATACCCACCTATTTTCCAATCAAGCTTTCAAGATGAAATTCATAGCCAAACCCGTTGCCCCATCAAGTCCGCCAGTTACCTGCTTGGTCAATCTATCATTAGGTTCACACTTATCCCACTAGGCAGCAAACTGCAAGCCTATGCAGAACTTGTCTTCAACTTACCATGGAGCAGCCTTCATATCATCAAGGAAAGAAAAAAGGCAATGGCCAATTGTAACGATTCTTGTTTCTAAATTGGGAAGTTAATACAATTCTAGCCTAAAATTGTCTCATCATTAGATAAATTATCTGATGAGGTAAAAAAAAAAGAATGGACCCTTCATTTGTGAAGTGCTTAAGCTAAAAGATAGGCCACGTGAGCATTTTTAAGGAAAGATGCCTTCGCTTAGGCACCGAAAAAGATACTCTAGCCCCTATGGTGTCTCCATTGTTCACTATTTCAAATAAGCTTCCATATATATTAAGTACATGATACATATATAATATATCGGTCAGTTCCCTTTAACCCAAACCTAACCCGAATCCGATTGGATTTCAGAATTCCAACCCCATAGGTCCTGGATGTCAAAAAAGAACTTAGTTGGACAAGAGTATGAATCAAACATGCTTTCCTTCTTTCTTATAGTATAAAAATAGCACAAGCAAGGGTTGCACTGGTTTAGAAAAAAGATTTCTCTCGCTCCCTTCCATTACTAACGTAGGTTTAAGTTCTCGGGACCCTTTCACAGCATGTGGGTAAAACCCTCCTTGCTTAGGGCAAGTTGGATCAAGTCGTTGTGTTGAAGTAGGTAAACATCGCTACTAGAACCGCACCTCTTTTTTTTTTTTTTTTGAAGGGACCATACCTCATCTTGTTGAAGTTAATCATGTCAAGCTACTCTTAAAAGTATTACAATCACCCCTAGTTCGCAAATATCTACAATGTAACTAACCTAGTCACTTACTCCAACTAGCAGTGGCGATCCCACTTTTTCTCATACTTTTGGATTGTCCTGAAGCAACCCTTTCCTCTCATTAGATGGATCTTACCATAAGGCAATTACCGAAAATGTTCAAGCCAAAATCTAGATGTAATAATCCTCGACCCTTATAACCTAAAATCACTATTACAAGTCAACCATGTGGGATGATTCTTATGATTAGGATTGTGAATAGAATTCGTCCTGATATTATTGAAAGGTATGCTATATATACAGATAGACAATCCCAAATCATAATAAGACTAGGAGTACATAACAAGGAAAGAACTAGAACATGAGAAAGCCATACAAGGAAATAGTAATAACAAGCACTAACACCCTCCTTAAGCTGGAGGGTATTGATTGGAGGGTAATGATTCAACATTGCCCAGCTTGGAAGTGACAACTGAATAAGAGTGATGAAGAGCATGTTCTTTTTCTTCTTTAGCAAGTTAAGGATAACCAAAGTTCTCCCAACAATGATCAGAATTATGGTTACCCCTACAACGATGCTCAAACTATCAAGAACCACCATGATCACAACCTTGACGTCATGGCTACTTAAAGCCATGTCCATGAGCAGAAACATAACCACAGCCACAACCTCTCAAAGCAATCATAATAGATATGTTAGGAGAAGTTGCCAAGGAATCATGAACAGCAAAATGTGCATGAGAAGTCCTCACTGGACTTCACCTCGACTGAATGACTAAGTAATGGGATCAAGGACTACCTGACATTGAATTGCACGAATCTCCTCTCAGACTAGTAATATCCTTTCTAAAAGGATGGCATAGATCTTCTTGGCCGTAGAGATTACATAACACCCCATGATATTCATCAAGCACCATGAAACCTTTCTTCAAATTCCAAACCTTCTCAGTTAATTCATAAATACATGTTGCGCTGGACTCGAATGAATAATGTGAAGGGTATCCCACCTCTTTTACACGTAACATGAAAAAAGATAGTGCATATTAAGGCTTCATACCATTGACCATCCATGTGGCAGCAAGAGTATTGTTTGATTCTTGATCTTGATACATTCGTACCTACTCCTTCAGCTCTAGATTTGTGCGAATATGCTTCTCCTACGAAATAACAAAGTAGAGGAACGTAGTGGAAATTTAGGTAATGTTAGTTCTATCCAATTCAATAGTAGTTCTGGAGATGCAGTGTAAAGAAGTAGATGAGATAGAATCCTTGTCGTCCTTGTTCATCATTGCCATAGTTAAGATAGACTTAAAAAAAAGTGGTTTTCCTAAGAATACTTTATCAGGAATCAAAGCATCTCCCTCTCTTGAGAGATGTGAGAGCATTTAAAAGACTCATCTACCATAAGGTGGAGAGAAGAGGCAAGTTCCAGAAAGAAAGTATGGTGAGTCTCCGAGCAGTGATGGAGTACTTAAGTTGTGGACCAAGGCGATTTATCATAGTGATTAGAGAATAGGAATATTTGGAACAGATGACTTTGAGATTCCCAGGAAACCATAAGGGACTGTGGCACTACAGTCCATGTGGTTGCCCCCTAGTGCTAAGCCCTTGGAGCCGTGGTGACCAAAAGGCTGCTCAACGGCATCATGAGGAGCAAGCTTTACTGGTCATATTCACAACAATGGCTTCAAAACTACATTAGGTGGTACTACTATTTACCAAGTGAATAGAGGACTAGTGGCAGTTATTTTTTGAAAAGTCAAAGGGTGGTTATCCAAATGACAAACACCCACATTCATTTTTTTTCAAGAAAAATCAATTATATCACATATTACAAGACAGATCCCCAGAACACCACCTGCGAAGAAATGGACAAAACAAAATTTTCAACACAGCGTCTCTCCCCCCTAAAAAGCACTCCATTTCTCCCAAGCCAGACACCCCACAACACTGCCAAAACCTGGACCCTATCCTTTTTGGATCTAAAAGTGATCCCTCCATTGTGGGCGTTTCCACTGTGGAAAGAGGACCAAAAGCTAGCCATGTCCCGATGGGCGATCCAGTAGGTTCCCATCCTCTGCCAGATCTGTATCACAAACGAACACTGGAAAAGGAGGTGCTGGATGTCTTCGTCCGCCCCTTCACAAAGAGGACATCTCAAATCATCCATTTGGGCCCACCTCGCTCTTCACTGTTCTGTCATAATCCTCCCCTTCCTCACCAACCAAGCGAAGATCTTCACCTTCAGTTGACATTCCTCCATCCAGAGCATCCTACAATCTCTCAAGAAATCGATGTCTGAGCTGGTCGAATCGTTTCCCAATCTGCGGAAGATCTTCGCCGCAGAGAACTCTCCTTCCCAGAAATATGCATCAACACCCTCCTCTGGCGCCCAACCTTCTAGCTCCTGTAATAATCGCTGGAAATCCTCGCATCTCTAGTCGAAAAGGCCCCCACGAAAGGTCGGGCACCACGCTCCATACCAACAACCCCCCACCGTGGCCAGCGGGTCCACAACTCCCCCAAAGAGGCGGAGAAACTTGTTGCTAAAGGTGGATCCAATTCCCTGCCAGTCATCCTGCCAGAACCGAAAGGCGTCCCCCTCCCCCAGGGTAGGAGAAAAGAAAGCCCGCACCTTCATCGCCACCGCCGCCAAACCTCTGAGGAAGTGGGAGGCTTCGGGAGGGGGGGACTCCAATGGCCCACACGAAAGGAAGGGGCAGTAGTAGCACTACATGATGTCTTCAAAGAGTCCTTGTTCCCATCCTACTAGCCTAGCAATCCACTTTACAAGGAGACTCACGTTCACCTTATCCACATCCCTAACCCCCAGGCCCCCTTCCTGCACCGGCCTACAAACCTCCTCTCAGGCCACCAATCTCGCCCCTTTTCCTATCAACCCCACATTAGACCAGAAGAAGTCCCTCATCAGCGCTGACTTCTCAATTTGGCGTGGTATCCTAAATACTAAAATGAAGTATGTTGGTATGGATGCCAGAACAACCTTCACCAAAGTCAATCTCCTTCCTCTAGACAAAAGTCCGGACGACCAGCCCGCCAACCTCCTTTCCATCCTCTCCAGCAAAGGAATTTAATCTTACATCCTGAGACGTCGATCTGACAAGGAGAGTCCCAAATACACCAGCAGCAGAGAGCCTACATCTGTTCCCAACACACCACCAACTGTCTCTACCTCTTCAGCTGACAAATTCATCGGGATAAAGGTCGATTTCTAATAATTGATCTACAACCCTAATGCTTTGCCAAAAAGCTCCAGAAAGATTCTCATCTTCCTACTCTCCAAACTAGCTCCCTCAACCAGAAACAAGATATTATCTGCATACTGAAGGACCGCCGTCTCCCTATCCTCACTAGCCATAAAGCCCCTAATCAAACCCCTAGCATAGCCCATGTGTGTTGCCCTCGCCAGGGCATCCACCGCAAGCACAAATAGCATAGGCGCAAGAGGACAACCCTGTCTGACTCCCCTTCCAAGTTGCATCCAACCTCTTGTTGGGTTCCCATTAATCAAGACTGCGAAGGATGTCATCGTCACACACATCTTCATTCAATCAATCAAGGTCGTGGGAAAGCCCCTCCTCACCAGGGAAGCACGTATAAAATCCCACTGCACCAATACGCCTTACTGAAATCGACCTTCCACAGAAAAGCATGTTTCTTCTCCCTTCTCCAAGTGGCTAGAGCCTCCATAGCAACAACAAAACCATCCAAGATTCCTCTCCCTAGAATGAAGGTTGTTTAAATAAGGGAGATCAAGTCACCAAGGATGTCCCTGAGTATGTTGGCTAAGACTTTAGCGACAATGAGGTACACGGCATTTGACAATGCAATCAATCGAAAATCTTGGATTGCTTCCGCACCCTCCTTAGGCAACATGTAATATCTATTCAACTTGTTGAAACCTCCGTGTTCCCGACCGCAAGTTCATCATCTACATCACTTTCGCCCCTACCAAGGGCTAGAACCCCTGAAGAAGAAAACAGGGAAACCATTTGGGCCAAAGCACCCCTCTGCATTGAGGCCCCACACCGCCTTCCTCACCTCCTCTTCTGAGAAGCCAACCATGAGGCCCATCATCTGATCCACTGTGATACACTGCACATCCTCCCCCCTCCATCTCCAGCATCCCCTGATGCGCCTCCCTGTGAATTCCCTAAAATAATCTAGTGCAACCTATCCTACTTCCTCCCTACCAGAGAAGGTCTCCTCATGTACCAACATCTTCTCTATCCAATTTCTCCTCCTCCTGGCAGAGGCCATTTAGTTGAAGAACCTGATATTGGAGTCACCTTCCTTCAGTCACTTCTGTCTCGATCTTGTTTTCCATTCCACCTCTACTTTCTTATCCTCCTCCTGCACCACCCATGTCATCTTCACCCTATGTTCCTTATCTTTTCGTCGAGATAGGGTTTTGGTCCTCCTGCTTGTCGATCCTGGTAATCTCTGGCAGTACCCCTTCTTTCCTGCCTCTCCTAGACGCCTTGATCTCCCTCCTGTACACCCTCAAGTGGTCCTGTAACACACTCAGCTTCTTTGCTAGGCGACATGCAACCAATCCCTCCAACTCTATAGAGCTCCATTTCTCCTCCACCATACTCTGAAACCCCTCCTCCATCAACCAGGATCTGTCCAATTTGAAGTATGTGCCGAAATGTATCCCCTCATTGGGCCGTCACATAAAAGGTGTGTGGTTTGAGAAAGGTTTCTCCAAAGGGGACACATCCGCCAAAGGGAAAACCTCTGTCATCTCCACATTGGAGAGCAATCTATCAATCCTAGACATCTGACCACTGTTGTTCCTCCAGGTATAGGCGTAAGATGTCGGAATCAGATCTATGAGACCGTGCATAACCACAAACTCTACAAAAAGATCAGGTCCAGGGTCTTGCCTCCCCTATCCGCCAAGTCTATCCTCCATCTGTAAGGTGATGTTGAAATCCGCACCAAGCAGCCACGGAGTTCCATGGCATTCCGCGGCCACGGATGTGAGTTCCTCCCACATAACTCCCTCACCTGAGCATCTGATGACTCATAAACCTCTGTGACGGTCATTCTGGCACCTCCTACTTAAAGTCTCACAGAGATGACATGCTCTCCTCTGAAGCAATCTTCCATGGAGAAGACATCTTTGCGCCATCCCAGGATCTATCCTCCTGAGCATGCAACTACGTCAAGAGATCGAAACCCCTCCATCCATGTGCCTTCAATCTCCCTCAAGATCCTATCATCACAAACCAGATAGTTTCATTTATTGCAGCAGCACGACATCAACCCTCCACTGGCTTACGTACTGCCCCAGTGCCACTCTTCTCAATGGGTCATTGAGACCCCATATGTTCTCAATGAGCATATCATTCATCTATAGACATTGGAGGTCTCCCTCACAGTCGGCTGGAAGCCACTTGCCTCCGCAGTCCGAAGCACCTCTTCATCACATTGATCCAGTACCAGTGACTATTGTGGGGGTTGCGGCATCCTACCGCAACTATTGTGGGGGTTGCAGCATCCTACCGCAACTATCAATCACCAATCGTCGTCCTCGACCAACTCCTCGAAATCTCCATGTCCACCTGTACCAAAGAGTGCCACCTCAACCTCCATTCACTACACGCAGTAGCCATCCAATGAGGGGAATCTCCGTATGTGGACACCGAACCGACCATCTGCTCCGGATGTCAAGGCAAAGCTCCTCGACCGCCGCTATGGAGAAGCCCCATCAAGCTGGTCCCCCAGCATCTCCGTAGCCCCTTGCGGGAAACCGGTCCTTGTCTCAACAGCCAAAGGTCGCTCAGCAACCGCTTCCTCTCCCCACGAAACCTCGTCCATCACCGCTGCTGCCATCCAACCACTAGCCATCATCTAGGGAGATGTGGTGGGGCCCTATCCGCCATCCACATCGAGGGAGGTCAGGGAGAGCCCCCTTTCTCCGACTGCATCGAGCTTCGATGCCTTATCTTTAGCAGGCTTTGCATGAGGAGCCGAAGAGGTAGAAAGACCCCCCGCTCTGGAAAAGAGCTCAAGGGGAGTCCGAATCGCAGGCTCAGCCCCACCTGGATCCACTAAAGGGCCCTCAGTGGATCGAGCTATCGGGCTCAAGTCGAAGGCTTCATCAAGCTCAAGTCCAGATGGGGGTCGGGTGGGTCGGACTTCCCATGCTCTGCAAACGTGGCATGCCCCCCATGGCCCATACGTGCCTCCAGCTGTTCCTCAAAGAGCGAGCGCACCTCAGCATAAATCGGTATCGCCTCTTCAATTCCTAAGATCACTGGATTCGCCCCAATCTTTGATTACACCATATCCGCATATGAGATTCACGCAGATCTCTCGAGGTTTGGCTTCACGTCGACAACCGTTCGTCTCCACTCCTTCGTTGACCGCCGCTCCACCTTCCTTCTCGCCAGAGTAGCATCCCCGCCCACAGGTGGAGTTTCTCCACGCCTTCCACGGTGCAAGCATGTCACCACCCAAGATGATCCCCTAAGATACAACAGGATCTTCTCCATCACTGAGACCACAATCTTCGGCTCGATCACCGCCAACAAGGGACGCTCGGAGAGACCCGCCGCCTTACACTGCGTGAGTCATGCAAATGGGGGGACACCACCATCTCCACCACCTCCACGAATCTCAGCCACCAAGGGAACCCATCGACGATCACCTCAATCGATGGTCTCTCTGGTGGTCGCTCCGGGGATGCCCCATCGTGAGGGCAAGGCCACCTCCACCTCCATCTCCCCGACTCCGATCCAACCTCCATGAAGTAGAGCTCCTTCCTCCTCGAAGCGGGGAAGTCGAGGACCAGAAACTTCTTCCCATCTAGAACCAAGATCCTCACCCCCTCCCGCATGGCGTCAAGAACTAACGCCTTCTCCACCTCAACCTGAGTGGTCCAGCCCTCCAACACCTCCCCCACTAGCCCACTTTCAACCTCTGCCCACAAGGTCCTCATCTCCTCCAACCACGGTGCCACAACCTCAGCCTGCGACATCCTCCTCGGCGATGGTGTTGGAAGGCTTCCACCTCCATGACCACGATCGCTACGGCAGTGAAGGCTTTTGTGCCCAAGACCATTACACTTCCAGCACCTCCATGGCTCGCAGCAATCCCGAGCCCAATGGTCGTGGCCAAGACATTTAAAGGACCTCCCCTTCCCCTCCATGCCACCTCCACTGCCAACTGTACCTTTCTTCTCCTCGCCCGAGTCTTGCCGTAACCTCCTCGTTACTACCAACCATCCAAGTGTCTCCACTGCTGCGACCACTTCACTCTCCCATCCACTTCTCCCTCTAACCCAAAGATCCCCCTCCCCCTTCTCCCTCCTCCGATCCCTCCCCTTCTCTCTCGCTCCCTCTCGTTCTCTCGATTGCTCTCCATCCCCCTCTCAACTAAGTCCAAGCCCAACTATCATACTAGAAGGGTAGTAGCATTAGTGAAGGGTCTTGCAACCTTACTAGAGAGGTAGCGTCACTATTGTAGGTCGATGGTGCATGCCACAGAGGCTTAAGGAGTTGTATAGGAACTTGTTTGAAGGGGAGAAGATTAGAAAGGAATACTTGGTGGGAGTATTGTAGCACAAAAGCTCCAGGGGCTATCCGGCAATGGTACCATGAGAATGGAAATGCAATATAATATTATTTTTTTAAAAAAAGGAAAGGGTAGTTATCCAGAGTGATAACTACCCAAATATATAAATAATAGAATCAACAAACTCCACCAATACAACAGGCATACCCCAAGGTCCCCCACTCACAAGGAATCAACCCAAAGAATAAACAAGGAATTAATAGACTCAACAAAATTCTCCACATAAGGTCTCTGGCCCCCGAAAACCACCACATTCCTGCTCAACCAAATACCCCAAAGCACTGTCAACGGTCTGGCCTTCTCCTTTGTACGGAAGACGAACTATCCACCATCACCACCTCTGCTTCTGAAGCTATGCCAAAAGTCTTCAAACAGTCGACACTCCCACCACCCCCTCCCATCCTGTCCCAAATCCGCAC
Source organism: Thalassia testudinum (assembly GCA_037157565.1). NCBI lineage: Eukaryota > Viridiplantae > Streptophyta > Magnoliopsida > Alismatales > Hydrocharitaceae > Thalassia > Thalassia testudinum. Next base: position 63,097,558 of record JAZHRO010000024.1, read on the forward strand.
CACAAACGGGCAAGTGAAAAAAAAGTGGTCAATCTCCTCACCACCTCCACACAAAGGGTAGACCGTACTTTCTCCAGGAGCCCACTTTGCCCTACAAACCTTGGTCACAAGCCTTCTCCTAAGAAGCCAAGCAAAAATCTTGACCTTTAGGGGACACGCGGCTTTCCAAATCTGTCTGCAGTCCCTCACCAGATCCAGCTCCACCATGGGATCTCCAATGGACAATCTCCTGTATGCAGCCGCTACCGAAAACTCACCTTCATCCCAACCAAACAAATCCGTACCAGATGCCGATTGCAGCCCCTCCAACTCTTCAAGCAGAACCTGAAAATCATACGCTCTCGCATCTGACAAGCTGCCTACGAAGCGCGGGCACCACCCATCTTCCCATACCTCAACCACAGACGCCATTTTGTTCTGGGACAAGGCAAACAACCTCTGAAATCTTCTGACAAAAGCTCCATTTCCCGTCCAATCATCCTGCCAAAATTTGAAAATCTCCCCCATTCCCATCACAGGAACAAAGCAATTCCGCACCATAGGAGCCACCGTCGACAGGACTTTCAAAAAATGAGAGGCATCCCTTGGCAGAGACATCAGGAGATCCCACCGCACCGGACCACCATACGCCGTCTCGAACACCTTGCCCACCAAATTCCCCCTACCTTCCAACAGGCTTCCCACCCATTTCGTCAACAGATTGTCATTAGACCTTCCCCAAGTCCCTCACCCCGAGCCCCCCATCTTCCAACGGTCTGCAGACCTCCTCCCATGCAACCAACCTGGCACCCGGTCCATTCATCCCCTGGTTGGACCAAAAGAAATTCCTCATAAATCTCTCTATTTTTCCAACTACCTGTCGAGGCATCTTCAACACAGAACTGAAATACAATGGCATTGCTGACAGAACCGCCTTGAACAAGACCAACCTTCCACCCCTTGACAATAGCCTGGACGCCCACCCTTCCAATCTCCCCTCCAGCCTCTCCACCAAGGGAGCCCAATCTCTCACCAGAATCCTGCCATCCGTCAACGGTAAACCCAGATATCTAATCAGGAGCTTTACCTACTCTGTGCCAAGACCCAAACTACACCCCCTCGCCTCCGCCTCAGTCAGGTTGAAAAGGACAATCAGATTTAGCTTAGGTTGATCTGCAGTCCTGACGCCTCACCAAACAAGAGAAGGAACCGCATTCTTCTGGCTTCCATTTCCCCACCTTCAATGAAGATCGTATCATCCGCATACTGAAGTAACGGGATACTCGTCCCATCTCTCAAGGAGAAACCTCTCATCAAATTCCTCTCACACAACCTCTTAGCTGCCCTTGCAAGAGCATCCACGGCAATCACAAAGAGCATCGGGTCCAATGGACATCCTTGCCTCACCCCCCTCCTTGGCTAAATCCAACCCCCTGCTGGATTTCCATTAATAAGAACCGAGAACGACGTCGTAGTGACACATCTCTTCATCCAGTCAATCCACACCGGCGGGAAACCCCTCTTCAACAAGGACGCCCAAAGAAACAACCACTGGACCGAGTCATAAGCTTTGCTAAAATCAACCTTCCACAGGAAGGCCTTCTTATTTCTCTTCCAGGACGAAAGGATCTCCGAGGCCAACACATAACCTTCCAAAATATTTCTGCCAGGAACAAAGGCCATCTGCACCGAGTCTACAATCCCATCCAGAGTCCTCAATCTATTCACCAGGAGCTTCGCCACTACCAGGTAGATAGCATTCGAGAGGCCTATTGGTCTGTACTCCTGGATCTCCTCAGCGCCCTCCTTCTTCAGCAGCAGGAACATGTAGAACTTGTTCAGCCTATTAAACCCCAAATTTCCAGCTCTAAATTCTTGCACCACTTGCATCACGTCCTCCTTCACCACGGGCTAGAACTCTCTGTAGAAGGCAACCGGAAAGCCATCCGGTCCTGGACAACCATCTGTGCTCAACCCCCATACCGCCTCACGGACCTCATCCTCCCCAAACGAGTCCATCAAGAAACTGGCTTCTGCCTCCCTGATCCGCAACACCTTAAACCCTAACCATCTCCACCTTCCCCCCCGTCTTCTCCCAGTAAAATCTCTGAAGTACCTCGCAGCTGTCCCTCCCACCGCCTCCCATCCCATAAACTCCTCTCCATCCACTACCAATCTGTCAATCCAGTTCCTCCTACCTGAGGCAGCCATATGAAAAAATTGGGTGTTGGAATCGCCTTCCTTCAGCCACTTCTGCCTAAACCTCACCTTCCACTCCATCTCCACCTTCCAGTCTTCCTCCTGTATCACCTGAATCTGTCTTGCTCTGTAAACCCTGTCAGCATCTGAAAGGAGACCAACATCCTCCACCCTATCCAGACGTGCAATCTCACCAAGAGCCTCCTCTTTCTTCCTCCCACGTTCCTAATCTGCTTGATACAGACCTTCAAGAAGGATATCAAATCTCGCAGTTTAGCTTCCAACCTGACAGCCGCTGAACCATCCACATGAATCGACCTCCACCGTTCCTCTACCAACCCCCTGAAACCCTCTTCCAGGAGCCACGCCCTGTCGAACTTAAAGTACGTACCATGCCTCCATCCCTCGTTCGACACCCACAGCAAGGGGGTGTGATCCGAGAATGGTCACTCCAGGGGTCTAACCTCCGCCATCGGGAATAGCTCTGCCATCGCCGTTGAGACAAGAAATCTGTCGATCCGGGATCGCTATCCTCCAGAACTCCACGTGAAGAGACAGGACAAAGGTGGCATGTCAACCAGCCCCTGTTCCACCACAAAGCCCGCAAACGCCTCAGAGCCTTGGTTCAATCCCCCACAGCCACCTGGTCTGTCTTCTGCCAGCAGAGTAACATTAAAATCGCCACCAACCAACCAAGGTATCCCCTGAAAAGCTGCCGCGACCTGACTCAGATCTTCCCACAAGGCCTGCCTTCTCCGACCCTCCGTCGGGCTATAGACTAAGGAAAGGAGCATACATGTGTTATCTCGGCATCTCTGAAGTCTGACAGTGACAACATGGGACCCAACCAACGAGTCCAACAATGAGAAATCATCATCCTTCCAGCCCACAGCAATTCCCCCTACACTTCCATCCGCGCAAGGCCAAGAAACCCCCAAAATCTCCTCCCCCCACCTCTCTCCACAACCTTCCATCACAGCTCCCCCACTTCATCTCCTGGAGAAAGATCACATCAGGCTCTCATCTCTGAATATACCCCCGCAGAGCCGTCCGCCTCGATGGGTCATTCAGACCCCTCACATTCCACGACAGGACCTTGGTCATGAAGACCTTCGGGAACCTCCTTGCGTCAACTGCTTAAACCCCATCACCGCGGCCACTCCATCCTCTTCCATCAACAAACGCTGACCACGCGAGCTCCCCTCACAGCCACCCTCCGACCCTCCTCGCCCCGCATCCTCCACGCCGTCTGCAGCCAGCACCTGGGTGTCCCCTAGCATCAGAACCTACCACACAGGCAGCCCAGTCACCGCACCAGCCCTCCGCATCGTCGCCACATCCTCCAGACTTCTAGCGTCACCACCAGCTCCTACCGCTCACCGCCCCTCCACCACCGCAAGGAACCCCGGAACAGACACCACCCCGTCATCGCCCCCAGCTAAGGCCGCCGTAGACGCTGCGTCTCCTCCGGAGAGCGGGGCGACGCCTAGCTCCACCTGTGTCCAGCACCGGTTTTCCCCAACAACACTCCCAGTCGAAACCTTCAAAGCTTGCCCACTACGGTAGAACCATCGCGGCCTGTAGATGAGCCACTGCGAGCCAGACAACCTTCTCTCACGTCGCCGTCCGCGTCCCACCTCGCCAACCGCTCCACGCCCCACCGCTAGGTCCGGTCTGGCCACGGTGTGTCACGACCCTCCATCAACAGCTCCCCGCCCTCCATCTTCAGAAAACCGAGGTCGCGGATCTGAGCGCACGGGGAGACCCGAACCGACATCAACTCCCAAGCCCTCATCTCCTGTAATCGGGTCACGCCCACCCAACCCGGGTCCGCCACGAGCACCTCCCACATAATCCAGGGCCACCTCAACGCCACAGTCGCACCCGCAATCAGCGGGGTCGCTCACCTTCAGCGCCGTAGACTCCTCCTTCGACCCCTTCGCAGGATCCGCATCGGCCTCTCGCATCCCCGCCCTTTCATCTGCCACTGACTGCGCCACGGGGATCGTAACAGCTGCATGATCCTCGCCGCAATCCACGCCGCAACCCTCGACCTTCCCAAAAGCAGCCTGTCCCTCCACCACCCACCCGCCACTACCGCCTCCAAGCGCCACCGCCACTCTGCCAACCACCGCCTCAGCGAAAGACCTAGGGCTCCCGAATCCCCACGAGATGCGGATCAGCCAGGAGGAGCTCCCCTACCTGAGCACCAACCTCTCCACAAGCTGTTGTCCCGACCTCATCTCCACCCAGGCTTCGATACGCGACAAATCGGCCAACTTCAGGCCCAGGCCTTCGCAGCTCCGCAGCCTCGCAAAAGGGGCAACCACTGCCGCCACCACCTCCACCGTGCAATATAATATTGTTATGTAGATGTACATCTAATTAATAAAGTAACACCAAGTCCTAATAGGAATTGAAGTAGATGGTAAGGAATAAAGTACAAATATAGGAAAATAGTAATAAGAGAGCTTTAGAAATTACAGAAGGTGATAAATGCATCTCTTAAAAGGAAGGTAATTAGAAAGTAAGTATGCTTCAAAAAAGAAATAAAGATCCGAATAAACTTCAAGCAAAGTGGAGTTTAGGGTTTGTGGGGTGGAAGAAGGATATGAGTAGGAATGAAAATGGACCAAACGTGGATTCAAACATTCAACAACCAAATCTGATCGTGGTTATTTCAAACATTTGCTCTTCGGAATTTATTGAACTCAGATATGAATTCAAATAATGAATTTGGGATTTTGTCATATATGGATTTCGATAAGATATGGCAAGATTTGTATGGCATTTTAGGTACAGAGTCAGATATTTTGCAGGCTGCATATCTATTGAGTCAAAGGTATTTATGTTTATAATCTTTGAGTCATTGTCAACTAAGGAGTGTTCATATTCTTTTTACAATTATCAACAAGAGATGTAAATTATTGTATTGTATATTGAAACTCAAGGAGCTATATTGACCCTTCAACGTATTTATAGAAAAATTGCCTAATATTTCACATTCATACCAAAACTTTGGTCATATTGATTATAATTTAAGTTAATATCTATTTTGTATCCATATTTGATTTTTATCTAAACCAAATTTTAATCCAATTTCCTTAAGATATGGTAAGGAAAGCGCTTGTCCACTCCACATTCAAATCAGAATCCATATTTAGTGTATATAAAAATGGAAATGGGAAATCTATACCTGAACCTACCTTATACAACTTCATCCCTAGATGTGAGTATCATGAAAACATGCATGTCTGCTCTATTTTACAAGCATCTATGTTGAGGTTATGATTCCAAGAGAATTAGGTTCCCACATCGCAAAGATACTTAGAAAATTTATTTGTTTTTGCATTTCCTAGAACAAAGATCTTGGCTTTTGTAGGAAACAAAAATATCACGCCTTCAAAACCCTCTTCCGTAGTAAATAAATAATTTTATGGATAAGTATTCTCCAGTCCAGGGAACCAATGACAACACTCAGATTTATTGCAATTTAGCAAGGACTACAGAAATATAAGTAGTGAGTCATTAACCTATGATGTCAATACCAACCATATGGATTATCAACTATTAATGTATAACACTGAAGGATCCCAAGGGATTAATTAATTACCTGAGGTGATATTGATGTAATATTTCCAGATGTCAGAAAACTCATGACCTTTTCAACATTATTCAAGATGACCCTGTCTTCCTCTGTGATTGTGGGTAATAGTGCCCTAGCAGGTCGGGCAGGAACCATACTAAAAACTGGCGCTGGATTGGCAGATCCAAAAGCTGCAATCATTTGTACCAACTGCTCCCTTGAAACAGCATCAATGGCTTTAACAATCTGCATTAAAAAAAATGATGAATACAGGTTTATCATACTCATGATTCATGAAAGCAGCAGATGATAAACTAAAAAGGAAATTAGGATCAAGTTCTAGATCTTGGTTGGTACTTGCTCTAGGGGAATTTACAACACACTTGTGGAACTCTTTAGGCTCCTGCCCTTATCTTTGTTGTTTTCTGACCTTTACCCAGTTTTTTCCAGTTTCAAGTTGCTTTAACTACATGGGAATTATAGAATAGTTCTGGATAAATAATATTGCTTCTGAATCATATGATGTATTAAATTGGATTATTAACACTCACTAGTAATATCCATTTCTTTCTCTTTCAGATTTTCATTACCATCTTGTTTTTGTTGGCTGCAAGATTAGTATGGTATTGAAAGGAAATGTCATATCTCAAAAAACGTTCTCTCTGTAAATTTACATAGTTTTGTATTTCTTAACTGCCTAGAGTGTAAGCAGCTTCCTATTGCCCAGGTCTTTAAAGCTAGCGGTTACTTGTCTAACACTTAAAACCTTCCCAAGAGCTTGCTCAAGGAAGGAAATACCCAAGGTTCAAGAGAGTTTTTTTGAAAGGAGGTTCGAGAGAGGCAACAAAATGGCAATCATGTAAAGTTAGATTGGAGAAAAGGTGATGAACAGCTACAGTTTTAGCTGTTAACTTGGCATACCTCATCTAAAATGAATTCTCTGAAAAAGCTGCCCTTATCTGAAAGAAGAAAGGCTAATGCTGCCCTTGTTTTGATCGGTTGCTCAGATGGAGACGTAAGTGATGGAAGTGCTGGAAGAAAATAACCTCTTTCACTTTGTATAGTTCCAAGACCAGCCATATCACCATTTAAGTTTTCACCGCCTCCACTCTTGGCCGCAGTGATGAAGCTTTCAAATGCTTGCATAACATCTATGAATCTTTCGGCATCAAAAACTCCTGACTTACCATATATGGTATAGCGCAATGCATTCCTTAGACGAGGTGATTCATCCGTAAGCAGTCTCTGATATTCGTAAAGAAGAATGTGAATGATAACGCAAAAGGCTACATCTTTGCATCATGAAGGAGAAAAAAAAATCACTGGAAGCATATAAGATAATGAAAGAGATTATTGTAATAGGTGAGGGACATATATAGTGAAAAATTGTAGACACTGATAAAGATCTAAACAAGTTCTTGTGAGATCGATGAAAAATGGATAATATGCATTTCTCTACCATAGAGATTTTTTAAGGGTACACTATTCAACTAGAGACAGAGACTCCTGCCTGCCATGCAAAAGCATTAAGTTAGCACAAGAAAACATTCTGTTATGGATAAAATCATGATCATTACATGCATTTCTTGCTCTACTTTCACTCAGTTCTACCCATTTTTCTTGAAAATGGGACAATATCTGGCCTTCTGATATGAACTTGTTATTATGGTGGAGGCTGGATGGTGCTAATTAATTCTATTTAACGAGTTAGATGGAGCTTTCTTCTGAGCTATAGAAGTTATGTCGTTTCTGTCAGATGTCCTTTTTATGCTGACAGCCTATACCTTTTCTGTCAGATGTCCTTTTCTGTAAGTTACGTATAATTTAAATATATTCTGTACACAATCAATATTTGAAAATGAAAACTTTCAAATTGAAATCATTTAGCAAAGACATTCAGTACACTAAATTTTATTAAAATCGAATGACCCTAGCACCTCCATCAAATAAGATCAAATTTTGTAATACTTAAGCCGTCAAAATTTAGCCCCCTTAAATGTAGGAGATAGGAGTGTCAAATTATCTAGAAATTTTATGCATAATATATTCATATAGGTATCTCAATCTTCAAATTTTCACTCTAAAATATTATTTGTAGTAAAAGATATTAATTAAGTTTCACCTAAGTTATGTGCAGGTGAATTTCACACTCCCTTTTCTTCCGATTGCTTGAAATTTGATATTCTAAAGCACATTTATTTTCATCAGAAATCAGCCATTTTAAAGCACCTTAAATTATGGAAATTTTGAATGGACAAATGTGCATCTCTCATAGGTTTTGTGGGTTATAGAATGAAATGAATGCTTTGAATTTCATATCCTAAAACCTTTGAACCACGTGGTGGCATGAGGAGCTATGGTTTGTCTAATAGTTACTCTACTGCACCTTTTTTCTGAGAGTGCTTTCACCTTACCCTATCATCTAAGTTGAAGAAAATGAATATTCTTACTTTACCAAATAGTTCTTTCACCTCTATATATGTGAAGGAAAATTACACCAAAATCCACTACAAAAATAAAAATTAACAAAACGTCCTTACTAAAAAAAATAAAACTCAACACTCCCCCTCAAGTTGAAGCATATATATCCATCATGCTCAGCTTGTTTCTACACTTCTCAAACTGGGAGCAAGACAACTGTACACATATCAGCAGTCTGGTTTAAGGAGGCAAGATAAATAGTACGAAGCAGACCCTATTGAATCAAACTCCTGGTGTAATGATAATCCACTTCCACATATTTTATTCTCTTGTGGAACATAGGATTATTTGCAATGTAGGTGGCAGCCTGGTTGTCACAATGCATCTCCATAGGCTCCTGAACATGAACATGAAGATCCCATAACAGAGACCTGATCTATATTATCTCAGCTGCAATATGTGCCATGGCCCTGCACTCAGACTCAGCACTAGAGTGTGAAACAACATTCTATTTCTTGCTCCTCCAAATCACCAAGTTCTCAAGTACAAAAGTACAGAAGCCAGTAGTAGATCACTTGTCACCAACATCACCTGCATAATCTGCATTTGAGTATGCAACAACAGACATAGGTGCCTTCCTCCGAAAAAGAATGCCTCAACCCGAGCATCCCTTGATGTACCTCAACACCTGCATCACAGCCTGCCAATGAACATTAGTAGGCTTATCTAATAACTGACTTAGCTTACCTACGGCAAGGCTAATATCTGACCTAGTGATAGTCAAATATAACATCTTCCCCATCAACTATCCATATGCCTTCTTGTCTTTTAGCTTTACAGTATCATCAAAAAGGTGAATTTTAGGATCCATAGAAATATTTGCATCTTTGGATCCTAGCATACCTGTCTTCTGAAGAATATCAAGGGCATACTTCCTCTGCGACATAATTGTCTCTTGCTTACTTGTGGCAAACTCAATGCCTAAAAAGTATCTCAGCTTCCCAAGATCTTTCATGACAAACTGATGTGCCAAATACTCCTTCACCTAAGATATACCATCTACATCATCACCTGTAAGAATAAGGTCGTCTGCATACACAAGTAAAGCCATTGTACCCCTGTTGGTCTTTCTCATAAATAGTGAATGGTTAGATGAGGATCTTTGCATCACAATAACAGGCAATGCCTCAGATAAGTGTTGAAACCAAGCTCGGGGGCTCTGCTTAAAACCATAAATGGCCTTACGAAGCATGCATACACACTCCCCCTAAACCTCAAGGCCAAGCGGCTACTGCATATAGATCTCTTCCTCCAAGTCTCAGTACAAAAATGCATTTTTGACATCCAGCTGATGTAACTGTCATCCATAATGCGTTGCAACAAAGATAATGCAAACAGTGAGGGTCGTGCAATAGGGGAGAACGTGTCAAAGAAATTCATCACATAGGTCTGAGCGAATCCTTTGGCCACAAGGCAGACCTTATACCTTGAAATAGACCCATATGGGTTATATTTAAAGACAAAGACCCATCTGGCTCCAATAAGGTGCACGTCAGACGGTAGAGGTGACAGCTCCCAAGTACCTCTGGTAGTAAGTGCAGACCTCCTCCATGATTGCCTTCCAGTGTGGATGCAGTAGAGCCTACTGGTACGAGAAAAGTAACTCAACACTGGATACAACAGCTATGAATGCATGAAACTTCGAACTTAGAGAATCAGCAGAAACAACACTCCCAACAACACGATACTGGGCACAAGATCGTGTAGCCTTCCTGATAGCAATAAGGGTATCCTCATCAATACTCATGGAATTAGGACCTGGAGAAACATCCACAGGTGGCAGACTCCCACCCTTTACACCTGCTAACACTGTATCTAAAGAAGCCTCCTGAGTAGAACCGCCTCTAGGTTATCAACACTAACATGAGGAGTCTATGGAATAAATGGAGGAGGTTTTGCCTTATAAACAACTGGCAACTGATAAGTATGACCCTTGAAGGTCCCTTCATCCGCTGGTACTGGCCTGAATGTGCTGGTAGATGACTCAGTAGCCTGAGAAGGCCTACTACTATCAGTGAATATACCAAATGGTATGGGAGCAACTGATATAGGAGCACACTCCGGCACACTCTGCACCTACCTAGCAGCAACAGAAAAATAGGATGTAACTTCATGAAAGGTGACATATGCACCAATGTAATGTCTCTGGTGTAGGGGATCAAAACACCGATACCCCTTCTGAGTATGAGAGTAGCCAAGAAATACACACTTGACTGCTCTAGGTGCTAATTTATCGCACCCAGGTCCAAGAAGATGTACACAAGCCATGCACCTAAATGTCGAGTGGAAGATCAAACAGCTCATCATTAGCATAAAGCACCTGCCACGATATCTGCTCGTAAATCACAGAGAAGGGAAATATATTAATAAGGTAGCAAGTTGTGAAAACTGCATCTCCCCAGTAGTTCTGTGGCACACTATTATGGATAAGAAGGGCTCTAGCCATATCAAAGATATGTCTGTGCTTCCTCTCTGTAACTCCATTTTGCTGAGAGGTGTGAGGACATGAGGTCTGATGAATTATGCCATGTAAACCATAGAATTCAACCAGCCGACGAGGACAAAACTCCAATGCATTATCAGATCTGAGAGTCTTGATGCAAACATCAAACTGATTCTTTATCATCAACACAAACTTCTTAATCAGTGGACCCACTTCAAACTTATTCTTCATGAGAAATCGTCAAGATAATATGAAAAAATCATTAACCACAATCAAATAGTACCGATGTCCTGCTCTATCAGGAGTCCTACTGGGACCCCAAACACTAAGATGCACTAACTGAAAACACGAAGACGAACATGGTCCTATAGCAGCTAGAAAGGAAGATCTATGGTGCTTCCCAAGTTAACATGCATCGTAGGTGAGTTGTATGGTTGAGGATACATGAGGAATAAGCATGCGTAATTTCTCCAAAGAAGAATGGACCAACCATTTATTCCACTATAGAGCACTTCCAGATATGGTACTAACCTGACACGCTGTAGCAATGGGACCCTGCTGAAGTCGGTAAACACCTTCATATCCACTACCAATAGTCTTTCCTGTCATTCTATCTTGGAAAATACATCCACGCTCATCAAAGGTGACACGACAATTCATCTGGTTAATGATTTCACTGACAGAGAGCAAGTTCACGGTAAATCTGGAACAAACTGGACACGATTAAGCTACATAGAAGGGGTAACATTAATTTTCCCTCGACCACTAATAGGAGCAAGTCACCCATTAGCCACCTATATTGTACGACCTCGAGAGACAGGTTGAATCTATCCAAAACACTGCAGATTCCCTGATAATGATTGAAGGCACTTGAATCAATCAACCATGTCACACCAGTGGTTAGAGTATCACCCACGACAGTCCCTAGCACAATCTCTGACTGAGACACTGCCATGTTCACTGAAACACACTGCCACAAACTGATTTCAATGCACCACAAAAGGGTACACACCCCTGAATTTCTTCACACTCAAATCTAAAAATTGACAGAAAATGAGAAATACAAACCCCAAAAAACTCCACTTACACACGGTCAATACTCAAGGGGAATACACACCCCAAAAACATGCATCAAATGGGAAAACATACCCCAAAACAAACAGAAACAAAGATCTAATTTGATTATACCATCCAAGAAGACCTTTCAAACTCCTTTCCGGAAGATCCTCGCTATAGAACTTCATCACCAACACGCGGAGGATCTTCCTAGACCATGAAACAAAGGAGATAGGGATCTACAACCCTCTCCTTACTGTCGAAAGATGTCCAGCAGCAAGAGAGCGGTGGAGAAGAGTAAAAGAGGCGGCGCTGCCCCTTCTACACCCCTCCTACCGCAGCCGGCGGCGGCGGCGACAGTGGTAGGCCAGCAATGCTGCTACTGTTGTTGCTACTGCTACTGCTGGCAATGACGGCGACGCTGGCTAACAGTAACGACACTGTTGCTAGCCGACACTGCTGCCGGTGGCGACGGTGATGGCGGGCTTGATGGTAGGGTTAAGGTGTTCTTGATGGAGTTCTCAACTTTGCTCTGATACCAAGTTGAAGAAAATGAGCATTCTTACTTTACCAAATAGTCCCTTCACCTCTATATAGGTGGGGAAAAATTACATCATAAACCCACTATGAAAATAAAAATTAACGAAACGTCCTTACCACATAAAACAAAACTCAACAATCTACGAACCTGATGCTCCAATCATACATACAAGTCACATTTTCCACTCTTTTTTGTGTTCTCCACTATAGACTTGAGTACTATTCTATTTTGTGTTTTACATTTATTTGTAAGGCGCTTGTCACCTTGTTTCTGGCTTGGGGTTATTTTGTAATTTGCCATTTTCCTCTCTCTATATAAAGAGAGGTAGGGCCCTCAAAATAAACAAGGTCTTTCAATTCGTCCTACTTGGTATCAAAGTAGCAGTCCTAGACTGGTGTTCTAGATACCCCACCTAAATACGCCTCCAACCCCTCCACCCTAACCCTAACCCTAACCCTAACCCTAGCGGTGTCTCTAACAAGAGGTCATCGCTGCCACCTCTCCAAGCACCATCGCCGATGTCCGGTGGAGAGGAGGCGGCGACGATGTAATAGATGTTGCTGCTGTTGATCGCGTCACAACAATAGGGGCACGGCAGGACCTCCTTGGTGGCCGCTCCTCTTATTCCCAAATCGACGACATAGGAGCTTCCTCCTCCTGATCGGCGACGGCGCAACAGCCATCTAGGCATTATGCTGCTGCCAGCAGAGGCCCTGTGCACCACCCAGCAGGACCTGTGACACTATTGCTCCTCCTGAGCGCCACCCCTGCAATCCCCTCCAGGACAAAAGGCTGCCACAAGTGAGGGGACCACACTTGGTTCTCCTGTTCTAATCGGTAGGGGTGCTCCAAGCACTCTCCCTCATCTAATCTCCTCGTGAGATCTCTACAAGGAGAGCTGACTCGCTCACACTCGACTGTGCTTTGAGAAGGGTTGTTACGCCACCCAAACTCTATTTCATGGTCTAAAAAGCTAGTTTCAAGTCATGGTTTGGTAACTTCATAACTGATTTTTGCTTCAGAAGGTTCCGTTTTCATCTAGCGGGTGGCAGAGGGTAGCAAGATGGCATCCTCAAGCTCTTCTAGTAGTTCTAATTCGTCCGAAGTCACATTGGACACTCTATGGACACCAGGGGATACAAAAGTCCATTCTTTGGCCCCATGATCAAGTTAGACAAGACTAACTATCCACGGTGGTACCAAATGTTCTTGATGAACATGAGGGTTCATGGGAAGGAGCACATTTTGAGTCAGCCTAAATCCACAGAGAAAACAAGAACCAATGCGACATGGGATCGTAATAATGCCATGGTTTGTACTTGGATGATGAACTCGATGATACCGAGGATTGGCGATGAGATCATGTAATATCCTACTGCCAAGAGGATGTAGGACTTTCTTAGTGAGACATATTCCTACAAGAACTTTGTTCGGGTCTTCCAGATTTATCATGAGCTCTTCCATCTCCGTCAGGATGGTAAAACACTGGCCCAGTATTATTCTCAAGTCAAGGGGTTATTAGAGCGTCATAACTCCTATAGACTTGGTTGTGCATGTTCCTCTTGCAGTCTCTATTTCTGTCTGGTCTGGGACCAGAATATGAAATTGCACGGGATCAGATATTGACTATGACCGGCCCGCCTACACTTGAAGATACATATAGTCAACTTAGCAGGATTATTGTTACTGCTACTCCTAAGACTCTAGGTCAGACTACTACAGTGGCTGCTTCTCATGGTACTTGGAAAAGGGCTTCTTCCACCCGTGGCCGTGGTCGTGGACGAGGGGCTAGAGGTCGTGGTCCAAAGCCTTCATGCACCCATTGTGGCATATTAGGTCATACTGAGGCTACGTGCTGATAGAAGCACAGGAAGCTTGCTATTGCTCACTAGGCCATAGAGGGTGTCACACCTATGGCTGATACAGTAACTAAAACAGAGTTTGAGGAATTGTTACAGAAATTCAATCAGATGTCTCAACCTACTCCAGAGACTATTGTAGTTGCCTCCTTATCAAGTACAATAGATGCATACTCATTATCTGCACTTCGTACAGGAGATTGGTTGGTGGATTCGGGGGCTTCACAACATCTATGTGGTACTTCTAGAGCCTTCTCAAACTTGACACCTGTCCCTCCAAGCAGGATAGTACAGGTGGTTGATGGGAGATTATCTCAGGTTGTTGAAACGGGGGGGGTGTCTCTTTCCTCCTCTTTGCAGCTACCAAATTTTTTTATGTGCCACACCTTCCACCTAGTCTCGCCTGTCAGTCAAATTACCAAGGAGCTTAATTGCAGAGCCATTTTTTATGCACGATCTTGTATCTTGTAAGATTGACTCACGGGAGGACCATTGATGGAGGACATGAGGAAGGAAGGGTGTACCACCTGAGTAGCTCTCCTCTTGCTACTGCTACTTCTATGTGTTAGGGGGAGACTACCTTAGCCACTGGGTTACCAACCCAATGACATCTTCGCCTTGGCCACCTTCCTGTGGAGAGATTTAGGCATGTTCTACCTCATATTCCCACCAACACCACTATCACTTGTGACGCCTGCCAACTTGGCAAGCACCACCATGCCAGCTTTCCCACTTCCTCGCATGTTGGGTTGTCTGCTTTATTTGATTTAGTCCATATAGATGTCGGGGGTCCAAGTCGGTTTCTTAACTGACTCAGGCATCAATATTTTCTTGTACTTGTTGATTTTTCCCATGCTACTTGGTTGTTCTTATTGAAGAATAAATCTGATGTTGGAACTATTATTGAAAATTTTGTTATAGAAATAAAGACCCAATTTTCTATTAATGTCAATGTTTCGGTCTAACAATGCTTTGGAGTTTCGTACTTCTCGTTTGATGTAGTTTTTCCGTACCAATGGCATTGTGCATCAAGCCACTTGTGCTCACACTTCTTAGCAGAATGGTGTTACTGAAAGCATAAACACCTTCTTGATGTTGCACACACCCTACTTATTTATCATATTGTACCTAATTTGTATTGGGGGGATGCTATTCTTATAGCATATTTTCTTATAAACAGGATGCCAAACTCTGCTATTCATGAGCAAATTCCGTGACAGATTCTGTATCCTGGTCGCCCTCTGTTTCCTATCATCACTCATTTTTGGGTGCATTGCATTTGTCCTGGACAGGACAAGTTGCCACCACGGGCTACCAAGTGTGTTTTCTTGGGTTACTCTTAGAACCCAAAAGCGGTATAGATGCTTTGATTTAATTAATTCCTGACATTTTGTCTACTGATGTGACGGTTCATGAAGCCATAGCATATTTTTCTACCACTAGTAATGAGTTGCTTCCTGTGAATAAAGGAGCCTTATGCCTATTCCACCTATTCAATTTGGGTCAATCGCTGTGGATGAACACTTGACTACTGCTCCTAAGAAAGAGAGGTTTCATGATCCCATTGTTACCTATCAGAGACCACAAACTACATTCAAGATGCCCCCTCCTTCGCCTCCAGCCTCAACTCAAGTGAGTCCACGATCTTTAGACACTGATGCTTTGGTGCATAGTGATGATATTGAGAGAGATGATCTTGCAGGTGTTGATGCCCAAGTGGATAGTGACCTTTCTATTGCCGTTAGGAAGGCTCCGAGGTCATTTACCAGGTACCATGTTGTAGGATATCTACACAGTTGATCTTGGTACAGCTTTTTCAAGGTTTACTAGAGCCCTGGTCTCCACTACAGTCCCTGCTTCCTATCAAGAAGCCATGCTTCATCCACAATGGCATCAAGCCATGGAGGAGATGGGTGCACTTCAGAACAGAGGCACACGGGAGCTTGCCTCACTTCCACCTAGAGCCAGCCTAGTTGGCTTGTAGCAAAGGGGTTCACCAAGACTTATGGAGTAGACTTCTTTGACACATTTTCTCTTGTAGCCAGATTGTCAACTGTGCACATCCTGCTCTCAGTGGCAGTACATTATGACTAGCAGTTGCATCAACTTAATGTAAAGAATGCATTCCTATATGGTAACTTACAGAAGGAAGTGTATATGCAGCAACCACCGGGATATGAGACACAGGGAGAGTGTATGTGTAGGTTAAGGAAGGCTATCTATGGACTTAAGCAGAATCCACGTACGTGGTTCTAAAAGTTGTCCCAAGTGGTGGAAGCTGATGGTTTTCAGAGGTCATCCACAGATCATTCCTCCTTTGTCAGAAAAACAGAGAAAGATGTGGTTGTTCTCCTTGTCTATGTAGATGACTTAATTGTCACAGGTGATGATGCAGGACTGATTGGCCAATCAATTTGTGATAAAGGACTTGGGTCAGCTACGGTACTTTCTAGGGATAGAAGTTGCTTGTAGCAAGCATGGGATAGTTATATCTCAGAGGAAGTATACATTAGACGCTTTACTGGAGGTTGGTATGCTTAAGGCAGAACCAGCAAGCATACCCATGAACCCAAAGACACATCTCTATAATGCAGAGGCACCTTCAGTAGATAGTAGACAGTACAGATAACTTGTGGGAAAGTTGCTCTACCTCACTATCACCAGACCAGACATTGCATTTGTCGTGGGAAATCTCAATTAGTTCATAGCAAAACTTACAAAGTAGCAGTTGAAAAATACAATAAGCAAAAACGCATCAACAAGATATCAAAAACAATAAAGCAATCAAAAGAACACTTGAGTTTACGTGGAAACCCCACTCACGAATAGCGGGTAGAGAACCACGGGAGAAGCGCCTTATGAGCATGTTTCTCTGTTATTTCTTCTCAAAGGAATAGGTGGGAGGTACACACCTATTTATAGGCCACCACACACATAACAAAGTCCAACTACACTATGTGGGACTAAACACCACTACAATTCTCTCAACACTCCTCAAATTGGAGCATAAAATACTCAGCTTGTAACACAAAGAAATCCACTCTACACAACATAACACAACTCTCTGAACTGGTTCTTGCTTATAGGCAGGAACATGGGCTAGAGCTGTTGGACGAACTGTAACTAGCTCTCAAAAGAGGCCTCTCCTCTAGAGACCTGGTGCCGATGGCTCCCCATTCAGTATCCCTGAAATGAGGTCTTCCTCTAAAGACCTCGAAATTAGATCGCCCTCTCTAGAGTCCACAAAACTGGATCTCTCACATAAAAACTTAAAATGGGCCCTTCCTTTGAGGACCTCAAAACTAGATCTCCCTCTCTGGAGAACTCAAAACTCTGAACCTCCCAGAGTTATGGTTTCTCATGTATAGTCCAGGAACAAAATGGACTCCCGAATGAAGGTGACTACAACAAGCATCCATACTCCTCTCTCCCATACTCGTATTGGAGTAGAAAATAACAAGAAAAATAATAAAAACTAGAGAAGAGCCTCTCCTCTTCTTATAAACATAATCATCATCATTTTTTATTTTTTTTCCTCTCTTCCTTTTTTTTCTACTATTTCTTCCTTTTTTCTCTTTTTTTTATTTGCCTCTTTTTTCTCTCTCCTTTTTTTTTCTTTTCTTTCTTCCTTTTTTTTCCTTCTTTTTTTTCTCCCCCTTTTTTTCCCTTCATTTTTTTCTTAAACCTCTCCCTTAAAGTCCAAGATAACCCAACAAAGAGACACGGCCACCGCTCCTGCATGCAAGCGCACCCTCGAGCTCGATGAGGAGCCTCCGCACCACCTCGTCCTTGGTAGCCATTGACGCAGATGTTGCCACCACTGCTGCATCTGCAGCATCTTCATCTTCATTCTCGTACTCTTCGTCTACATCGTCGCCATCCATGGCCACTCCTGCACCTTTTGCAACTTCTGCTTCCTCACCTCCCCACCACGCCACTACGACCCCCTCAGCGTGCCGCCAGCTACCTCGCCTCCCTTACCCCAATAGGAGAGGTTGTTGCAGGTGGTGTTGTAGTACCACTCGGAGGTCGGAGTGTGAAAGGTGATCTCCATCCAGTGCCTCTGCGCCTCATAGTCGTCGTACATCAAGCCATTCCCCTGCCCAGAGTACGGCCCTCTCGACGTCGCCACGCACACAAGGACCACAAAGAGAGCGATAGCCACCGCAGAGGTGACTCTGCTGCTCCAGGTGGCACCATCATCGGTTGGTGACATTGCCGTCAAGGATCGAAGGTAGGTTTGAGGGCGAGGCGTCATCGAGATGTGATCGATCGTCCAAAGTCTCGACCTCCTCGACACCCACTCCCCCGAGCGTTCATGAAGACAACCTGGGCATCATCATCATCTCCTCTTGCCACTGGAGGAGCAGATCTCCTCTCCGCAATCTTAATGCCTCCATGAAGGAGCTAATCTCAACGCCGGAGAACAAATAGAGATTGGATAAAAATAAATCCAACACCAAATAATATTTGGATAATTAATCCAAGCATAAACCTGCTCTAATACTAAGTGGAAAAATATAATAAGTGAAAATATATCAACAAGATATCAAAAACAATAAAGCAACCAAAAGAACGCTTGAGTTTACATGGAAACCCCAATCACGAAGTGCGGGGAGAAAATCACAGGAGAAGCGACCTATGAGCGTGTTTCTCTGTTATTTCTCCTCAAAAGAATAGGTGGGGGGTACACGCCTTTTTATAGGCCACCACACACATAACAAAGTCCAACTACGCTATGGGACTAAACACCACTACAATTCTCTCAATACTAGCACTGGGAGGCTGCCATGATGGTTTTGAGGTATATTAAGAAGGCACCAGGACTTCACCTTCTATTTACTCGAGGCACTTCCATGACTGTGGTGGCATACTCAAATGCAGACTACACTGGATGTTTGAAAGATAGGAAATCCACAATCGGATTCTACACTAATGTGGCTGAAAATTTAGTGACCTAGAAAAGCAAGAAACAAGCTGTAGTTTCTAAGTTGAACGCAGAATCAGAATATAGAGCAATGGCTTAGACAGCTACGGAACTCAAGTAGGTGAAATCCCTACTAGGAGATTTGCATATTCAAATTACTGACCCTATGTAGATGAGGTGTGACAATATTGCTACCACATACATTGCCAACAATCCAATGTTCCATGAAAGAACCAAGCATGTTGAAGTCGATTATCATTATACTAGGGACTTGATTCAAAAAGGCTTGACATATACAACCCCAGTTGCTACAGAAGATCAAACAACAAACATGTTTACCAAGTCACTTCCTAGATCTACTTTTGAGTCTCGTCCGAAGCAGAGCATGCTAGATTTATATGCTCCAAGCTTGAAGGGAAGTATAGACTTGAGTAGTATTCTATTTTATGTTTTACATTTATTTGTAAGGGTACTCTTGTCACCTTATATCTATCTTGGGGTTACTTTGTAATTTTTCATTTTCCTCTCTCTATATAAAGAGAGGTAGGACCGTCGGAATAAACAAGGTCTTTCGTTTCGTCGTACTTCCACAAAACAAACTTTGATAAAGTAACCAATAATCAGAGTATACCACTTGCAACAGAACAACAAAGACAACTTTGATACTTACAAGAAACAAATGAAAGGATGCTACAATTTGTTGGCAAGAAATAGGCTGCTTCATCACCAAGTGTCGGATATTGATTGGATTAAATAAATATATTCATTACTGAAAAACAGTCATCAATAACCAGGCAAGTTCTACCATGATAGCAACTAACCTGTGCAATATATGGATATGCTTCATCTACAATTGCAAAATCAGGATTTCCCACTAAAGCTATTCCTTCCAACACTCCAATAGCTCTAATTATCAAAGCAAAATATGGCGGTATTCTAAATGGATAGTCGAAAGTTATTTGAGCCAGATCAGAAGCTAGTTCCTGAAAATTTATACTTTTGGCACCACCACCTTCTAGAGCCTGATCAAAAACTTTGGCCAGAACTGGCAGGATTGGTTCCAAATTGACCCCATCTGGAATGAAACCCAGCTTTACAAAGTCTTTAACAATGGCATCATAATCTCGATGGATAAGATGAGCTATTGCTTCAATCATACCATATTTCTGATCATCAGTTAATTTTGTCACCAGACCTGAAGTGGGAAGAAAAAGATGGTTTATTATTGAAGTACGGAACATTATCGCTGTCAGTTGTCATTTTTTGAACTATCTGTAAAATCAGACAACAAAGGAAAATTGATGGATGTGATTGACAATGTGAGTACAGTTAATAAAACCGCTCCTATATTAACATGGACAATATGTAAATTTCGTTAAGAAATCTAACTCATAGTGAAAATTGCATCTCTAACAATTTCAGTGGCTTCAACAGAATTGCAGTAAAAAAGAATTCTTCTTATTAATTTGTTTTCATATGGAAGTATGAAAAATGAACTCAAGCATTTTCTAAGTAGCAGACACTAACAATAAGTAGATAAAATTATTTTATTCTGTTATACTAAGATATTTTTGAATAGGACAGATCATAATAATTGTAAAAAAAAAAAGAATATTTAACATTCATACTAATAAAATTGCAAGTAGCCATGATGCCTTTTCTTTTTTATGCCAGAACTACACACAATTTGAAAAAGTTAATTAAGAATATATACTGTACTATGCTAATTACTTCTTTCAAAATATTAAAGCAAAAGGAATTACCGAAGTCCAATATTGCCAACTTTCCATCTGGAGTACGGATCATATTTCCTGGATGTGGATCCGCATGAAAGAAGCCAGTGTCAAGCAACTGTTCAGAAAAAGTTAACAGGTTTTACCATATTCTACATAAAAAGCAAAAATTTCTCATAAGTAAAGCAGCAACTAAAAAAACAATAATAATGATTATTTAGCATTTAATGCATGATTGCAGAAATTATTCTGCCTTCCAAAGCATGCGATGGCATTTGCCAGCAGGATGAGTGGTACCCTGGATAAATTGGTTGGTGGAATAACTGGAGGAAAGGTGTTTTGTTGCATGGTGAGATAAGTGAGATTGGATATTACAGGTGAATGGATGTATTGGAAGTTGGTATTTTTTTAGTTGAATTTGGGTAGTGAGGAAAAATAATATATTTGATATGATATGTCTTGTAAACTATGACAGATTTATCCTTTAACATCCACGTAATGTGTATCCCATGGACACTGTGGCAGATGTTTCAAAGATTTTATTCTATGCTATGTGCATGTCACAAAAACTTGACCATATATAGATCCCTTAAAATCGGTGGGAATAAACCTCACTGAAATTAAAGATTATACCCAACCAAATAGCCTTCATAAGGAATTTCCATTAATAATAGTTCCTGCTTATTGAATTTTCGACCATTGCTGAAACTTGAGTCTGATTCCATAAAGACATAGTAGTCTCCTTCTGTAATTGCTGAGACCCAAGAGAAATTGCTTGACAAGTAATGGGCATCTCCTAATATGAGACGACAAAAATATTCCGAGATTCATGTGGAGCAGCAGGTGCCAGTACATTCAATATTAATACTGATAATTCCTTGGGATAATACAACAAACAAATCTTTATGCTACCAAAAAGCAGATGGTAAGAAATTAGTCTACCATCTACAAATAGATGCAAACTCAAATTTCATGTATCAATATTTTAGGCAAGCCACAAAAGAACTATTGAAGCTAAAATAATAAGTATTATATTGTGTTTTAAAACAGAACAAGGTGTATCTTGCAATGGAAAAAAATTCATTCTTCACATCTGTTCACTCACCGAAAAAAGTTTCGAAAGCACCAGCATTGGTGATCTGCTCGTGCATACCCAAATAAGATTAAAGTAACACAAGTTGAAGTAAATAGAACATTCAATGGATATCGACCAAGATGCAAATATCAAAAGCATGTGGAGAATAAAATGGTAACAATTCATATATATAGATATCTAGACTTAAGAGGAGCATGCAATGATGTTATAACAAACAAAAACACGCTTAATGAAGGTATAAATATAGATTAATAGCAAATGACCTGCTTCAGGTAGCATATGACGCCAACACTGACCAATTCACCAACATCACTTTCAGTGCTTTGTGATAGCTTTTCCCCTTCTATCCATTCTGTTGTGAGAACCTTTCTTGAAGTATATTTATCATATGTCCTGGGTATAACAACCTGCACAATCAATGGTTTAACATCCTAAGCATCACAACAGCATCAGATAAAAAAGAATAAGACAAAAGATTGTTCATGAAAGGAGAAACCATTACAATGCAAACATCTTAAACAAAAATACAGGATTACTCTTCTCTGCTTTTGTTGTTTTTCAAAAAGTAAAGGATGGTTATCAAAGGTCGATAGCCATCCAAATCATTTGATTAAAAAAGGAACGGACTTACAAATATTACAGCCCTCCCATTCCTAAAGAGTACAAAGTAACGTTGAAGACAAAATGACCAGATAACCATGACAGCCTTTATCCATTCAATGGTGTTTGTTTTGAAGTTCCATCTGAATGAGCTCCTTATCCTCTCAAGGGAGGAGACATCAACCTCCTGAAGGTGCATGGTTGACCAAACTGCAACAAAGAAGGTGCAAGAACAAAACAGATGATTAACATCCGCATCGTCTTGACCACACAACAAACAAAATACATCTGGATCGTCAGACCATCTCCTTCTGAGCACCTTCGTGACCACCTTCTCCGTTCTCATTAGCCACAAGAAGATTTTGACCTTTTCGAGAATCTTCATCCTCCAAAGAAGGCGACAATCGGTCAAAAGGTCATCACCTCCTACCACTAGACCCCAAAGTAATTCGTATGCCTTGGCCATTGAAAAGCGGCCCTCATTCCACACTAAGCGATCCAGCCTCATATCATCATGCTGCACTTCAGACAACATCGACAAGAGTAACCAAAAATCCTGGACTCTAGGCACAGACAAACATGCCCTCAGAATTGGCACCTAAGACAAGGAGGTAGGGTCCCAAACCCTACTGACGCAACAATGTTTATCAATCACCAATCTATATAGACAAGGGAGCAGATATGCAAATCTCCCATTTTCCAATCAACCATCATCCCAAAATCTAAAGCTTTCTCCATTCCCCGAAACTGGGATGAAAAAAGTAGCAAATCTCTGCATAACTAGCGTAAGGGATCCCCTCCACCCTGTGTTAAGCCTCTCCCCTATGGACAAAAATATACCATAGGAATCCTGCATTAACCTATCCCACATATTGTTTCTACTGTTGAAAAGCTACACAACCCACTTCACCAATAAGGCATCACAGAATTTAGCCAAAAGATGAATACCAAGACCACCAACTCTTGGGCTTGCAAACCTCATCCTAAGGGACTAACTGCAAAAATCTCCCCACATGATCTATGCCCTTCCAAAAGAAACACTTTGCATGAGTTCCAACTTCTGAAAAACATTCATGGGTGGCCTTAATATAGACAACTAAAAAATCGATATGGCAAAGAGGATGGTCTTAAGAAGCACCAACCTCCCTCCTCTAAACAACATCTTACCACTCCAACAACTCAATCTCTTCCCCATGCATTCCAATAAGGGGGTCCAATCACCAAAAGTAAGTTGCTTCCCCTTCAAGGGGATGCCCAAGTATTTAAGGGGTAGGTGTGTCACGAAGGTGTTAAGATAGTGCAACGTGGTCAACACCTCATCAACACTCACATGGAACAAGACAAAGGTTGGCTTCCCATGATTAACTTCGTCAAAGATTCTGGCCAAAGCTGCCACATTTTCAACTTCCCAACTACCTCCCTTTGCGAAGAAAATCGTGTCATCTGCATACTACAAGATGGGAATAAGAAAGGAACCATCAGACCTCACCCTGAAACCAGAGAATAGTCCACCATCACAGGCTATAAAAGCCATAACTGCCAAAGAATCAACTACAACGTTGAACAGAAGTGCTGCCATCAGACATCCTTGTCTCACTCCACGCTGAGACTGCGTCGAGGAACCACGCGATCTGCCATTGACCATAACAGAGAGACATGGTGGTGATGCACCTCATCCATTGCACTCACGTCTCCAAAATTGTCTCCTTAAAATTTCCCAAAGTACAACTATGAGACCGAATCATATGCCTCTAAAAAATCTACCTTTCACAAAAAGGAAGGCGTAGCAAATCTCCACCAAGTAGCAACCATCTCCTTAGCGAAAGTGAAGGACTTTTGGAGAGACCTTCCTTTAAGAAAGGCAAATTGAACAAGGCTAATGATTTAAGGCAATACAACCCGCAATCTATTTGCCAAAACTTTAACCACAATAAGGTAAACCACATTGGATAATGCAATAAGTATGAACTCCTCAATTGACTCTACTCCAACCTTTTCCACAAAAGGAAATAATAAAACATGTTCCATCTATCAAAGCCACAGTTATCCACGAAAAACTCAAGAATCATTGCCATGAAATCGACCCTCACAACCTCCCACATACATCTAAATAACTAAAAATGTCTATTAATGTATGTTCTTAGTGTCATAGTAGCATCATGCATTGTAAATATTGCATAACATGCATAATCATGCATTTAGGACAAATTGTCAAGGACAGGGCGACTTTTAATCGGAGCGTCGGATCAAAGATCCAAACGTACGGATTTGATCAGGGCAACGATTGGAATTCAACGACTTCAAGATCACCCTGATCGGACATCCGTAGCACCAGATATAGACCAAGGAAGCCTAACGATCAAGGGCCAAGATGGTGCCAAACCGTGCTTCAGACGACAAATCCGACCGCATGGATCGGTTCGAATCGACAATCGCAGCCTAACGACGAGAAAATCAGCTCAATCCGACATCCATGGCACCTTTTACATGTCACAGAAGATGGACGGCCATGATGGCGCCATGTGGTGCCATCACAACCGCCCAAATCGACCGCAGCACCGCTCCCCATCTTCTGAAGACGCGGCGAGGCAAGATCTAGGTTGTTGGATCTTGATCCAACGGCTGCGAAGTGTGCGCGGTTAAATCGTAAGCGCAACAAAGCGGAGCTGCTAGCGCGACGGTCGAACGCGTTGCGTGAGCGCGGGGCATGCATTCGACTCGCCATCTACAGAGCGCGAGCAGTTAATCGCGACCGCGCGATCGGCTGCGAGTAGTTCAAATCATCCAATCGCCCGCACACGCGATCAGACGCATAGCGCGCACGCCCAATCACACGCGAGCACGTGGTTAAGCACAGATGAAGCCGCGCGCGAGGAGCAATTTGAGCCGTCCGATCTCGCGATCAAACGGCTAAGATTTCAAGAACGTGGGCGTGTGTTATGTGTGCAGCAAAAAGGAGGCGCGTGCACGTCACCCACGATCAGACCTTTAGTGACAGATAAATCTGTCACTAAAGACCTGATTTTAATGCTTTAAGCTTGAAATGACAATTTTGTCCTCAATTCCTACAACTATAAAAGGAGACCTGACCTCCACTTCTTCATCCCTTCATCTCTCTCCCTCTCCAAAGCTCAAGAAAAGCTTGTCCCACACCTGGGATGTTATTCTAGAGCTAAATCCAATTCTCGCCCCTGTTCCAGAAGTGGATCCTGCGACAACAACGATGTGCTGCCCCATTCCCGCTTCTTCCTACTTCGTCCTCCTTCCTGTTCCGTCCTCCATCTTCCAGGCGTCGCTCCATCTGGCTCATCCTCCAAGCATTCGTCGAGGAAAATAACATCTTTCTCCCTTCTTTTTAATCGCTTTCTAGAATAGAATTTTTTTGTTTTCTAGTTATAATCATTTCTCGCTTTCTAGTTGTAAAAACATTCTGATTATATCAAATGATTGTTCTCTCTCTCTTATTATTTATATTAGTTCCATTGTAATTATCTCGTTTTCAAACAAAAATATAAAAAAAAATATAATCGCGGATTTTAGATCGACGTAGTCTCCCTGTATTCGACCCAGAATTCTTAGAGCTTCTATATAAATTTATCTGTTGACGTATTTCTTCGCAAATCGAACTACAATGACAGATTTTTCGAAACCAACTTCGATCGCGTAGTTTTCCACGCTCAACAACTCTACTCCAACCTTCTCCACAAAAGGAAATAATAAAACATGTTCAATCTATCAAAGCCACGATTATCCACGAAAAACTCAAGAATCATTGCCATGAAATCGACCCTCACAACCTCCCACATCTTATAAAAGAGCACCTGTAAACCATCCAGACCAAGTGCATCCTCAGCCTTCAATTCACGAATAGATGCTAAACTTCATCCTCAAGCACCTCCCTAATCAACCCACTCCACCTTTCTTCGTTTACGAAAAGCATATCAGACGTCCAAAGCCGCCAGGAACCCTGAGGCCTCCGTTTAATAAAATTGTGAAAATGAACACCTCCATAATCTGCTCCCTATCAAAAATAACATCCTCACCCACCTGAAGGGTACTGATCAAATTATACCTCCTTACACTTGCAGAGAGAAAAAAAACATGCATTTGAGTTCCCCTCTTTTCGCCATAACTAGTGTGATTTCCATCTCCAATCAATCTTGTGTTTGCAATTCTCCTGCTGCACAACTTGTAGTTGATGTCATTCAACACACACCACCTCCTTTAAGGACATCTTCTACTCTATCAAGAGTGGAGATCCCCTCCAAAGCCTTGACTTTCATCCGCTCCCTTCTCTCCTTGACCTCCTTATATTGAATCAAAGCAAGCCTACCAAGGAAGACTAAGGTGCTTCATCCCATTTCATTCTCACGAGGTCGTGAAACTTAGATTCAAGTAACCACGACTTACGAAACTTGAAGTAAAGATGAGAATTGAATGCCTTCATTGTTGTCCCTATAGATGCCATTATAGTCATCCCCATTTAGGAGTCCCTTGTTTTAGTCCTAAGGCACGATGACATCCTCCAGCAATTGAGGTGGCACCGAATACCGCTACGGATGTTGTAGCTGATCATTACATGAGAAACCCAACTCTAAGAGGTCCAGAGTTTCAAGGTCCCTTGAGAGAGGGAGATCCATTTTCAAGGTCCTCAGAGGAAGGGCCCAACCGATTTCTATGTGGGAGATCCAGTTTCAAGATCTTCAGAGGAAGACCCCATGTCAAGGATGCTGAATGGGAAACCACCAGCACCAGTTGAGGTCTCCAGAGGAGAGACCCTTGTCAGAGCTAGCTACAGCAGCTCCAGCCAATCTAATGTGTTGTCATCAAGGTTCGAAATGCCGATTTCGACGCCATGATGATGAAATCCTAAGTATACATTTCGTGGGCATGCCGAGAGCACACCATGGAAATGCTCATTTTTCGATGGCTATGCCGATGGGCATGCTGAGGGCACGCCGTGGAAATGCCAAGGGCATGCCGACAAAAAAATCACATAGATAATCAAAATGATATTAATATCAAAAAATACCAATTGTGTAACATAAAAATATTTCATTATGACCGTACCCAAGTTTTCAGTGAGTGAGTGTGTGCAAGTGTGCATGCGTGGGCATGCGTACATGCGTGGGCATGCGTACGTGTGTATGCCACCCATTTCATGGGAAACAGCTCAGAAGTCCCACCCATCCAATCCAGCAAGCCTCGTGCCCTCCTGCCCATTTCAAAGACAACAGCAGTCCTCACGCCCAACCATTTTCAAAACAGCCACCCATTCCAATCCAAGCACAGCAGCAAGCCTCGCACCCAACCAGCAGCTACTTTCTCGCTCAGCCAAACCTTGCACGCGTCGAAATTTGCTGGCATGCCGACGATATGAGCGGCATGCCGCTGGCATTCCTGCATTTCGATACCTTATCCGTGTCAGCAAGTCCCCTTCCAAAAATGGCCTTGCCGACAACATGTCAGCAACATGCCATTGACATTTAAAACGCTAGTTGTCATCAACATACCTACCTACAGGAATGAACAAGAGTGCAACGATCATCTGCAAAGGAGTCAGTTGTACCTGTTGAGAGTTGTTTGTTTTGCTGTTTAGAGGGGCTTCTTTATGTCACAAGCTGAGCATTTCATGCTTTAAGGGGGAGTGTTGAGAGAAATGTGTAATGGTTTAGTCCCATATAGTGGAGTGGGACTTTCTGTTGTGTGATGTGGCCTATAAATAAGCGTATACTTTCATATTTCTTTGAGAAGAAATAAAGAAACATACACCAATAGGACACTTCTCCCGTGATTTTCTCCTCACTCTTCGTGAGTGGGGTTTTCACGTAAAACCCAAGTGTTCTTTGATGCTTTATTGCTTTGATATTTTGCTTCCACTTATTATAAAATTCAACCGTCCCAAACCAAAGGTGTGTGATCGATAAACAATCTCTGCCTAACATCTACTAGTTGGTATTGTTCCACCAACTCCACAAAACTAAGGAATCTGTCAATCCTGGAGGTTCACCCATTACCATTCCTCTGAGTATAAACTGCCCCGGATATAGGAACGTCGTATATATCCAGCTCTTCCACCAAACTCGCAAAGTCAACCGTAGCCTTGTCCATTATACCATCAGGTCTATCATCAGAGGAGAGGGTGCCATTAAAATTGCCCCCCACCAACCACGATATACCATCTGCAAAAATAGTTGCATGTGCAATTCCTCCCATGGTATCAATCTAGCAACATCTTCACGGGATCCATAGACAGAGGAGAGAACAAGACCCATCAGATCTCCGAGTGAAAACTCCCGTAAACACCTAATTTCCAACCAACGATGTGTTCAACTCGAATTAAGCATCATTCCACATCAATAACATTCCCCTTGATCTAGTATGCCCACAGCATTAGCCGCCAAAGTACCCATGAAAAGATCATTACATAGCTCCGTTCGAGTCAAGTCCTCCAACGAATTAAGACGTGTCTCTTGAATAAGCCCAAAATCATTCTTCCAATGTTAAATACCACTGCAAATTCAATCTTCGTGACTAATCATGAAGACCTCAGACATTCTAAGAAAGCACTTTAACCATGAGAACGCACATTCCCCCTGACCCACTAGCAAATGGCACCTTCTTAGCATTAATCACTTTTGCTACTCTCTGATCTGCGAAATCAATTTTTGGATCGACATTTTTGTGAACCATCATCTCACATCTTTTCTTTTTAAACACTCACCTCTTGTAAAAAGAGTTATATACCAACCTTTATTTGGAAAGCATCAGCCTACCAGCCTTAAACCCCTTGCTCTAGAAACCACCGATGCTCCTCTTCAAAATCCCTGGGTTCGCACCATTTGATACAAACCTCCCTCGACCCATTGACAAAGAGCATGCAGAATCGCCATGGGGAGCCTTCAGCAAAAAGGCTCCCCAAGCAACACCGTCAAGAACATTTGTAAAAGGTGGTATTACGAGACTTTCACCTCCCAGTACACCATCGGAGTCGTCACACTATCTTCAGAGCACCGCTGCGTCAATCAAATCACCAATGGGTGTCATACGTTGGACCTCCATCGCACGCGACATCATCACCCTAATAGCGTCACCTGAGCTTCCTTCTCCATTCAAAGCCAACACCACCACACCAAGCTTTGTACCCCCACCATGCACGTCTCCAAATTCTGCCCACCAGCTCAAGGCTCGTTGGAAGGTACAAGGGTCACCATAAGGAACCCCAACTTCAAGGCCTCCGAAAATGAACCTGAAAAGTAGCAGCAGGTTGAAGGATCCAAAAACAGGTCCAAGACCACCCACACCTACCTTATCCTTCAACTCTTCAAAAGAAAGCTAGACCCCACACGAATGGTCCACGTCACCATCCAAAATAGCACCATTTATCACCCCATTAAATGCCCTATTGAAATATCACCATGACTCACAGGGATTTTCGAAATGGCACAACCCAATCTGGGATTCAAGCAATCCCTATGTACCCAAGTCATTGTCAGATGCCTCACCTACCCCAGCATCAACGCCACCACCCAACCACAAACCCCCGTTAGTGCAATAGCAACACCCACTCCCAAGGCCTGAAGGAAGAAGCAACCTCCGCAAATAAGCGAGCACACTCCACGACTTCAACCTTAACAAGACATAAAGAGCCTCCATGTCGTAGAACCACCATCGGCGGGACACTGTGCAACTCTCGAACCTCCATCGTCGCCCAGACCACCCTAAGATCCTCCACCTCGAACCCCAATGGAGGGGCCAACTTCAACCTGGTGAAATCGACATCAAAGCTTCAACCACCACCAAGGTTCGGAGATGCAAAGGTATACCTTTCAACCTAAGATCAACCTTTTGCCATGACGATGGCCTCTCAAGGATGGCATCATCAAAGTCCAATAGGCCCCACCACCTCCACCTCTCCAGTGATCAACAAGCGAAAGTGCAAGAGCTTAACATCACATGACGTGCTACCCATCAAAGGAGATTCACATCATCCACCCACAACAACCCAATATTTGTGGCTTTCACATAGAAAGCAATCGCCTTCACGTCACCAATGGAAGGATGTCTTCCCAACACATCACCAACAAGAGTCCCCTAGAGCAAAGCAGCAACAACATCCAGCAAGGGTGACAAGGGTGCAACAACCTCTCCAACACCGCGAACATCATGATCAACCGCCTTTCACACTCGACCCTCTAATCAGAACGATGCTCGCAGAGTCGTACATAATCATTGTCAGTGCCCAACACCACAACACCAAAAACACAAAATCAAATCATGACACTTCGACCCAAGGTGACCACACTCACAACAACGAAAGCAAACCATGTCCCACACTCATCTAAAGCCCTCCCTATGTTCCTCCATTGTCTCCGCCGATGAACGTGCATCCAACCACCACTCCACTCTTCCCCCCCCCCCCCCCCCCCCCCAAGGCAAGCACATCCCAATGCTCTCTCCTCCATCTCCTTTTTCTTTGTAGCTGTATCAATTAGATGTAAAGAATGTATCTGTCTACTCTGTCTACTCTTATCCACTGTTATGTCTATTCTAGATAATTCAAACCCTGCCCCCAGTGTCCATTAATATTTTGTACAAACAGAACATTCTAGATCAGGTGAAAAGGTCCACTTTCTAAGAAAACCAAGCATTAACTTCATCTCTTATCAGTCCTAGCCATTTGGCTACGGAGACATGGATGGAATATTGTACATAAATACACGGATGATTCTTCAAGGCTTGACCCACTGAAGAGCAAACAATGTGTGCACATTTTTCCAGCAGTTGTTCTATATTTGCAATGTAAAAATAGCAACTCTTAGGGATATCTTGAAAAATGCACCTTATACCTTCTATATGCACAATTCAAGGTAATTACGAACACACTCATTTTTGGATTACACGGCCAATTCACAAAGCCATATGTTGAAGAAACCAATAAATTGACCGGTAAACTTTGAATCGATTCCAAAATCAAAATTAAAAAAAACAAAAAAAAACAAAAGAAAAGTAAAAGAAAAACTCTTGTCGAGAGCTCGAACTACTCATTACAGGGCAATACAACATCACAGCAGATGTGCACCACTAGCTTGTTTTTATAGTTGTTCAAGAGAAAAATCATCTTATTTCAGTGGAATAAAAGAACATGCCTGCAAGCCATAGATGGAAGTACGTACAAAAAAAAGACCTGTCCATGGTAATTTATTTCCTAATAAACAGAGGAAAATGACCAAATATTGGATGGCTATTTATCCAGAGGATTTGAAGAATCTATTATCAAACACTTAGCTTATGGATGGAATAATAAAGTATGAAACTGCAGGAAATCTATATTTTAGATCAGTGTTACCGAAGGTGAACCCCACCTGTGTAGAAGCTTTTGAGCTCCACCTATGTGGTCAAAGCTACCCAAGTGTAGTGAAAAATGGACAAGGGTTCTTGTATGAGGAACGCATGCAAGTAAAGAAGCCAATTTTGCTATATTGCCACCCGAATGTGGTCCAAAATGAGTAAGGGTTTTCACATAAGAAATGCATGTAAGTAAAGAAGGTAGTTCCACCACTTCACAATCGAAGTGTGCCACAAAAGAAGTTGAGATTTAGTGATTGGAATGTTGGTACTTTGACTGGCAAGCTCATTGTGGATACAATGATAAGGAAAAAGATTCAAATTCTCTACCTTCAAGAGACTAAGTGGGTAAAAGAGAAAGCAAAAGAAATTGAGAGGACATGCTTCAAATTGTGATACTCGGAAAGGGTGAAAGCTTAAAATGGAGTCAGAAATATTGTTCATAAGGATTTAAAGGAGATTGTGACTGCAGTTAAGAGGATGGGCAATTGAATTAATCTTAGAAAAAGAGATCTGCAATGTCTTTTCAATTTATGCACCTCAAGTTGATTTGAATGAAAGAGTAAAGAAAGAATTATGGGAGGAGCTAAATATGATAATTCAGAGAATCCTACGAAGAGATGAACATATGGGAAAACTACTTTGACTATTCAGGAGTGCATGGGAATCATGGCTTTTATGATAGGAATGTAGGAAGACTTAATTTTGCAATGGCTTATGATATTTTCATAGCAAATATGTTCTTCAAAAAATGAAAAAAGCATTTGATCACCAACAAAAGTGATTTA
This sequence comes from Thalassia testudinum, assembly GCA_037157565.1. Classification (NCBI taxonomy): domain Eukaryota; kingdom Viridiplantae; phylum Streptophyta; class Magnoliopsida; order Alismatales; family Hydrocharitaceae; genus Thalassia; species Thalassia testudinum. The sequence goes on from JAZHRO010000024.1 coordinate 63,130,194, forward strand.
ACAAGAATGCTGATTGACTACTTTACTTTGAGAAGAAGAGATTAATTATGCTAAAAGAATTGCAAGATTATTCAAGAGGAGAGTTTAACTGCTCAACTTTATCTTTTGGTGTTAGATGTGCATATGAAGTCAAAGAAAAGAAAATTAGTGTTCAAGAATATAAAAATTAAATGGTAAAATCTTATAAAAAAGCAAAAGAGATTCAATGAGAAGATAATACAAGGAATTTGAGATCTTAATGGAAGTGTTGATGAGTTGTGGGTAAATATGGTAAATTGTATTAGAAAGGTGACAAAAGAGGTGTTTAGGTGTGTCTAAATGAGGAGTTCTAGAACAAAAGAAGACTTAGTGGTAGAGTGAGAAACTACAGAAGAAGCTTAGAATTAAAGAACCCGCTTCAAAGCCTTATATCGAAATAAGACTGATGAAAACATGAAAAAGTACAAAAAAAAGAAAGAAAGAAGTAGAGAAGGCAATTGGTGAAGTAAAAGCAAAAGCTTGGAAACAAGATTTTGAAGAAGGTGAAAAAGATATCTTCAAGCTAGCTAAAGCAAGAGAGCAGAAAACAAAAGACCTTATACATGCAAAGTATATCAAGAATGAAGAAGGGAGGATGCTTATAGCTAGTGAAGATACAAAGACAAGATAGAAAAATTATTTTCATAAGCTTTTTAATGAAAATCATAGGGCTGATATCGTCTTAGGGGTCTTAGCCAATTCAGAAGATTACTTGGATTAGGCAAGCTATCAATTGGGCAAGCTATCACAACATACAAAAGTAGTGGACGCTTTAAAGATGATGAAAATTAGGAGGATTGTTGGGTCTGATGATATTCCTATAAATGTTTGGAGAGTAATGTGAGAAGAAGATATAATTTTGGCTCATAAAATTATTTAATGTTACTTGGAGAGTCAAGAGGATGCCGAAGGAATAAAGGAAAAGTGTTGTGATACCTTTACACAAGAACAAGGGAGATGTGCAAATTGTTCCTGTAAAAGAGAATGAAGTGTCTCATTGCAAAAAGAAACCCTAGCCACTTTTATATAAAGAGGGGGATTACAAAAATTGCGTACAAGCCTACCAAGAAACTAAAAATAACATAAAACTCCCGAGTTGGAGTGTAGATGTTCATTAAGCCCAACTTGTCACATAAGAATGTCTTTCTTCGTTAAAGCCTTCGTGAGGATATTAGCAAGCTGCAACCCAAACGACACATAAGGGGTAGCAATCTTCCCTTTCATCACGACATTCTGTATAAAGTGGCAATATACCTCAATGTGTTTTGTCCTCTCACGGAAGACAAGATCGGAAGCAATATACATAGCTGACTTGTTGCAAAACATAGGAACTCGGCTCTTTACTTGGACCCCAAGATCAGCCAAGAAGGAATTGATCCACATCACCTCACATGTGGTATAAGCCATCGCTCTGTATGCAACCTCAATACTGGAGTAGGCTACAATCGTCTGATTCTTAGTACACCATGAAACAAGGTTGCCACTAAGAAATATGGCATAACCAGTGATAGATTTCCTATCCTCAACAAACCCTACATAGTCTGTATCAGAATAAGAACATAAATCTAAGTGTCTATTGCCCTATAGTACAATCCCTTGCTTGGAGACCCCTTCAGATACTTAAGGATAAGACAAACATCATGCCAGTGACTATAGCATGGTTATCCATATACTAACATGCCCTGCAGACTAGAAAGCTAATATTTAGGCGAGTAATGATCAGGCATAGTAGTTTTCCCATAGTGCTCCAGCTGTAGACATCCTCAAAGAGTAGATCTTCTAACTCCTTATATTTCCTTCTCTGCCTAATAGGAATAGCAGAGGGCTTAGTGCCAAGGAGTCCAGCACCCTCAAGTATCTCAAGGATATACTTCTGAGAGAACACCAAGCCATGTTCCTCTTTGATTGCCTCTATTCCCAGGAAATACCGTAGCTCTTCTAGGTCTTTTATCTAAAAAAAAAGCTCTTCTAGGTCTTTTGTGACAAAGTCCTATAAGAATGTCTTCACCTCTTGAATACCAACACTGCCATTTGTCAAAACCATGTCATCCACATACACAGCAAGAAATACAATGCCAGTAGCCTTCCTAATAAAAATAAATTGGTCAATTGTGAATCACCTAAAGCCAATCTTCGTCACCTCCGTGATCAATCTATCAAACTAGGCACAAGGACTCTGCTTGAAGCCATATGTGGCCTTCTTCAGTCTGCATGCATGCTCCCCCTCAACCTTATAACCAAGAGGTTTCAGCATATATACCTTCTCAGTCAAATCACTATAGCGGAAGGCATTCTTTATGTCAAGCTAAAACAATGGCCAGTTCCTGTTGACAGCAACAAAAAGGATAACAAGCATGGAGGCAACTCAAGCTACAGGAGAAAAGGTCTCGAAATAGTCCACACCATATGTCTGTGTGAAGCTCTTAGCAACTAATCTCACCTTGAATCCATCAATACTCCCACCCGCAAGGTACTTCACTGTATATACCCATTTGCAGTCAGCAATCTTTGCCCCATATCAACATGGCAAAAACTCACATGTGCCTTGAGTAGTAAAAGCCTCCATCTCAACATCCATGGCAACCTTCCATTGAGGGTCCCGGTAGGCCTTTGAGTAATCACGTGGAACCACAGTGCTGAACAAAGCTTTGGAAAACTATTGTAAGGACAGGTCCAAGTAAGCAATAGACGTCTAATGAGAGATAGGATGTAGTCTACAGGAACGAACTGCCTTCCTTAGAGCAATTGGCCTGTCATCCTCTTCGCTCTGACTAGATTTGCAAAGGTGTAGTAGGACTATCATCCGATGGAGGAACTAGCATAACAAGCAATGGAACAAAGGTGGCTCCTTGTCCTATCTGTAATATGTTGTAGCAAGCAAGGTACAAACTCAATATTTGTTCCTTCTTAAGAGAAGAAAGAAACATTCTCAAAGAAAGTGACATATGTCGTAACAATGTACCGTTGAATGCTTAAATCATAACATCGATATCCCATCATGTACAAGAGTAGCCAACAAAAACACACTTAAGTGCATGTGGAGAGAACTTTTCCTACCATCCAAAGGCATGCACAAAGCATGTACATCCAAGTACATTAAGTGAAAAAGTGAACGGGCAATCTACATCGGAATGGAGTAGCTAGAATGGGATCTCCCCTTGCAGAACAAATGAAGGGACTTGATTAAGATAAGTCATAGTGAGAACATCTCCCCAAAACTACTTTGGCACCTTCATGAAGCTAAGAAGAGTCCAAGCTATGTCCAATAAGTGTCTCAGCCACCCCTTAACAATGTCATTTTGCTAAAAAGTATATACGCAGGATGTCTAATGCAAGGTGCCATTGGTAATGAAAAACAACTATAGCTCCTTCTGCATCAACTCCAGGGCATTTTCATTGTGAAAAATCTTGATAGATGTAGACATTTTGCACTTCGACAAAGAATTGCTTTTCCACATGAAGAATCTTAGACAATCCTTCAAAAGAAATATCCATGTTGATCAATTGTAGTTGTCGGCAAACATTGCAAAGTATTTGTGGCCTGTAATACTGGTCACACAAGACGGTCCCTAACCATTGCAATGTATTAAATGACAGGTTGATTTCTACACCCCTCAGTCCATAGAGGGAAGGTAAATCAATGGTGCTTGCCTAGTTGACAAGCCTCACAATCAAATCTGATAAATGGAGGGAGATCAAGGAACATCTAGTGTAGCTTCCTAAGTGAGCGATGACCAAGTCAACGATGCCATAGTAGGGGATCATTGGAGAAAGAAGCAGCTCTATTATAATGAGTGGGAATATCAAAGTAGTATAGTCCTTCCCTCTTATATCCACCACCAATAATCTGACTAGTCCATTTGTCCTAAAAGTGGGGGTGATGCTCGTCAAATATGATGCACCACTTTAGATCCTTACACAGATAGGACATTCATAGGAAACTTACGTACACAATGTACATCAAGCCGTGCAAGCGAGAGCCATAACCTTCCACAAGCAATCTATGCCAAATAGTGTCCAGCTTGGAGAGGTCAACAAGGCAATGTTGAAAGCCTCAAGTTTAACAACAAGAAGTCCACCCTGCCAAACGAGCCTACAAATCTCATCCTAGGATACAAGGCGAAGAAATTTGAGAGTTGTGTTGGTCCCTTTCTAGAAGAATCTTTTCCTAATCTTATCTATCATTGTCATAATCTTACCTTGAGGGCTTAAACATAGAGAAGTGGAAAATAGGAACAATTGAAAGCACCAACTTCAGTAAGACCGAACAACCCCTTTTTGATAACAGCCTACCTCTCCACCCCACCAATTGTCTCTTCAACTTCACCAATGGCATTCAATCAGGTACTTTATGTTTTTATTAAATGGTTTCAATCCACAAATTTCCATCTTGAAATATTGATTGTGTATAAAGATATTAACTAAGTTGCATGTAACTTATATGTAGCTAAGCTACATTCCCCCTGCCCTGATATTTATATGCTTTACATATAGACAAGGTTCGAAATGCCGATTTCGACGCCGTGCCGATGAAATTGTAGGTATGTATTTCGTGGGCTTGCCGAAGGCATGCCGTGGAAATGCCCGTTTTTCGATGGCAGATTTCGACGATTTCGATAGCCCGAAAAAATGACATTTCGAGGCACGCCGAAGGCATGCCGACAGAAATGATAGAAATGATTAAAATTTGAAAAACAACTAAATCAAAATGTTAGAAACATATTTACAGTTGTATGTAAGCCTATATGAACAGAAAACAATTGTTATTTAAGCCTATATGACAAAAATCAACGTGTGTGTGCAGGAATGATTAAAATTCGAAAGACAACTAAATCAAGATGTTGGAAACGTATTTACAGGTTATTTGAGCCTGTATGACAAAAAATCAACGTGTGTGTGTGGACTCTTCCCGAATTTTGAAAAGTATAACATATCCCTCTTCCTCAGATTTAAACCTCCAATTCCTTTTCAAATTCCCACCGCTCCAATTCCCAGCGCCACACAGCAGACGGTCGGCATGCTGCCGTTTCGTCGGCAACTGTCGGCATGTCGACGAAACCCTCGACATGCCGACGGTTTCCCTGCAAACCGACACTATCTTTGTGTCAGCATGGCCTTTCTCTAAAAACCCCCTTACCGACGACATGCCATCGGCATTTAAATCACTGTACTCATCTATATCTTGACGTGAACTGAGGGCATATTTCAGATGGACTAGGATCCTAGAGTGCCTAAGGTCGAGTTAGGAGGGTTTGTATGTAACTGGCTCCTCTTGTATCTGTACATGAAGCACCATGAACAATATTTGGTCAGTGCAATGTTAGTCTTAATATATAGGTGTATATGCATCTAAACTAATCCTTCCATCTAAATGTAGTCACAAAATCAAAGAGGAACAGCAAAGTAGGGAAAAGTAATAAGATGCCTTTACTAGAAATCTTAGCTACAACCCATTAATACACTATTTAACGGAAGAAAACCCTAAGTGAGATGCATAAGTCATGCTTAATGGAATAATAATATATGAACATGCATAGTAGGGTTTCAGAATCAACCCCAAAGCAACATGCATGAATCATGGTTTATGGATTTGGGCAGAAACACTACCGAAATTGCTGTTAATCATGAAGAGGCGTAGAATATAAACTAAGAGTGAAGATTGGTATCCAAGTTGGATGATGAAGACTCTATGTTGAGTAAGGTAACTAATTAGATGGCCTGCTGGATCTACCTCTATATCCAGTTAGTACTCAGGGTGTTAGTTGCATACCATTCTTTTTTTCTTTTCCTTTTTTTTTTAGGTGTGAATAGGGCATACTACTCAAGTTGAGGTGGGACCTTTTTTCCTCTTTGTCTTCTTCTCTGAGAAGAATGAACTAGCTTTAGTCCACTTCTCTTGTAGGGGAGTTTGTTGTCATGAAGTACATTATTTCTTGATTATCTCTTATTCTTGCTTCATCTTGTATTATGCAACATTGTATAAGAGTGACCTTTCGAGGTTTCCTTCTTAGTGTTCATGGTGGTGATTTGTCTTGATTTCATGCTATGTCTTAAGTTCGCTTGGTTGTTTACTTCCATTAGAAGATCATGTTGCTAAGAAAGAATCGTAGTTGGCTAGAAAATCATGTTGAATAGAAATATTGAGACTACCATAAGTTTCCAGCAAAGTCAATGACCTATTATGCTCAACTATATTTAAAATTAGACAGCATGCTGGATTGCTATTGGCGATTCAATAGCTTTCCTTTTCCTTTCAAAAAAAAAATTAGACAGCATGCTCTCGGATTTGATTTCCATATGTGATGTTTAGATCTGAAGAAGTCTCCCACACTCAAAACCACCATGTTAACACTTCATAAAAGGAGGCTAACAATGGGGTTGCAACAATTGAATTACATTAGACTTCAAATAGACTACGGATGCAGTGACTAAAGTTGTGATGGGGGCCAGGGGGCAAGCTTGTGGTAGACAGTTGGAACTCTGGAAGCAGGGGCTTTGTCTTATATTCTGGTGAAGATAGTTGGAACACGAGGGTTTGTGGGACTGCCTATCATAGGACTTTTTGGAGGTGCTTGTCATATTAGAGTCCAGTACTTGTATTTTTACAAGAGGCAACGTTGGAGGTCTATTGTTTTTAACTGTTGGAGCCAGTTGAGGGAACATAATGGAATGATTTTGTGGCTCAGAATCCAGATGGCTTGTTAGGCAGGCGTCTGATTGCCTAGGATGTGGGAAACTTTGCAAGAGGATTCGGTGGTTGGAAACACTTTATTTTTAGTGATGTTGCAATATATTAGATAAGAACGGATTCCTCTTTAGTTCTCTATATGGGCCACATGCAGAGATAGAGAGAAGGGTACTACAAGAAGATTTGAGACACATGCACAGGGCCTTTTTCCAATTTCCCAAAGTGTAGGTTGAGATTCTAATATTAAGTTGGAATACATGACCGACTAGGGGATAAAGTATCAAGGGATAGGGACGAGATGGAGTTCAGTGACATTCTGGCTGAGCTTGCATTATCTGATTGTATAATCTGCAACTACTGTTTTACTTGGTGAAGCATCACACACAGAAGCAGTGCCCATGCAATTACAGGTTTACTACTCCATTAATTTTGTGAAGCTTTTCCCTTTATTTGAGATGAATTGCCTTCGATAGACCTTTCTTTGATCACATTCCATAGTGTTGGAGATCAAATGATGATCTCAGGCGTGCAATATACTTCAAATTCAAGAAATTTTTGTTCTGTGAACCTAGCTTTAGAGACCTTATACAGAAGCACCAGTGTAAAATACTGGAAGTGGATATAATGACTTGTACTCTGGCAGCAAGGTTATTTGCATCAAGAGAGTTTCTAAGAGGGTATGAGAAATAGATTAAAGAGGAGCACTGTTAGGTGAACAATGATCTCTGGAGGTTATTTGTAGGTTAAGTAGTGAGTAGGATTCATTTTTGGAAAGGAATAGGCCATCGTGCCACCAGCCAGTGCGGGCACTGGCACTGCATGACCTCCCGTTACCTTTGTCCCCTTTCCCCTTCCCTCCAAAAGAGTCATCATTGGAGGAAATCCTAAACGTGCAGCGGCCACCCTCTACAGGGAGACGGTCCTCCACCTTCCCAGCAGGCAACAAGTCCACCACCAAAAAGGCGAAAAGTTCCATAAGTAACGATGCATGCTACAGCCTAAAGCAGCGGTAGAGATGGCAGCGGCAATGGCATTAGCGAAGCAGAAGAGATGGCAGTGGCAGTCTGCAGCAAGCACACATCATCGGCATCAGCATCGACATCGGCATCGGCACGTCGGCATGCCTCCGGTATCATCGACATGCCGCCGGTATGGTCGGCATGCCGGCGAAACTCCTGACTTTCGACATTACAACCATATCGGCATGGTCACCTTTCAAAACAGGTCATGCTGACGGCATGCCGTCGGCATTTAAATCAGTGCATATAGAAAGACAAAGGGAGAGGATGGGAAGTAATTAGGATTGAGCATCGTCAAGGATGGGGGGCTTAAGTTAGGGCATTCTTTTATATAGCTGGGCATTTGTTTCGATAGCTCACCTAAGCAGCCAATGTCAACCTAAGGCAATTGCCTAGGCAACACCAAGACCAAATCACCTTGCCTGAGGACAATAGAGGCGCTGATGTCTTGCCTTGCCTCAAAGTAGTGCCTAGGCATGACTCACCTTAACAGTACAATTTCAGATCTAAATATTACTTCAAATGGTAAGCACTCTAATAAACTTAAGACACCATAAAAGATTTCATCCATTATGATTGAGTATTGAACACAAGAAACTAAACAACACCTGCAATACTTATTATGCCAGCAAAAATTTTCCTTTTCATTAAAAATAATCCTTTTTATTCACTCAACTCTGTTATTATTGTTTTAATATTTCCACCCCATGGCGATGCTGAAAGGTTCCTGCATTATCCACTTCCACTCTTCAGCAAAGAGAATTAAGGATATAGTCTCTTAGAAAGTGAGTGGTATATGGAACAGGACTTCAGACAAATGATTTACAAACCAATTCTGAAAAATAAAAGTTAATACCTGAGGTAAGTCCTTTCTCATCATTTCAGCAAATAGGGTTCCATTTTGACCTTCATTAACATAATCAAGTTCCTCAAAAAAACGAGCTGCCCATTCATCAACCAGCCCAACAACATCTAGGGAGATCTAAAAAATCAGTTGACATTAATTAGTATGAAGATTTTTTTTTTCTTTTTGAGAGAAAAAGGATGATTACTAAAAGTCGGTAGTCATCCACTTCAATTAAATAAAAGGAAATGACAAATTCAGTATAGAAAATTTAATGCTATGATAAACTACAGTGAAGAAAAGATTACATACCTGGGGGAAATTTCGAAGAGCCAATCCCAATTTGCGAATGATGTATAGATCTATTGTTACTGTTTCAAGGACAAATGGGCGTTGTACCTTAACGGCCACTAGATCACCAGTTTCCTTCAAGCGACCCTTGTATACTTGACCTAGTGATGCTGCATGACACCCATGAATTACATTATTTTCTCTTTAACTGCCAATTTAAGAAAGGGGCTCTTGGCAAGGTGATAAAATAATCATGATACGAAATTAACCAAAATATACATTAAAGGAGCATACAATTTACCAGCAGCTATTGGAGAAGGACTGAGTTCAGAATAGATCTCATACCAAGGCTGACCAAGTTCTTCCTCTATGAGAGACATAGCAACATCATCGGGAAATGAAGGAACCTTCATTAGAGCCAAACATAATTACTCTTTGAGTCCAACATGATTTTATATGACAGAGAGAAAGCAAGAAAAAACAAACAAAATTAAGCAGACAACAGACACCTTGAAAAGCTACCTTGTCACATAGTTTCTGCAATTCCGTCATTGCAGCAGGAGACAAAATGTCTGGCCGAATACTAAGGGCTTGCCCAAGTTTTATATAGGCAGGACCCAAGGATGTAACAATCTCCCTAAGCTCAATGGCCCGAGCAACTTCATTCTGATAAAAGGGTAATCACCAAATGAGCAAATTTTAAGCATATTCAAAGCTAAAGTTTAGAGAACTGCTAGAATAAACACATTGTTCCTGATGAATGCCATGTGAAATGCACTCAGTCACAAGACAATCTTGCCAGACAAGTGGATGTTTTCTTTGGTAAGGTTAATGGTATTTGTATATCAGTGAGAATTTTAAACTAGGAGAGGCATAAAATTCATAAAGAAATTGTAGAAATGTATATTGAAGAACCAAAGTATATGCAATAGAACTGCAGGAGAAAATGAAGTATCTTATTTCAAAAGAAAACCCTAGCCTCTCTTATATAAAATTGCATATGTATCCATAAAGAAATAGAAAATATCAAAGAACCAAAAGAATCACAACACTAACAAGAATGTCAGATGAATCGGCATCCTAAAAGATTATAAGGAACTTATGCCACATGTTAACATCAGTGGCTTCCTTGAACTTAAAAGGCATGCAAATCCATCTTAACAATTACTGCTAAATAAATATTCCTGGGACAAAAGCTGAAACCTTGTCCACCAATTTTCAGATTTTAGCATTAAGGACATGGTTCGTAATTTGGAAGCATTTCAGTTGGAAATAAGTCTGACATGAAGGATTAAAGAAAAGCAGAAAAAGACCTCACAAATGTACCCCTAGAATGTTTTATCTTTAGACAGCAGGCTTCATTTGATACAAGAAAAAGCTGTAACTTCTTATTAATATTCACCTAGTACATTTCTTATATCGGGTTTTGTCCATGGACACAATCTGCAGTTTAATCCACCATTCACACACACCATATCTGCCTTAGAAGCCTGCAAACAGTATATGTTCCTTGTATATGGAATTTCTTCAGCACCAAATTATCTCAAAAAAAAAGACATCTCTTCTATACTAACACAGAGGGTGAAGATATCAACACATCACAAAAGGGAGTGACCACATCCAATGTACTCGATCAAATAAAAGGGAGTGAACACAAACTTCCAAGTGTCCAATCCAAATGGAATCTGTTACAAACATATGTGCCATTGTTGCCTACTCCAACATATAACTTCATAGAATTTTTTTTTGAAAGGGAACTTCCTAGAATTCTTATCACACCTCATTTTGACTCCACATGCCAACACCAACTAAACTGCTAAGACATGAATGAAACTAGAATACGAAAACAATCAATAAGTTTGTATATCCCAGCATGTCATGTTATGCCATTAACTATTTGACCAATCATAATCTGACTTCAACCTATGCTAGTTCTCCAAACATATATGCCATTGTTGCCTACTCCAACATATAACTTCATAGAATTTTTTTTTGAAAGGGAACTTCCTAGAATTCTTATCACACCTCATTTTGACTCCACATGCCAACACCAACTAAACTGCTAAGACATGAATGAAACTAGAATATGAAACCAATCAATAAGTTTGTATATCCCAACATGTCATGTTATGCCATTAACTATTTGACCAATCATAATTTGACTTCAACCTATGCTACTTTGTCAATTGTGCCATGAGCATGATAAACTGAACTCACCTCTTTAATCTTCTTTGTAATCAGGTCTGAGATGAGATGAGAAAGAAATCCGCCAGCAACAGACAATAATTGGATAACGCGAGTTGCAACTGCTCGAGGACGCTTTCCCCAGTATGCTGAGATGATGTCAGGATCATACACCAATGGTAAGGTCTCTGTGTTTTCTGCACCTGAAAGCTGCAAACCAGAGGCCAAAAATAAAGGTGTTCAGAACAACTCTTCCCATGCATAGTGCAGATAATGACTGAGGAGATTATGCCAATATATAAAATGCCGAAGTCATTAAATCTTCCAACATTAGTCATCTACATGATCCTTTCAAAAAAAATTAACCATCCACATGTCTGCACTCAAAAGACATTACTTATTGAATACAAATTACTGCACACCACAGGCCTAAATGTTGATGCATGACCGCTTGGTTGCTTACTCAAAACCTCATTAGTTACCTCCTTCCCCATCAAAAAGAAAAAACAGGATCACAAAAAAGGGAAAAAACTAAAAAAGGGGGTGGGCATCCTCTAGTTTGTAGCACTGAAAAATGGATGTCATTGACATGATCTGAATGGTATGTTTAGATGCAAAATAAGGAACTAAGTGGAAAAAGAATGTGTAAGGGTCTTCATCTTTTCTTTTTATTGAAAGTTGTGGTATACATTTGTGTCTGGTTGAGATGCTCGAAGTAAGAAACAGGTGGAGGATAACTTTCTCCAATTTGCAGGTAGACCCAAATAAACAATTTCTAAAGTGCATATGCTAATTGACAGCAATAAGCTCCAAGTCCAGATGCTAGATAAGGAAGCAAATTTGGTAGGTACATTTAAAAAAAAAAAAAACCCTAACAAAATGCATTCTACTTAACCTGCAAATTTCCAGGTCCAACTGCCAGCAAAAACATCATGGATACCCTACCAAGCAATAAACAGATACATCACTCTCAGTTTATGTCAGCTTGTAAAAATGGTTTACCCAGGCCACTATCAGGCAGAGTGATTCTTGTTGGTCACTTGACTAAACCGACAATAGACAACTAATATTCTGCCACCCTAAGTAATCAGGCCAATTAATCAGTTTCTTGGACAATTTTCACAAGGAGATTTTTTTGATAGTTTATTTGTTGTATTTTTCAAATACGAATGTATGTTCATTTTTTTTTATTTCCCCCTTCAAATATCACTTGTAAAGTGCATTATTTTATCTACTAAAGTGTATTTCACGATTTTATCACCATATCTACAAAAGTCCCTTTCAGGGGGAAAAAACTATACTTACAAAAGAGATCATATTAATTAAAGATTAATTATTAAAAAAATGGAAAACCTATTAATCCTTGATTATATACTGAATACCAAGTACCAATTTTTAAAAAAACCTTGATTTAGGTGTCATTTAGATAACCAAAATCCTGTACTTTGACACCTTCAAAGCCACCAACTGTTTCAGCCTCAGCAAATCCCCAACTACATCTACTAGTCCCCATTCTTTACTGACAGCATCTTGGGCTGCCTTCTGGGAAGAGAAAGAATACCTTGCATGTACAATTCACCCCAAAGGCAGTAAGGAATTCATCATCCTTCTCACAAAACCTCGTTTTCACCACTCGTGATCGAAAATCTCGTTTCAGTAGACACTCCCTCCCACCCACCCACCCATCGAGGCATCAACTTTTCCTGACCCAACTCTTGCAACATCAACTTAATTCCCGAACTTCACCAAAAAAATTCTCCCCACACTGATGCTCCTATCCTATCCAAGCAGCATAAGATTAATGAGATAACAGGAAAAAAACACGAACCTCGACGAGGCGAAGCCTGACGCTCTCGTCGGCGAACTGCGAGTCTGTAAGGTTCTGCCCCCTGAGGCCCCTCATGAGCGTCGAGAGCTGCTCGTCCTCCTCCATCTGCTTCCTCACCCTCCGTATCTCCTCTGATACGTCCCCCATCAGCCTCTGCACCACACAGGACTCACTCGTCAGCTCAAACACATATAATCATCACATCGCAACTGAGCGAAAAAAGCTTACGCTGGAGGACCCGCTGCCGCTACTCGATCGGACGGGCGGCGCCGCCGACGTGGGCCTCGGCTCCGTGGCGACAGCCCTGACGACGGCGAGGCGCCGCCTGCCGGAGCCACCGCGGCGCCGGACGGGTTCGATGCCGCAGAAAGGGAGGCGCGAGGTCGCTGCTGCCTCCATTGCGCAACGCCCTATCCCTGATTCGCTCCCCCTCTCTCTCTCTCTCTCGCCCTCTGCTTTTGAGAGTGAGAGTGTGCGTGCGAGAAAGAGTGTCTGAGAGAGAGAGAGGACGGAGGAGGAGGAGGAGGAGGAGGAGGGGTAGGAAAGAGCAACGTTCTATGCCGTCACTGGAGGGTTCCCGTGGAGATCGGACGGACATGGGAGCAGTGGCCCCTCCGCTTGCCATCTTGCGTCCGTTGGATTCCTACGGGAGAAGCGGGGCCACCCGAGTGGGTACACGTGGCGAAACATGGGAGGGGAATCGCGGCCTCGTGCTGGCCGGGAGGTGGGATCAGGAGTGGGGCCCGGCGGGTCTGGTGGGTGGTGGGAGATGCTGGGCGGGATTTAGGTTTGTGCGGTCGTCAAGGTTTAGTGAGGTGTGGACAGGCGTGGGAGATGGTGTGGGGGTCTTTACTTCCAAGGTCGTGAACTCGCAACAACAGAAAAAAGAAAAAAACTTCTACGGTCGTCATTTGTACTGATACGATGACACCTATGCTGTTGCTGTGTGATTAGATCTAAGGGTGCAAATGGGTTAAGCTCGACCTACGACTCATCTCAACCTAATCTTGAGTTGGATTAGGTTGACGGTTATAATGAGTTAAGTTTAATAATAAAGTCTAATATCTAAATTAGAGAGGGACATATGATATCTTAAATTAAATATTCAAATGGCTAGATTAAAACCTAGACATCTGAAATGGTTACGAAACCAAAGGGTGAACTTTTAGACTTGAGAGTATATTAAAAAGTAAAATTAGGATCATCTAATCATATCATATAGGCATCCTAAATAGAAAATTTAGACATTTGAAAATAATTATAAACATTTGAGGGAGGTCAAGTAGATATTTGAAAGAAAAATTAAAAGTCCAAAAATTTTGAAGTATTAAATCATGTAGCATGAGCAACAATTTATTAATCAATCTTTGAACATTAGATTTTAAAAATATGGATGTTTATGAAGTTTTATAGTATATTCAGACATACGGAGGAAAATATAAACGTATGAAATCTTAGATGATTTAAGATCAATAAATTTGAGAGGAAATAATATTTTGGAATAAAGTACACATATGAAATAATGTGTTAGACATCTTAGATAAATTGATTTCTCAAGGTTCTCGAAGAAAGTAGGCATCTAAGGTAAAAAATCAAACATATAAAATATTAGATATAATGATTTTTCAAGATTTTAAAAGAGTAGAATTGAATAAGTAGGTTTTAAGATGTGTCCTATAGATTTTGGCAAGATTGTTAAGGCTCTTTTACATTCTAAAATTAAATTATAACAATAAAAACTTTAAAAAAACTTCTTGAGAGATCTACCTATCATCTTCATCTTTCTTATTCTTATTTCTTTTTTCATCATAAATGAGAACTCTATGAAAAAGTTAATCCTCACATAAAAGTATGGATTAATTTATTATTATCAAAAATCATTTAACTTATGTTAATAATAATTTTACTCACTTTGTTATAAGATACAAATTATTTATGACTTCAAATTCTTTTATTCTTAAATAGGAAGGACATAGAATAAACAAATATAAACTTTAACTAGTCAACAACCAGACCCAACCTGACCCGATTTTATAAGTGGTGTTGGGTTAAAAAAAATCCTAACTTGCAATCTGTGGGTTAGGTTATAACACAATTCAACCCGATCCATGTGCACCCCTAATTAGATTTGCACGTTGCCCATGAGAATCCCTAGCATTGCATGATGGATGTTGGCTCCAAGCATGAAAAGAAGGATGGGTGGATATGCAATATGATTTTTGTCTTCCCCATAATTTTTGTCTCTTCCACAATTTTTATCTCTATTATGTCAAGTAGAGTATTAGCGAACTGGTTTATCCTACTTAATGGGTATAAGATATTATTAGCAATCTACTCCTACTATAATTTTCAGTATATCAACTCACTCATCACATTTATTCCCACTAATATACTTCTAATACAAATAAATAAATAATGCTTACAATATATGAACTCAATTGTTATCCTTTGGATCTCAGAGTCACAGAAGCAATGAGCTTTGTCATCCTTTGTATACCCATAGAGTAGCATTTGGTAGTGCAAAATTTCAATTTGTTAGGGTTCATGTTCTTACAATAAGCTATACAACCTCAAATGCGCAAGTACCTGACACTTACCTTTATCCCATGCCAAATCTTTTGTGTTGTTTTAGGGACCGATTTGGTTGGAATTTTATTTAGTATGTATGCAACTGTCTCCAATGCATACCCCCAAAAGTAAAGCGGTAAATCCTCTTTGCTCATCATTGACCATACCATATCCAATAGGGTGCGGTTGCATCTCTCAGATATGCCATTCAATTGTGATGTACGAGGTGGCGTGAGTTTAGAGATGATTCCTATCTTCTTGAGGTATTCCTTAAATTCATCTAAGAGGTACTCACCTCCTTAGTCTAATTGAATTGCTTTGATTCGTTTATCTGTTTGGTTCTCAACCAATAATTGATACTCTTTAAATTTTTCAAATATTTCAGACTTGTGATGCATAAGGTAAATGAATCCATACTACGAATAATCATCAGTAAATGCTACAAAATACTATTGATTATTCCTAGTCGCAGTACTAAATGAACCACACACATTAATATGTATGAGGTCTAACAAATCCCCACGTCTAACCCCATTTCCCGTAGAGGGAGGTTTAGACATCTTTCTACGAATACAATGCTCATAGGTGGGTAAAGGTTGGACTTTCAAAAAATCTAATTGTCCATCCTTAACCAGTCTATCGATCTTATCAACAGACATATGTCCAAGCCTTTGATGCCAGATCACCATGGATCTGTCTGCATCAACCCTGTCATGCGTAAAGGGTGTTTGATTTTCAATCACAACATCAAAAGCATTCTAATCAAGCGTGAGGAACTCAATAGGAAATGCAGGAGATAGGAGTATTGCAAACATGCCAAAAATGAACAATGACCCAATTCCACCACACCGGTGTTGGGGGGGGGGGGGGGGGGGGGGGGGGGGGGGGGGGGGGGGGGGGGGGGGGGGGGGGGGGGGAGGGTATCTAACTCTTAACTATTCACTAGAGATTTTTTGGAGTACATCATAAGGGTTCAACCCATTTTTGGATGCATGAAATTTCTTTTTATAGGGGATTCTTGCTTGTTATCAGGGAAAACAACAATAACTCCTCAGGGAGAGTTACTTTTGGCAGATTGCCTCGTTAACCATGTTGGCACCTCTATTCCCATGCTACCACTTTGGTTCTCA
This sequence comes from Thalassia testudinum, assembly GCA_037157565.1. NCBI lineage: Eukaryota > Viridiplantae > Streptophyta > Magnoliopsida > Alismatales > Hydrocharitaceae > Thalassia > Thalassia testudinum. The sequence continues at coordinate 63,146,764 of JAZHRO010000024.1, forward strand.
TGCCGCCATCTTAGCTTTTACTCCTTTGAGTCATGGCGCTGCCCAAGGTTCTTGGCAATCAGGTCAACGGATTGTCCCCAGGCAAGCAAGCTAGTCAACTATTTCCCAGTTGGGAGAATGCAGGCTAGATACTTCAACGAAACAATAATGAGTATCGTAATCAAGTTGTATGCTGTCAAACTAGGGTGGAGCTCCCTATTCAGGCCTCAACACACCGACCGAGGTTACAACCTGGCATGATCTTGGTGAGCCTTCTATGAGAGCTTCTGGAGGTGTATGCCCCTACGATCGAATCTAAGCATGGCCCTGTAGGCCTTCTAGCTTTTTCGACATAGGGGGCTTTTAGGTGTCGTAGCTGCTCGCTTCGCGGAACCTCAAGATGGCCCTCCCAGATTGATGGGCATGTGCTATGCCCATTTGAGTTAGGCTAGCTCTCGTGGTTCTCCCTATTAGGAGTTGGCTCCGGGACAGCCGCTCCGAGGGTCTAGCTCCATTTGAGGTGTTTGCTCCACCTATCCACTCCATGTGGCAGTGGATCCCCAGAGGCAATCCAAGGCCGTTGTCTCCAGCTAAGGTGGTTGTGATGCCATTAATCCTCCTAGGGGCCTTGGCCTTGCTATGGTGCCTTCACCAAAGTGGCTTGGGGTCTCATCTTTCAACCAAGACGATCGCATGGCCCTCCTGCTCCATGGTAATGAGTTGGTTGGTGGTAGACTGCTTGACTAAGTCGCCATCCTCAGGCGGTGGATCAAGCTAAATAAAGTTGGAGCCCCTGTGAGTGGTCTTTTCCCACTCGACGTAGCTATGTGGCGAGGATGACCATTTTTCTTTATCAGACACTTGTTAGGTATGCCTTATGCTTTTAGGCTTTCTCTTTGCAATTCTTTGGCCTTCTCTCTGTTGATAAGTCCATGTTAGTGGACTAAATTAGAACCTAAGTACCTCATTGTTGGAATGAAATGTAATCTAAATCATGCATTGCATGGATAAAATTAATAATCTGCAGAATTATCATTCCATGCATCGCATCAATTTTTGCATCTTAATCAATTAAATCCAGGTCATTATGGAAGGGGCAATCTGGATGAAATCATACCTCAATTTGGAATGCCATCTTTAGAGATTTAGTTTGTCACATGTGAGAAAGGAAAGAGCCATTTAATTCCCATCTCCAATTTTGGGAAGGAGATGACTCTCTCCAAATTAGAACCTTTCCTATGGAGCTTTTGAAAGCCATGCACAATAGGAAAAGAAAAAAAAAAGGAAAGAAACCCTCCATTCTTGCTCAAATCTCTCTCTCATTCTCTTATTTTCTCTTATTCTTTATATAACAAGAGGGGAGGACGACAAGAGGATCATCTTCCAGAGGAGAGAAGAACTCCCTCTCCACATCCCCATTGTGCAACAACCACCACCGTGAACCTCCGCTCCAACATCCACCACCACGAGTTCTCCACGACCGCGCATCGACCTCGACCACGCCACTGCAGACTCCACTCAACTGCGACCACCGTGCCATTCTCCTCAACCACGCTCCAACATCACCCTCTCAACAACAACTGGCGTGCAACCTCACCAACCATTCACCTCCTCCAGAGCAACAGCCACCTCAAACCACACGCCCACTGGCTCCCCTTCATTTAAGTCGTCCGGGAGCCTTCTCGGACGTCCAAAGCCACCGCAGCGCCGTTCACCACCGCACCTCCACCTCGATTCCATCGACCACAACCTTCCTCCTCAACAAACCCAACAACACCACCACCACCACGCACACAACAGCAACCTCCTTCGCCCTCACCACGTCGACCACAGCAGCCCATCGGCGCCACGTGCACGTGCAGCACCTCCACCACGCGCATAGGGTGCAACTGCCCTCGCACAATCGTGCGCTTCCCTCCAGCGTGCCCGCTTGCACGCACATCGCCGCCTCACCTCTACACGTGTGACCGATGCAACCTCATCCACCTTCCCACTGTTAGCACGCACCGGTGCCACATCCACCGTCCTCGCGCAACCGCCCTCGCATCCAGTCAACACCGCCAGCAGCTGCTCCTAGCAGCAGCAACAGAGCACCATCGCCGCCACCCTTCTCGTTGCCAGCGGCCAGCTTTAGCCACCGTAGACCATCATACCACCACGATCGCATTCCTCTCCTTCGACCGTGCTCTCCTTGGCTTCGCGCGAGAACGACAGAGCAAGTACTCTATTTTGCTACAGTGCAAGGTCCAATTAAAATTACACATTCATGTACTATTGAAACATTTAGTTAATTTATTATAGTTGCATACGTAACCTAAATTGTTAGTATTACAATAAGAATTACCTCTCCATTGATTGATGCAAAGGATTCGATGAATATTTCTGCGCAATAATTTTTCATATCTGCGAACATGAATGTTATGTGTCAGTGAGTTTATTAGTCCGTTCCCCCTATAGATACGACCTAATCCACCATGATTAGTTTTCACTAATATATATTTTTGATCTAGAATTTTCTTTATCACGCGATTCGTACTACGATGGCATATTTTTTTGACACATTATTTTGCAAGCAAAAATTTCCGGTTAATGTAGGCTTAATGACAATTCTTGTTATAATGAAAAATAACGTAGCACTCCTACTGAGTTTTCCTTGATGTGGAATGATTATGTACTATTGCTTGCGTCCTTCCTATGCTTCCTCTTTCCTCTGTCGAGGGGGAAACACAAGCTTTCAAAAAGAGGAAGGGCGAGGGGTGAACCCTACTTTGGTAGATGATCGCCACTTCATGCCGATTTGGCTCCTCAATAGGGCAGAGAGAGAAAGAGGGGGGGGATGACAACGCCCCTCCTCCATCGACTTGCAGTCTTTCCTTTGATCTCAAGGATCGCGCTTCCTAAGGCCTAAGTTTCTCGGGCATGCTCTCTTGGCAAGTGTGCTCCCTTGATGATGCGAGGAACAGATGCTTCCCTTCGCTCCGTTGGGGGTTCAAGGTCTTGCTAACCCACTTCCTCCAGCTCCTAGGCCTCATTCACTTGCCTCTTTAGTCGATAAACCCTTTCCTTCGCAGGAGGCAGCCCTGCTGCACATTTAGAAGAATCTCTCGTGCTTGGGGGGTCGAACTCAGTAGAAAATAGCCTATCGACAAGGCACTGTAGGGTGATGTCCAAGAAAGGTAGTCACCGTGGGAGTGTCAAGTGTGCCCTCCGAGTCCCCCTCAACCGATCACTTCGTCGCGGCCCTTAGGGCAATCCACAGAATCTTCTTATCGGAGAGGCCCATGTTCACTAACCGTGAAGCATTATGTAGTTGGGTCAGGGGCTTCCCAGTCGAGGAGTGCTCGGGCCTTGTCAAGTGGTCTGATCCATCGAGTAACCCTCGCAAGGAGGACCAACCAACCCAAGTATCCTAGGGCAGATGGAGTGTGGGGGACCGTTCCTCTCTAGACTTGGCAGTGGCTAAGGGTTCTCCTAGGTAACTATCAGGTGAGGCAAGTGTTTCACGCAGTGCTCAGTGTTGGCGATTCAAGGTCGAGGGACCTAGTAGCCTCACCCTGGTGTGTTGCTGAAGGGAGGAAAGAAGGGAGCGAGGATTCACTCCTCATCGCTTGAACATCCGACTGTCGAGGGCTACTACCGATGGAAGGAAAGGTTACGGTGCCTCCTTGTTTTATGCTTGTGAGTTCTGATGTTTCCTCTTAAACGGAGGGGTGTGAATTTTTCTGGTCCTTGGTGCTGAGCACCTGATGCACATTTAATGTCCGCTCGGCCAAGTTTGCGGTTGATGGTTGCTTCGATGTAGGTGGGGTCGAGCTTGAGCTCGACTTGGGCAAGGATTACATCCCTTGAGTCCGACGAATCGAGCGAGCCTCCCAAGGGGCTTGACTTTTTGTTGCGATTCCCCACAAACGATGCCAACTGATTGAGTGTGAGGAACTCCACAAGAAATATAGGAGATAAGAGTATCAAAAGCATATCAACAATTAACAATAAGCACAACCCAGTTCCACCTCACAACTATATGTCTAGAGAAAGGATCTAACCCTCAACTATTCACTAGAGATTTTTGAGAGTACATCATAAGGGATCACACCTTTTTTAATCTGGATACATGAAATTTCCTTTTATAAGGGATTCTTTGCTTATTATCAAGGAAAACAACAATAACACCTCAAGGAGAGTTACTTCTGGTAGATTGCCTCATTAACTATGCTGGCACCTTTATTCCTCTATTGTTGCTTTGGTTCTCATGTCATTGTCTTAGCTTTTACTCCTCCGGGTCCTAGTGTCACCCAAGGTTCTTGGCAATCAGATCAGCAAGGTGTCCCTGAGTGGGCGAGAAGGCCGGTTGGTTCCAGGTAGATTGCCTTGGGTAGTGGCATCGTCGTCCGTTTGTGTCAAATCCTCAACACAGTTAATTAAATTATTTAGACTTAATTAATTGCATGAGAAAGTAACTTAGGTTAACTCGAATTAATGTCATGAGTATAGTATAGGGTCAAGTTAACCTAACATTTTAGATTTTTATTTCTTTTTAACTGGTTGAATCTAGGTCGTTCACTAGAAAGTATAATAGTCAGCTTAATTTACCATTAATTCTTAAGTATAAATTACTAACTACCTAATCAATCAGATTATAATTAAAATACTTTAAGTACATGAATCTTGCATAAAAGCTAACAATTCCATTAAGAAAGAACATATTTACACATAAAAGATAACAATAAAAATCATGAAAACATGTTTATTACAATAATTAGATCTAATTACAAGAGATTAAGGTAAGAAAAAGCTAATCAAATGAGTACAAATACATCATTACATCAATTAAGCTCAAAATAGCAAGAGGAGACATGTTATAACTATAGAAGCACAAATCAGACATCTAAAAATATTATTGGTCATCTTAAAAGTAGAAATTAGAAGTCTGATTACAACAAGATACGTCTATTCTCTCTTTATTTTCACTCTTTCTTCTTAATCTCCAGCCCTCTCTTCTTCTTTTCTTTACTTCTATTCCTTACTGCTGCATCGTTGCTCTCTCTCTCTCTCTCTTTTCCTTTACTCATCTTGTTCTCTTCTTCCTCTTCCAAACCCTCTCTATTCTCTTTACTTAGCTTTCTCCTTAGGTTCTCTCTCTTCTAGGTTTCCCTTCTTCTTCTTATCTTTTCTACGAACTGTGCCTTATTGCCACACTTAGCCAAATTTGCAAGCACTTAACCCATTTAATCTTCAATTATAAAAAATAGTTTTTAACGGGCGGCCCAAGTTCGTTCGGGGATATATAACACCCAATTAGGCGAGACCAAACCCTACTTAAGCTCAGGCCTAGTTATTTTAATTGGTGGATTTATGCCAATTCAAGTGCATGCATAGTACCCAGCCTCCCAGGCCCACTCGCCCACTCACGGGTCCATACACATCCATGCCCATAGGCGCACACACACACACACACCCACTCACGAGCACGTGCAACGCACGCACCCACACCCAATGTTCCTAACCTACGCCCAGTGGTGACGACCTACAAGGCATATGCACAAAATCATATTATAGTAAGGCGTGCGCCCATATCTTACCGAGGTGGGACTAACTTTGGCCCCAATCCAAACCGAACTTCTGATGAAGATTCCCAGCAATTGGCTGGGTCAAATCGAGAGTTCCAAAGTTCGATCGAGAGCTCTTGAGAAGCTCTATGAAGATTTAACACCAATTTGGTACTCAGATCATGTTCCGCCCTTCGATTTGAAGGACGGAAACACGGATGCAGCATAGCCATTCATGGCTGTAGTGGGGAGCTTTCAGGTCAAATGACCTGCAGAAGGATCTTGGACCTCCAGGTAAGGTCTAGATCACCTTCAGTAAGTGATTACGCAGCAAACTAATGGAGAAGGGGGCTTAAAGCAGCTACAGGAAGAGGAATGCACCTTAGAGCTTCGTACTGAAGCTCTGAAGCTTTAATTCAAATGCTGAATTGACCATTGGAGAGCTAACAGCCAGCAACAACTGATAGAACAACCTCTGAAGGTTATTACGATCCCATCTAGACTGAATTGACAGTTGAAACTCGCCAAGAACACCATGAACTCAGTATGAGTTCAAAAATGACTCAAACTGGACAAAAATCTAATTTGGCCTAAAACCTCAATAAAACAACTTATGATCGATTCTAACAACTTCCACAACATCCTAACAGTCAATTTAACTCAATAAACATCAATTTTACCCAATAATTCCCTACTGGCGACCTACAGTTGACTGAAGAGCCCCAGAAGTTGACTTTCCAAATTAATCCTTCTCTAATCAAATCATAGCTCTGGATCGACTCTAAACAACCTCAGGAATGTGGTCAGAGCTTCAAAATTAGGTTTTGATCAAGTTTCCTAGGGTTTGCAGACTCGTCACCTGAGACTCTAAGGTAGTTTGTTTGACAGAACAAATCACAGGTTCTACAAGAGATCAAAGGGATAGGATGAATTCTACAGTCCTCAATCTTGCTTCTGAACCTCTTGAAACAAACTAAACCCTAATGGAGACGTCTCTCCAACTCTGCCGAAGTTGGAGAAGACAGAAGCTTATGTCGAGCTCCAGACATCAAAACTAAAAATCAGCAACAGAAACAAGATCCATAAGCCATAAACAGTTAACCTGGAGCTTCGCATGAAGTTCTATAGGCTGAATTGCAATTTCGACTCGCCGAAGCTCACCGGAGCTTTGGTGAGTATGGTTCTGATGTGCGGTGAAGAAAAACACAGTAAATGAGGCCATTACTGACCCTCGGAGATTCCTAGGACCTAGACAAATCCTAAGATCTCCCCAATTGGCTCAAAGAATGATCAGGACAAAAGATTGTTCGTGGAATTCAAGAATCAAGCATTCTGAGTTTGATAGAGCTCAGAATACCTCCCCACTCAATTAAGTGAGGGGAAAGGTTCTATGGAGTGAGACGACACTAATGAACTAGGTAATTGGGTGAATTACTCTTCTCTGAGCCGCCATTGACAGCGAGCTCAGAGAAGGAGGAAATTTGGGTGTTTCTAATAGGAGGCTCTATAAGAGCAATTGATGGAAGTGCTAAGGTCCTTAGGTGTTATGGGGGTGATGACGAACCTTAAGTGGGTGTGAGATAGCTTCTGGACACTTCACCATGGACAGTGAAGTGTCTAGGTGTGTGTGAATTGGTGTAAGTGATTAGGCGGACAATTAAGATAGATCGAGGGTTGGGAAGGGTTCTAAGGTGATGTACAGGTGTTAGGAGACCCTATTGGAGGTGGAGAAAGCTTGGTGACCTCCGCCATAGACAACGAAGGTTGCCGGTGATGGTGAGTTGGTCTAGGCGGTATAGGTGATAATAGTGAGTGGAAGGAAGTGGAAATGGATCGTGGAGAGATAAGAAAAGTGAGACAATTCTTGGAAGTGTGAACAAAGGCCCAACGAGGCCAAACTTTGCCTCACCGGAGTTGAGGGAGATGAATTAAAAGTGCATTAAATCTAAGCTACACCTACTCCTAACTATTGCTAACTTACTCCTATGAGTTAAGGTTGCTTACCTGGACGAAAGGGAGGTGAGAAGCTCTGTCGATGGCTCATAACAGAGGAAGAAATCAGAAGGCAGGGGATAGAGCTCCGATGAGAAGTTGAAAGTGGTGAGATAGGGGATGCAGCACTCCAAGGCTCTGTCACACCTGTCTGGAGAGGAAGAGGAGGTGAGAGAGACGAGTTCCTCGCACGGAGGAGCTCCGATAGGGGGTGAGAGGTCGCCGGAGGTAGCAGAGGAATAGCCTATCGTCGGTTACAGTGGGGGAAGAAGGATAGGGAGCCGACCCCTGAAATCGGAGGGGTCGAGAGGTATTTATAGGTTGCGGCAGCTATAAAGGAGGTTGTATCTGGATGCTAGAAGGTTTAGGTTCAAGATAACCACCGGCGTCGTCTTCGACGTCGGTGAGCTTAATCTTGAGCCCTAATTAGAATTTCAAGATCATCCAGACCGTACGGTGGAATGAAAAGGGTGAGCGCAAGCTTCAAGAGCTTGGCAAGGAAGGAATGACGTCGAATGTGAGGTGATCAGGTGGTATCTTCACCACCATTCGTTAGTCGTTCAATGTGAGGAGGAAGAAGAAGAAGAAGAAACATTGCGTTCACAGGGATCTATTCACAGGAAAACTTAAGGACCTATGTGCCTAAAAAAGACTCAAATGCAATGAAACCTAAGAACTAAAACATAAACTGAGGTTTTCACGGCTTATTTTAATTTAATTCTTTCTCAACTTTTTATATATGATTATAAATTAGATAAATATTATATATATACCTTGCTTTTAACCTTTTTAGCTTAATTTATTTAATTAATTAAATTACTTAAGTTATTACATACTTAAGTATAAATTGTGGTTAAGTTAAATCAGATATTAATTAGGTAACTAATTGATGATATTTCAAGTCCATTTATTAATTAAGTTATTATTATTATTATTAATTGACTTATAATTTAGTATTTTTAACTTATTTTTAGGTCCTTTATTACTTTGTCCCTTATGCTATAATTAACCCTTATATATGCATATTCCTAGCCAATTAATTAGGGGTAATTAGAAGCCATGATGAACCTCTCATCATCATCCAACCGAACATGCCCTGCTCTTAGGCCAGATTAGCCTTCTTCTTAAGCCAACCTTTGGTGGGCTTCTTGGGCTTATTTAGCGAGGGCTAATTCCTTCCCTTATCACATTCATCCAACTCATACAATCCACCACTAATAATGGAACTAGAATCAATAACTTTGCTATAACAATTTATGACAAGTGTTTGCTCAAACAAAAAAGAATATCCAAATCTAACTAACATAGAAATCGATAGGTTCCTTCTGATGGAAGGTACAAAATGACAATCTCTAAGTGGCAAGATGTGCCCGTTGGGCAGTTGATAACAACCTAATTTATTACCCTAATCGACTTAATCTAAGGTTAACTCCTTAGTGAAATCATGCATTTAGAACGTAAACATCACATTTAGAGCATGCATGCATATCTTATGCATTGTGTTTAGTTTACGCCTAATTACCTAATTTTAGTCATTTGTGAATAATATAGGTGAAGGACTTAGAATAATCTAGAGCATTGAAGAATAAAAGCTGGATAGGAAAAGAAGCTGCAACAGAGCTAGGAGCTAGTTGAAGACCAAGACTTGATTGAAGAAGAAATGAAGATCCAATTAAAGAAGAAGAGAGAGAGACACTGGGATAACCTAACCCTACCCTTAGAACCCTAGGATATCCTTATCCCAGAACCTAGCCAACCTATTCTAGATCCAATTCCTAACCTAAAACCTAATTAGGATTCCCTTAACCTATTTAGAAGCTTCCCCAACCTAATTACACACTCAGACTTGGACCAGCACTCAAATTGGACGTCCATACACCTCTTTGGACGTCTAATTTAGCAGACCCAACATCAAAATCCTTCCCAGATGCACCTGTAACCCATAACTCTGCTCTGGACGTCCAGAACACCCTCTGGACATCTGACTTTGCAGTACAAGATATCTAGACACCTTCCTGAATGTCCAAAACCCTTCTCCAATGAGCGAAAACCACCGAACATGGCCTTATCCCCTTGAAACAACCCAAAACACTACCTATCCTTTCCTAAAACCTACACCTAAGAACATATCTCTTAGGCTTTAGATCCTATCCTCTCAACCTAGGTTTCCTATTTTTAGAAATCCACCATCCTATCCTAGCCTTACAACCTAGATCCTAAGGTCCTTATTTAACCAATCCTAGGCATCACTTTTAATGGAATCTAAGAAATCCAAATTAGTGATCCTAGGCACCTTAGATTGTCCAATAGGAAGCCACCTACTTTTTTATAAAAGGACCTAACCTCCAACCCTTAGAGACCAATTAGCCTTAGTATAGTTTAGGCCACCATAGTCCATGCCCTCTCTCTCCGAGCTCTCTCCGGTATTCTTCCTAGCACCCTGGATCTAAATCTCTACTGAGTTTCACACAAGCATCCCTCAAGCAACTCCGCCATCTCTCTCTCTCTCTCTACTCTTTCTCTCTTTTATTACTATGTTTTCATGCTATTTGTAAGCTTTCCTCTAGAGTTCATGTGTAAAACTTTTCATGATTAGCAATAAAAAGTATTATTCAATGGAAATCTTGTCTCTCTTTATGTTCTTTCATTAGATTAAAATAGTTAGTACGACAGGTTTTAAGAATCTCGTTTTACCTTCCTGCGGATGACTAAGGACTTAGCAAATTCTGATTTATAAATTTATTTAATTCGACATATTTTATAGCTGCAACGATAACGTAAAATCTCTTTACACAATTTGCATCAAACAACAGCCTAAGTATGCAGATCCCATGGCTTTCGCTGCAACCATTGCCTCGGATCCTATCATGATTTGCATTTCTTCTCTAAGCCTTCTGGTCACCTGAAACACATACCACATATTGCAAATATGAATGGATACTTTAAAATCCACAATCTAACTTTCAACTCATCCAACGAGTAAGTTGGTTTCACTGATGAGAAGAGATTTTATACCTGCACTAGCTTTGCCCTCGCCCTTCTCTAAGGACCTCATGTACTCTAGACAGTTCCATTTCTAGTAGCCTAGCTTGTTGTAGTAGTGGCACAGAGTTGCCACTTTGTCCTTCTTCTTCTTAAAAGAAGAAAGATGTGTAGAAAGAGTTGAAGACTTATTCTTCTTCTGGGAACCTTTCCCTTTGCCCTACTTCTATTTATACCTCCCATTGCTCTTAGCAACCATTGCCTCAGGTGAGTTATTCTTCTTAATGATGTCCTCTGCGGACTTAAAGAAGGAGATCAATTCAGCCGTAGTTGTCTTCATTTTTCCCATTTGGAATGAGACGATGAGGTTAGTGAAGGAGCCAAGATCTCATAGCCAAACTTCATCTCCTCATGTTACTTCTTAAGCACATTAGAGAGCAAACCTAGGACGTAACACTAGGCAAGAGTATTATCCTTGTCCCAACTCACATTATACTCCCTCTCCTAAGAGTTCCTAGGGTTCTTGTGCTTTTTCTCCTTGATCTCATACTCTATGCAATCAACGGCAAAAACAAGCTTAAGATTACAAAGACACTCCATATAGTTAGGACTCGGTAGTTAGTTCTTTTCAAGTAGCTTAATAAGCGACTTGTGGTTTGTCATCCAAAAAAAATTAAACTTTGATTAAAATCCAATGAATGAAAATAAACTTTGTTTCAAGATTTTGAAAAACAAAGGTTCCTACTTTAGGTTAAATTTGAACGTTATTCCCTCTATAACACTCAAACTAAGAGACGTGTCGAACTTATGCCTCAAGTTGGATTGGATTTTCCTCTCCATTGAGACTGTGTAGCTACGAAGGCCCACATACATAATTTCAATAAGAGAAGCAGGAACACTTTCCACCTCGCAAGTCCAACTTGTGGTATTTTGGTGCACCATACACCATGTGCGTCGACTGCCACAAGTGTGCACACGACTACGTATGAGAGCCCTAGAGTGCACTTAATTGAGGATCTAGGAACTATACCGAAGTGACACACATATACAACCCATCCCTTATGGGAAATGAGCAGATCCACTCCACATGCATGTTGTGCCAATACCCTCCTAAGGTAGAGTGAACTCATTGCCACATGTGACTGCACGAGGAGCCTGTAGGATCTAATGTTTACACTAGAGAGGGGTTAATAGTGTACTTATATAAAACTGTAAGATTTAAAGAACATTCACCACAAACCAATAGAAATACGAATCAATCACAGCAAACCAAAGAGATCACACCTGAATTTTAGAGTGAAACCTTTTCGAGTAAAAACCACTACCTAACCCTCCAAACTTAGGATTTTACGACTAGATGCTAGTCAAATCCACTAATACACCATAATGAGAACCTCATCATGAATCCTAACTAGCACAATCTAACCTAAATATGTAAGAAAAAGCTCCTACATAACCCAAAGAAAGGCTTAACTCAGAGAATTCTGAGTTTAAGAAGAAAACAAATCATAAGGGGTAAAACTGCAATTTCACCAACGCAGTTTGCGAACAGGGTAATTAAGGGTCCAAACACAGGTCAAACAAGCGTAATAAGAAGGAAAGTGGGATGATCTGATCTAAAAAGGGTTATAACAACTTCAAGAAATTAAATGACATTCTGTAACCCTAAAACAAACCCACTTCAATTCACGAGGTTCGAGACAAGATAAAAATCAACTAAACCCTCTAAAATTCATAGAAAAATAATCTCTAGGGCTTAGAACCTTCAATTTGGCCTTAGAAACCCATTTTGACCTACAAAGAGAACCATGCCCAATTAATAACTTAATCTGGATTTTTACGTAAATTGACTGGTCAAACATGGTCCAACCTAGAAATAAAATTCACCATTAAAATCTTTAGGTTCAAATTAGTCTTGTATAAAAACCTGAGCCTAAGAAGAGACCTCATTGACCGACTTTGCAATTTGGTCCTCTTTATTTACTTTTTGACCCTTATCTTTCGAAACCCTTGCATTTTGACCCCCATCTTTTTCATCGTTCTTTGCAGAATGGTCCCTCCTGCAAAACTCTGCGCAGCACCATGCTCCGGCGACTTTGCACGGAGCATGGCGCCACGCAGAGAGGGGTGACCACCTGCAAAACAGACGCGGGGTTCCCTGCGACGTCCTCTATCGCAGGGACCCAGCCTTGCTCCCTGCCGACCACCATACCTTCCGTGCGAACGCACGGAAGGTATGGATCCCCTTTCAGGCCACGCTCCGACGAGGCTAGTACGTCGCCAGCCCGCGCCTCCCTCTGCGCCAGTCCCTTTATAAGAATCGGCACCCCCTGCCGGTTCCTTCAAGCTCTCTTTGACGGAGAACACCCCCCCACTTCATCCCCTCCTCCGTCAGACGACCCGCAGCTTCCGGCGACTCCCTCCTCTTCCTCCTCGTCGCTCTGCCGCCTTACCTGCAGCAGGGTTCTCCTTGCCCTCTCGTCTACGCTGGGCTGTACCTGCCGGCGCCCTCCGCTAGCTTCCTCGTCGCCGCACTCCTCCTCCAGGGCCCTTTCTTCCCCACCTCCGGCAGGTACGAGCCGGTGGCTCCGCCCTCCCCCTTCGTCCAAAACCTAGGTAAATAGCTTCCTCTCCTCCCTTACATTTTCCCTCTCTCAATTTATCTTTTCGCCCCACTGCACATGACTTCCACCTCCGCCTGCTCCGTCTCCGACCACCCTCTCCGGCAAGCTCATCCCACCTCCACAGACCTTCTCACTCCTCACCGACTACCCTAAAAGCTTCCCCTCACTCCACTCAACAGATCCCCCGTTCCCATTCACTGCCAAACGCCACCCAACGACTCCCCGAACAAACCCATCTCTCCGACCACAGTTCGACCTAGGGCTACCACCATACGCCGCCTCACTCCTCGCCACCACCCGCACTGCCTTCGCCGCACTCCGGCGAAGCTCCCTGCATCCTCTGATTGGGCCGAGAGGCCGTATTCTTGTTTTCAGGTCGACGCCCCTTCACCGCCATTACCGAACTTCTGCAGCTCCTTCACCTGCAGCTGCTCTCTCGCCCAGGCTCACACCCCAGGACGCGCGGATTGCCTCCGCGAAGCATCCCAGGCCTGCAGCTGGGGCGAAGGCCTCGCACGCTGCTGCAATTGCCTGCAACTTCCTCAGCTGCAGGCGCCAATCTGTGAGGTGGGACTTTAGTCCCACCTCGAAAGTGCGTGGCTCAGCGCCCGCACATAAATTTGAAAAGTGTTCTAGGCTATTCGCCTTCAAACACAGGGGTCAGGTCCCTTACGCACGCCGCGCGCCACGTGCTCGCCCTCGCCCGTGCTCACGCCCCGCGGGTCTGGCCAGATCCGATTACCCAAACCCACGCACTCCTCGCCCACCACCGCACGCCGGTGGGCCTGGTCCTAAGCGCGATACCCGTACTCGAATACCTGGCTCTGGGAGAGCAATCCTATGAGAGAAATCTGAGAGAGAGAGAGACGCAAGGAAGGGTACGGGTAGGTTTTGCTTTCTAATCCTTATGTGAGCGTGCAGGAGTAGGAGTAGAAGGAAGGAAGGAGAAGAAGGAAGGAAGGCGGCCGAAGCCTTAGCCGCTCAGGGCAGAGAAGAAGAAGCAAGAGAGAAGAAAGAGAAGAAGAAGGAGAAGCAAGAGAGAAGAAACAGAAGAAGAAGAAGAGAAGCACTATAGCAAATCTGTAGTTAAGTCGTTTGACCACTGCATCAGACGACGATTGAGCAGCAGCCAGAGGCGATAAAGCAAGAAAAGAAAGAAAGAAGAAGGCTGAAGAAAGAAGAAGAAAAAGAGGGAAGAAGACATAGCCGCCAGAGCAAAAGAAAGAGAACAAAGAAAAAAGAACAGAAGAAGAGAAGAAAAGAACTCTGCGGAAGAAAAGGAGAGAAGACATAGCCGTGAGCAGAGAAGAAGAGAAAGAAGAAAAGGAGAGCAGTTGAAAGAAGAAGAAGGATAGAAAGAAAAGGAGAAGAGAAGAAGAAAAAGCCAAGACAGACTCTCTCTCTCTCTCTTATTTTTGTAATCTAATAGAAAACCTTTATATTTCTAGAATTCCAGTAGCTCCCTGAGTTCGACCTCGGGAAAACTATTTCCGAGTAAAAAATTTTGTAATGATAACCTGGTAGCTGTCTTATTACTACAACGACTGTAATTTAAAGTATAACAAACGTAAACAAGCCCTACCAGACCGTTATAACACCACTTCAATGAGGGTGATACAACCTCTTTACAAAACCTTCACTTTTACACCTGAACAAGAGAAAAACAAGGGGACAACTTAGGTCCCAAAGCAAAATAACAAGAACATACAAGAACAATATTTCCCATGGAAACTCAATAAAATATATATGCAAATCGAGTATTTTAAGGTTGCAGAAGAACATGCTTTAGAGATCATTGATTGTAGGCATAGAGACGCCAAAGCACTAAAGAGAAAAAGAGTATTTTGCTTTTTAGAAGCTCTTAGAGTTGTGTTTTGAAGTGGGGGTTGAGGGATCCTATTTATAAGTGTTTTCAAGCTTGATTTAGAAAGTTTATAAACATGGCATTGGTCGAGCAAAATAAGGTGTTGGTCAATCAAAGTGAACTTTAGTCGATTAAAATAAAATTTTGATCGATTCTAAGTCGATCAATTAAACTAGGAATTTAATCGACTTCAAGTGTAAATTCAGGATTCAACCGTTAAAGGATTTTGATTGATTAAAAATACAGGTTTAGTCGACCAAATGAATTTAGTTGATCAAGTTAAGAAAGCTGGTATTGAAAACTTAGAGTTTAACCTAAGTTTGTGATCTATCAAGGTTCAAAATGAATCGGTTGATATAATTAGTTTTACTTATAAATTTTCTAGGCTCAATAAAAGTAAAAAGAGACAATTCTATGCCACAAAAGCTTCTCCTTGAGTTTGAACATCCTTCGTACATAATTATTTCTTGATAATCTATCTTTAAGTAACCTAAAATAATTAGTTCACAATAAAATATAATTTCGTTACATCAAAACAAGGATTCAATAAAAGTAAAAAGAGACAATTCTAGGCCACAAAAGCTTCTCCTTGAGTTTGAACATCCTTCGCACATAATTATTTCTTGATAATCTATCTTTAAGTAACCTAAAATAATTAGTCCACAATAAAATATAATTTTGTTACATCAAAAGAAGGACACCAACACCACAACCTTGTGGTTACAATTCCCTCACCTTAGCAAGGACCATGAATCAGCATCTCTATGACTAATCCATTAACAAATTTTAAGTAAGGAAACTAATCCTTCTAGGATTTTGAGTGTCTTATTTGAAAACAAGTCCAATTTAATCTAATTAAATTAACTAATTCTCAACCTAATCTAAATTAGAATCTAATCTTATCTTATGTTTTATGTTTGAGATTGCATCACATACATCACAATCACATTCACATAAAAGTATTCCACACAAAAATTCCACCACAAGTAAGAGAGGCTCCCATATTACAGGGACTACATTAAAATAATGCAACCTGATCACATCAATTTACAATCAAACCATCAAAATTGTGGAACAATGCAGCATACACAAAACACTCATAACATCACATGTTTAGGGATGCATGCGATTGTATATTCATCTATGATTATTAATTAATCAAGGAAATGTGGTTGGTTATTTTATTGATTATAACCTAAGTTAAGAATGTGTGAACCAAAATCGACATCCTATTCTTGTGAAAACATTTAATCCAGAAAATAATCATATTAATTTTGAAATTAATTTTCAAAATAATTTTCTAGTTTGATTTTGAAAATCTACATGGCTATCTTTACGAGGATCATATACACAAGATAAGGCAACAAGTCAAGCTCTCAAACAAATCCATAAAAGCCCTAGAAAAATAAACAAATATTCTCTAATAATTGTATTAGGGTTTTTCCTTAATGATCAAATCAAATCCAATTTGATTTTAGGTCACAAACACATTTAGAATTAAGGTTGCAAGATTGTCTAGACGTCTAACAACTCTCATCGAACATTTAGGACATCAACCCAACAAGTCTAAAAGTCAGAATCAATATTCTTTAGCAGATGTCTAATTTCACCAAATCAATTGCCTGACACTTGATTTAGATGTCCAATTATCGGACCAAGGCTAGGGAAAACAAGAACAGTTCCTATTACAATATCAAATGTCTGATCTAACCATTAAATGCCTTATTTTGCAGCGTAGAATGTTTGATATTACTATCAAACAACCTATAACCTAATATGCTCTTCTGCTTGTTTGGCATCCAAAGTCAAACGTCCAGAAAGCCTACAAAATGTCTTGTTTGATAATCAGATGTCCTATATGTTACCCATTAGATGTCTAACATCAATGTTAGAAGCCCACTGGGCAATCAGAATGAATTCTAAGTTTTAATCTTCTTATTCTAATCGACTAGATGCATTTAAAACTTGAATCCACATGTTTTCTTGCAAAACTTGAACACCATTGCTGACGTGTGATCAGATTATATGGTGGCATCACAAAAGTGTGAATTGGATGTTTTTAAAGTTTAAATTGCAACTGAATCAATGCCAAAACTTGATCAAACAATTAAGAAAAAAACATCCTAAAATTCAGAACCATATAATTAGAACTAAATTCTAATCATTCCAGGATCCCATGAGTTAGGAGTTATACGTTAGTGGATGGCATAGAACAACACCACATAGATAGTACCTCCAACAATAAGTCTCGACACACCCCACAACCCTCCTCCTTGACGAGTGGCTGAAGTCTTCATGTAGAGGATGATCAGCCATGATGAATCCTGCAAACACCTTCATGAGAATCAACGACAATGTTCGTCCTACCTCCTTCCTTGGCATATTCCCTGTCGATTAGGAGAAGGCAGAGGAACCTCTGAGATCAGACATCTAGAACAACTTTTGGTTGTCAGATGCTTTCCTTCTTAGTCATCTAGAAGGGTGACTGGACATCTAGGAGACCTTCTCGGCTTCTAACGTGAAGTTTGTAAGTCTGATGCTGAAGGAAGATGTACCTTCACTTTTCTTCTTCTTCTTCTTCTTCTTCTTCTTCTTCTTCTTCTCTCTCTCTCTCTCTCTCTCTCGCCACGATAGGGAGGATTTGTGTAAGTAGAGCTTTAGGGTTTGTCTTGGGAGACATTTATAGGGATTCCAATGCCAATCCTAGTATGATGGGATGGATGGGATTAAATCCTACTTAAATTTTGCAAAATAAGCTTATAACAACTTATGAGATGTTTGGATTTGATATCCAAACATTAATTAATTATAATCCAATCCCTTTGGTTCAAACCTAATCAAATTAAGCCCAACTAAATGCTAAATCAAATGTAATTTAACTCTTTAAATAATATTTGATTTATCCTACAAATAAGAACTTATCAAAATCATTATTGATTTCATCACACTATCAATGAAGCATTTAGGACTTGAGAAATTATAGAACCACGCTTCTCCAAGTATTCAAAATACTCGTGAATCCTTCACACATGCAAGATAATATTATTATCTCTGAGGTCTAATCCCATTAGATAATTATCATCTCCCCTTAGATAATATTATTTTTGACATCTCTTTATATTATTGGGATGGGAATGAAGACTAATTCTTTTCTAAAAGGACCGTTTTCTTCTCTTTTTTGCTTGAGTTTGATCAAGACTCTAAGACTACATGTGAAACTATCTTTCCCAATATACTTAGAGTGAGATCATTCCTCCAATCTACCACATATACTTATGGGATAGATTTGTGTGTTCCCCCCAAGAGATCATGTACCTCCTATCTCTTCTCACATGCACCAGCTTGCCAGTATCAGCACCAAGGTAAGTGAATGCACTATTGGTCCACAAAATGTATGCGCTTGTAAACAAAGACATAAATCTGTCTCAGGTCAAAGGATATGCCTTCTCCATGACATCATTGAAGGACATTGGTTATTTCTTATTTCATCAGATTAACTCCTTAACCCAACCCATGCAATAGTTCTGAATCAACCTTCAAGAACATCAATCAGGCGACGATCTCTAGAGAAGGTTGCCATCCCAACTCAGATCGGAAACAATTGATCAAATCATATGGTTTATTGATATGCTATCGAATACTGTAAACCATTTAGATCTCTGAGTCATCACACATAGAGTTTATTCAATCTAATTAAATACATTACCTTCTTCGCACAAAGAAACCCAATTCATGTACTAGACATTAATCTAATTTTTTCATTCAAATGTAATGAAATTATATTACATTATTCATATGGCTCACTTAGAGCATACAAAATCCAACAAAGAGTTCATCTAACGTTAGGTAAAAGCCATCTAACGTTAGATATCATGTAGAAAGTGCTTTTTGAAAAGGTGATTTGCCTTTTGGCCTAGCACGAGTGAGGGGTTTTTTCCAATTGTAAGTCGAGCCTTTAATCATGTTTTAGGCCCCAAACACCCTCTCTATATAAGGGAACCCTTCCCAAGGCTCAAACTCTTTTACACTCTATAGAACAATCTTTGAGCACTTAAACCTCTGTTTAGAGCACAAGCAACCACTTCAAGCCCCACTTTTACTCTCTAGCCTGCATCTTGAGCTCCACACCTGTTATTGCACACTCTTGGGATCTCTCCAACTCTCTCTCTCCCTTTGATTTTACATCCATCCAACAAATCGTACAAGAGAGCACTTTGTTTTTAAGCCCTAGCTAAAGCATTTAATTGATTGCATTCATTTGCATTAGGAGATTATCCATATGGTTAAAATTTTGTTACTTGTTACTTGATTTATTCCTTTCTTTTACATTTTTTTGTTGTACTTGAGGATCAGGATTGTGGGTTCCCTTCTCTCCGAGGAGAGGGCATCTCTTGAATAGGCTTTAAGAGGGTCATTTGTACTATGGGTAAAGCTTACCCCTAAAGAAGCTTGTGATTAGTAATTCCAATCTAGAATTGGAGCAAAATCCGGGATTGGGAAACCTAAGCAGTGGTTTTTCCCTTTGAAGGGTATTCCACTATAATTTGATTTTGTGGGTTGTTATCTGATCTATTATGTATCCTTTTATATTTAGCTTACTGATAATTGCTTTTATCACATTAATTTCATTTAAACCACCATTAGAACTATTCAACCCCCCTCCCATTGCTTTCAAACAGACTACCTATTTGATGCCATGGTGAAGCCTTCTACTTACATTGTGCAAACCAATAGGTAGATCCATCACAACCCATCCTGCGCCAGAAAAACAAATGGTGGAGGCTACGACAACCACCACCACTAAAAAGGTGAAGGTAATCTCTATCTCCCTCCTCATGCCCCGCCAATTGACCTCTTGCTAAGGAAGATCAAGAGCTAGAAGAGGAACTTGCCAAAGCCCAAAAGACGAATTATGAGGGCCCAGGGCCATCTATTAGAACCCCATGAACCCAACCTAAGGGAAACTAACCAAAGGAGTTAGCAAGCCCCCTTCCATGAATCCACAAACCTCCATCATAAGAACCAACCAAAAAACCATCGAGAGAAGCAACGGGAGTGTCTAGAGGAAGGTAGGTTCGAGACACACTGAAGAAAGCAGGCATTGGTAAACATAGACAACCCCTCCTAGCTCCAACAAGCGATTAGCGAAGCAATTGAGATGCATCTAAAGAAGGTTCAAGGGTAGCAACCAAACTACATCAAGGACGGCAATTGCCATTTCTCTGATAAGATAATGGAGGCCCCTCTCCTACCAAAGTTCAAAATGCCTACCATCCCTCTATATGATGGGCCCACAAACCCTCTCTATTTCATCAAACATTATGAGCAAGTCATGATGGTCTAAGGCTCCTAGAGCTCCATTATGTGTCGCATTCTTCTCTCATTCCTCATTAGGAAGGGAACCAACTGGCTCGACAACCTTCTACCCCGCTTCATTACTTCCTTCAAGGAGCTTCATGAGAAGTTCATTGGTAACTTCACTAAAGCAAGGAGACCCAAGAAAGCCCCAACCTCCTTTTCCCTATGAAGCAAGAAAAGGGGGAGTCTTTAAGGTCCTATGTCAACCATTTCATCGAAAGATATAGTTGATGCCAGAAGCCATCCAAGGATGCAACGATTATGCCATTCATAGATGCATTACATGTGGGGCCCTTGTGAGATGACCTGCAAGATTACCCCTCTCCAACACAAAGGACATGTGGATGGGCATGCGACACTACATTGAGAAGTTCGAGTATCAACCCTTTAAGAGAAAGCACAAGAAGTTCATAGGTGTGAATACCCGATATATCCCTTCCCCTCAAAAGGAGAAGAAAAAGTCGACTAGCTAAAGCATTCGTAAGAAGGCCAATAACCACAACGAAAAACAGTAACCCAGCATGGATTCCCGATCGAACCAAGCTAAAGTTGAAGGGAATACACACTTCTATACCAGGTTCAAGGAATATACCCCACTTGCCTCCAACATTTCAAACATTCTACAGTTAATATTTTCCACTGAGCAAGCTCCATTTATGAAGATGCCTAAAATGAACCCCTCCACTTCGAGGCCCTTCTGCGAGTTCCATGAGAATTACTGCCACCTTATGAACAACTGTTATTTGATTTAAGAGCCTAATTGTATTAATCGGGGTGCAATTGATATATAATGACATAAGAATTCATGTTGAAATCAGTTAGATTTGGTAGAGATTTTTAGTCCCATACTGAAAGTGAACAAACCTCCTGGTGGGTTTAAAAGCCTTCTGTCTCCCATGACTTATGTAGCAAAGAGTAAAAGGTGGGGCTGGGGACCACGCACGTGCACACATGCCTTGCCCCAACCTAACTCGAGCTCGAGCACGGGTGAATCAATTTGGAACTTGGAACTTAGAATCTTTTACTACAGATTTTGATCTCATGATTTTGGCCTGAATTGGTCGATCAAAAGGTAAAATTGGTTGATCAATTATTTTGATCGAACAATAGGTTAAAATTGGTTGATCAATTGATTTGGTATACCAAAAAGTCAAATTTAATCGATCAATTGATTTTGATCGATCAATTGGACTAAATTGGTTGATCAATTGCCGTATTTCCATAAAACGAGAATTTACATAAACGTCATATCATGGGCTCTATATAAGGGCGATGAGGGGGCTCTAATTTAATAGGCAACAAGAGCATAAAAGCTCTCTCCACTCTTTCTCCCCTTCTCTTGTTCTTATCTCTCTTTCTTGATATGTTCGTTTGACATGAGATTGGTAGAAAAATCTCCTATCAAGTTTTGTTAATCTTGCACAAGGAATGAGAGTGATCAACGTGATGTTTTTAATTGATCAACCAATTTAATTGATAGATCAATCAGGAATTTGGTTGATCAATCAAATTGTCTCGACTTCGTTCTCCTAAGGTGATTTTTGAAGACATCAAAGATTGGAATGCGTCGAATCTTGAAGGTGGATTGTTGTATCCTGAAAGGAGTTCATCATACCCCGATGCACCGGTATTGTGGAGGGGCGATACCTTCTCTAAGAGAAGTCCTTAATGAATGCTTTGATCGGAGTAATTTCTAACATTTCTTCATTTTATTTATTTATGCTATTGCATGTTATTTATTCTTTGTTTTATTCTGAATCTTGCCAAATCATATTTAATTTACTTGATTTAATATTTTGTATCTATACAAAATCGTTGGAAATGCATATCCTTTTATTTATTTATTTCCTATATGTGTTGATTTTCAACAACTACAAGTAGCTTCAAGAAGAAATCAAGGAGCAAAACTACAACAAAAACCTCCTCGAGTTTGTCAAACAAAATGCAAGTGCTAGCAAAGGGAAGGAGTGGGATCCTAAGGCTTTCCACAAGGAGATGATGGCCCTGAAGGTAGTTAACTGTATTTTCTCCTTGCAAGGTTTCCTTTCCAGGCTAGGACTCACTTAATGGCAAGGTTCGAAATGTCGATTTTAACGCCGTGCCGATGAAATTGCAAGCCCGTTTTTCGATGGCAGATTTCGATGATTTCGATGGCTCGAAAAAATGCCATTTCGGAGGCACGCCGAGGGCATGCCGATGCATGCCGACAAAAATGATAGAAGTGGTCAAAATAATATCAGTTTTAAGAAAATCAAATGTTGATTATGTAACAATAAGAGTGTTACATCATAATATTCATATACAACATGACCATACAATGTTAAAATTCAATAACGAGATGAAATATTCTTACCATGTTAAGAATACAGAAAATTTAATAATAGAAGAATACAAAGAATTTAAGAATCAAAGAATTTAAGAATGAAAGAATCAAAGTGTATAGTTTCAAAGTAAAAGTTAAAACTGTAATGTCTTGATGTATGATGTATCGGAAGTCAGGACTTGGAACTTGAAAGACAGATTTCACCAGAACCAAGAGTGTCTTGCTGGATGCATATCTTTATCATGGGTACTATCACCACTTGATTGATACCATTGTTGACTATTGTTGTAGTGCTTGCCGACCCTATGGATATCTGCACAAGCACACAGCATCTCTTAACAAGGTGGGGCCCCCACTACACCCAAATCAAATAGCCCTTCCGCCTCCCCCGCCCTCCCTCCCCACCCTCTATGTCCGCGGGGCCCACCGACCCTGCGGCTCCACCACCACCACCTTCCTCCCCATGTCCTCCTCCCCCTCCATCCCTCCTCCCTGCCCCCACCTTCAGCTCTTCCTCTCCTCCTCCCCAACCCCTTCAGCTCCCTCCACCTTCTCCTTCGCCCCAAACCCCCCGCCCTCGACTGCGCCGAGCTCCACCTCGACCTCCCCCACCGCTGTCCCCTCTGCCCCCCCTCCTCCTTCCCACCCCGCCTCTACTTCTGCCTCTCTTGCCCCCTCCACGCCCCCGACCACCTCTACCAGTCCCCCTCCTCCCCTCCCCACGCCCTTGCCCTCGATGTCCACCGTGTCGAGCTCTTCTGCTTCGCCTGCCGTAACCAGGTCACGACCCCGACTTCGACTCCGCCGTCCTCCTCGCCTCCCAATACCGGATCGCCTCCATCCCCCTTCCCCCCACACCCCCCAAGAGGAGGCGACTGGTCGAGTTCCGCCCCTGGACCCCCACCCCGAGGGAGCAGCGCCTCCTCGACTGCTGCTCCAGCCCACTGTGGTGCCCCGACACCACCGCCGCCGAGTCGAGCCGCGGGGTCCCGTGGGGCCTCCGGGGGCTCAACAACCTTGGCAGCACCTGCTTCATGAACTCCGTACTGCAGGCACTGCTCCACACCTCGCCCCTGAGGAACTACTTCCTCAGCAACTGCCACAACCCCTACGTCTGCAAGCCGCAGTAGAGGAAGAAGGCGGGCGACGAGGGCGACGACAGGAAGGTCGTGTGCCTCGTGTGCGATCTCGATGCGATCTACTCCGCGGTGTTCTCCGATAGCCGCACGCCCTACAGCCCTGCCAAGTTCCTATACAGGTGAGGGGGACGAGGGAGAGTGACCATTTTGCTGGTGGCGGCACGGCGGCATGCTACCGAAACACCTGTTTTTCGACACTGAAATCATATCGGCATGGCTGTTCTTCAAAACTGGCCTTGCCGACGGCATGCCGTCGGCATTTAAATCAATGCTTAATGGCCCGAAGAGAAAAAAGGTGCATCCTGAGCCTTACTGTCGACCCAATGACGTTGACTAGCCAAAGAAGCCATAAAGAAGCAACATGGAAAGAGGTTGAATTATGTTTTCAATGAAATAGATGTCCACACCACCTTCCAAACTGCCACCAATCCCCAGCTCAATCTACTTTTGACACATTCGTTGAAGAAGCATTGCAACACATCGCCAATCGTTTTTATTCCACTCCCTACAAGGAAATGGTCAATGCACAGGTTAGGAAGGTGAGCCAACAATAGTGTCATTACAACAAGCTCATAGTCACTCTCCTAATGGTTGCACAGGAGAAACGCAAGCTCCTTGTAGATGAGGGGAGTGTAGTGGATATCCTCCATTACTCTACCTTTCGCAAGCTTGGGTTCGGAGACTTCGACTTGTCCCTATCCTTCTGACCCATCTTGGGATTTGGCAACCATAAAACTTTCCCCCGCAAAAAGATATGTCTCACCATGACCATTCAGGATGGGAAGAAGTTTCTCAACTAAATGGCAAACTTCCCCATTGTCAACACTAATGCTACTTTCAACGGAATAGCCAACCAGCCTACCACCCAAGATTTCCAGGCAAGAGCCTCCTACTATTAAACTATGAGCTTCCCTACCTTGGAGGAAGTGGGAGTAATTCATGGAAACCAGGCAGCTGATAAAGAGTTGTTCAGTATTCAACTCAAAAGGGTTGTGAGAAGACCTCCCCCAAATCATAGAACTGAGATAAGAAAAGGAAGATGGAGGAGGAACCAGAACCTTTAGAGGAAGAAAGAGTACAACATCTGCTCCAACCTAGGGGTAGCTGTCTAGACTTCAGCAAGGAGTGTCCACTATATGGGCCCCGCTAGTAGATGACCTAGATAAGACGATTCAACTCAACGAAGAGTGGACCTACAAGAAGTACTACACCCTCTCTCCCTCTCAAGGAAGAACTAAGGCATTTTTTAATGGTCCACCTTTGACTTAAAAGGAGTGGATCCATCCATCATAGAACATCTCTTAAATATTGATTCCTCGTACAGGCCCATTAGGTAGGCCAAGCACCGCAGGTACCTAGAGCAGTAGGCTATGGTAGCCAAGGAAATAAAAAAGCTACCCAAGGTAGGTTTTATCGAGGAGTCGAGATATTCGTAGTGGATCTCTAATTTCATCATAGTTCGAAAGCCTAATGACAAGTAGTGCATGTTCATGGACTTCCCAAATGTGAATGACATGCATCTAAAGGACCTCCTATCTCTCCTAAAGATCGATGCTCCCATCAACTCTAAAGTCGAGCAGCAATGCATGTCCTTCTTGGATGCCTATTCCAATTATCATCAAATTTCCCTGGCTCCTAAAGATAGACCACACACATCTTTCGTGGTAGACAAGACCCTTTTATCAACATTGTGTAATGCCCTTCGGGCTTAAAAATGTCAGCACAACTTAGCTGCACTTGGTGAATCTTATTTTCACTTGTGTAATCAGGAAAACTTTTGAAGTTTATATAAAGAGCATGCTTGTCAAAGGAGAAACATTTGAGGATCACTTATCCAACCTAAACAATGTTTTTTTCTACTTTACAAAAGTATAACCTTACATCGAATCTTGAGATACACACCTTTGGCGTCATGTCTGGAAAGTTTCTAGGATTTTTAATATCCTACAATTGTATCAAATCCAACCCTCAAAAAATCACGACCATAATGGAGCTTCATCCTTCTAAAAACCTGAAGGGTGTCCAAGCCCTATCTCAAGCCTCTGATAGGTGCAACCCGTTGTTTGAGTGCATTAAAAAGGGTAAAGGATACAACCTTACACACTGGACTCTAAAATTTCAGCAAGCCTTAAAAGATCTTAAAAACCATCTCCAATCCCCTCCAATCCTATTTGCTCCATTGGTTGACGAAACCCTTTATTTATATTTAGTCATCATGGACAAGGTCATCAATGTCGCCCTAGTTTGAAAGGACGAAGGAGTGCAACGACCTATGTATGACGTGAGTTAAAGTTATTGAAAGGATTGAAATGAGATAACTTTATTTCAGAGAGATCATAGGCCTTTATCTAGAGAGGCTCCAGAGAGAGAAGTTACAAGAATACCCCTTCATTACAAATGGAAATAAAAACACCCAAGCATACATAACTCAACACTCCCCCTCAAGTTAGAAAATAGGCATCAAACATCCTCAGCTTGGAACAAATATAATGCAATCGCTTCTTAGGAAGTGCTTTAGTGAAAATATCTATCAGTTGGCCTTCCGTACATATATAGGGTGTAAAAATCTTCTTAGCTAAAATGGGTTCCTTGATGAAGTGGCAATCCACTTCAATATACTCAGTTCTCTCATGGAAGACAGGATTGTTTGTAATAAAGATAGCAACTTTGTTATCACAATGCATAGGAAAAAGATTAGGAACCTGTACTCCAAAGTCTTCTAGAATAGAACGGACCCAGAGTAGTTCGCAAGTAGTCTGAAACATGGCCCTGTATTCAGACTCAGCGCTAGATCTAGAGACCACTACCTATTTCTTGCTCCTCCATGTAACAAGATTACCCCCAACAAATGTGCAAAATCCAGTCGTGGATATCCGATCCTCATGTGCACCAGCATAGTCTATCCACAAAAATCCAAGTGCCCATTGTTTTTTAAAAGAAGTCATTTTCCATGTGCACTTTTCAAATACCTAAGAATCTGACAAACACCATCCCCCTTGGTAACTGCATGAACTGGCTCAGCCTTCCAATTGCAAAGGCAATGTCAGGACAAGTAACAGTCAGATACAATAGCTTATCAATCACTGCACGATATCTGGTCACATCTTACAGTAGGGGGTTATCATCATCTGCAATAGGCAAGGACACATCCATTAGCACATATGCTGATTTGCACCCCAGCATACCCATGTCTCTCAATATGTCAAGAACATACTTGCGCTGAGATAGTACAAGTTCTCATCCAGTGTGTTGCAACTTAATACCAAGGAAATAGTTGATAGGACCTAAATCCTTGGTAACAAACTATGATTGTAGCAACTTCTTTGTTTCCTTTATTTCTTGTCGATCACTACCAGTAGGAAGTATGTCATCTACATAAACAACAAGTATGGCTGAACCTGTCTTCCCATGCAATGTAAAAATAAAGTAATCGGTAGAAGATCTGGCAAAGCCATATTCTTGAACCACCCTGTTGAATCTCTCAAACCAAGCTCTGGGACTTTGTTTCAGTTCATAGATAGCTTTCTTTAGTCTACACACTTTCTGACACTCCCCCTAAGTAGGAAAACCCGATGGCTACTCCATGTAGACTTCCTCCTCCAAATCGCCATACAGAAATGTATTTTTGATGTCAAGCTGATGGATGGTCCAATGCTTATTGACAATAAGAGAAAGCAAAATCCGAACAGAATTGAGATGAGCCACTGAGGAGAATGTCTCAAAATAATCAACCTTGAATGTCTGAGTGTAGCCCTTGTCAACCAAACGTGCCTTGCATCGTTCCACAGTGCCATCTGGACGACACTTAAGGGTAAACACCCATCTAGACCCCACAACAGTAGCACCTACGGATAGATCAACAAGATCCCACATGCCACTAGACTGTAAAGCTGTCATCACCTCCTCCATTGCCAAGGTCCAAGATAGATCTCGGAAGGCCTCATGATGATCCCGTGGTACCTGTACACTGTCAATAGCTAGAGAAAACTGGCGTCTAACTGCAGGTAAACTATCAAGAGACATAAATTGAGATACAAAATATTTAGCACACGATCATGGAGCATTCCTTTGTGCAATAGGAAGGTCCAGAGTCATATCCTCAGTAGTAGTAAGTACCTAGTCCTCAGACAAATCATCAACGGTTGATGGGGACTGAGCAGAAATAGTAAACAGTGGCTCTTCCACCTGATTGATGGGGACTGACCAGAAATAGTAAACAGTGGCTCTTCCACCTGAGGGACATCCTAAGTCCTACGTTGAAAGTGCTTAGGAAATGTATCTATAACAGCAACCTCAGGATGACACGGGAAATGACCAAGACTAGGTGTCAGACCCTCATAATAGGTGGCTCATTTGGCAATGGTGGATCAGACATGTCAGGAAGAGGAACATCACTAGGCTGAGTAATGGATTGCTCTTCCTATTCCTGGTAGTACGGAATCTCCTCAAAGAAAGTGACATTAGCAGAGACAAAAAACTTCCATGAAATAGGATCATAACAACAGTATCCTTTCTGAGTTCTAGGATAACCCAGAAAGATGCACTTCACGGAGCGAGGAGAAATCTTATCAAAATGGTGAAGAAAAACAAAGCACACACAGCCAAAGACAACAAGAGTAATGGAAAAAATATCCTTGCTAGGAAACAACATAGACTAAGGAGTTTTACCCCCAAAACAAACGAACAGACACGATTCACTAGATCACCAGATAAGTGGTAGTAAGAACAGTATCAACCCAAAAAAATGATGGAACATTCATTTGAAACATAATAGAATGGGCTACATCAAGCAAATGTCAAAGCTTACGTTCAACTACCCCATTTTGTTGGGAAGTATGAATGCAAGTAGTCTAATCAACAATACCTAAAGACTTGAAAAAGGCAATAGTCCTAGCATTCACAAACTCCAAACCATTATCACTCCGAAAAATTTTAATAACTGTAGAAAACTGAGTCTTTTTTTTCAGAACAAAATTTTTGACATTGTCAAAGACTTTGAACTTTTCTTTCAACATAAAAACCCAAGAAATCCAAGTATCATCATCCACAAGAATAAGAAAATATTGAAAGCCTCTAACACTCTTGACCCTATAAAAGCCCTAAACATCAGTATGAACTAAAGCAAAAATAGACTCGGCTCTTTTCTTCTGTGGTGGAAAAGATGACCTATGGTATTTGCCCAACTAACAGACTTCACACCTAAAAACATCATGAAACAACTTAGGAAACTAACGACGCAGAACATGCAAACTAGGATGGCTAAGACGAAAATACCACTGAAGAGCAGAAGTGGTACACACAGCATTAGCACTGAAGGATGGAGGGACATGAAGATAGTAGAGACCATTCTGCTCAAGCCCTCCAATCCGTCCCATTATCTGGAGGTCCTGTAAGAAGAAATGCTGGTCATAAAACACAGCTTGACATCCTAAATCTTTTGTAATATAGCCAATAAACATCAAATTGAGAGCAAATTTAAGAGCATGCAAAATATTTGAGAGAGGTAGAGTGCTAGAAATAGAGATATTCCCG
This sequence comes from Thalassia testudinum, assembly GCA_037157565.1. NCBI lineage: Eukaryota > Viridiplantae > Streptophyta > Magnoliopsida > Alismatales > Hydrocharitaceae > Thalassia > Thalassia testudinum. The sequence continues at coordinate 63,176,103 of JAZHRO010000024.1, forward strand.
AGCCTAGTAACTAGTGACAAACCTCCATCTGCCGCTATAACCTGAAAGGGTGTAGCAAGATCTCGTAAAGAAGAAAAAAGGGTAGTGTCACCAAAAATGTGGGTGGAGGCACCTGAAACTCCAAGCCAGGTAGGGGCTTGGTATTTAACCGACATCGCTAAAGTACCTACAAATCTCTGAATAGAGGAAGAAGTAGATGCTTAAGAAGCCATGAAACGCTCGTAGTCTGCCCTAGAAATAGTCATCTGGATATCGTCCTTCTGTACCTAGGTGGCATGCTCTGTAGATACTTGATGGGCATGTGGGTCCATACCTTGTGGGTAACCGTACTTAGCCTAGCATCAATCCATAATGTGTGTTTAGATGGGCGAGAGAGGAGATTTTAAAAGATGTAATTATCATAACAAAGTCTCAATCGTTCGAAAACAATAAAATTTATAAACTCAGAATCTACAATAGAATCCGAGGTCAAACACAGGAAGCAAATGTGGAATTCACAACATTAATCACATGCAGAATCAATGAGCATAATTAATTAAGCATTCAAATAGATATTCAATGAATAATAATCTACTCAAATTGATATTCCATCATAAGCATAAGCATTTCAATAGTTCACAATAATAAAAAAAAGTCAAGACAAAATAATGGTGATTTGAATCACCAATTATTAGCCCTAATCAAGCATGCATATTAGATCTCAATTATATCAAATAAATGAAGAGTAGCTTGAACACTACAGTACCTCAAACGACAGTTTCCCAAATCAGACAGCTTAAAGTATAAGCCACAGCACAGGCACAAGGCTCTTAAGCCTTTCTCTTCTTCTCAACTTCTCTTCTTCTTCAGACCTTCTCTTTCACAGCACAAGGGATCCAATCCCCTCAGCGACTAAGAGTCGCACAAAGCACAAGAGAGCAAAACCCTTCCCCGCTCTCTCATAAGTCCTCTTTCTTCTCACCCACAAACCCAGCATAGTCGGATCCATATACTTGGGTATTCGGGTCATGTACAATGTCCAGGGTCACCGGCGTGGGTGGTGACCGAGGAGTGAGGAGAGGTGAGTTAGCGGGTGAGATGGGTAGTGAGGGACCTGACCCCTCATGTTACTGAGCAAGAAGCTAACTTCACAAGATCAATATATCCATGTGAGGTCGTTCCTCTTTCACCAATGTGGCACTAAAGCCACTGCTCTTTTCCTCGCGCACGACCGCGGCAACTACTGAAGGAGATGCCTCCAATTGATGTCGAAGATGAGGCCATGGTCTCTAATTGATGGCCTAGGATGATGCCTGGAACGCGTCTGCATGACCTGGAGGTGCAAGCGAGGTTGAATGCTGTTGGAACACAGCTCCAAGGTTGCGCGAAGAAGCTCCTCCAATGGAGGCCGAGGGTCCAGTACCTGAAAAGATTAAAACAGCCTAACAGCCATGTTAAAAGCGCTCAGGAGCTTCGCTACGGCACGGCGAGGGCGATGGTGGTGGTGCCGTGCTGCGAAGGTGGTCGTAGGGGGTTGGCGATGGTGAAATATGGGAGCGAAGGGGAGGTGTTCGATGGAGTGATTGGCGCAGCAATCCCCTCAATTTCTTGAGGGGTTTTGCTAGCATGGACACGGCGGAGGTGTAGGAAGTGTTAGCGAGCCAAACAGTGGTCTATGGTGATGTGGAGGACTCGCCGGAGGTGCGGACAGAGAGGAGGAAGATGACGGGGGCAGCAGTGATATGGTGGTCGAATTGAGGGGCAAAGAGATGGAAAAGGAAGTAGAGGGAGAGGGGAACCTAACTAACCTAACCTAACCTAACCAGATGAAAGGGGAGCAAGGCGTCGGTTGTGGTATGGCTAGCACCGAAGAAGGAAGGACCTCCGTTGGGGGAGAATGACAAGGAAGAGCGAGGAAGATGGTGCCTGCTGGTATTGCAAGACCCGGACGATCACAGGGAAGAAGAATCAGCCGACTATGGTCGATGGCGGCCGACGAAGAAGGTTGACGGAGAAGCTCGCTGGAGCTTGCAGAGAGTTCGACTGAAGACAGGGGAAGAAGGAGGAATCCAGTTCAAAACCAAGCTAAGTTTATAAGGTAGAAGTTCCAAAGCTTAAACAGAGCTCCAAAGAGGGCTATAGATCAGGAAAGAGCTCTGATTTGCTCTTTAGGAAATCAAGAAGCACCCATTGATTTCATGCATTTGCACGCACGAATCAAAGGGTTTTAGGAGTTAGGATCTGTCCTAATAGGTTTGTCAAAGTGTGAACATCAATCCCACCAAATTTGGTGGGATTTGATGAAGATTTGATTGCGTTTCAGGAAGGTCAAAGTCAGTCTCGAGGTCGATTGACCTCTAATGGCATAAGGGCCCCTTTTGTGAAGAAAACAAGAAATGTGGGGGGCTTTATGCAATTAATTCAAAAGGTAGGGGCCTTTATGAAAGAAGAAGAGTTTAACTAGACCAAAATGCAAACTAAGTTAAGATAATCTCTGATTGGGTCCAAATTTTGATACAAACCTAATTTGGACCCAAGGAATTTGATGGTGAAGTCAAATTTTTGTTTTGAGCAAGTCTGATTAGGTAATTTATGTAAAAATCTATATTATGGTAACTTCCTGTTTGAGACTCTGTTTTAAGTCAAAATGGGTTCCAATGGTCAAATCAAGGATTCCAAATCTTATGGAATATTTTACTATGAATTTTAGAAGGTTTAAATAAATTTTATCCTAACCAAAACTTCTGTTAATTAAGCGGATCTGAAATTAGGGTTTCAGGCGCTGTTTATTCTCGAAATGCGCGAAAACTCGTTTCTGTCGGTACTGACCCTCTTATTAGTCATTAATGAACATTTGACCTTAGATTAACCCCTCGGCCAACCCGTGGTTATTCTGCATTTATGATCTTCTACTAAAACTGCAGAATTAACCCTATTTTAGTGCACTTTTCTCAGAAAGGATATTCAGTAAATTACAACTCTCCAATGGTTATGTAGGAGCATTTATCTCTTGATTCTAACTAATTAAAACTAGTTATGGCTAATGATGATGTTATCATCAGTGTATCCATTCCTGTGACAGTACTCACAAAAGAAAGAATTCCGACCACAACGACATCCACGTGTGCCACTAACACAAGCCCTGCCACCTCTTCCACCTGAATTTCCTTTACCACCACAAACACCAACCATAGCAGAGGCATTAGGTACAGGATTCGAGGTGGCAAGCCTAGAGAGACAAGCATAAATCTGCTCAGGTGTAGTGATCTTATCCATAGTCATGAACTGATCTTTATCTTCCTTATACTCGAAGCCAAGCCCAAACAAAAGCTGAATAGAACGAATGGCTTCTCTCTGCTTGGTTATAATGGAAGCATCTGTAGAGGTAGGCTGGTACACATCTTACTCATCCCAAAGATTCTTCATGGTGGCATAATATTCGGATAAGGCCATAGAACCTTTTGGAAGATTGCCAATATCCTCCATAACTCTATATTGCCTAATGATGTTACTCCTGTGGGAGTGTATCTCATGCAGTACCTCCCACATCTTCTGTTAAGACCCCGGCATCAAACGACTTTAAAGACGTCTGAAAGTAGGTCCAGACATCTGCTCAGACGTCTAGAAGTCTTCCCAGACGTCTGAAAATTAATTTTTTTGCGGCATACAAATTCGCGTCTACGTGCGCATGCCCGCCGCCCTCTCTTCTTCTCTCTCTTCCCTCCCCGTCCTACAGGCGCATCTTTTCTTCCTATCTCTCTCCCCACGGCGCCATCAAATACCTCCCCCCTCTCCTCTCCCTCACCATCACTCCATCATCTCCTCCTTCCTGTTAGCGTGAGAGTGAGAGGGAAAGGGCAGCAGCTGCTGCCGGGTGTGCGCGGGGAGGAGGTGCATCGAGAGGGAGAAGAGGTAGAGCGCGAGTGTGCGAGCTCGCCGGAGCAGCCAGGGCCAGCCGACGGGCACGTATTGGGAGTGTGGTGCTGGGGAGGTGCTGCTGCAGCTCAGGCAGCAGGCATGCGCGACGCGGCACAACCGTGCGCAACAGGCGGAGGGCGAGGAGGTCCGGATTCTGGAAAAATTTCCCAGAATCAGACGTCTGGACCTACATCCAGATGGCACGGGGGACGTCTGGAGTGAGATCCAGACGTCTGAAAGGTACAATATTTCCTTTCCTTCTCCTTTCGCGTGTACGGCCATGCAGGCCGTAGCGCCGAAGGATCTGCTTCTTTGCCGTGCTGAGATCGATTGCGTATGCATGCAAGGTTCGTTCGGGAAGGCGCAAGGGCACGCCCACCCACACAGATCGGACGTCTGGGCACAGCACCAGACGGCGGATAGGGTCTCCAAACGTCCGAAGTGATAGTCGGACGTCTGGAACTAGGTCCAGATGGTTCAGCGGGATTCTGGACATCTGAAGAACCGCGTAGAAACAAGGTATGACCTGAACCATCGTTTAAGACGTCTGGAAGATATTCCAGACGTCTGATTTGGGGCAGACTGGTTGTTTTTGACCCGTTTAGGCTCCGTTAGAAGTCCGTTTTCCGCGTTTCAAATTTCATTCTTCTCAGAATTAGTTCCTCTACTTGTTTACAGTACTTGTATCCTGTTCTGAGCAGTTCCTTGTATTTGATCCTTGTGTTAGGACCCCGTTCCGTTGGGGCTCTGGGGGTTGTGGAGGCGCGCAAACCTGCCGATCACGCCCCCAGTACTCCCGATTTTGCAAGTAGAGTGGCTCCCTTTAATTGTTTATCAACAATTATGCACTTGTGAGATAATTAGTAGATTCTAAGGTATGGCATGAACCCTAGGATTGGAAAACTAGATTGAATGATAGATCCTAGGGTATGGCATGAATCCTAAGACTGAAAAACTAGGTTGAATGATAAATCCTAGGGTATGGCATGAATCCTAGAACTGGAAAACTAGATTGAATGATAGATCTTACGGTGTGGCATGAATCCTAAGAACAGAAACACCAAAACGAATGTCGTGAATATATGGATTGCAGTCTTGGAAAAGTAGAAAGAAAAATTATAATTGCCTATAATTGGATAACAGTTGCTTGTTTATGAATGGATATTAACTGTTGAGAACATGGGCTATATGAATATAAAGCTGAAATGATGAAACCTAAATTGGCTTAGTTAAAGAAATAGGAGCATGAATCCTACGGGGAATTAGAAGTAAAGCTCCTAAGAGGTGAATGGAATGGAATTGGGGAAGTGAGCTGGCCCTTGAGTACGGAGTATCAAGGAAAGCGACTGTCTCCCTATTTAGTGTGTAGCGGATCTAGTCGCCCTAGGGACCCGGGGCTAGGTCTAGCCACTGTACCAACTTTTGGCCCTCACGTACACAATACCGGGGAGGGCTACTAGTGTAGGGAGAGCACTAGCCACCGACGGGCCCTGGGGTTCTGCTAGCCTTCCTACACCGACTTGTTAGGCACACTGGGCAAACTAGGGTAGTCAGGTGAGGGTGCGCGGACTGTGGAGGGACAAGCCCCCTGGTTGGTTACTGTGGAGGTGCTAGACCCCTGTTACTGAGAGGGCTCTACCCTATACTGGTTCCGTGCTGTGCTTTGGGGCGCACCTGTTAACGGAAACGACTGACCGCGTGCTAATGCGGGGTAGCTACCCGTGCATTTATCGCTCGTGCCGTAGTCACCGTTACATCTGTCAGCGACCTTAGGGTGGTTGACTGAGGGTAGGACCACCACGGGGGACTCTCTCGGCCAGGAGAGCACCACGTGCTACTTCTACTTTTCGGAAAAGACTGCAATCAAGATCGTTCCCACAAGGAACATTCAAGATCAAGAGAAAGGACTGAGAAATAATTCAAGAATGAGTGAATAGAAAATAAAGAAAGAAATTAAAAATAACAGCTACTTGTCCACCTTACTATTTTCTTAGCTAGTTGGTTGCCACTCTACTCAGCGTTTCGCTGACGTGTCACCTTTGTCACCTTTTCAGAACCAGCTGTTGAGCAGTCAGAGCCTACGACTGCAGAGGGTGCTGGGCCTAGTAGAGCCCAGTAATTTTACTTGTGTTGTACCCACTGTACCGTTTCTTCTGTGGTAAAAAGTATTCTCTGTTACAATTGTACTCTTTTATTGTAAGCATCATGTTTATATACCTGTTTAATTCTTTACTGTTGTCGTGGTGTGTACTGTAGTAGTTCTTTTCTTTACTGCTGTACTTTGTTACTACTAGTTATATGCATGGAGAATGTGGTTTATTTTACTGCTCTTTTGGTTACTTTCTCGTTGGACGACTAGGACTTAGGATCAGTCGAGTTGGTCCGATTCTCGTGTCTCGTAGGGATTCGAGAATCGAGTCGTGACAAGATGGTATCAGAGCAAGGTCGTCCCGAGAAGTGAACCAACTGGCTGGAAAATAACCAATTTACGTGTCTGTAACTAGAGCAACAACCACAACGTTTCTTTTTTACATATGTTCTTAGACTTCTCCGTTAGATATCGATTCGTATTGACGTTTTTCCGTTCTATATTCGCGTCTCCTTGCAGGAGATGCTCGACGCGGGACTAACGAGGCGGGCCGTGGGCGCGGCCGAGGACGAGGTCGGAGGGGTGGGCGCGTTGAGGTCGACACCTCAATGGACCAGCCACTGCTTCCAGGCTTTCAGGCCCAGGACCTCACTCAGCTGATACGGGATATCATGCGAGAGGAGCTCCACCCGCCGCCACGAGCGCCTCTCCCTGGGGCTGCGGAGGGGGAGTCCTTTGTGGGACAACGCGACGGACATGGCACTGGACGCGGGAGAGGGGATGGGCCTCCACCGCCCCCACGTTCCTCCGGCACATCCGAGCACAAGGCTTCTTTACCTGGAGGTGCACCAGCATCTCCACTTCAGTGCCACTTTGAGCTTTTCGAACAGTTCCGGAAGGTGAAGCCCCCCTCCTTCAAAGGGGATGAGGACCCGACCGAGGCGGAGGACTGGCTCGAGCACATCGAGAAGGTTTTTGACACCCTTCGCCCCCTGTGAAGTGCCGCATGACCTTTGCCACGTACCAGCTGGAGAGTACGGCACACAGGTAGTGGGGGGCGGTCAGGGGACAGGAAAGGGACGAGCCGACCTGGGACCGGTTCGTCACCCTCTTCTGCGAGCAATACTTTCCCCAGACGTGGCAGGACCAGAGGAGGCAGAAGTTCAACACTCTCCGCAAGGGGACGATGACCGTTAGCGCGTATCGCACGGGTTTCCTGGAGCTGTCTCGCTTCGCAGCGACAGCAGTGGCCACTGAGGAGGAGCGCCTTTGAAGGTTCACCAAGGGGCTCCGGCCGACGATTCGGGGGTATGTTAAACCCCTGAAGCTGCCTACATTCTCGAGGGTGGTAGAGGCAACTATGACATACGAAGAGACCAACCCGTCCGAGCGCGACACTGACAGCGGGCGAAAGAGGCCCTATCAGCCAGACTTCTCACAGGGTCGACGAGAGAGAAGACACGTGACGTCTGCAGGAGAGCCGTCACGTTTTGTGGGGCCATCAGTGGCCTTTGGGGGCCCCCGACAGGAGCCAGCTGCTAGCACTAGACCCCCACCCAGCCGACAGCAGGGACCCTCTGAGGGCTGGAGTCGAGTTCCCCTTTGCTACCAGTGTGGCCAGTCGGGCCAAATCAGGAGGGACTGCCCGTCTAGGGCAGGAGGTCAGCAGATGCTTCCCGCGTCGAGCACTGAAGGGCGAGCAGGAGGCCGCAGTTTCCAGGCGCAAGGAGGAGGGCAGCAGTCACGGAGAGGGTACCGGCCAGCAATTACCCGTCCGACGCAGAGTGTGGCTACTTCGTCCGCACCTAGGGCTGAGGGGCGTATCAATGCCCTAACTCACAAGGATGCCAGAGCTTCGGGATCAGCGGTGGCAGGTAGGGTTTCAGTTTCCGGCAGACTTGTTTACACGCTTTTCGATTCCGGCGCTATGCGCTCGTTTGTCGCTGCCAGTTTCGCGGTTAGTTTGGGGTAGGACTGTATGTTGCTAGAGGATCCGTTCGTGATCAGAGGTCCGAGTGGTCAGCTGTTTGTAGCTGAGGAGGTGTAGACAGGTTGCGAGGTAGTGTTGGGGGACACAGCCTTCCCACTGACCTGATTATGATACAGATGGAGGACTTTGGCGTAATTCTGGGGATGGACTGGCTGTCCGCTTACCACGCCTTGGTGGACTGCTTTGAGAGGAAGATCGTCTTCTCCATGCCGGAGTTACCTTCTTTCAAGTTCCACGGGCAGCCAGTGGACGGACGCTTCAGGTGCATTTCCGCACTTCGGGCGGCGAGACTTTTGAGCAAGGGGTGTGAGGGCTTCCTAGCTTGTGTAGTGGCGGAACCCAGCCCTGTGGCAGACTTCCAGAGTATCCCGGTGGCTAGAGAGTACCCCGACGTATTCCCAGATGAACTGCCAGGACTGCCGCCCGAGCGTAAGATCGAGTTTGAGATCTCACTGGTATTGGGGACCAGCCCCATCTCCACAACACCGTACAGGATGGCACCACTTGAGCTGCGAGAGCTCAAGTCTCAGTTGCAAAATCTTTTGGAGAAGGGCTTTGTGAGGCCCAGTACGTCTCCCTGGGGAGCCCCGGTACTATTTGTAAAGTAGAAGGATGGCACCCTACACCTTTGTGTGGACTACCGACAGCTGAATAGGGTCACCATCAAGAACAGGTATCCGCTACCGAGGATTAATGACTTGTTTGACCAACTGCAAGATGCCACGGTATTCTCCAAGATCGACTTGAGGTCTGGATACCACCAGTTGAGGATCAAGGAGGCAAACGTCTCCAAGACAGCTTTCTGCACCCGGTACGGACACTACGAGTTTCTGGTCATATCGTTTGGGCTGACCAATGCCCCCGCTGCCTTCATGGATTTGATGAACCGGGTGTTTAGACCGTACTTGGACCAGTTCGTGGTGGTATTCATTGATGATGTGCTCATCTATTCTCAAGATCAGATGCAGCATGGACAGCACTTGAGGATGGTTTTGGACACACTGAGATGACGTAGGCTATACACCAAATACAGCAAGTATGAGTTCTGGTTGAGGGAGGTGACCTTCTTAGGTCATGTGATCTCCGAGGATGACTTGGCTGTGAACCCAGCCAAGGTCGAGGCAGTACTCAGGTGGGAGAAACCGCGTGCGGTCACTGAGATTCGCAGCTTCTTAGGACTGGCAGGCTACTACAGGCAATTTATCAGGGGCCTCTCACAAATTGCACGTCCTATGACACAGCTGACCCGGAAGGACGTGCCCTTTACTTGGACAGACGCCTGTGAGGCATGTTTTCAGGAGCTGAAGGAGAAGCTGACTTCGGCTCCCGTGCTCACCATCCCTGACAGTAGTGGCAGGTTCGTTGTGTACACGGACGCCTCTTTGCAGGGGTTAGGGGATGTACTCATGTAGAGGGGTCACGTTGTCGCTTACGCTTCACGACAACTGAAGCCCCATGAGCATAGCTACTCTACCCACGACCTGGAGCTAGTAGCTGTCATCTTCACGTTGAAGACCTGGAGGCACTACTTGTACGGTGAGACCTTTGAGATTTTCACAGACCACAAGAGCCTCAGATACCTGTTTGATCAGAAAGAGCTCAACATGAGACATAAACGTTGGTTGGAGCACCTGAAGGACTATGACTGCAACATTTCCTACCACCAGGGAAAGGCCAAAGTAGTGGCTGACGACTTGAGCCGGAAGGCACCCGCCCACTTGGCCAGCTTACAGGCGCAGAGTTTGAGCCTCTTGGAGGAGATGGGCAGTTGGCGACCCCTAGAGTTACTGGGGCACTGTAGGGCAGTGACTGTGACACGACCGACGAGGCCAGAGCTGATAGATCGCATCATCACAGGGCAGATGGCCGACCCGTACTTACAGTCCTTACATGATCGAGTACTGTCAGGAGACCCTGGGGACTTCTCTTTTACAAACACTTGAGGACCTTTTGTGTGCTTGTGTACTGGACTGGAGGGGCTCTTGAGAGGAGCACTTGCCCCTGGCGGAGTTTGCATATAATAACAGTTATCACTCGAGCATCGGCATGGCTCCCTACGAGGCTCTGTACGGATGGAGGTGTACAGTACCCTTGAGTTGGGTTGAGGCGGGGACCAAGTAGGAGGTTGGCCCTAGGCTGATCCGGCAGAGTCAAGAAGCAGTCGAGTAGATTCACAGGCGACTCCGCACTGTCAGGAGCAGGCAAAAGAGCTATGTAGATCGGAAACGCAGAGCGGTACAGTTTGAGGTTGGGGACCACGTCTTCCTTTGTGTTTCGCCCATGAAGGGCATGCAGTGGTTCGGGGTGAGAGGGAAGCTCGTGCCGAGGTTCGTGGGACCCTATGAAGTCCTGGAGCGGGTTGGACCCGTTGCTTACAGGCTTGCCCTTTCTCCCCAGCTTTCTGGTGTGCACAACGTGTTCCACGTGTCCAACCTCAGGAAGTACGTCGCCGATCCTAGTCACGTCCTGAGTCACGAGAGCGTCGAGGTGGGTGACGACCTGACCTACCCTAAGCGGCCAGTGCAGATTCTTGACATTGCCGTCCGCAGTTTGAGACGAAAGCAAGTACCCCTGGTTAAGGTTTTCTGGAGGAGCCAGCGGTACGAGAAGGCTACCTGGGAGCCTAAGGCAGCGATGTAGGAACGGTACCCGAAGCTTTTTGAGGGTACGTCTTTTCGGACCGGCTTTGGTCCTCTTTGAGTTTGTTATGCATATATCGTTCTTGTCCGCACCCTAGTTAGCGCAAGTTTCAGGGACGAAACTTCCTTTGAGTTTATTTTGTTGTTAAGACACCAGCATCAAACATCTTTCAAGACGTCTGGGAGTTGGTCCAGACATCTGGAAGCCTTCCCAAACGTCTGGAAATTAATTTCTTTTGCGGCGTACGAATTCATGTCTGCGCACATGCGCGCGCAGACTGACCCGCTGCCCTCTTTTCTTCTCTCTCTTCCCTCCCCGTCCTACAGGCGCATCTTTTCTTCCTCTCTCTCTCTCCCCACGGCACCTTCAAATACCTCCCCCCTCTCCTCTCCCTCACCATCACTCCACCGTCTCCTCCTTCCTGTTAGCGTGAGAGTGAGAGGGCGAGGGCAGCAGCTGCTACCGGGTGTGCACGGGGAGGAGGAGGTGCAGTGAGAGGGAGAAGAGGTAGAGTGCGAGTGTGCGAGCTCGCCGGAGCAGCCAGGGCTGACCGACGGGCGCACAGCGGGAGTGTGGCGCTGGGGAGGTGCTGTTACAGCTCAGGCAGCAGGCGAGCGTGGCGCGGCACGACCTTGCACAGCAGGCGGAGGGCGAGGAGGCCCTGATTCTGGGAAAATTTTCTAAAATCAGACGTCTGGACTGACGTCCAGACGGCATGGGGGGCGTCTGGAGTGAGATCCAGACGTCTGAAAGGTACAATATTTCCTTTCCTTCTCCTTTCGCATGTACGGCCATGCAAGCCGTTCCACTGAAGGATCTGCTTCTTTGCCGTACTGAGATCGATTGCGTACGCATGTAAGGTTCGTTCGGGAAGGCGCAAGGGCACGCCTACCCACACAGATCGGACGTCTAGGCACAGCACCAGACCGCGGATAGGGTCTCCAGACGTCCGGAGTGATAGTCGGACGTCTGGAACTAGGTCCAGACGGTTTAGCAGGATTCTGGACGTTTGAAGAACCGTGCAGAAACAAGGTATGACCTGAGCCATCATTTAAGACGTCTGGAAGATGTTCCAGACGTCTGATTTGGGGTAAACTAGTTGTTTTTGACCCGTTTAGGCTCCGTTCGAAGTCCGTTTTCCGCGTTTCAAATTCCGTTCTTCTCAGAATTAGTTCATCTACTTGTTTACGGTACTTGCATCCTGTTCTGAGTAGTTCCTTGTGTTTGATCCTTGTGTTAGGACCCCGTTTCGTTGCAGCTCTGGGGGTTGCAGAAGCGCACGAACCTGCCGATCACGCCCCCAGTACTCCCGATTTTGCAGGTAGAGTGGCTCCCTTTAATTGTTTATCAACAATTATGCACTTGTGAGATAATTAATAGATTCTAAGGTGTGGCATGAACCCTAGGATTGGAAAACTAGCTTGAATGATAGATCCTAGGATATGGTATGAATCCTAAGACTGAAAAACTAGATTGAATGATAGATCCTAGGGTATGACATGAATCCTAGGACTGGAAAACTAGATTGAATGATGGATCCTACGGTGTGACATGAATCCTAAAAACAGAAACACCAAAACGAATGTCGTGAATATATGGATTGCAGTCTTGGAAAAGTAGAAAGAAAAATTATAATTGCTTGTAATTGGATAACAGTTTCTTGTTTATAAATGGATATTAACTGTTGAGAACATGGGCTATATGAATATAAAGCTGAAATGAAGAAACCTAAATTGGCTTAGTTAAAGAAATAGGAGCATGAACCTTACGGGGAATTAGGAGTATAGCTCCTGAGAGGTGAATGGAATGGAATTGGGGAAGTGAGCTGACCCTTGAGTACGGAGTACCAAGGAGAGCGACTGTCCCCCTGTTTAGTGCGGAGCGAAGCTAGCCGCCCTAGGGACCCGGGGTTAGGTCTGACCACTTTGTACCGACTTTTGACCATCGCGTACACAGTACCGGGGAGAGCTACTAGTGTAGAGAGAGCACTAACCACCCCACGGGCCCCGGGATTCTGCTAGCCTTCCTACACTGACTTGTTAGGCCCACTAGGCAAACCAGGATAGTCAGGCGAGGATGCGCGAACTGTGGAGGGGCAAGTCCCTTGGTTGGTTACTGTGGAGGGGCTAGACCCCTGTTACTGAGAGGGCTCTGCCCTATACTGGTTTCGTACTGTGCTTTGAGGCGCACCCGTTAACGGAAACGATTAACCGCGTGCCAGTGTGCGGCAGCTACCCGTGCGTTTATTACACGTGCCGTAGTCACCATTACGTCTGTCAGTGACCTTGAGGTGGTTGACTGAGGGTAGGACCACCACGGGGGACTCTCCCGGCCAGGAGAGCACCACGTGCTATTTCTACTTTTCGAAAAAGGCTACAATCAAGATCGTTCCCACGAGAAACATTCAAGATCAAGAGAAATGTCTGAGAAACAATTCAAGAATGAGTGAATAGAAAATAAAGAAAGAAATTGAAAATAACAGCTACTTATCCACCTTACTGTTTTCTTAGCTAGTTGGTTGCCACTCTACTCAGCGTTTCGCTTACGTGTCACCTTTGTCACCTTTTCAGGACCAGGTATTGAGCAGTCAGAGCCTGCGACTGCAGAGGATGCTGGGCCTAGTAGAGCCCAATAGTTTTACTTATGTTGTACCCACTGTACCGTTTCTTCTGTGGTAGTAAGTATTCTCTGTTACAATTGTACTCTTTTATTGTAAGTATCATGTTTATATACATGTTCAATTCTCTACTGTTGTGGTGGTGTGTACTGTAGTAGTTCTTTTCTTTACTGCTGTACTTTGTTACTACTAGTTATATGCATGGAGAATGTGGTTTATTTTACTGCACTTTTGGTTACTTTCTCGTTGGACGACTGGGTCTTGGGATTAGTCGAGTTGGTCCGATTCTCGTGTCTCGTAGGGATTCGGGAATCGGGTCGTAACATCTTCTTTGCTGAGACATATGCCATGACCTGCTTGGCAGTGGTCTGAGTCATGCTGTAGAGGAAACATGTAGCCACCCAATCATTATGTACCTCCCAATCTGCAGACTTTACAGCAGGCACATCATCAGTCAAAATGTACTTCCTATGGGATCTAACAAACAAAGAGAAGGAGGTGGACCATAGCAAAAAGTTGGATCCATCCAACTTAATAGATGTCCCCTGCAAATGAGAGGGAGCGCTTGTGGTAAATGACTTCCCCACCAAGTCGCTCACAGAGTCCTAATCCATCATGATGTCCGAATTTAAGATCCACACGAAACAGGAATTTTAGAGGCCAAAAATCATATCATAATGTCTGGAAATCCTAATTTCAGACCTAAGTTGGCTTCAAAACAAGCATACAAGGCATACAAAAATCTGATTTCAGATCATATGTTGTAGAGCACCAAGAGACAGTATTGTTTCACACGCTAGGGCATAAGTCGAGCCCTAGCAGTGCCTTCCACAGAGTCTAGCTCTTCTAGAACGATCTTTAAAAGGTAGATCCAGAACAAGAAACGCCCTCTTAGCGCCTAATTTAGATCAGAATCTCTAGACCAAGGCGAGAGGAGGCGTACAACACCACCACCAGACCCCCTCGCAGCTTTGGAAGGCACTGCTGGGATCAAGTGGGGACACCGAAAGCCTGAGCGGCAACGCTGGTAGCATTTGGAGGCCTAAGGCAACAACACTGGGAACTTTGGAGGCCTGAGAGGTGGTACTCCGACCTTCAAATCATCGATAGAATGAAGAGGAGGCCTAGGCGATGGACCTCAAAGGTCACCAAACACAACTCCTATCACCGGCACAATGACAGATCTCCATCGGGGACGACACCAAGGAGGTTGGATCTCCTTGCAAGGCACGCTGGAGACCCTTTGTAGGCCCCCACCGACCGGTGCTGCTAGTGGAAGGCCACCGGAGACGGTGGCGACGGCCGAAGTGCTAGGGTTAGTGTTTTGGTGAAGGTGTAGGGAGGCTAGGGCTGGAGAGATATCAGACCATTGGTCTAGGACCGCTACTCTGATACCATGTAAGGGTTAAAATGAGATAACTTTATTTGAGAGAGACCTTAGGCCTTTATGTGGAGAGGCTTCAAAGAGAGGAGTTACAAGAATACCCCTTCACTCCAAATAGAGATAAAAACACCCAAACATACATAACTCGACACTTATCAAGGGGCCAAAAACAAACACTCCCCCCTGAAAACCTAGGCTTTCCTTAGTCTTAGCTGCACGAAAGTTCAATCCCTACTTCCAAGCCCACACAATTGTCATCTTGACCAACCAATCACTTAAAAGGATGTTGTTTAGACCAATGCCGTTGGATAGGTACATTCGATGGTCATTAGAGCTAAGTGAGTTCCATATTCAATATCATTTTTGCCTATCCATAAAAGGCCAAGTCCTTGCGGACTTCAAGGCAAAAGATGCGTTAGGTGATTAATATGACTATTAGGTCAATTCGTCGATCCAACACTTCTAACCCAACTCACCTAAATAACCCAAAATTTCACCACGGGTAAACCATGGGTTAGACCCACCCACCCAACCTAACCCCATATTCCAAGAATAATTGTCAGTTGTGCCATTGATTTCTGCCCTTAATTTTATTTTTAAAACATAATTATTTCTTATAGGTGGCATTAATTATTGTCTGGGATTTGCTGACAACCAACCAATGTAAAAAAAGTTGTGGAGAATATAAGTTATAAAATGTTAATTCAACTTCCAGAGTATCCAACTAAATTTTAAAATGAAAACCTTCCAGTGTATCCAACTATTTCAGCTTGGAGATTGAATAAGGGATATGACCATATATATCATTGTAGGACAAATCACTGAGGCAACATGGGGCGCACCATTCGGGTATTCATTCATTGATCGGTGCTAGCTTTACCATGCCTTTCCCTAGCTAAATGTATGAGACAATACGCTTAATTTGTTGTTTTATCTATTGTGCAGGGGCATAGGACCTATGCTGGGCATAAGAAATACATAACCCCAAACAAGAGGCAGGTGATCCCTTACTTTGTAAATACATCCATCAGCGAAGCTAAGTTCAGCAGGATTGTGAAAGATCTCCATGCTGGATCACTTGGTCAACCGGAAATCAGGATGGATGGGGTGAGAAAAGATGTCACTGCTTTTCCCATCCCAGAGTGCATGTGTAACAGCAGCACAATTTCAACAGCTTGACTTCAGTAAGATCACCATCCTACCTTATTCGTGACACCATATAATTGACCAGCAAGCAAACGACATCGATCGACTGGACATATATGCCTGAGAAAACCTCGAAATCGGTATACTCTAAACAATGGCTAGATTCAGGGAAACAACAGCAGGGGGACAGAATTATCGTGTGAATACTGTATATGGTCTTATAATGATGGCATGCAATGCATATCCTCCCAAGGTGCATGCAGCAACGAGCTCTCTTCCAATCCTTAATATGTTTCATCTTTAGTGAAGTCACCTTTATTCTTTGACAAAAATTTAAATTTTTTTTTTCTGGAGATGTAATTCTTTTTATTCTTTGTACTTCATGTATACGTGTACAATACGTCAATCATCAAATATACAGAGGCTCCCATAGAAAGTTGTCTTTGTTGTTCTTTCTTCAGAAGAATTGGGTAAAGTTGTCTGTAATTGTATCCTTAATTCCACGGCGCATGTAACTAAAGGAACTCTTATATGATATAGATCACATATTATAGGCACAAATATTTGACATCAAAATGAGATTTTTATGATTTGTAATGATGCAATTACCACATAACAGTGACGGTTAAGGAAGGGGAGGAGGGTGGTGCGGGGTCATCGAGGGGGCAGCTGGGGGAGGGAGGAGGGCGGTGGGGAGTTGGTGGGGATCACGGCTGAGGGAGGAATGGAGGGTGATGGAGGGTCATCAGAGAGAAGGGTTGAGAGAGCTTACCTTTGAGGAGGGTGGTGGAAGTGGCCGGTGGCTGGAGAGGGGGGCGAGCGCGACAATGATGACGGAGACGAGGCGAAGGGGGGCAAGTGTGACGATGATGACGCAGACGAGTCGGAGGGGGGCGAGCGCGACAACGAGGCGAAGGAGGGCGAGTGCGTCGACGAGGCGGAGGAGGGTGAATGCAGGCGAGGCGGAGGAGAGCGAGAGTGCTGGGTAAACGCGGACGATGTTCAGAGGAGGAGGGGGATTGGGGGATTTAATTAGGAAAAGAGTTTTGGGTTTGTTCAAGGAAGGGAAAGGGAAAGGCTGGGGCGGGTGGGGGTGGGGAAAGGGGGGAAATTTTCTCTTTTTTTGGGAGGGAAGGGTATGGGATAAAGAGAAACATTTGTTACGATGTTTATTGAGGTTTTTTTTAATATTTGTATTGAAATTTTTTTTAAATGATGTTTAATTAAAATAATGTCAATATAAGTGAAGTTCATATTATTTTTATTATTTTAGTTACATCATCAAGGATGGTGACATTAGATTTAATTAAATGTCATCTTTAATTTTTTTTGTTATAGTAATTTTGTTAAATAATATGTATAAAAAATTTGAATTTCATCCAACTTGATCGACCTAAACTGGTGATAGTAGATCTAATTTAAACGAATCCTAGGTGACCATTTTGTCAACCCAAACCCGAAATGACCCAAACTAAATAGGTTGAATCAATTCAAATCGATCGAACATCGACCCTTAATAGATATGAGGTGCAAATCCCCCTCAAAGTGGATTTTCCCTCCTACCAAGACAATTGGTTTCAATCGAAAGACAATGACATTGATTGTTGCACACTCAAAGATCGTCATAGTTTAGTGAGAGTAAATCACGTCGTAGTATAGTAACAAAAATCGAATCAACAACATTTAAATTTATAATACTCGAAAAATTGTAAGTTTCGAGGTCGTTCGTAGAGAGCAAATATGGAATTCAATCACTAATCAAAATATGATAAATAAATGAGCACAATAATTAAGCACAAGAATTATATGCAATGAATAAATAATCTACTCAAAAAAAAATCAATTAGTAGCAAATTCTATCTTAGAATCAATGGGACAAGAAGAACAATTAGAAGCTAAAAATGATGATTTCAATAACCAATTAGATCCCACAATCAGGCACAATTCTCAATACCAACATAGTCTCAAGCTAATTCAAATTTTCAACAGTAAACTCAAACCACTTATCCACGTAAGCGCAATTTTCAATAATTCCACAGTGACTCAAATCAGATGTCAGATACTAAGGTCAGACGACTTAAGTCATCAAGCACAGCAGCCCCTAAATCTCAGAATTTGCCTAAAGTGTCAACATGCACCCCAAGGTGCTACAATGCAAAACCACCCCCTCATATTTTTCTCTCTTTCCTCCTAAACCGAGTATAAGGCTAATTGGGTAATCGGGTCAAGAGGTACAGGCCCACGTTCATGGGATTGCAGGCAAGGGTGCGTGGGCACGTGCATAAAGGACCTCACCCTGTTCTCACTAAGGCAATGGGGTACCGATAGCAAAACAATATATGCACAATTTTGTTTTAAAAATCCCCAATGTGGAACTATCGGGCATCTTCTTCACGTGAAGCCGTAAGCGTTTGAGGAAATTGCTGCTGCTGGTTCGTCGCTGTGTTCAATTGGAGGTGTAGTTGCCTTCAAAGGATGAGATCATAGCTCTTGGACGTGGTCTTGAGTCTAGTGGTGGGCGGAGCACGGTGGATGACTTTGAGGAAGACAAAGGCAGCGGAGGAGCTCTGGTGGAAACTTGAAACACACAATACGGCCTCGCGACCCAATTAAAACAGCTAGAAATGGTCACCGAAGGACGAGTACGGTGGTCGTGTTGAATGTGGGTTTGCGAGCGTGTGGTGGTGTGTCGTAGTCGGAGAGGTCATACGTAGGGTGTGGTGATCGTCGAAGGTCTAAGAGGAGCTAAAGCCCCAATAGAATTAGGGCTTTTGTAGGTGAGGGCGAGCTGGAACTTATGGGAGTGGTGGCATTTGGTTTGGTGGTCAGATGTGACGGAGTGACCACGTCGAAGGCCTGGCCGGAGTCAAGGAAGACGGAGGGGGAGAAGGTGATATGTCGGTCGAAAGTAGGTTTTAAAGGTTTGGAAGGAGTCTAGAGAGGGAGAGGGAGTGGTAGACCTAATCTAATGGATGAAAGGGGGCGGAATTCACAGCGGATTGTCTCACCGGCGCCGTAGACGAAGAGGCCTCCTATGAGAGAGATGGTTATGAGGAGAGGGGGAGGATGCCTCCGCTTTGGTCGGCGAGAAGTAGACGAAGGTGAGGGAGGAGGCACTCCCAACTTGGCCATTAGGACATCGTAGGAGGGTGGAGGAGGGTCGCCGGAGTCGCTATAGAGGTGGCCGTAGAGGAGAAGAAAGGGTGGTTTTTGGTCGTAACCGAGCTAAATTGGACCTAGGAATTTTTGGAAGCATTTATAGAGCTTGATACAAACCCTCAAATGCCCAAATTCCTTAAGTTTTGCTCATGGAAATGGAAGCTGGAAATCCTAAATTTCTTTAAGTTCGTCGGCTCTTTGTGCAACAAATTAGAATCCAAGATCCTAATCAAATAATTCTCCATAATGTGAACACAATCCCTCCAAATTTGAAGGGATTTGGTGTTGATTTGAGGGTGTTTTGGGTCAGTCAACGTCAGCGAGGTTGGGTGTTAACAATGTGTTCACACTATTCAGGAGGTGGGGACCTAAATGTGAAGAAGTCAAAAAAGCTAGGGGGCTATTAGTAATAAACTTGAAACCTAGGGGTCTAAGTGTAATAGAGTTTACAAGGGATGAAATGCAAACTAGGTTAAGATGGACTCTGATTGGGCCCAAATTTTGATATTAACCTAATTTGAACCCAAGGAATCTAATGGTGAACTTGGATTTGAGTTTTGAACACGTTTGACTAGGTAAATTGCACAGAAGCTCAAATCAGGGAGAATTCCCGTCTGAATTTCTGTTCTAAGTCAAAATGAGATTAGATGGTCAAACCAAAGGTACCAAACCTCTTAGAATATTTTTCTATGAACTTTAGGAGGTTTAGATTGATTTTATCTGGACCACAACCCTTTCAATTCAAGTATGGCTGATAATTAGGGTTCTCAATCTTGTTTTCATCCTCGAAATACATGAACCCCTGATTCTGTCAATGTGAGCCCACTTCTTGGCCTTTTATGGTCACTTGACCTTTTGTTAACCCCTTAGAAATCCCGTGGCTAATCTGCATTTGCGTGTGCTGTTAAAATAATAGAATTAACCATGTTTTCGTCTTCTCAAATCAGATCAAAGTAGAATTATTGTCCTCAAGCGATCATTTAGGAGCTTTCATCACTTGATTTCGACTAATTTAAGTTAGTTATGACGAACGATGGTTTTACCATTATTGATCTTTACCATTGAGTACTGATTGCACATCAATCATGCAACCTAAAACACCTGAATTGAGCTAGATTCTAGCATAACTGCGAGTCAATGCAAACATGAGCATTGTAATTCGCATGCTAGTTAGTTTACAAGTCATATAGATAATATTATCATTTTATAACCTAAAAGAGAGATGATTTTAATTACAGATGATTCGAAGCCACGGATGTCAGATCAGACTAGACTAATCTGATCAGAACGACGACGGAAGTCCAATGCTTCCGAAATTGTCCCGATCAGACAACCAAAGCATCGTGTGCAGTCCATAGAAGAATAGAGATGATGGAGCCAAAGGAAAAGAACCGAGCCTTAGATGAAGAATCCAACCACATAGATGAATTTGAATTGACGATCGCAGTCCAACGACGTAAAAATCAGCTCGATCGGAGGTCTACAGCACTAGATTCAAAGAAAAGAAGATGAACGGCCATGATGGCGCCATGTGGTGCCATCACAACCACCCCGTCACTACCGCCCCATCTCGGAAGGCCGCATTGCACTCTGTGAACCGTTGGATCTTCATCCAACAGCCACGAGCGTGGCACGTCGCCCGCCCAGACTAGATAAGGATAAATACAAATAAACAAACATATATAA
This sequence comes from Thalassia testudinum, assembly GCA_037157565.1. NCBI lineage: Eukaryota > Viridiplantae > Streptophyta > Magnoliopsida > Alismatales > Hydrocharitaceae > Thalassia > Thalassia testudinum. Next base: position 63,196,711 of record JAZHRO010000024.1, read on the forward strand.
CAAAGGGTTTGCGTAGCACAGTGGCTCACACACACGTGTGCATGCGCGGGGTGCAGGTTCAAGCCCTGAGCTACGTGAAATTGAATCGAGTGTGTAGCGGGTACGCATGATCTCACACGGTTGCTTCGACACTAAGGCAGCGACGCTCATTACGATCGAACGGCTAACGTTAAGGCGGCAGCGATGCTCATTACGATCGAATGGCTAACGTTAAGGCGGGATTAAGGCTTGAGCGGTGAGAAGGAAAAGACGAAGGGCGCACGAGGAGGAAGCGAGGCTATGCGATCTTCGATCCATCGCTGACAGATCTGATTAGCCAAAGGGTTGTTGCACAAGATTAAGGGTTAAAATACCTTTTTGGCTCTCCATAAAAACTATAAAAGAAGGCCCAGGGCCCCCAGTTGAAGGCATCAACTTAGAAGCTCTCTCTCCCATCAACTCCAGATCTCTTCTACGTCTTCTCTACAATTCTCCATCCCGACGCTCTGGATCTTAAGTGTTATCGCATCTCGCACAAGCATCCCACAAGTGATGGTGTTTCTTTGCCAATTTCTTCTCTCTCTTTTTATCTATCTATATGTCTCTATTAGCATTTTCTACTGTGAAAAACTTTAACTAATTACAATAAAATTTTGATTGTCTGAATATCTTCTTTATACATATATATATCTAGTTAGAATTAATTTTGTTAAAACACTTCTGCAAAAATCAAAATTGCCTCTCTGCGAACAACCCGATACTCACCGAAGTTTTATAAATTTATTTGTCAACGTGTTTTCGTATTATACTACAACTAAATAACTTTTAAAACGTGAATTCTGCATCGAACAAGTTGGCACTGTTGCCGGGAAGGCAAAGGAAATTTTTGAAGCTTTTCGGAGTGTATTTGAGATTTCTAACTCACTACATTTTTCGTTGATTTCGTGTGTGCAGGAAACGAAAAAATCTAAACCAAACATGACAATGAAGAAAGTGAGAGTTCGAACCTCAAGTAAGTACCCATAGTTTAGATTAGTTAGCTTTAGGATTTACTTGAACCCTAGGATTAGTTAGAATTTGTTTGCTTATTAAAAATAATAAGAAAAAAAATATTTCTCTTGATTTCAAGATGAAATAAAACTTTATCTTAAAAATTCAATTCCCAAAGATCTGCACGTCAAAAAACTGTCAAGTTTTTCCTGGGTATATATTTCAAAATCAGGAACAACATATCCAAATTTCTTGACAATTAGAGTTATAAATAAATTTCAAAAATTCATACACTAATTTGTTATCAATATGGATTTTGTTCCTAATTTTTCGAAGTTCAAAATATCATAGGAATTTTTATATAACTCCAATTGAAATGAAATTTGTGGCACTGAATTTCTAAGAAAGTCAAAAATTTTAGAAAAATTTGAGAAAAATATTTTTTGACTGTTTGATTTCACAAATTATCTGATCACGAACTAGGGATCAAAACAGACTATAAAACCCCCAATATAGTTTAAATCTGAAAAAAAAATAGAAAACGTGCATTAAAATTCTTGAAAGAATATTTTATGAGTGCCTAGTTAGTGGTGAAATAAGGACCAATTAATTTCATTGCTTGGGTCGCACCACTCATCACTTTAGACCTAAAGGAATCATTTAGAACAATTTGTGCTTAGGGTTTCACACTAAGGATAGAGCACACTTGCATTTTCATACTCAAAGGAAATCTATCAAACAAATTGAGATTTGCAAAACTCTTTTTGTGCCTCATCAGAACCTCGGTTGAAAATATTTAATCAAGTGAACCCTAAAACATGCTAACACAAGCATTTGAATCTTAAAAGATACTTCATCATAAAAATTTACTTGTGAACCCTTTACCTGTGCACTTCACATCTCTGAAATCAACTTTAAGGGCAAACACCCCCCTAACGCCCATCATATTCCAAAAGCACATCAAACCCAAACCTAAAATTTAGTAGACGTGCCCTAGGCAGGATTAATAGATTTGGAACTTGAAACTAGATTAGGCTAAGGTCAAGGCCTTATCTACTTTAACCCACTGGTGACAAAAAAGGTTGGTGCGGTAACCGCGATAACCTTTAGTGGTGTCCCACCGTGCGAGGTGTCCTAAGGGGTCCCACACTTCTGGCCAGCCAAGTAATTCAAGGGTTGATCTAACCCAGTCGTGTTTTAGGGAGCCAGGATCAAGTCTAATTAGGGTTGACGCTCTAAGAACCAGTTTAATTGCTTGCATTGAGCGGGTGGGGTTTCTCTCATCTATCTTCTCTCTCATCTACAGACATTCTTCTGGTGCATGCAAGGTAGAAGATCTCAAAATCCTGATTTGCTACCACCATTAGAAAGAAATCCTAGGAGAAGACATATTTATCCAGGATCTGAATCTAAATCCTCTGCAATGGGCAGTCATCACGAGGAAGGAGAGATCGATGAACAAAATCTAGATCCTATGACTCTCTTACAAAGGCAGATCACTAAGCAGGGCCAGCATCATGACCGAGAGATGGAAGTCATGGTGCAAGCCATCACTCGACTCCAAAACGGAAGGGCAGACCAACCCCTCCATGACTTTTATAACCCTCCTAATGCCCAACCTGAACCCTTTATTAGGGTACCTTAGGATGGGGAAGATTTTGAACTCAAACTTCAGATCATTAACTTGATTCCCCACTTCCACCGCCTTGAAGAGCTCCTACACATAGGAAGAACTTTTGGCCCTAGGAACATGAATGAAGGCACCCTAATGATGAATATGTTTCCATTCTCCTTGAAAGATAGAGCTGCACATTGGTTGAGGACAATTGGTAGACCAATCCTAACTTGGGAAGACCTGAGAAGCACATTCCTAAAGAAATTTTTCCCCGTAGGAAAAACTAATGCCCTTAGATGTGCCATAACAACTTTTAAGCAGAACCCTGGGGAACAACTACATGAGGCTTGGGAGAGGTTTAATGATTTAACTAGGAAATGCTCTCATCATGGGATTCCGAAGTGGTACTTGGCCCATATTTTCTATTATGGGTTGAGTGATAATCTAGAGAATTTTGTTGATGCAGCATGTAGGGGCAATTTTTTGAGTCGAGATGCTGAGGGAGCCTTTCAATTGTTTGAGAATATGAGTGAAAATTCCCTCAACAATGCCTCAATGTCCGCCTTTAACAGAGCTAATCAACCAAGAAGCGGAGTTTATGAAGTTAACAACAATTCAAACTTCGTTGATTTAGAGCTAATTGCACAATGATTAGATAAGGTGGAACTCGTGGGAAAGAATGTGGAGAATTTGGATAAGAAACTGGATAACCTTCTAAAGGGCGGGAATTCCTTAGGTACACAATCCAGATTAAATCCTATGCCTACCCAAGGAGTGCCTATATTAACCCACAACCAATTCCCCAACCCACTAAGTCAGGAATCAGTGCACAACATTAATGACCTAATAATGGCTCCACCTATGAGCCAACTGTGCTTGGACCCATCTCTTTCTGGGTACCAAGGAGGAACCTTGATGCCCTCGAATTCTGAACTAGGCAGCCCAATGCCTAGTTATCCTGAGGATGTGAATGTACTCCAGGGTTACATTAGAAATGAGCATTATTCAAATACTTGCAACCCTAAATGGCGTAACCATCCTAACTTTACTTGGTCAAGTCAAAAACCCACCCAAGGTCCTAACTTGACTAAGCCAAACACTTATGGGTAACCTAGTAGGTATACACAACCACACACATATCAACCACAACCTACTCAGAAAAACCAGCCCTCTGATTTGAATCTGGCCCTCAAAGAAATGAGAGATGAATTTGAGACATAAGGAAGAAATTAATCAATTGAGGATAAAATTGACGGGACAACTGGACCAGCTAGTAGATGCTAGACAGCACAGAATGCTGCCATCCCAACCTATCCCAGACCCAAGAAACTTCAATAGGGTTAATCAGCACAACACACAAGAGCAACATGCACACCTAATTCAGCCTACTCCCCAGCACCCACTAGGTTTTGTTAACCCTAACCCAACCCAGGCTCAACCCATTTTGCAAAACCCACCTTACCCTTCTAACCCTAATGCACATGCTATGCTGTCATTTGAGAAGTAAGAAACAAATCCAAGATCCTCCTGCATCAAAATCTTTCCAAGATCTTGAGGAGCCTGAATCTGACCTAGGAAACCAAACTAATTTAGAAAACAAGACTCAGGATTTGAATACTCATGATTTTTCTGAAGCACCTTTTCCTGAAGCCTTGATCAAACCCAGGGAAAAGAAAACTGATCAATCCAAGGAGTGGCTTGAGATTCTAAAGCAAGTCCAAGTAAATATACCTCTCCTTGAGGTTATTGAGAACATCCCAGCCTGTGTGAAATTTCTGAAGGAAATATGCACACTGAAACGCCAGGCCAAATCATCAAAAAGGGTAGTTATTCTGAACAAGCCAGTGTCATTATCCTAAACAAGCTCCCTCCTAAAAGGAAAGATCCAAGGACCCCCTTAATTTCTTGTGAAATAGATGGATTCATCCTGGATCGAGCCTTACTGGACCTTGGTGCCTCCATCAACTTAATCTCCACAAAATTATATGAAGAATTGAATTTAGGCCCCTAGAAACACACTGATGTGACCCTTCAGCTTGCTGATAGGTCAACCAAAATTCCGAAGGGCCTTTAACAGAATGTGATTATAAAAGTGAGGGATTTTGAGTACCCTGTGAACTTCCTTGTTCTAGATATGGAGGCATCAGAAAACCTGAACCACACCCTGATAATCTTAGGGAGACTTTTCTTGCCCACGGTCAAGGCCCTAATCAATTGTGAGACGGGGATTATGCACATCACCACTAGAAGGAAAAATTGCGAACTCAATATCTTTAAAACTTCCCAAAAGAATAAGGTGAATTGTGGTTCCATTGAGGTTATAGGAATAATTGAGCAAGTGTTGGAAATCCACATTAATGATGATCCAAATCCTGCCAAAGCTCAAGACCAGCACGAAGGAAAGAAGGGGATGTACTTGAGGATAATTCTGATCTACCATCTCCCATGGAAATCAAATTGAACATGACATTAGTGACCCTCTACCACCTCTTTGTGATCTATGGAACTGGATTAACGAACAAGCTCTGCATCATCAACCTCATCCACCTGACCCTATTTCATATTCCAAATCAGAAAATCTCTTTGGAATAGGGCTACATCATTAGCTGGTCCGCATTTGTGGATCACTGATTCTGGGACCAAATGATCATATCTTTCTACTAATCTTGAATTCCCCTGCAACTGTTATTACTTCTTCTCTTAACCCACAGTATTGAACTACATATTTTTGGGTTTAAGTCTGGCAAATGACGTTAAACTTAGCACTAGCTGTGATGCAACCCAGTATTCATTACAGGTAGCTCTGCATCTTCTGCATCCACGCTGACCTGGATTAACATAGTCAGGTGATATCCCCTCCTCTTGCTTATTATATTTTGATTTTGATGCATACATTTCAATGAGAACATTGTAATGAATAGGCATGGGGGGTGGACATTGCATACCTTATCTTTATGTATGGAAAAAAAAATGCATTTAGGCATAAAGATTTTTTATTAAGGTTTTATTAGGGATTTATTCTTAAGTTGATTCCTGAGTTTAGAATCCAGTATAATTTCACACTTACACGTACAATTTGCAATGGATCCTCTGTGAAGATCGATAAACATCTTTAGTTTGTCGAGAAGAAGCAGTGCTTCTTCTCCTAGACCCTTAGACAGTAATTAGGGAATCAGACAAACTATCTTCTAACAAATCCACCAAACAAGTGTAAGGTGAGAGTAGAAAGTCTACTGGTGCTCTAAGGCTAGTATGATGAATCTTAAACTCTAGATAATGAGATAATGATACTTGGAGTTAGGCATAGTTTTTGTTCTTAGTTTCTGCGTACAAGTTCTTAGTGCAAACATCTTTTGAGAGCCACCAAATAGGGTAAAATACGCAGAGAGCAAGTTCTGATAAAACTATGACTAAGGTGGATGGTCACGACCGTCCTTTAGGGAAACCTCAGCTAAAGGAGGGTATTAATGTCGAGATCAGAAATACATTGTAATATCCATTCCTTTCCCGGTGCCGAGAATAGGTACTTCCACCAAATAAGCCACCCGATATCCTACTTAACACCCACAATCCCGAATAATACCTCGTGAATAAAAGTCGTATGTGTCACTCTGTTGTGTTAGTAGATGTCTGAAAAAAAAAAGGTATATATGTATATGCATATAGAAAAAAATATACATATACAAAAAAAAAAGAGAGTAGAAAAGAAAAAAAAGAGTTCATAAGTGTTTTTAGAGTTTATTTCAAGTGTATTGAGGCAACAACACCCATCACCCTTATGATCCACCAAATACAGCCTTGACGTACTTTTCTGTATTTCTGGCAACCTGAATACAGGCTGAGGAATGCTGACTTAGTCTTAGAGTTATCAGAACCTAATCAAAGTGTTAGTGCCAGAAGAGACCACCAAATATACTAATAAATCTGGTGAGATTGTCATCTTAAAAAGAAAGAAAAGAAAAAGAAAAAGAAAAAGGAAGAGAAAGAAAGAGAGAGAATGAGTACAAAGGAATTAAAGAGAGCACAGTTTCTTGCATCTCTCTGAGTTGAATTATTTAATAATCTAGAAATCTAGATTTTAAAGTAACAGTCTATATGTAGCACCAGATAAGTGTGAGCCACCAAAAATAAATCCACTTCACTCAAAGAAAAAATCTTCTACCTACCCCAAAAGCCAGGGTTGAATATACAAGTTACCTTATAACCCTGAGGGGAAAAGTTTGCCTATCCTAATAGATTTTTACTAAGGGTCAAGTACGAGCCTTAGATGTGGATTGACTTTTCACTTGGATCCGTTGCATAAACTACAACAAAACACATTCACGATTATCTGGACTACTAAAGTATTAGATGAAAACAAAAGATATAAATCTCTAGTCAAACTCTTGATAGAAATCTATCATATAGGACCACTTTACATTTAGTCTTGCATTTGCTAGGGATTAGGAAGATTTAGGTATGGGGGTGTGATTGCACATCAATCATGCAACCTAAAATACCTGAATTGAGCTAGATTCTAGCATAACTTCGAGTAAATGCATGCATAAGCATCGTAATTCGCATACTAGTTAGTTTATTAGTCATATAGATAATATCATCATTTTATGACCTAAAAGAGAGATGATTTTAATCGCAGATGATTCGAAGCCGTGGATGTCAAATCAGACCAGACAGATTTGATCAGAACGACAACGGAAGTCCAATGCTTCCAAAATCGTCACAATCAGATAACTAGAGTATCGTGTGTAGTCCATAGAAGAATGGAGATGATGGAGCCAAAGGACAAAGATCCGAGCCTCAAATGAAAAATGCAACCGCACGAATGAATCTAGATCGACGATTGTAGTCCAACGACGCAAAAATCAACTCAATCAGAGGTCTACAGCACCAGATACAAATAAAAGAAGATGGATGGCCATGATGGCGCCACGTGGCCCCATCACAGCTGCCCCCTCACCATCGCCCCATCTAGGAAAGCCGCATCGCATGCTGTAAGCCGTTGGATCTTCATCCAACAGCCACGAGCATGCCACGTCGCCCGCCCAGTCTGGATAAGGATAAATACAAATAAATAATTATATATAACAAAGGGTTTGCATAGCACAGTGGCTCACATGTGAGTGTGCATGCACGGGGTGTGGGTTCAAGCCCTACACTGCATGAAATTGAATCAAGCGCGTAGCGGGTACACATGATCCTCACGCGGTTGCTTCGACGCTAAGGCAGCGGCACTCGTTACGATCGGACAATTGACGTTAAGGCAGGATTAAGGCTTGAGCAACAAGAAGGAAAAGAAGGCTATTTTGAGGTCGAATCAAAGCTGTTGATCTCCCTATCGATAGATTTAATTAGCCAAAGGGTTGTTGCACAAGATTAAGGGTTAAAATTCCTTTTATGCCCTCCATCAAAACTATAAAAGGAGGCCCAGGGCCCCCCAGTTGAAGGCATCAACTTAGAAGGTCTCTCTTCCATCAACTCCATATCTCTTCTACTGTCTTCTCTGCAATTCTCCGTCCCGGTGCTCTGGATCTGAGGTGCTGCCGCATCTCGTACAAGCATCCCACAAGCGACGTCATTTCTCTGCCACTTTCTTCTCTCTCTCTTTCTTTCTATCTATATGTCTCTATTAGAATTTTCTACTATGAAAAGCTTTATCTAATTGCAATAAAATTTCGATTCTCTGAATATCTACTTTATACATATATACATGTATATATATCTAGTTAGAATTAATTTTATTGAAACACTTCTGCAAAAATCGAGATTGCCTTCCTGCGAACAACTCGGTACTCACCGGAGTTTTATAAATTTTTTTGTCGACGTGTTTTCGCGCTATACTACAACTAAACAACTTTTAAAACGCGAATTACGTGCCGAACAAATACATACCACAACAAAAGGTACCTGAGGATCATCAACCTGTCTATTCAAGTGCAACCATTTGGCAAGAACTAAATCATCGATCAATAGAAATGCCAACCTCATAATGGATCCATCACAGGCCTACATAAAGAATGAGATGGATGCATAGAGGGGACATGATAGCCAAAAAATATCCTTGTTCTTTCCTATTGAAAGGTGCACTAGCTCTCCCTTTATACGAATAAGAAAAACACAAAGTACCTCATTGAGGGTTTGATCCCCTCCTAGGACATACACTTGAGGCTCAAATGGAACCTGCCTAAAAATATCTTGTGTTGTAGGGAGTGTGGTGCTCTTTACCCTACTTGTTCATTATTCTTGAGATAGAGAAGGTGGCAGATTGAACCCAGTCGTCCTCTCAGCTTCTTTATCACCTATCTCCCATGATGATTGGTTTTACCTAGTTGTTTCCAATGATGACTACAAGTAAGCAATCACATATGTTGATGATAAAACAAAATTTACATGGGAGTATCCACTCTTTTAGAAATTAGTTATTAATACTTTTTTTCTTCAGTTCTATGAATATTGTTAGAGAATTTAGAAAAGAAGAATTTAGGATTAGTGAAAAGTTGTGTTTTATCTCTTTCTAATTTTAAAGATTTGATTTGATTTGATTTGATTTGGATTGATGAGATTGAATTTGTTTCTATATTTAGTTAGTATGATTAAGATTATGATTGGGATTGCTTGTAATCACCTCTCTATGTAAAGAGGGGTTAAGGCCTTCACTTTTCATAAATTCTCATTCTAATAAAATTTCAACCCTAGAATTCTCCAACATGATATCAAAGCGAGAGCGATCCCCTACGACCAAGCCCCTCTCTTGCATGTGGTCCCTTTTTCACGTGCCTCTGCTTCTTGCATGTGCACAATGTGTATGCTACTCCATCCTACGCACACTGCACGTATCTTCTTCCTGCTAGCAACTCATCATGCATGGGCCTACCTATCCATCGCACCTCTACATGTGGGTTGTCTATTTGCACGCAAGCAACACACCTCATTGCCTTGCCCTTCGCACATCCCGTGCGCTAACTACTACGCCTCCCCATGCACTCACATGAGATCTGCATAGACCTCACACACACACTAACGCACAATCAATCTCCTCTATGTGCATCTGTGTGCACCAGTGTGTGTGCTACCCTGTCCTCGCCCGTCAACACATGATCTACACCAATTACACGTGTACTAGTGCACATACTTGCCCCTACGTGTAATCTATGCTAACTCTGCACACATTTGAGAACATTTTGGTGCGGATGCACGCATCGTGTGTGTATCACTACACCTCCTCATGTAGGATTGTGTAATCAACTTTAGAATCAGGATGTCAGCTTCAGCATCGCCTTCTACTATTGTTGAGGCCAAGACTTTGGCCTCTATTATTACCATAGTAGTTTTGCAATCTCTAATAAGGAGTGACACCTCCTCCGTTACTGTTGCCATGGTTACAGCACCTACTGTTTCTCTGGATCATTGTGCTGGGGCTTTTGATCCAGCATCTAGCTTCCCAGTTGAAGTTGATGATTGCTGGGGACTTTGAGCAAAGCTCTCCCACCTTTACTACTATGTGCTTGGAATGTTTCCCCACGTGTGGTCACTACTGTTGCTACGACCATTGTGTAGCCACTACTTCTACTACAGTCTTAGTGTCTTGCAACTACTTTGCTACAACAACTAGTACTGTATGACAACTGTTACTTCTACTACACTCTACACTACTCCATGCTCCTCTAATTGTCTATATTAGGGGGGAGTTCTCATTTTGCATGTCTCCTTCAAGTTGGTCATTGTACACTCCAACTTGAGGATGATTGTTAGAGAATTTAAGAAAGAGCAATTTAGAATCAATTAAAACTTGGGTTTTATCTCTCTCTAATTTTAGAAATTTGATTTGATTTGATCAGGTTGAATTTGTTTCTAAATTTAATTAGTAATATTGGGATTGCTTGTGATCCCCTCTCTATATAAAGAGGAGTAAGAGTCTTTCTTCTTAAATTTTCATTCTACTAAAATTCTAATTCTAGAATTCTCCAACAAATATGTTAAAGAATCAATTTCCGAAGACTATTAAAGCCATTCAAACTAATCGAAGAGGTGAATATCAAAGGCTACAATATTAGCTTAAAAACCATGTCATTCACCATTGCATTTCTACTCCTTATACTCCCCAACAAAACAACTCTACTAAAAGAAAGAACTATCACATAGTGGAAGCTGCTAGAGTTCTATTATATCAAAGTTTTGCACCTCTACACTACCGATACTATGTTCTACATGTGGCCATGTTCATCATTAATGTGCTTCCTTCCAAGAGTGTTTATGGTGAAATTACATGTTAACTCCCCAAAATTACATTCACCTTTCTCATCATTCCCAGTGCCATCATCATCACCATCATCTTTCCCATCACCACCATTATCTACATCACTACCACCATCAACAACCCATACACATCCTATGGAAACAATGTCCATGCATAGCATAATTAAAAAGAAAGCTTATGTTTCCATTAAACATCCCTTGCCATCGTCTCTACTATTAAATGAAATTAAGCCCACATCCTATACACAGGATTCCAAAAACCTTAAATGGGTAACAAAAGAATTTGAAGCATCAATTACTAAATAGACCTAGTCACTTATTCCAAGAAATCCTTCTATGAATGTTATTAGTAGTATTTGGATATATAGAATAAGGAGACATCCAAATTGCTCCATTAATAGAGTCAAGCTCAAGTTCTTTCCAAGGGCTTTCACCAACAGCCTAGTCTCAATTATACTAAAACATTTAGTCTTGTTATCAAAACAGCCATAGTAAGATTGTTTATAACTTTAGCGATATAATTAGACATTCACAATGCCTTCTTGTAGGACTATCATGATGGAGAAATATTCATGGAGTAGACATAAGGTTTTGTTCATCTAGACTTTCCATATCGTGCATGTAAAACAAGCTCCGAGAGCATGGTTTATGAGACTCTCAATGTTGCTATTGTCAATTGGCTTGTATGGATCCAAAATAGAAACTTTACTTTTTATTTCAAACATCTCGATTGCTACAAATTACTTACTAATCTATGTTGATGATATACTGTTAATTGGATCCTTAAATGTAACTATTCGAAACCTATTAGCCAAGCTTAAAGTTGAATTTCCTATACATGACATGGATTGACAATCTTATTTCTTGGGTGTTCAGATAACTTATAATTCTAATGGTGCAACACTCTCATAACAATGATATTTAGCTAACTTGTTATTGGGATACAAATTTGATGGCACCAAAGCTTTAAAATCTCCTATGACTACATCTTCCTTCTCTTTATTAACAAAGAACTCTGACCAACCCCTGTCCAATCCCGCCATTTACTGTCAAATAGTGGAAAGCCTCCAATACCTACAATTCACGAGACTAGATATTTCTTTTTCAATGAATCATCTCAACTAGATGATATCTAGCTCAATGGATGATCATTTTGAGGCTTTCAAATTGGTTGTACAATATTTAATGGGGACAATTGTCTTAGAACTCGATATCTCAAATAAGTCACCTTCAAATATTAAAGCATTTGCCAATGTAGTTGAGCATCTTGCTCTAATGATCACAAGTTCGCCATAGGTTTCATCATTTATATGGTCGAACACCAATTTCTTGGTCTTGCAAAAAGCAACCAACAGTCACAAGATCCTCCGTGGAAGCAAAATATAGAGTTGTTTCATATTCTCAACTAAAATAGTTTGGCTCCAATCACCAACGCCTATCTTCTATTATGACAATATTAAGGCCACGTACATTACCGTCACTCTAATCTGATACTCACAAACAAAACATGTTGAAAACAATTACTATTTTGTACGAGACTATGTTGCTTCAAAGGAACTTCATGCTCAATGTGCTCTTACTCACAATCAACCTGATGATGGACTCGCAAAGCCATTAACCTCAATCAAATTCCTTCATTTCCAAAACAAATTTTAGCTTCACAAGAAGCCATCAATTTGATAGGGGGGATGTTAGTGTATGTACCATGCAAATACACAGAACACATAAAATACCTTAGGGGCACACTTGTAAATTAGTGAAACTTGTATTACCCCCCCGTTAGCAGAGGCCATTGTGCCTCATCCAATATTCTATTGTGAATGATTTATAAATAGATGAACCTATGGGCATGAGAGACTATTACTAATTTTACAAGCCACTACAATTACTCCATTTTTATACTCTTGTTTCTTGCAATTCTTTGATTGTCTTGTAACTTTTTCCTCCTGGACGAAAGGATCTATCAGAACTAGATGAGACCTACGCCAAGAGACTCTTCCCATCGATCATCGAGGAAATCTATGTTTTTCATCGAAGTTGAATGCTAATAAAATAAAAAAAACTATAATATCAGTGCATCCTCCGTGGGAACAAAAGTGCTGCATAAGCTATTATTTATTTACAAATAATTGAATAGTAGAAACTTTTTTATCCTTTTGAGATAATAACAATAGTTACTATATCTTTTGTTTGCCTTTAGAAAAACATTTAATTTGATAAAAAACATTGGAAAATTATGTAAATGGACAAATAGAAGCATGACTTCCAGTAAAAAGATGACAACACCGATCTGCTATCGTCATCGATAACATTCCTCACTTTTTCAAAAAAAAAAAAAAATGACAACACTTAAAACTAACAATTACATATCAAATAAGCACATAGTGCAACATACCCAAGCCCAATATTGTAAGGGTTTCTTAAACCTTTGTTAGGCTATTAGCTGGCAATCTACCCCTAGGAGGCATTCCAAGATTAGATGAATCAACGATAGTAGAGGAAAAGAGTAGTTGAATACATCTTTCTAAGCTCCTCTGTGTCTTACTCTATCAGTCTCCCGATTTATGCCTTGTTACGGTTGTCACCTCTACTTGTTCCTTCTCCCAAAACACCCACCCATGACATGAGCATGCTCAGTGTTCGCTTCTCATTATGATTTGCTAGGGCCTCTTTCCTCTTTTTTTTTTGGGTGGGGAGGGGGGGTAAGGGGTGGCGCCTCATGTTGGAGGGAGGAGGGAAACCTAGCTTATCTATTAGTGAAAAAGTAAAGAAACACACTGCAATGACTTTTGCAATGCATAGAGTGAGAAAACATGGTGGATCACTATATGTGTTGGTTTCAACCAGTGTATTTTGATTTTTCATTAGTGAAAAATATTTTTTAACTGAGAAATTATTTTTTAACTGAAAACCCACTTTCTACCGGTAAAAAATAACTTCCCAAGTGAAAAATTATTTTTCACTCATATATTTTTATTTTAAACCGGTGAAAAATCATCTTCCGAAATGCATAATTATTTTTCACAAGTATCTTTCATTTTCAACTAATATATCTAATATATGTTAATTTTCAACTGATATATTTTCATTTTAGGTGAACAAAATCTTCCGAGTGAAATTATTTTTCACAAATATATTTTAATTTTTAACTAATGTATTTTAATTTCAACCGATGTATTTTGAACAGGAATGTGAGTGAAAATCACACATTACAAAATATTGTAACATGCATATCCATACTTGCATCATATCTTCTATGACGGTGACTTCGCCGATGGTGGGAGTTCTCTGTTAACCTCTCTTCCGAGTGCAGTTGATCAAAAGCTCTTTACTTCAAGGTGGCTTAAAATGTTTTTTCCAAGAAACTTTTCCATATGTATCTGGGAAGGATCGTAGCAGGACAAATCAGCAGAGGGCATATTTGGACGCTCTATTTCCAGCCAGGACATGTGGAAGAAAGGGAAAGTGGAAGAGGGTAGAATCATAAGATAAATAAAGTGAAAAAATAGAGGTACAATGAAACAATTAAAAGTCATTTATCTTAAATCCTCAGATCCATATGTCATTAACTAACAAAGATGAGTAGTATATCTTACGAGGGACAGGGCAATTTCATGACATCACAAGTTTATAGAGCCATCTATGTAAAAATCCCCGTTAAAAACTAGACTCCATCTTTAAGAACACAAAAAGGAACCCATTTTACTTGATTCTATAACAATCTCATTTCCTAGTCTCATTTGCAGGCATCCCAAACTGCCCTCATAGCATCGTGCTGAGATAAAAACAAAAACTCAAAAATCTTTGGGGTTTCTCACTACAAAGGTTCAAAATGATATTACATGATTGGTGGGTACACACATTTCATCCAAGTTTGGATCCAAGAACTTGCATTATCACTGTAATCTGGATCAGAACACTGGCCTGAAGTTTACAGGAGTATGCACCGAAGGCTACCCTAAACATTACAACAGAACATGATTCAATTGAAACTATAGAATTTAAATTATGATGATTCTGCCAAACAGATTCTGAAATTCTGACTTTAACAATGAATGATTTCATAATTATACAGTCACCTTGGTGACAATGTCCCTTCTCCCCCTCTCCCCAATTCAAGGTGGACTCCTGTTTGTCCAAGCAGTCGTGGGGGACAATCCCATCGATAATCTCCCCCTTGATTTTGCGGTAAGAAAGCTCAACAATGGCATCTTCTATGGGTTATGAGACCTTCCCTTCTTAGGGTTATTCTTCTTCTTCTCTTGCAGCATCTTCCTCTTTTCCTCAGGTGTTACCCAAGTGTAGTCAGATGGCAGCAAGAAAAGATCCTGTGTATCCTCTACATGGTTGCCTGAACTGGATGACAAGGAGTTACGTTGGCGGTAAGGTACCTTCATCCATTGCAGCCACGAGCTCGAGGGCTGCATGTCAGGGCTCCCTTTCCCTGGGCTTGAAGGCGGCGTGGCAAACTCATCTACTGGTTGGAGCTCCTCAAACTTTGTAAACGTGACTAGCACTCTGATGGTAGGTATAACTGGAATCGCAACCTGAATTTTACACACACGTCAGTTTACTGAAAATCAAAAAATATAAGACCCAACCTCAGACTCAATCCAGCTACAGCAAAAAAGATCTTCAGTGTATCTGCTACTAAAGCAAAAATCCAGACAAGCATACACTGGAAAATATCGGCATGGAAATTTAAATGCCAAAGTCGAGTTAAAAAATATAGAACAGCACATCTATACTGATTCATAGTTGAGACACTTCGTAATCCAAATTAAACACAATGGCTTATGAACTTAGGTATATGGTTCTAACCATCCTTAAAAGCATGCTAGGCCAAGCCAATAATTGGCTGAAAGTAACAGTAACCAAGTTTCAAAAATTCAGTATGAGATAGGCATAGGCCAGCAGCACAAAGCCACCTGTCAGAAGAACCACTGTAGTTGCTGGCGTAAGGTATGGCAGCAAGAACCAAGACAGACAAGGTTGTTTGATATAAATAAATTCCAGAATAATATGGTCTTCTCAAAACTACAAGTTGAGATGTGAGAATGTATATTAGGTGTAACATGTTGTTTTATGTACCTTCACATCTTTTATTGTTACTCCCATTCTTTTGTTGTGCAGTACGTGTTCAAAATTCCTCTTCTCTGACCCTTTCACATTATTATTCCATTTTGAGATGAAAACAAAAGACACTGGTAAATGAAACTATACAATTATAACTCCAACCATTCATGTTTGAGTTTCTTCAAAGGTTCTAAATGCACAAGTTCTGATATTTTCAAAAAAGAAAAAAACCACACAAGTTCTGGAGAAAAATAGAGTTTCTCAAACTACCACCATAGAAATCGGCCATGTTGGGAGGGCTTTGACCACAGCCCAACCTAGCCTGATTCTTCTCACCTGAAGCTTATTTCATTAACAACCTCAACCAAATTCGACCCAAATCATCCAACTAAAAAACATTTTTTTATCATATCCAACCAAAAAAGCATGTTTGGATATCATGATACTAATAAATCCCTGAGCTTTTAAAACATGGACCAGGAGTCTACGACTGTCTCCAGCCAACTTAAACAATAAATTCCACAGTTCATATACATTTTTGGCCCTATTTCCCAATACATTGCAAGAGTGTCTTCACCTTGCCATTCCTTGACTATTTTCTTTGAGGTTCATCCCTTGACTAGTCAACTTATCCATTTCACATTTGCTCCCGGAAAAGTACACAATTTTCTCTATATCAGCCACTACCATTTCCTGGGAACATTTTCTCACAACAGCTTTCCACCTGTCCATCCCTTGTAAAAAATCCTGCACCGGGCAAGTGCTGATAACCATTTCCAACTACAGCTGATGGAGGCATGTATAACTTTAGAATATAAGGGGGCATATTTTTTTCTTGAATATGAAATTTTATTACAGTTGATCCTAGAATCATAGTCCAAATTGGAAAGTTGAAATCGTGAAGAGGAATCAGCCAAGGACTTCACAAAGTATAACAAGCCACAACATCAAAGAGCCATCATAAGTGGATCAGAAGAAAAATGGATAAAAAATAAAAAAAGAAAAAGAAGATAATTTCAACAGATAGCGGCAAGTTATCATGTCTGTGAAAACATTATAAATGAAAATCTCAGTATTTATAGGATGTTTGTGCTCCAAAAACAGAAGGAAAATGATTTTTTGGAGTCAAAAGGACGGCGTGGAAAATGATAGGAAACCAATCATTTGACTCCCTCCAAATTCCACCCCATAAGAAAGTTGTTTTATATGCAGGGGAAATGATGGAATCATAGAAAACTGAAGGTAGGAAAAAGCACAAGCGCTTGAAAAATGTTGAGATCAGTTGGTCAAAGAGAATAGTTTGCTTTGCTTCCCTTCCCTCATTTTCCAAAAGCACAGACCCTCCTTCCCCACCCCCACCCCCCCTTCCGGAACAGCACAACCACAACCCCCCACCCACACACCCTCCTCAACAAAAGAACAAAAAAAAATGTCAAAAGGAGAAAGCCTGGAAAATGAAACAAAGCCAATCATTTGATAATAAGTTTTTATATGAGGGGAAAATGATGTAAACCTAGAAAATGGAAGGTAGGAAAAAGCACAAGCTCTTGAAAAATGTTGAGATCAGCTGGTCAAAGGGAAAATCGTTTGCTTCCCTTTCCTTCCCTCATTTTCCAAAGGCACAGACTGCCGCACCCACAACAGCACCCACACCCGAACAAAGAAATGCTATTTAGAAAGGCATTTGTTAATCACTGAACTAATGTAATGTGCAACCAAAAATGAAAAAAATCATACTACACAACAACAGAATCCAAAACCAGAAGGTACCTGGCCCTCAATAAACATGATTGTGTTCTTTAAACTTTGAGAATATATCTAAAACTTAGCATAATGGGAAGCTCAACACAGAACAAGATATTTTTTCAAAGGGAATACAGAACAAGGAATAAGAGCTTGATTCTATCTTCCTGAATTAAGTTGGATTATCTGATAAGGTATTCGGCATAAATGTTGCATGGTTCCCATGTTTCTTATATTCATTATCCATGTCCTAACATTGAGCCCCTTGGCATGAATGTGATGCCAACTTTGATTTGCATGGATTGATCGCACCTGCTGAGCTCAATCAAAGTGCTATATGCAATCAAAATCTACAGAGAGAGAGAGTGTGTGTGTGGTCCTTTGTTGTTGACATCAATCGATGAAGAATGTCCGTTAACATGGATCACCAGTGGCAGAAAACACATTGTTCTACATCTTCCAATTAAAGTTAGCAAACTTTTTTATTGGATGTTAACCTAAGGAGCATGTGCATGATGATTAACTTTTTCAATGTAATCGTAAACAAGGAAAAATAAAGGGAGTTTCCTTATCTGTGTAATATGGTAATGTTTATTGGAACTTTAGATAATCACTTCCATAAAAAAGAAATAAAGGAAAACCAATATGAACAATTGACTTCTGCAAGGAGTCAAGGAATAAAGGGGTAATTAATGAATATGAATTCTTAATCATTGGAAACAGATAAGGAACTATTGATATAATGTACCATAACGGGGGTCAGAAATTGTTTAGACAAAAGATATAAATTTTTATTAAAAGGATAATCAAGTTAAAAAGCCTTTCTACACTTCCCACCCTCTTTCAAAAAGGTGAAGAGCTGAGTTGTAAGGACACCTACTAGATTACTCTTCCTTGCAAGGACTGACCCACCTCCTTCCCTACTTTTCCTATAGGATATTCTCATCTTTCCAATAGCCTCAGACCAATATAAACCCTTTGATTGACATATGTATCTACATAGCAAAAAGAATGCTGGATACAACCATCACCCAGCCCGCCTTTCGTTAGCAAGTACTGCCTCCTTGATAGATTTTTCATGGCTGATGCCAAAATATGGAAGTGGCTTCAGATGGGCATTTCCACTTTCAACTGACTTTACTGACTTCAGCTATCTCCTTACCTTAACTAAGAGTTCAATAAAGCTGGTAGGAAAACCAAAGCCTGGCTAACAGATCAAGCTAGAAGATTCCTCACACACATTCTCTCTACCAATGTCAGGTAAAGAAACAAGGTAAAGCTTAAAAATCCTTCAATTGACCTCATCCACCTGCCCAACCACAATATTGATACAGTTGAGGTCCATCCCAACAACAATTGTTGACTGAGCCTTCAAGATCAGGTACAACAGGTTACCACCTTGTATGACAAGGAGATGATCGGTAAGGTGGAGTGATCCCAGGTCGAACACAAATGAAACAGGATGATGCATCACCAATTAAGAATACCCTCAGAAGTGAAGTGGTGGTCAGCAGGGAAGAGGACAAATTGATGGAAACAAGTGTTCCACCTAACAAGCCACGTGTATCTCAACGCAATTGCTAGTTATACTGTTGTGTCACCCTCCACCCAAAACTAAGAAAAGAAGAAAAACAATGGAAAGTACCACAATGATACTATGGAAACTAAAGGGTTGCATTAGCCTGCCCTCTTTTTATATAAAAGAGAACTACGCAAATTATATAAGTACCCCCAGGGACAAAAGAAATTAAAAAAAAAAAATCATGGCGCTTCTTCTTCAACGGCTTGGTGAGAATGTCTATAATCTGTAGCTCAAAAGATATATAAAGGGTACTTATCTTATCTTCTAAAACTGCATCCCATATAAAATGGCAATCAATCTCAATGTGTTTAGTCATCTCATGGAAGACAAGATTGGAGGCAATGTAGCTAACAAACTTATTATCACAATAGAGTGGAACAAGTGTATCAACCTCCAACCCTAAATCTCATAGCAAATCAACCATCCACATGATCTCACATGTAGTTTGAGCCATAGATCTATATTCTGCCTCAGCACTAGAGTGGGCAACCACACTCTGTTTTTTATTCCACTATGAAACTAAATTGCCTCCCAGGTAAGATGGCAAAGCCTGATGTAGACCGTATGTTCTCAAATGACCCTGCATAATCTGCATCTAAGTATGCTAAAAGATCAAGAGAACCACTCATGCTGTAGTACAAACCTCTCCCTAGGGTGCCCTTCAAGTATCTCACGATGAGAGACATCTCGCCAATAACTATATCTGGGACTCTACATGAACTGACCGGCTTGACTGACTGCAAAACTAATGTCTATTCGTGTAATAGTCAGGTACAACAAACGATCAACAGTACTGTAGTACTTGGTAACATCCTCGAACAAAGGATTTGTCTCATCAGTGTTGTGACCAAAAGATGCCTCTACGAGTATCCCAGATGGGTTGGACCCAAGAAGTCCTACCTCCTCTAGAATATGTAAATTGTATTGTCTTTGTGATAAAGATAGGTCAACCTCCTGATAAACAGCTTCTATCCCCAGAAAGTAATGAAAGTCACCTAAATCTTTGGTGACAAAAGTGAACTGAAAAAAGGCTTCCATTTACACTATCCCACCAAGATCATCACCAATCAAAATCATATCAACATAAACTGTCAAGATAACAACTCTCCATGCCTCACCATACTTTTCCTCCTAATAAAAATAGAATGATCAGTGGTAGACCGCTGAAACCCACTGTTTCAATCTCCAAATCGAGCCTCTTAAACCAGGCTCGTGGACTCTGCTTGAGACTATAAATAGCCTTACTTAGGCAACAAACAAACTCCCCCTGACTGTCATAACTTGGTGGTTGTCTCAGATATACCTCATCAACAAGATATCCATATAAGAAGGCATTTTTTATGTCAAGCTGGTGTAAAGGCCATTGCTTAACCACTGCAACAGACAATAATCTTGATGAAAGTAATACAAGGAACCGGTGAAAAAGTCTCAAGATAATCCACCACATATGTTTGGGTGAATCCCTTGGCAACAAGTTTGGCCTTATATCTCTCCGCTGTCCAGTCAGATCTGTACTTGATGGTATACACCCATCTACAACCAACAATTGTGGCACCCTCAGGACATGGAACAAGGTCCCATGTTTTCCTAGTCTGTAAAGCATGCATCTCCTCATCCATACCTGCTTTTCACTTTGGATCGTAATAAGCCTAAAGAAAATCTCTAGGAACAACTGTAGTAGTGATGGTTGACGCAAACTACCGGTCTCCCTCCTAGAGATGGGAGGTTGTAGTGTAATAGGAAATAGGATCAAGCGTACATGTGGCACTAGACTTCCTCTACACGGTCTCCTATTCCCTATCTAAATCACTCCTATCTACGGGGGTAACAAGCTGAGTTGCTCATCATCAAAGAAATCATCTACCTGTGATCTCCTGTGATACACCTGTGATCTCCTGTATGGCAACCTCTATGGACAATCCTTTTTCTAAGAAGTAGGGAATCTTCTCAAAGAAGGTCGCATCAACAGTGACAACATATCTCCTGCAAACCGGATCATAACACCTATAACCCTTCTAGATCCTAAAGTAAGAAAGGCACATTTTGTGGCACGAGCAAACTTATCCTGAATACCATGGTTTTGAACAAAACATATGCAACCAAAGACTCGCAAAGGCACAGGAAAGGACCTACTATGCTCAAGATGTATAACTTGGTAAGTGATCTCACCATGAAGCACAGAAGATGGCAACCGGTTAATCAAATATGCTGTTAAGAGTATGGCATCACCCCAAAATTGCTTAGGAACCCTTCATATGAGACATCAAGGTCCTGGCAATATCAAGCAAGTGCCGCAACTTATGCTCAGCCACGCCATTCTACTGAGAAGTATGAACACAAGAAGTCTGATAAATAATCCCTCTGGAGTGGAAGGCCTCCTATAAATTACTGTGCATGAATTCTGGTGCATTATCACAACGAAAAATCCGAACTGCAGTGCCATATTATGTCTGCACCTCAGATAGAAACCGTTGAACAATGGAAGGAATTTCATTGTGTGCCTTCATTAGGAATACCTAAGTAAGTCTGTTGCTGTCATCCACCATCACTGCAAAGTATCAGTGTCCACTAGGAGAGGCAACTCTAGACGGTCCCTAGACATCATAATGTACTAGAGCAAAGGGCACTACACTGACACCACTATCTCTCCGGGGATAGCTACTACTGTGATGCTTCCCCAACTGACAGTCTTCGCAATTCAAAGTCAATGAATCGGATAGTTCTAGATTCATCCGACGCATCTTCTTCATAAAAGAATGCCCAAGTCTCCTATGCCACCATAAGGGATCATGAGAGATTGACACAACACCTACAAACAATGTGGGCGTGTCCACGTAGTACAAACCATCTCTCTCTATGCCACTGCCAACTATCTCCCCTTAGGTGCGGTCTTGGAAATAACATTGTTTCTCATCAAAAATAACACGGCATCCAAGATCCCTGCAAATTCGACTCATAAACAAAAGATTCATGGGAAATTCAAGAGCATAGCATACCTTCTCTATCTCCATCTTGGACGTAGCATTTACACATCCAACTGCTATAACAGGGGACGTTGCTCCATTAGCCACTCTTACATCTCTGATTCCCAGTGGAGTCACAGGGTCTTGCAAACGATTTGTATCGCCAGTGAGAAGAATAACGGTGCCAAAGTCAATCACCCATGCACTCTTAACCCTCTTCTTCTCAACAACTCTTTGGGTTGCGCACGCAAATCCGATAGAAACTAGAGTTGATCGTCTTGGATAAACTTTCTCCAACATGGGTGAGAAAAGACTCATCACCAACCACACCATGCATGAGAGAAGGCTCATCACGCGAGATATGTCTCGAACAACATGCGGCTGGGCACCACCAGTAGCGGCATCGCCCACTGCGAGCGACATCAGGCCACCACCGACATCAGGTTGGTCGCACAGCTGACTGGTGATGTCAGTCTGGCCATACCACAGTGCAGTGGCAGCAGCGTCCCCCAGGCAAGGGTCGGCAGCGTCTGGTGGCTGGCAGCGACACTGGAAAACTCCCCTCTAGCGTTGTTGTTGCTACCATGCTCCATCAATCTTTTGATGATCAAATCTTTTTCTGGTAGTGATTTGATCATCTTTTTCTTTGTTTCCAGGTGGATGTTTGGTGGGATATTAGAGCACCGGCCTAGTACCATTGCTTTGATGCCATGTGGAAACTAAAGAGTTGCATAAGCCTGCCCTCTTTTTATATAAAAGAGAACTAGGCAAATTACGTAAGCACCTCCAAGCACAAAAGAAATAATAATACCCCCTTACAACTCAACAGATACCATACACCCTCCCAACATATTGTTCCACTTCTTCCAACCAAAGCAAAAATCACAAAATTTGGACACGCAAGCCCAAATCATTGGGACCTGAAGCCTTCCATTTTTTTTTCAAATATGGATAATCTACTTCGAGCTTGGCAATGTATCTCCAGATATCAAGCATTCAATCTAGTTTGAAAAGGAGGTAGAATTAGCAACAAAGAACAAGATTTGCAAAATTTTATGCACTCTCTATTCAGGCACTAAATTACCACATTAGTACAATCCTTTGGTTACAAGAGAGTGCACAATCAACAATTATTTCCAGAAAGTTTTTGAAGAGTGCAGCATCCTTTTGCCTCAGGAAGCTTAATTCTTAGTTCCTGGTAAGACAAAGCTCTTGTCCCACCTTGAGATGAAATTAAACAGAATAAATATTGCAATCTACCTGTCCCTGTGATGGTCGGTTTAAGCATTTCTGGTGGTTTGCTCTGTATCATGTTGAGTATTAAGTGCTTAGATAAATAAATATTTGGTTTGGATCCATTTAAACTATGTACCTATATGTGCATTTTTTTTAGGGGAAAAGTAAAAGAGGGGTTAACAAGGGCTGTACTTTATAGCTTTGCTTTTTCATTTTGCCTAAGAAAACATAACTTCAACAACTACTGACATCTAGGGTGTGTACTTTTGTGGTTTTCCTCATGAAAAGTTTTCCAATAAATCCATGTCTTATATGTGCTTGTTCTTGTGTGCTTGTTTCTACATGATATCAAAGCTATGGATCTGCTTTTGCTGGGTCTAAATGTCAGGAGGTGGTAAGTAGATTAGTCATACAAGATCTTGTTCATGGTGATTGCACAAAGTATTGTGCATCATATTACACAACCCTCTTATGATCATAGTACGCATTTTAACTTTTATTTGTGGTGATCTTGATCAGGATGGTTGGTCAAGGTGATCAATGGCCAATCACATAACAATTGTAGGGACTCGTGATCATGCTCATCAGCTGCAAGTCAGGTCAAAGCCAACTGGTTAGACCCACTTCTGACAGGTTGGACTAAAGGTCTGGTTCACAATCAAAAGGCCATGTATGACGGTCAATCAGACTCCATAGCCATCAGATTGAAGTTGGTGACCGGATTGGTTTTTCTTATGCATCTGTCCAACCAACCTAGTAGATAGATTGAGGATATTGATCAGTTTCCAAGTTGGCTTTCTCCAATCATTAGCTAGGGCTTGGCCAATTGATCAAATACCTGCTTGTGTTGCTGATCATGGGTTGTTCAGTTCAACCACTCAAACCTTTCTCTTGCCCAGTTGACCAGGACCTTGTTAAGTCAACCAATCAAGTCCTTTTGATTGGTCAAACAACAACTTGGGTTCTCTCATTGGTAAGTAGTGCTATTCCCAGTTTTGGGTGTAAAAGCAATCATTTGGTTTTTTTTGTTCTCAAAAAGGTAGAGTGGCTACTAGAAAGAAAAAAAAAATCACATCCCCTCTTGTTAAAAAGCAATCAAAACACTATACTAACTTGCTCAAAGTTATTCCCCCATATAAAAGCCAAGTACAAAGCATTGTTGACCATATTCAGCATATCACCTTCAAACCTTGAAGAGAGTACCAGTCTTCTTCAACCAAATGGACTACAATGCCACCAACACTTCCAGTCATTCATGCTTAAATCTGAAAATGATGACTCCATCCCTGATTCTATCTCAACAGAGGCTAGCAGAATTAATTCACCGAAACCCACATTGACTCCACATCTACCTTACAAAACTGCACTCAAAAAAAGATGCAACATATCTTCACACCCCCAGACAGAGTGCATGAAATATCAACAACATGGCACCACAGCACCCATCATGAACATTAATCCTTCTGTTTCAGTGATTTTGTGGTTGTTTGTGGTCCTTTGATCAGGTTTGATCTCCTTTTATTGCATTCTCTTCACCTGGAAGAGATACAAGTACTCTTGTACTTAGTTCTCCAATTGGTGCTCTTACTCTACTGTGGTTGTTGGCTTATGGAAATTGGAATCTCTGTTGTTGGGAAGGCTTGCAATGTAGAAAATGATTATTGGATAATTGATAATAGTGTTATAGATCATATTGCTGGACAGACAGTTTCTCCCTCTAACAAACTTAATTGGCCTAGAGATCAATTAGTAGTGGCTGAGAAATTTCATGTCATGGAAGCTTGGAAAAGAGTAATAAAACTGTACGACAAGATTCACTTATCTTCTACTCTACACATTCACAATCTTCCTCTGAACTTATGTTCTATCGGTAAGATTAAAAAAGAAGATTCACGTTTTATGTTAATCCTTGTGTTTTGTAAGACTTGGATATACAAAAAGCATGTTAGAGTTGGTTTGGAATGTGATGGTCCATACAAGTTATCTTACAAAGTGGCTTTGGCTCTTTAGTCAATACTTCATTCATGTGTGTAGTATGGTGAAAATGGAGACCAGATTTTTTTTTTTTTGAAAAGGTTGAGGGCAGCTACCGGAGACAAGCAGTCATCTGCTTCATTCAATTCTCAATAAAACTTGTTACAAATGACTTAACCAGGAGTCATCTTCATTCCTGAAGAGAAATCTATTTCACTGGAACCATATAGAGCATAAAGTCACAGAGGCTTTGCCGAAAGACAAAGTATCTATCTAGATGCTCCTCTGAAGAGCCTCCCGGAACTCCTCCAAATATGCACACACAAACCCAATAGCCGCATACACTCCCAAGCCTCCACGACAAAATCATACCCCAGGAAGAGGTGTCTGCAATCCTCCTCCCCCAAATGACATAAAGAACAACCATATCTGCATCTTGGACACCAAAACCTCCTATGGACTTTGGTAAGCAGCCTCCCTCTATGGAATAGCCAAAGAAAAATCTTCACCTTCAAAGGAATTTTCAGCTTCCAAAAAGCATAGCAGTCAACGGCCATCACAGTATCTGCTTGGGCCATTTCACCATGTAAACAACAACAAACCTTCTCAACAGAAAAGGTTTCTCTGCTCCATGCTGAAGAATCCGGTCTCCCTAATACAGGACTAAAGTCCTGAAGTAGTGATAGCAGCAACTGCAAATCCTGGACCCTTGTGTCCGGCAAATTGCCTACAAAGGATGAAGACCATGAACTTGTGTGATCATCCCATACCTCAACGACACACTTAAGCTTATCATCAGACAGTGCATAGAGCCCAGGCATCTTATCAGCAAAGACACAATCCTCCATCCAATTGTCTTCCCAAAATCTAAAAATACATCCATCTCCAATCTCCCGGTGGAAGTATCCAGAAATCCTCCGCATGACAGGAACCAGCCCCTCCAAACAGCAAAGGCTCCGAGTGATACCATGGTTTGTTGTTCCCAATTTAGTGTCAAGCCATAAGAGTCATAACACAAGTGATGGCATAAACCATCACCATTCTACATCAAATGCACAACCCACTCCAAGAGTAAGGCATCATTAAGATCTCTGAGCTTCCTCAAACTAATGAGTAAGGAAACAAAGTGAGCAGTGGGAGCCACCCACTGCATGCATCTTAAGTCATGCAAGAATTTAGGGAGTTATAGGCTACCCAAACTGTGGATGCTGCCTACTTTGCAGAACCCGATTGAGCAGGCCTCCCACTTAAAGGAAAAAAAAACCTTAGTTTCAAAACTCCCAGGTCATCTTTCTTTGCTCTCTAAACATCATTCTACGCCACCAGATGTAGGAAGTTGTCCACCTCATCAGAACCCTCCCAAAAAAATCTCTTCCCAATTTTGTCAATTCCCTGCAAGACTTTCTTCATTTAGCCTGAAAACTGGGAGATAGAAAACTGCAATAATAAACAATATGGACTTCAATAGAACTAGCCTTCCCCCCCTTGGGAGTAATCAGCCACTCCACCCAGCAAGCCTTTTGTCCAGCCTTTCAATCAATGGCAGCCAATCAGCAGAGTAGAGCTGCTTAACCCTCAACGGAAAGAGAGGATACAGAAAAGTCAAACTCCAAGATGTCGTGCCAAGTTAACCAAGAGCACGCTTCTACTTCATCATCCTCCATACTGGAGGGAACACAGGTGAACTTCCTATGATTCACTTGCAAGCCAAAAATCACTCCAAAATATTCACCAAGGTTGCCAAATTCTCCGCTTCCTCCAATGAAAAATAGGATCATCCACATATTCTAAGATAACGGTCGATAGAGAATTGCCGTCCTTGAGTGTGTATACAGCAAACCAGCCACCAAACGCCTTAAAAGCCATGCCTGGCAGGGTATCAGTTGCAATAATAAACAGGAGAGCAGAGCATCCTACCAAACACCTCTATGTGGCTGCATTCGACCATCATCAAGCCTACCATTTATCAAAACAAAGGTCATGGTTATACACCGCTCCATCCAAGCTATCCAAGTATGAAGTATCCAGAATATACCTTCTCAGAATTTGCCAGAAATAAAACCAACTCACAGAGTCATACACGTTGGAAAACTCTACCTTCCATAGAAAGCTTCTTCCATTTGACCTACGCCAAGACCAAGCAGCAACCATCTCCTATGCCAAAAAGAACAGACTCCTGTTGGGATCTGCCTCTAACCAAAGCCAACTGCACCGAGCCAATCAATTGCGTACCAACCATACCCTATTTAACAAAACTTGGCAACAATTAAATAGCAACCACGCCAAAACTTCTGGGACTAATGGAGGACAAGCAGTGCAAAGTGATAGATGTGTGGGATGATGATTCTTCTTCTTGGTCACTTCTTTTTAGTGGTGGACTCTCTAAGGCCAGGGTTCAGGACTTGCAGTTGTTGCTATCTCATTCTACATGATTTTCGCCCAAGTCCTAGTTTGGTTGATCAGCTGGTTTGGACTGTGGGACATTTGCACTGTTGCTAGGGGAAGATGTATTGAGAATTATATGATGTCACCTGCAACTTTTGTGGTGGTTGCGAGGAAGATGTTCCTCACCTCTTTTGAACATATGGCTTTTGTGCTGTTGCATTGGAGTCCATGAGCCTTATTGGTGTTGCAATGACCTCTGAGGATGGTTTCTGGAGTATTTTAGTTGTGGGATTCAGACCAATGTTACTAATTGGGCTACTATTGTGGTTGTTCTTTGGTCTATTTGGCTTCAGCGAAACGCAACCATTTTTACGGGGGAGAGATCTTGGGTTGAGAATGTTGTTAATGGGGCGAGGGCTTTGTCAAGCTTGTGGTTGCAACTTAAGTAATTTTACTTACTATTTATTAATATGATGTGGGTGTTCCTTTCCTTTTTTAAAAAACTTATCCTTCGTGACCTCTATCAACAAAGATTTAGCCTCATCAACTACAAGGAGATTCGAGGAAGCTAAACCCTACCACACAGGTATCCATTGTCTCGTGAAGTCACGAAAATGTCTTTTCACCACTTCAACTATTTGCTCCCTGCTACGAAGAATCCAATAACCAACCTTCAAAGCATTAGTTAAATTGGACCTCCTCCTACCACTAGCAGGAAGGTGGAAAACGAGTGTTTGTATCCCCTTCCTTGAGCCAAAGCTATCTCAACCTCCATTGCAATCCATCTCTCTTTTTATGTCTTCCTATTCAACCACACCCTTCAACATGTGTCTCTCCTTGCTTAGTCATGGCAAGGTCCTTGGCATCCTCCGCCTTGGCTAGATCAGCCATGCAATGCAGGGCCTCCATTATGGTTTGCTCCCAACACTACCAAACCTCCCCCTTGAAATCGATCAAAGCACTCCTCACATGTTGTGTCCTAACCGCCAAAGTACAGCTAGCTACGGTGGATGGGGGAACCTCCTCCCACTTCTCATGAATCAACTCTCTGAACCTAAGCTCCATTAGGACCTACCAAACTTGAAGTGCTCGTGTAAGCAATCCCTTCATTGGACTTCCACATTGAAAAGGCATGATCTGAAAATGACCTAGGGCACATAGTGACCTCAGCCATCTAAAACCTCTCTACCAACTCAACAGAGCACAAGAACCAATCAATTTTTTATTTAGACCTAGATGGATTGTGCTAAGTATATCACACCTAGAGATAGAAATGTCATAAAGCTCTAACTCAACCACCAACTTCATAAACAACTCTAATAATTTATCCCCTCTACCATTTGGTCTATCATCCAGATTAAGAGTAGCATTGAAGTCACCACCCAGCAACCACAGTTTACCATCCACAAACGTTGTGACCTCCCTCAACTCCTCCCATAGCTCCAACCAATTTGCATCCTCACAAGGGCTATACACCAATCATAGAACAAAAGCAACCCCATCTAAACCCCTAAAAACCCCAAATAACATCCATTTGCCATGCTTAGCATCTATCAGTTTGAAACTTAGAATAAATCCTCCTTCCAAACCATAATGATTCCACTCGCCCTCCCAATCCAGTCAACAAAGAGGAAACCACGAAACACCTCTCCTCTAACCTCTATCCTTGTCCTATCATCATCACTATCTTAGTTTCCTGCAATAGTGCAAAATCTACCTACCATTTGCCCAAGTATCTTAGCAAAGCAACCCTATGATTGGGGTCACTAAACCCCCTAACATTCCAAGCTAATATATTAACCATCGATGAAAGGAGAAGCCCCCTAACGAATAGGGTCCTGCATCCACCTTACACCGACCACAAGTGCAACTTTGTTTTCCCCCTCAAGGAAAGCATAGCCCTCCCCTACATTCATATTACCAACTCTCCATCACCTGGCCTTACTAACACAATAGGCCAGCCTCTACCTAGGATGGAGAATCAGACTCCAAGTAGTTATGGATACTCCTCCAGAGTTGGTCACCCCAACAACGGGATCGTTCGCATGATGGCAAACCACCGTGGCACATGTAGGTACATGTGCCTCCAAATCTCCCCTCAAGCACCACAACAAAAAGTGTCAGCAGACACCATCAGGCCATCGACACCAGCCGCAACGTCTAACAGTTCTAGGTTGGCCAAAGTCGCAAAGCCCAGCATGACAGGACTCCCCGCCTCAACTAACTCCAACCTAGTAGTTGCCTCACGATATTGAAGCTCCATGCCTTCAGTTAGGAAGCCCTCCTCAAACCCTAAATGAGGTGTAGGAGGCTCCTGCGACTCTAAATTTTGATCCCACAACATTGCTTGAGGGCACAAGGCCTCACCGCCACCCTCCAAAGCAAAAGAACATGTTTGGTTCAAACTCCAAATCATTAAACATTGTTAATGGGAAAAATTCAACTGCTGAGCCACTACCCTTCACATTACCATCAAAATCAAGGGACCTCAACAATTGAATACCAAAATGACCATCTTTCCCATGTCGTCAAATCTTGCAATGCAAGCCATCAACGAGTACCTGGCTACCCCATCAAAGGTCAACAAAAGCCTCCAACACCACCATAAACTCTTGAGCGCCATTAACAACAACCTTAGTTGAGATGACGTCCACGCCCAACAGGATATCTCCTTGTGCCACAACAATTCTCCCAAGCTGACCAAAAGAGGCAAAGCTTTAAGACACAAAATCCTCATAGCTATTTTGGTAGCACATAGGGTAAAGAATCCATAACCAAACATGCAAAGCTCCCTAACCTTATCCCCCTCCCTACACCAAACAACAAAGCCCCCAAGTCTCAAACATACTACTACCTCTTTCAACTCACCTGCATCACTCATCGACACCAATACGGCAATACCTCAATCTTACATGGGCTTTCTTCCACTACTAGGAAGAGTCATTTGCCATTTTCGTTGTTATGGAAGCTTTGATCCCTTGTAGAGAAACAAAACCTCCAACAACACAAACCCACAGAAGCACCTTCCCATTACCCTACTTACAATTCTCCCATCTCCGTGGACAAGTGTAGCATCTATGCCCCACTCCATGCATAATGCACAAGGTTGGGATCTTTGCAAGCTTGCGAAAGCAGCACATCAACCTAATTGCCCGATGTGATCCTACTCTGTGATCAAAGCCATGAGACGCATTATGTCAAAAATTTTGGGCTTCGTTTGCCTGGCCCCCTCTCCACCTCACAACCATCCACCCCTCATACTCACTCACGCTCCCCATCCCCTCAACTACACTCACACTCTCACTTCATCTAGGTTGGTCAACATCTACTAAATGTTGTCTTTCTCACCAGTCGTCTCTTCAAGACTAAATAATTCTATGGCACAATTATCTTGCTCATTCGACTTCACCTCATTGAAGAAGTTGTTCCTAAATTTATTTCAAGGGGAAGATATGATTTTTACCATGTAAGACTTCCTCATTGGTGAAACATCACCATGCTAACTTTAAAGAGTTACATATCACAAGCACGGATACCTTTTCTTTGGTGCACTATGATGTATGTGGTCTTACATATATATGCAATCTATGGATTCTTTTAGATATTTTGTGACCCTTATTAATGAGCTTCAGTGCACTTTTGTCTAAATAAAGAAAAGCCAAGAGCAACGACCCAAAAATCTTATAGATTTTATCCACTATAGTGGAAAATCAATTTGCACGTCTGTCACAGGGTCTTGCATGTGATCGATCCCTAGTTGCCTTTTTAGAAGAAGATCCTATGCAACTCTTGTGGAGATGAGATAAAACCAACATATTGTGTTTGATGAGAGGCTCAAGAACCAATGGGAAGATCATGAGAGGCTCTCGTGGGGGGAGATGGTGGAGATCGGAGGGTGGCGCTCATGCGGCTTATCTCTGAAACTTCATTTGCTTCAAATGTCGGGGATTTGGGCATTTAGCAAAGGATTGCCGCAACCCTTTGATCTATCTTAGGTGTCGTGGTTGGGGTCACAAGAGGTTTTCATGTTCGTTGCTGCGTCGGAGTGGTTCTCCTATGAGGAGTGAGTGATTGCTACCTCCTCCTCATGAGGAGACTCCGGCTGAAGGAGTTGAGGTTACATGGTCACCTGAGACAACGCGTTTGGATTTGTTGTTGGATTGCTCGCTCGTTGGAGTTTTACATCGTGGTTTTTTGGTGCTTGACGAGGTTAGATATTTCCTCTCTCAGTTTGGTTTGATTTCAAAATCTTGGAAGATTTCTATTTTATCGGAGAAGAGGTTGCTTTTATTTGGTTTGGATGCTTTGGATGTAGAGCAACTTAAGTTTAAGGAATCCTTGATTGGAGATTCGTTGTTTCGGTGGTGTCTTCCAAGTGTTTATGAAGGTGCGTCAGAGGAACATATTCCGATGTGTCCTTTGATTCAATTTCGCATTTTGGGAATTCCACTTCATTTAAGAACGACTGATAATGTGAAGTTGGTTTGCTCTTCTTTTACAAGAGTTCAAAGGTGTTTTGGCATCGATTTACAGGAAGGTGATGCGTCTTCGATGGTGGTTGACGGTGATTTGATGGTAGGTAAATGCATCCCTTCAAAGGAGATTCTTACATTTGCTGGGAACGCATGTGTCATCTCGTTTATTGATTTGGGCGCAGTGTCAGAGCAAGACCTCTCACATGCGCAAGCGGTGGCTGCGAGTGTAACACACCAACCTTCGATTTCTGTTAAATCGATGGATGTGAAGACCGAACAGGTACATCGTCGGAGATTTGCTGATCATCGTCGGCAACAACAATTTCAGGGGCAGATGGGAGCGTGCAGACATCCCAGATCTCGTTGGGAATGGCAGCCATCGGGAAGAATTCGAAATTCAAATTCTCGTGAGGTGGAGGTGCCAGTTGGTGCTGCAATTGGAGATCCACAATTTCGGGAGCGTTTTGAGGATGTTTCTATTTTGGGCAAAGACCATCTAATGCACGGACAGCTGCAACAAGATGCCATGTTTGGCGTTGCAGCTGGAGGCCATATTCGACTGATGAGGTGGAGGTGCCTGTTGATGCTGCAGCTGGAGATCCACAATTTCAAGAGTGTTTTGAGGATGTTTCTTTTTTGGGCGAAGGTCATCTAATGCACGGACAGTTGCAGCAGAATGCCATATCTGGCACTGCAACTAGAGGGCCATATTTGGCTGCTGGAGAGCCATATTCAGCTGCTGATGTGGCTCTTTCAACGAAAGATTTTTTGGCAGAGGAAGCCAATGGTTTTCGCCCATGACAGGTAGCATCCGAATCCGTAAACGGATCCGCATGTGGTAAGTCTTTTGAATCTATTGTCAAACCTTTTGATGTTCTCCATTGTGAGGTGGACTTGGGTCCTGCTACCCACATTAAATTTATTCCGCAGGACCAAAGCAAGTCTAACAAATATGCTGCAAGTTTACTTTCAGTAGGGGGAAGACTGTGGTGGTCGACACTGCTACAACTACAGCCATTTTTTCAACAGGGGAGAAGGTTGTGCTTGCGGAGGATGTTGCAGGGAATGATGTGCATAGCCCATGCTTGCAGCAGGTGGATACCAGACCCATCATGGGGTCTGGTCATGGTAAGTCCACTTGCTTGGCTTGTGCTCATTGTGATCCGATTTTTGCCTCTTCTTCTGCGTGTCCGAGGCCTGCTGTGGTTTCCAATTTGGTGTAGGATGAATCGTTGCCGGTGGCTTTTGGCTCCCTTTTTAATGGAGCACTTAAGACAAGCATGTGTTCCATTTCAAAGTGCGTACAGCATGGTGATAGGCTTTTTGACGACAAAGGCAGAGATGTGGGTATATTTTGTGGTGTTCATAAGCCCAACTTCCAGTAGGTGGATACCGGACCCAATCTCGAGCCCGGTCGTGGTCAGTCTGCTTGCTTGGCTTGTGCATCTTGTGATCCGGTCAATACGTGTTCTCTTGTGTTTCCAGGGCCTGTTGGGTTGTCTCATGTGGTGTAGGACTATCCACTACCAATGGCCTTTAGCTCAATTTTCAGCAAGCCGGTTGACACACACATGCTGCGTAACTCAAGCCTTATGTGGAAAGATGATCAATCCATTGAGGATGCGGCGTCTGATGTCAATATCAGGCAGACATCTAGTAAATCTACAGTGAAGACCAATACGTCGTCCAAGAAACCACCAACTAGTTTATCTTCTGGACACTTGAACTCTATCCCTCATAGGTGCAGGATGATGTTGAGCACTTGTTACGAGAGAAAGAAAGTGATAAAAAAGGACAGTCCTTGAGGTTGATGATCGGGTTGCTAATATAGTGGGGGCTAGACGGGTTCACAAGGGAGGTTCCAAATCTGTGATCCATGGTTAAGGTTCTTTTGTGGAATGTTCGAGGTTTCCAGGATGAGAAGAGGTCTTTTTTTAGGAGATATTTGGTGGACTGGAGGGTTGTAGTGACTTGCCTTCAGGAGTTGCATCTAGAGCGCCTGACTCCTACATGGAAGAAGCAGCTTTGTGGAGACATTTACTCACATTGTATGGAGGTGGAATTTGTGGGGAGGTCAGGAGGATTGCTGATGTCATGGCATGATGATATGTTCGAATTTGTTGCCTCAAACATGACTACAAGAGTGATGACAGGGATTTTCATTAGAAAAAGTAATGGTGCATCTTTTGCCATTTCAAATGTTTATTTCCCTTGTGATGATGGGTCAAGGTTGCTTTTCTGGGAGGAGGTGCAGCAGGCAGCGAGTTTTGTAGAGGGGATGCCTTGGTTGATATGCGGAGATTTTAATGCAACGCTTTATGCAGAGGATAGAATAGATGGTAGATTTGATATGGCTATGATTCAGTTTCAACAGGTGGTACAGGAATTAGAATTGGTTGATCTGCCAACATCAGGCTCGCGCTTCACTTGGAGGAATGGTTCAAGCGCTATGTCGCATATTGACAAGGTTCTATGTAATATTTCCATGGCTGAATTTTTCCAATTAGCAGATGTGGTTGCCTGTGAAAGGCCATTTTCAAATCATACACCTTTATCATAGAGGAGTAATGAGGAAGGTACTTTTGCTTCTTATTTTAAATTTCATAAGTCTTGGCTTGGAGAACCTAGTTTCAAAGATTTGGTCAGAGATAAATGGCTTGCAACATCGGCTTCTACTTCGACAACTCACACTTTAGCCGCCAGAATTGCAGCAGTTAGGAAAGAGATGATGGAGTTTAAACGCATTCTCAGAGCTTGTAGGGATGAGAGAACGATGACTGCACTTCAAGGTGTTAAAGATCTTGATAGGAAGGAAGAGGTTGGTATACTTTCTGAGGAGGAATGCCAGGAGAGACGGAATTTTCAGCCTGTTGTGTCTGAAGAGGATCATAAGTAAGAAATGGCTTGGAGATAGAAATCCAGACAGCTCGGGCTTAAAGAAGAAGACGCAAATACCAGGTTCTTTCACTTGACAGTTAGTGCTAGAAGAAGAAGAAATATGATTAGTAATTTGAAGGTGGGTGACAATGTCCTCAAGAAAAGGAATCAAACTTGTAATGCTTTCAAAGAGTACTTTCAGGAGTTTACAAAGAAGCAGCCTTATGGTGATTGGCGTCTGGCTAATTTGCATCTGAATCAAATTAGTGATGTGGTGAAGCTTAACCTTATAAAGGCTGTGGAGGAGGATGAGGTCTTGGTTGCGTTGAATAGCATGAAAGCGAAAGATTCCCTTAGCCATCTACAAATCATTTTCTATAAGAAATTTTGGGAGGTAGTTGGCCCGGATGTAATGGCCATGATTAGAGAATTTTTTGAAGGTAATGCAGGTATTGAAAAGATTAATAAATTTTATCTTATTCCTTTTGCCTAAGAAACAAGCTCCTGAGGTGGTGGGAGATTTTAGACCCATTACACTTTTAAACTCCATCTGCCTTCTGGTGGCTAAGATTCTTGCCAATTGGCTGCACCATGTGCTTCCTGATATCATCTCACCCGTCCAGTCCGCCTTTGCGAAAGAAAGATCGTTACAGGATTCCTATATACTAGTGGAAGAATTCTTGGCTTCTTGGAAGAGACAGAAGTCGAATGCCTTTTTGTGGAAGGTTGACTTTTCTAAGGCCTATGATTCTGTTTCTTGGAATTTTTTGTGGGATTTTTTGAAGAGGAGGGGTTTTCCGATTTGTTGGATAATGTTAATGAAGAGATGTGTAACCACATCCTCTTTTTCAGTGTTGGTGAATGGTAGGGCGAATGGGGCTTGGATTCAACCACAGAGGGGAGTTCGACAGGGTTGTCCGTTAACACCAATGTTGTTCAACATTGTGGTAGATACATTTGCAAATATGACCTTTCGAGGTTGTTGCGGTGACTTATTTAGGCCCCGTTGGCAACAGGTTTAACCCATATTAAGGGTTATCCCAAGTTTTTTTCAAGTTTTTTGCATCATTTCAACACAAACTCTTATATAATAACTTTCAATCATTCCCACTTACTTTTACTATTAAAAAATACCCACTACACCCTCCACTCTGATTTTTAATATTAAATAAATACCCACTAATATTTTCCACTCCTACTTATACTATTAAACAAATATCTACTAACATCATATCAATACACCAATCATTTTAACCCTATACTTAACCCTCTCCTTACTCTACCACCCAAACAAACATAATTTTCACTTATTCCATTTTAACCCCCCTTAACCCCATTACCAAACACAGCCTTAAAGGATTCACTACTAAGAATGATGGCAAGATTATTACTCCAATTTTGCAATATGCTGATGACACGACTTTCTTCGTTGAAGGGGGAGGAAGAGAAGCGTCCCATGTCTCCTCGTTGGTGAAAATCTTTGATGAAATTTCAAGCCTTAAAATCAATCGGAATAAGTCCATGTTGGTTCCACTAGGCATGGATTGTAGAGAGGAGAATGAGTTGGCATATATTCTTCAGAGTTAGACTTCCGATTAAATACCTTGTCTTGCCACTGAAGGGGAAGAAATTGAACTCTTCTGACTAGAGGCCTCTTATTAAAAGATTATCTACGAAGTTATCCTCTTAGAGTGGTAGACTTTTGTCTAGAGGAAGACGTTTGGTTCTCCTTAAATCAATTTTGTCATCTATCCCGATGTTTTTCATGTCGGTGTTTGCGTCATCAAAAAAGATATTAAAGAGCATTAACTTGTTAAGGAAAAGATTTTTTTGGAAAGGGACAGATTGAGAAGGGAGATTTGCACAATTGGTTTCTTTGGAGAAGATTTGTAAGCCTAAGAAAGGAGGACTTGGTGTGGGAAGGTTGGACTACTTCAACAAGACTCTTTTGTTGAATTGGTTGATGAGGTTGTTTGCTAATGGTCAAGACATGCTCACGTCCACTTTAAAAGATTCTTATGGGGGTTATATGGATCTTATCCAAAGAGCTGGAACAACCAAGGGTTCTGCTTTTTGGCACTCCGTGTATCCTTTAATGGTTGAGTTTTCAAGCCACTTCGATCCAGTACTTGAGAATGATCTTTCTTTCAAATTATGATGCGATGATTGGATTGATAGTGGCAAATTTTCAGAATTGTATCAGAGGTTATTCTAGCATATTCAGCATAGGGAATCAATTGTGGCTGATTAGTGGATAGAGAACATAATGTTTGGGACATCAGGTCGAAAGAACTTTTTAATCCCACATTTACTAAATTTCAATGGTTGTCCACATTGGGGGAGTTTTCTCCCACTGTTGGATTGGATATTATGCATTGGAAACATAGCAGATTCACTGTCAAAAATGCGTACAATCTCCTATTTTCTAATGGTGGAAATTAAATGCATGTGAAGAATTCCAAATTACTGTGGAGTTATAAGATTCATCTCAAAGTCAAGTTATTCTTGTGATTTTTTAGGAGGAAAAGATTGGCAACCAAAGTGTATCAGACAAAATGGTGCACATCTGAGGATACCACATGTCCTTTGTGTGGTCAGTCAGAAGAGGATATTCATCATGTTTTCTTCAAATGCAGTTTCTCTAGAGAGGTTTGGGATCATTGTGCGGCAAGGTTTTAAATATCGCCGATATATCGGTATCGACAAGGTTGGGTGGTATTGATATCACCGAAGGTATTTTTTTCTTGGATATCGGCAATATATCACCGATATATCGGCAATATCCCCGATATGACGTTTGGTGGGAAGGTTTGAACTGCTGAGTTTGGGCAAGAGGAGGTTTGAAGGGTGTTGGGTTTGGGCGAGGCTTTGGAGTTGTACAGCTGAGCTACTGCTACTGCCACACACACACACACACACGTAAAAAATCATCGATATTGACGACATATACGTTTTTTAGGCATCCCGATGGAACCTATTGCAGCATCAGTCAAAGCTTAGATAGTGAGAGATAACCGAACCAGAGATGTTACAAATAACTAGAGGAAGAGCCACCTGATGTCAGTGAAACATGGCCTACATATGGTAACTGCAGAAACCAATAGACACCTCATTCTTCATAACCACAACCAATCACTCGACTTGTCAATAATAATGTCTCGAAACATAAGAGACAACATTAAACATTGCATTGCAATTCAACTATTTCGTAATTCTACTAATAGCATTAGACTCAAAAGGAAATCGACAATAAACACACTCTCCAATCATACTGTGAGGTGCATCTTATACCTTTCCCTGACCTATAATGGGCGAATACCTCACATTAGCAACTAATGTGATTCTGCCAAATGGAACTAGTTTTATCCTAAAGAACTGTCTGGCATCATCAAATCTATGTCGAGAAGCACCCGAGTCAACCAACCAATCAGTGGTTCACGCTGTCACACATACACACCCACACGCACGCACACACATAAAAAATCATCGATATCGACGATACATCCCTGATATAACACATACACATTTTTTAGGCATTCTTTCATGATATATTATTCATAAAAATGTTACCCTTTAAATTTTGTGATATTTTGTGATATTTTATGCCTTTCTGAGCGATTTCCCTAAAATTCACCGATTTCAGCGATATATCCCCAATATATCCCTTTTTTGACTTGTCAACACGATATCGATATCGATATTTAAAACCTTGTTGAGCGAGATACATATGACCAACCATATTAATTTTAATTCTTTCTGGGAGACGTTCCAGGATCATCTGCATTTAGACATGACTGGCTGATGCAAAGTCTTTGCTTTTCTTTAAACTATTTGGTTGCAGAGGAACGGTAAAATTTTTAATAATGATAGATGTTGGGTGGAGAATGTAGTGAGCGAGGCTTCTTATTCTTCTGACTTTTGACTCCAAAACTTGTAAGTCCATTCATCTTTTAATTTAATATATTTACGGGATGATTACCATACTCAGGTAATCTTCCTCTTCTCTCCAAAAAAAAGTATCTTGAGAATCTCTTCTCAAAACAAGGTTGTTGTTCATCAAACTTCTTGCATTTATGCTCCAACCACACAAAATGGAGTGACCGACGGAAGGATTGGCATCAACTTGATGCTATTTGTGCTTCTTTATCAAAAGACATGTTCCTAGATGCTTTTTTGGCAAAAGTGATCCTTACAAATGCCTTCCTGATAGAGAGAATGCCTTCACAAGTACTTTGAGTCCATATTAATGCCTGATATGAAACCATTCTATCTTCCATCAAAAGTACTTCATATTTTATACACACTTTGACTATGATCTAAAGTTTTTTGAAGGAATATTTCTTGGTAGTTCACCAGCAGAAAAAGAATTTAAATGTAATAATAGGAGTGGAAGAAAGTTATGCAGTTCATGATGTGACTTTCTTTGGGGTTTTTATAATTTCCTTCCACAAGTCCTATTTAGAGGGAAGTACAACCAAGAGAATTTTGGCATTTAAGGCACAAGTAAAGAGGACTATCACATTTTGGTACACAGATGTGTTTTTTTTAGACAAATGTAAGTGTTCATGTTCATGATCCCAGTACCCTTTACTAGTTAGTTAGAATGTGATAAGCATAGGGAATAAAGCACCAAACAGAATAATAGCAAGGATGGCGGAATTGAAAGAATCGTTGACTAAAACACATAACCAGCAAATGCAACTTCAAATGACCAAGCAACCAAGCCTACTTCTTTAAATCAAAGATCAACCTAGAGCCATTCTTCTTCATATATAGATTGGCACCAAAGTCGTCGTGCTGGTGTAAGTTCTACTAGTGATAGGATTGTCATTTCAGGCATGGAAGAGGAGGACACCCCCATTTCCCTCCAAAAGGATGTTAAGAGAGCACAATCGGAACCACATCAATAGATATATTGGT
Organism: Thalassia testudinum; assembly: GCA_037157565.1. Taxonomy (NCBI): domain Eukaryota; kingdom Viridiplantae; phylum Streptophyta; class Magnoliopsida; order Alismatales; family Hydrocharitaceae; genus Thalassia; species Thalassia testudinum. The sequence goes on from JAZHRO010000024.1 coordinate 63,236,779, forward strand.
TTTTCTCACCTAAATCTAAAATATAAATGCTTCCTATCATCTCTTGCTTCATTGTTTGTCTCCAACTATTGTTGAAGCACAACTGAATATGGAATGGGTGAAAGCCATGTAGGGAGAAATGAAGGTTCTCATAAAGAATCAAACTTAGGATAGGGTGCAAATTCCTAGAGATGTGGACATTGTGGGGTCCAATTGAGAGCGGCGTACTATCAACTATCAGGTACAAAGCTAATGGAACCATGCACAAGTACAATTATTGGTTGGTGACAAAAGGCTTAGCTCTGTAGTATGGAATTGACCCCTTGAAAACTTTTTACTCCTATTGCAAAGATGAACTTCGCCATAATTATTTTGGCCCTTACTATTCATTATTCATGACACTTGTACCAACTGGACATGAAAAATTATTTTTTAAATTTGACTTGCTGGAGGAGGATTTTGAATAGATATCATTTGGGTGTGAATAGAAAGAAAGTGCTGCATGGTCAAAAGAGCTCTATACAATCCCAAGCAGTCTCCGCGTGCAAGGTTTAAGTAAAGAATTATTTTCTTTTTTTTTCGAAAGAAAAAAAGGACAACTACGGAGATCAGTAGTCATCCATACCAATTAATCATCAAGAAATCATTACATCAACCACAAATTAGAGAAGACCCGGGTGCCATTAACAACATTCTCACTCCACACTCTCTCCCCTCTAAAAATACATGCATTACGCTGGAGCCAAATAGACCCCACCACCACAACCGCAACCACCCAAGCATGGGTATTCGATTAGACCCCATTTCTGAAGGAACTCCAAAAGGTATCCTCATATGACAACCCAACACCAACAAGATTCATGGCCCTTCAAACTAGAATAAAAAAATCACGCTACCAAAACAAACGAGATGTGTATTCTTCTTCACAATCACATAAGGAGCAAGTAGTATTCAAATCTTCTATCCACCTCCACCTCTGCTTTTTAGTAACCAGGCCATCCTTCCTCAGGAGCCAAAGGAAGATCTTGACCTTTAGGGGGCTTTCAAACACCATAAGCTGACAATCCTCCACCACATTAGATGCAAGGAGCTCAATCCCCCTCAACAAGTGGTAGGCCTTGGCTATAGTAAAACAACCCTCAATCCAAACGACATGATCATTCATCGACGAATTTAGGCAAACATCATGCAAGATAAATAGAAGTTGTAAGTCTTGCACCCGAGCATCAGAGAGACCAGCATCTAACATGAGCGACCAAGATCTAGACACTTCATCCCAACTCTCCTCCATCCTGCAAAGCTTATTGTCCACAAGCACGAAAAGTATCAAATCCAAATTAGTAAAGCACCCAACCTCTATCTAATCATCCATCTAGAATCTAAACACTCTTCCATTCCCTAACCTAGGGTGGAAAAAAGGTGCCACCCTCTGCATCAATGGAACCAAGGCTCTCTAAAAAGTAGATGCATCTCGGGAAATCACTGCCCTCTCCATCATAGCACATTTCCATAAGCATCCAGCAAGACACGACACCACAAGTTGCCTTCACCCCCAAATAGCTTCACCACCCACTTTGTAAGTACATCACCAAAATTAGCAAGGCTATGTACACCAAGACTACCCTCCTTCTTGGGACTATACACGTCTCGAGGAACTAGCTAGTAAAAACATCCATCATGATCGGCTCCCTTCCAGAAGAACTGCTTACTCATGTTCTCTAAGGTACGTAGCACCTTCTTTGGCGACTTGAACACAGACAAAAAGAAAATCGAAATATCTGAAAGAACCACCTTCAACAAAACAAGGTGACCCCCATTAGACAACAATCTCCTACACCAGGAGCATAACCTCTTCCACATTTGGTCCATCAATGACTAACAATCTTGTGAAGTTGTTTGTCTTTTAGAGGCAAGCCCAAATGGACAAATGGAAGATGACACATCTCAGTATGAAGAGCTTGTGAACAAGCCACCATCTCACTTTCTGACAAATGAAAGGGAACAAAATTGACTTGCTATGATTGACCACCAACTGAGATATCTCTCCAAAAATGGCAACTAGCACAGCCACATTTCCTACCTCTCTGCTCTCCCCTTCAACAAAAAACATGTCATCTACATATTGTAGAATAGGTGTCAACAAAGCTCCATCACTTTGCATTGTGAAACTAAAGATAGGCCCCTACAATACGCTTTAATAGCCAAGGCTACCAAAGTGTCAACTACAATGTTAAATAGCAGCGATGCTAAAGGACGACCTTGCCTAACTCCATGTTGTAGCTGTGTCCAGACTCCACTCATCTTACCATTAATCAACACAGAAAAGGAGGTCATCGTAATACACCTTGTCATCCATTGAATCCACACCTCTGGGAAGCAACATCACCTAACAATCTCCCATAAATATGACCAACTGATAGAGTTGTAAGCTTTTGAGAAATCCACCTTCCACGGAAAACATTTCCTCATAGACCTCCAAGATGCAATCGTCTCTTCCACAATAATAAATGACTCCTAGAGCGATATACCACCAATAAATAAATGTTGACTGCACCGGGCTCCAATCTAAACCAATAAATGCTTACTGCACCAGGCTAATCAACTAAGGGAGGACAGCACTCAATCTATTTGCAAGAACATTAGCGACAATCAACCAAAAGAAATGAGCAAGTTCATCCCCTACATCTCTATATATAAAAATGTGAGAAAAGTGCAGAGCAGTCCATACAAAGTAAGAAAAAACATAAAAAAGGGCACAAAGGACAACGCTTACGAACTACATAACTCTCAACACACCTCTCAAGCTGTTGTATATATATCAATCATGTTCAACTTAGAACAACATTTGTCGAAGAGAGCTCATGGAAGTACCTTGGTAAAGATGTCAGCAATCTGGTCCTTAGAAGCCACATGAGTCGTGCGAATAAGTCCTCGCTGGATCAAATCACGTGAATAGCGACAGTCAGCCTCTACGTGCTTGGTCTCTCATGGAACATAGGATTATTTGCTATATAATTGGTAGCTCGATTGTTGCACCGCATCCCCATTGAAGACTCAACTAAGATATTCAAATCTGATAGAAGTGATCATATCCACATCATCTTAATACTCAATAGCGGTTTGAGCCATTACCCGATACTCAAACTCTACACTGGACCTAGAGACAACAGCCTACTTCTTACTTGTCCATGTGACTAAGTTCCAAGCCACGTAGGTACAAAAACCTATACTAGATTTCCTGTCAACAATGCAACCTGCATAGTTCACATCTATATATGCCACAATATTCAGAGAGGTGACTTTTGTAAATAGAAACTCCTTCCTCAGAGAATTCTTCAAGTACCTTAGTACCATCAAAGCAACGTCCTAGTGTTGCTCAGTGGGTCTGTCGATAAACTGACTCAACTTCCTGATTGCTAGAGAAATATTTGGTTGTGCGATCGTCAAGAAGTTTCCCAACCAATCCTCTACATTAATGGGTGTTTACTGGTTCCAACTACTCATCATGCACGTATGCCTTCGAATCCATGGGACTATTTGTTGGTTTACCCTACAGCATGCTCGTCTCCTATGGTAAATTAGTGGTATACTTCCTCTAGGATAGAACAATTCCTCACTACGCGTAACCTTATCCCAAGGAAATAGCGCAGTGGTCCCAGGTCCATTGATGACAAAGCGTTCTACAAGGGACTTCTTCATATCAACAATGACTTGCCCATCATCACCCGTAAGAATGATGTCATTCACATATACAAGCACGACCACCAGTCCTCGCGTCGTCTTCTGTATAAACAGGAAATGATCTAATGAGGATCTACGAAACCCCATTATCTCACTACCTCTAACAACTTCTAGAACCAAGCCCTCAAGCATTACTTCAGGCCATAAATCATCTTGCGCAGACAACAGACTTTGGAACACTCTCCCTAAGACTCATATGTCGGAGGTTGATGCATATAAACGACTTATTAATCACCGTACAAGAAGCCATTCTTGACGTCCAGCTAATGTAGGGGCTAGTCTCGCTAAACAGCTACGAATATGAGGATCCATACAATTGGTAGGCATGCCACTAGGAAGAAGGTATCAAAGAAGTCAATCTCGTATGTCTACATGAAGCTTTAGCTACCAAACAGGCTTTGTATCTTGCACCCATACCATTTAGATTGTAATTAGCAATGAATACCTACTTGCATCCAACCATAGATAGTGGCTCCCTAAGGAATTCTGTAAAATCTTAGGTGTAGCGAGAAATAAGTGCAGACATCTCATCCTCCATAGCTTGCCGCCACTTGGATCAAGGAGGGCCTATTGATGCGAAGTGTGTATAATTCCCTAGAAATTTGGTAGATACCACATTGGATAAGGGATGCCTGTGCAACTTCAGGGTACCTTTCACACAGCAATGGATAGATATAGATCTATAGAGGGCTAATGCAGAGTGTCTAAAGATGGTATTGGATGAGGCACATTATTATCCACATGCTGCTGAATACCTGTGACATCACTAGGCACCACAGCAGCAGTTTGTAAAGCATCTGTGCTCACCTAAGGCAAGGTTGGTGCAGGCTTAAAGGGGAGAGGGCGAAGTCTATACACTATGAGAGGATCACCAAACTTGATCGACTCAAAGATGGAAATTGCCTTCAAAGGAGCAAGAGGAATAGACATAGGTGCCACATCAAGAATATCATGAACCTGCCTTCCAACAATGGAAAAGTAGGGTACAGACTCATGAAAGGTCAAATCCGTACTAACATAGTGATGTTGATTAATAGGATCATAGCAATGATACCCCTTCTACGTACGAGAATACCCCAAAAAGACACAATAGGTCGGAGGGGCTAATTTGTCACGTCTAGGAGCAGAGACAAAAGTAGCACACCCAAGACACAAGGTGGAAAATGGAACAAATTCCCTTATGGATACAAAATCAATAAGAGAATTTGCTCGTAATGATAGATGAGGGCATGTGGTTGATAAGATAGCAAGTCGTCAACACCACATCACCCCAATAGGTAGAAGGCACATTGTTATGGATTAACAGGGTCCTAGCAACGTCCACGAGATGGTGATACTTGCACTCTGCAACTCCATTCTGCTAAGATGTATGAGGGCAAGTGGTTTGGTGAATAATATCCTGAGACTTATAGAAATCACGCAAGTGCTGACTACAAAATTCCAAACCATTGTCAAAATGAACAATTTTAGCAATGGTATCAATAAAGAATAACAAGCCACATGGCAAGCCTGCATGTTACCAAGGGGTACCGGCCCTAAGGTTTTTGGTTGTGGTTTTTCTTAGTCCAAGCTTCCTATTTTTAGTATGTTAAGGTGTCAATTAATTAAGTTGTTAAGAGGATATTTTATTTAATATTTTTAGAGATTTGATTGATTTTGTTTTCCTTGTTTAGATATGAGGAGTATCTCTATATGAAAAAAGAACATATGTAATTTCTATTTGAGTTGAATACAATATACTCCACCATCACTCTCTCAACTCCTCTCCTCTCTCTTGACGACTCTCTCTCGATTGGCGTGCCACCATCCTCCACGTGTGGACCTTCCACGTGTGCATCACCACACCAAGGAGTCTCCATGCTGCACCCATCTCCACATAATATTAGAGGCTTCGATCTGGGCTCTTTGGGGTGCACAGATCGAAGAGATACTCGACGAGGAGTTCACGCACAAAGAAAACTTCTTTCTCTTGTGCATGGATTCTTCGCATCAACAACAAGGCCACTTGTGCATGGCTTTCTTCTTCAACATGGGAATTCGCTCAACAAATTCCTTAAAAGATCTTGGCGCCTCCTGCAAGGCCCAAGGGATCGTGTAGGGATTCTCGATGAATCCTGTTACTGTCATATCCAGCGCTTTATGCAAAGTAGGAGAAGGATCGTAGATCGGAGGAGATGGTCAACACCAAGGCCACGTTGTTGACGGGAGAAAGCAAGGTGATCATTCAAGAAATGACCAAGCTTCAAGATGTTTCCAACTACGTCTTGTGGGGCTGCGTCTTCAAAATATTTGTTGGGGGCCACGACAAACTCAACACTCTACTCAAAGAAGCACCTAAAAATAAAGACGGAACTAAGAAGAAGAAGCTTGAGAAGGAGAATTACAATATCATGAACTGGATTATCAATTCAGTTGATCCTGCCATCACCTCGAATATGTTATACAAAAAGAGCGCATACGAGATCTAGACAACCCTGAAGAAGATGTATTCCCAGAAGTCAAGTAATGCGTGCATTACCAACCTCTACATGCACATATGGACAACCGGTCAAGGAGATCTTTTCTTGACTGATTACCATACGAAAATGGAGGCATTTGTTCGAGGAATTAGATATCTACAAGCCCATCTGATGCGATAAACAGGGAGAGACACAGGATCAATGGCAAGCAGCCAAGTTCTTATCAGAGTTGCATTCCTGCCATCATCCAATGTACAATCAAATTCTCGCATCAGACAAAACGATGGATCTTAAAACCATCTTTGACAACCTCAACAAGATAGAGATCTTGGAGGTAGAGGCTACTACAAAGAGCAACAACTCCGCACTTGCTATTCCAAATATTGGAGCTGGGCATGGGAAAGGACACAAGCGAGGCTCAAGCCATTTCTATCCTCTATGTCAACATTGTGGATGTACAAATCACCGCAAGATAAATGTTGGAATAGGTTCGGGAGGCCTCCACGTGAGGCTACTAGTACCTCACGTGTGGACTCATTTGCACCTGTCGATCTTAAGAAGATCCAAGCCATGCTTCAATAAGAAAAGGGGAAGACCACGGTGGCCGTTGCAACGACCATTGAGGTTGCCAAAAAGGCAACGACTTCAAAGGTTACAAGAGGTTACACCGTAACTTCTACAAATGGCAAGTTGGAGAGCTCCGAGCTCGAAGAAGATGAAGAATGGTAGGACATCTAGCCTCATGAAATCAAAGAGCAAGTCATTGTCCTCCCGACCTAGACTTAAGGGAGAGTGTAAAGAATAAAAGGCCATGTGGTACTGCGTGTCACCAAGGTGCGTCGACCCTAAGGCTTTTGGTTGTGGTTTTTTTAAGTCCAAGTTTCCTATATTTAGTATGTCAAGGTGTCAATTAATCAAGTTGTTAGGAGGATATTTTATTTACTACTTTTAAAGATTTCGTTGATTCTATTTTCCCTATTTAGATATTAGGAGTATCTCTTTGTGTAAAGAGAGAACATATGAAATTTTTATTTAAGTTGAATATAATATATGCCACCATCTCTCTCTCTCTCTCATGGGCTACCATCCTCCATGAGTGCATCACCACACCAAGGAGCCTCTACGCTGTGCCCATCTCCACAGTATCAAACTAAGTCTTTATTTCCAACACTATTTTTAGAATAGAACATCTAACTTTTGACTCAAAAGAAAGACCCAAGACAATATGAAAAAATCATCAATGATAGCTAGGTAGTACCGATGACTCGACTCTAACTAGTAGGATAGGCGCTCTGGCGATGCTTCCTGATAAGCATCACAATTAATAACAGTAGGGGATAAATGAAAGATGGCACGACGAAGCCTGTCCAAAGAAAATTGGCCAAGATGAAGGTGCCACTAAAGAGGTGAACCAGCAAATGAAGTGACACCACCAAAGTTCGTTGTAGCTAAAGGTGACTGGAATAGGCGATAGACCCATGATAAACGCCAGTTTATCATCATTCTTATGCATTAAAACAAACCTAGCTCTTAGGATTTTACTCCGCAAATGGATTTTTGGGCTGCATTTAGGCATAAAATAGGTTAGGCAAACATTGCATTTTTTATTATCTTTTTAATATGTTTTTGTGTGTGTTAGGGATGTACAGATATATAGATCCCTAAAACCCTAACACTCAAGAAGGCAAATGGTGAAGGAGAAGCCCAGACTAGCTGGAACTCAGCCTAATCCAGCTCACCTCAGCTTGATCCAGCTCACCTCAGCTTGATCCAGCTCACCGCAGCTGGAACCTAGCTTACTTGAACTAGGGTTAACTCATCCCAGCTCCATTCAGCTAATCTCAGCTGGATGGCAGCTCAAGAGAGTTCACCTTAACTCACCCTAGCTCAAGTCAGCTCAGATCCAACTCAACTTAGCTGAGTCTAGCTCATCTCAGCTCCCACTAGTCCACGGGGAGCTCTAGCTAGCTCAACTAAGTTGACAGGAGTTCACCCCAGCTCAAATCCAGCTACATCCAGCTCCACTCAGCTCCAGCCAACTGAAGAACTCATCCCAGCTCAGGAAGCTCAAGTCCAGCTCCCGGGGACTCAGCTTAGCTCAACTCAGTTGAGCTAAGCTACCTTAGCTGCCTCAACCAGCTTGATTCTCCCCGGGAGCACCAGACCCATCTCACCTTAGCTCATTATGGTAGAAGCTAGCTTACCTTAGCTCGGCTTAATAGCTAGCAAAGAACTAGCAAGCTAAGCCAGCTAGAATAGCTCCATGCCAGCCTCTTCAGCAGCAGCCAGCTCCAAATTTCAGTTCCAGACTTCTCCTCCTCAGCTCCTTCCTCTAAACCCTAGCTCCATTACCTTCTCCTCTACTCCTCCATTAGCTAAGCTAGCTTTAGCTAAGCTAGCTTAGCTTAGCTTAGCTTAGCTTAGCTATGCTCCAACTTCCTTGGCTTGTACCACCCCAAAAACCCACCTACCAACTCCACCCAACTAGCTCCACCTAAGCTCCACATAAGCTAACCTACTTGGCACCAACCTAACCTACCCACCACCTCCAAAAGACACCTAAAAGTGGCGCCAAAAACTACCCATAACCACCCCTTAATGGTACCACTTTTCCCTCCAAAATCTCCCCTCATCTCCACCACACAATCCCCCTTGAACCCATCTCCACCATCCACCTAACCCCCCTTCTAGAAGACCCCATGTTGGCACCAACATGGTGGTGTCTCTCCACCACCAAAAGACACCAACACCACCATAACTACCCCCTTTAACACCTCTTGGGTTGGCGTCAACTCTCCTTAGCCATAAGATCACCAACCACCTCCATTCTTCCATCCTAGCCCTCCATTTCACGAGGCACCTTAACCCTCCATCCTACCCTATAAAAAGACCACTACCCACCACCATTCAAGCCATCCTTGGCTAGCAATTTCACTCTCATATTCCACCAAGAAGCCCACGTCCAAGAGAGAAGAAGAAGAAGAAGATTAAGGGGATATTCTGTCCCCTTGGTGCCTTCCCCTCTTCCCTTCTCTCTTGGGTCACGTCAGCCAAAGGAGAAGCCAGGCAAGGAAGATCTTGGAGGAGATCTTGAAGGTGGTCCATGCCACCTTGGAGTTCTTGAGGGTGGTGCACGCCCACCCCTTGGAGAGAGCATTGAAGGTGGAAGCTTCCACCTTGGAGGAGCTCTCAAGGAAGGAGGAGAAGGAAGCCCTCTTTTCAAGCCAAGGAGCAGCTAGGCTTGGAGCAAGAAGACAACCTTCTTCACCATTGTTACAAGAGGATTTGTGTTTCTTTTCTTGCTTTTAGATTGTTTAATTCAAGTAAAAGCATTCCTTTACTTGTCCTTGAAAGGAACACTCATTCTACTCAATCAAAATTGCCTACTTTTAGCTTTTTATTGCAGTTGTTTGTTTTGGCTCTAGCACTTGTTTCACCTCTTCTTCCTAATTACCCTAGGCCTCCACTTGCCTAGAGTGAGCTTAGGAAGAAGATATTTCTATCTTTTAGATTTTAGTTAATCATTTGTAGGTGTTAGTTCTTTTAGCTACAATCTGCAGTTTGCCCTCGTCTTTTCAAAATACAAAAAAAATTACATATTGAAAAATATCAAAAAGAAAGTTGAGATCTATCTGTAAGCAAGAGGATTAATTTTGCATTTTTTTTGCATCCTTGGACGATCCTAGATACTCCCCTATCTAGGATATAAATTTAAAAGCGAAAGCGGATTCGCGTGTTACAACGACGTTAAAACCCGCTTTTACAAATCACGCGTATTTCGCTATCACTTTTTGGCGTCGTTGCCGGGGAGGCACGGCTTTGCATTAATTAATTTTCTCTTGCTTGAAGTGGATCTCATCCCCTTTTCTTTCTTTCTTTTGTGTGTGCAGGAACTACAGCAGGAAGGCGGGAATCTGAAAGCGAGAGCTCAAAGTTCCTTTTCTTCCCGTGAAATTCAGGTTGGTTCCTCTTTCTGGTCACATAATTAATTAAAGCTACCAAAAATATATTAAACTTGACTTTCAGGATCCCAAAAAACTTAATTAAGTGGAGTGGTGCATTATAAAATCCATTGTTTGCTTGTATGCTTCTTTAACACCACTCCATTGCAAGTATTGGTGTTCTGTTTTTTGGGTCCAGATTTCTGTCCGGACTTGAAAAATCGATTCCTAACATCACAGGCCTCCTAAAATCATAAAATTTCATAGAGTGATTCCTAATTAAGTTTGGAACATCTGTTCCAAATTTCAGATCAATTGGATTTGTATTTAATTTTTAAAAATTCGTTGATTGCAGAGGGGTCACACCCTTTAATCTTCCTGTTTTGCTACTGTCTGCGAATCTTTAGAATTTTTATACTCATCCAATTTTTGTGAATTTTAGTTTTCTGGAATCCTTGTGAAATTTTACACATATAAAATCACAAAAATTTTCTGAGGTCGGTGGTAATACTGAAAAGTCCACAATACCCACGGGTATCATTTCTGGACTTTGACACCAGTACAATTAAAAATTTAAAATAATTATCAAACAAATTCTTAAAATCTTTCAAAAATCTTTTTTGGAATCCTTGTTTGATTTTCTTCAAAGTAGCGGTGTTATTTGACTTGTTTGCACTACTACTTAATTCTGAAAGCCTAAAAATAATTCATTTGTAGCAAAATTTCTGTCTTAGGGAAAATTGGCTTAGGATTTCTTCTTTCTTTTTAGAGACTCAATTAAAAGGAAATATACAATCACCCATACAATTTGTTTTCCTTTGATTGTGGATCTTCAAACTTGTTTGAAAATTTAATTAGAAAAGCCCTAAAACACATTTGATTAAATTGAATCCTAAAAGACATAAATACAAGAAAATTGTGTGACAACTTGATTTTCATTGGAGCCACTCTCCAATTCCTGCACACACAAAAAAAAAATCAAATAACAGGGCAACAACCCAATAAACGCCCTCCACATTCCGTGTGCACTATAACATCCTAGACCTAATTAAAATTTATGGCAACTTGACCCCTAAGGCTTGATCAACTTAGGCTTGCTATTTAGGTCTTAAGTTCTCTTTAATTAATACCAATTCTGTCATCTGTATCTAGTGTTGAGGCTGAGGGGCTGTGTCAAACGACCAGGCGCGGGTTTGTACAAGCACCTGGGATCTTCCCTGGGAAACGTTTGGGCCCAAACCTCCTCTTAAGCAACTTGGCTAGATTTGTTGACAGAACGGGTATTCACTATTAACTACTTATTTCCTATATAGACCAAGTCTTAGGTTATTAGGGAGTCACATTTAAGTTAGGTCTAGTTTTGTTTGTTTGATTTGCACACTTTCTCATCTCTATCTCTTCTCCTCCCCTCCAAGTCTTCCAAGTAGTGCATGCACGGGTGACGGTCCCAAAAGCCATACCTCGAGGGACCATCTGATTTCGCCCCCCGCAGCAAGAAATCATTGTTTTCTTCCCCCTCGTCTTCTAAAAAAATGGAAAACCCAAGAAGCCATCAAAAAAATTCTACTTCCACTTCTAACCTGTCAGCTGACCCACAAGCTGACTCCACCCTCCCTCACCTTCCTAAATTGGAGCAACCAGAAATACCAGCAGGGCCAGGTGGCCCTCCAATTATAACCCATAATACAAATCCCTTTGCATTAATGGTCGACCATTTGGCTCGACTACAATAAAATCAAGAAGATCTAGCAAGGACTGTCACGAACCTAGCTAATCAAGGACAAAATCCACCACCCCGCCAACAGCATGTCGTTCCTCTTAAGGATTTCTATGATTCTTCCAATTATGAGGAAAGACCAGGGGTGGTCATACCACAAGGGGATTTCGAAATCAAACCCGCCATTCTAAACCTTATCAAGCATTTTCATGGTCTTCCAAGAGAGGACCCTTTTTGTCATCTCGAGGAATTAACTGTCCTCGCTCAAACCACTCGTTCCCGCAATGTGCAGGAAGACATGTGGTTAATGAGACTCTTTCCTCTCTCTCTTAAAGACAAAGCATCACATTGGTTTAGAACAGTTGGGCGTCCTATTACCACCTGGCCCCAATTAAAAAGTGATTTTCTTAAAAAAAAATTTCCGATCGGTCGAACAAATGCATTAAGAAGATCTATAACGACCTTTCAACAAAAAATTGGTAAACCCCTCCACGAAGCCTGGGAAAGATTTCAAGAACTTCTAAGAAGTTGTCCCCACCATGAAATTCCACAATGGCAGCTAGTGCAGATCTTCTATCACGGATTAGAAGATCAATTAAAACGATTTGTGGATGCCTCATGTGGAGACAATTTTCTTAACAAAGACGCCGAAAGTGCCTATCTTCTCTTTGAAGAAATGAGTGAAAACTCATTTAACATGACTTCAATGGACACTTTTGGCAGATCACAAAACCCCAAACACGGAGTCCATGAAATTGACTCCAAAACCACCTCTGTTCCAGTCACACATGATGATTTATATATGTTAGCTCAACGACTGGACCAGATGCAAATTCACCAAAAGAAAATGGAAGAAAAGCTCACAAACAAACAAGCTCCACACGTCCACTCTCCACACACTAACCCCCCACACATTCTCCGAAGAGAAAATCTACACAATATCGATGCCACATCTGCTGGCCAGCAAATTCCAGCTGATTTCCCGCAAGATTTAACTGGGAATTTTGACCAAAATATTTTTGATTCAACCTCGGAAAATATTTATGCTCTCCAGGAGCAATTTAGAAACCCCTCCAACACTTCCAATCAAAATTGGAGGACTAACCCGAATCACTCCTGGAAAAACCCGAATCCCGAATCCGATTCCTTTTCCCAAACAAAACTATTTTGGGAATTATGGGCAACCTTTATATCAACCTGGACCATCCCAGGATGATATTAATAATTAGGTCATGAAAACTCTGCAAGGAATGCAGACTCAAATGATAGAAATAACCCGCATGATTACCAATTTACAACACCAAGTTAAAGTTACTCCTGATCATCGACCTATTGAAAATTTACCATCCCAACCCATGCCCAACCCAAATAATCAAAGGAATCAATTTCATGGTGGATATCACAGTCAACCTATTCAGCCAGCACCTCAGCATCCGCCGGGTTTCAATAACAGCCAGGCCCCCCGTCCTCATCCTAGAAACAACCAGACTGCAAATGCAGTTACCTTGAGGAATGGGAAAACCACTCACAATACCCTGCCTGTTAAAGAAACCCGCTCTAATGACACACAGATTAACTCTTCCCCTTCTATTGGCGAGACACTGAAGAAGCTCATCATAATTAGGTCTACGTACTGAGATAGTGGGAGTCCATGCTTGCTCCAACAATTGCACTCAATATGGCCAAGTTTTCCACAATAAGTGCAGAATGCACGTCCTTTGCCCTGAGCACCACGCCCTCTTCCCCTCCCTCAGGTAGAAAGAGCACCACGTCCACAACCTTAGCCAATGACCAATGCAACTGTCTGCATAGAGGGCTCCTCAAAAGTAAAAGAGACAAAAATGCAACTAATTCTTTTATATGCTTCCTCCAGACTAAGAAGCTTGACCAAGGTACGCATCTGAGAGCGAGCAACTGAATATTCTAGGCCCAACCCAACCACAAACTATGGAACTACAGGTTCCTTACGATATGCCTTCTATGTGTTGTAGGTATAGACAGGGCAACACACATTGTATTCTTGAGTAGAACCTTGAGAGCCAAGTAATACTGAGATAAGCTACAGCCTTCCTGTCGAAGGTATGGCATCTCACTATCTATTTGGAACACTCAACTAGAGTTCTTTTCGTATGAGTGGGTGTTTCTCATACTGTCCCACATCTCCTTAGCCGTCTTGTAGTACATGATCTCGTCCCATATTCTAGGGATAACAAAGTTCATGATCCACGTACAGACCATAGCATTATCCTTCTTCCATGTGACGTTTGCTCTTCTCCTCAAGCTCTACCTAAAGTAACGCGTGCTCCTTGTCATGACCCTCGGAAGGTTTACGATCATCAAGCATAATTAATCTTCTTAGTATGTTAATGTTTACACACTCCATGAGTAGTTTGTACCCCTTTGCTATTTTATATTTTTGCCTAGACATACTGCAATTTTCCATTTCACCTCTCTCTATAGAAAGAGGTGTAAAGTTTCATAGTTGAATAAGATTTTTCAGTTTCTCTAACGTGGTATTAGAGCGGCAATCCTAGATCAGCACTATGGTATCCTAACCGAACAAAGTCTCCGTAACCCCTCCACCCTAACCCTTCTCTCTCTCACCAACTGCCACTCTCCCCTATAGTGCCACCACCAACCATCAAGAAAGCAGCAGCAATGCTGCCACTCCCAAGAACCAACAGCAGGCCACCGACGACAGCATGCAGCAACAAGAGGTCACCGACGACAGCAGGCAGCAGCAGATTGCCACCAGCCACCAGTAGTCCGGAGGGAGCTTGTTGCATCGGCGAGGGGAAGCAGCACCCCTTAGGGATGCTACTAAGGGTTTCCCCGTGCCCTAGTGTGTGTCTCGATTGATCCTAAGGGGTTGCAGTGACTCTTGGGATGATTTCTAGGACTTCTAATTCTTATAGATCTCATGATCAAGACGCCACTGACATCTTGATTTCGATATTTCCGATCTGAAATCTATTTCATATCATGGTTGGTGGTGTTTTCCCTCTTCTATAGGCACGATGGCAACATCTAGTAGTTCGGAGGTGACATTGAATACCACTACGGATGCAGGGAGTTGCAAGATTGTTTTTTGTTCCTATCGCAAAATCGAATGAGGCTAACTATGTTAGATGGTCTCAAACGTTCCTCATGACAATTGAGTGACATAAGGAACACATCTTGATAGAGACAGAGCCACAAAACAAGACCGAGAAGTACGCCACGTGGAAGAAGGATAATGGCATGGTCCAGGCATAGATCATGAACTCTGTTGTGCCTCGGATCGGAGATAGCATCACGTACTATAAGACTGCCAAGGAGATGTAGGACTCTTTAAATGATACGTATTCTCATGAAAAGAATTCTAGCAAGGTCCTTGAGATACATCATGAGATTGGCAATCTGAAACTAGAGGGCCACTCCTTGTCTCAATATTATGCTACTCTAAAGGGCTTCTTGGAGAAGTATAATGCATGCAAAGCCGTCTACACTTGTGCTACATAAAGGACATACAGCAGAGAGTTTGCAGTTTTGTAATTTCTGGATGGACTTGGGCCAGATTATGAGGTTTCCAGGTCACAGATTCTAACGCTCTCTGAGCTTCCATCTATTGAGGAGGCATACAACCAGATGAGTAGAGTGGTTGTGAAGGTATCCACTCCAGATGTTGGGTAGATTTCCACTCTCCCAACTACCAGTGGACGTTGTGGACATGGTATTCCATCTACCAGGGGGAGAGGGTGTGGTCGGGGTCAGTCTGACAGACCTCGAATCATATGCTCTCATTGTGGCAAGGTTGGACATGCCAAGGCTACGTGCTAGTCTAAGCATGGTAGACCTCCCATGGCTAACCATGCCGTTTCTTCAGAGGAGTTGAGCGATATTGTATCACGTGCAAACTATGATACAAGGGTGCAGCATCTTACCCAACTAACACAGGAGCCCACCACCTCCACAAATACTACTACTTTTACCTCCTCAGGTATTGTTCCTACCTTAAGTTCCAGCAGTGAACTTTCTGATGGCACTATGTGGCTAGTAGATTTAGGAGCACCCCGTTATCTGAGTAGAGATTAGAGTTGTTTTCAGCACCTTTAGTCTATTCCTCCTGGTAGAACAGTTCAGGTGGCTGACGACAAGCATTCCAGGATCGATGGTTGAGGAGATGTTGTTACTCCATCACAGAGATTACCAGATGTTTTATTTGTTCATGATTTTCCTATTAACCTCTTGTCAGTTAGTAGGATTACAAAAGATTTACATTGTCGAGCCATCTTTGATGAGTTGGGTTGTACTTTTCAGGACAAGCTATGAGAAAGAATGATTGGTGGCGAACTTGAGGAGGGGGGTGTGTATCACCTAATCGAGACACCTTTTATTGTTGCATGTCAGGAAGAAGTTGCCTTTAATGTTGGTATAGCTCTTCAATGGCATCGACAACTTAGACACCCTTCACTGGATAGGCTAAGACGGGTCATTCCCCATATTTCGCCTACTGCTGAGATTTATTGTGATGCTTGCCAACTGGGAAAGCATCGTCACTCCAGTTCCTCCCAGAGTTCTACTCTCTATTTTGATTTGCTGCACATGAACGTTTGGGGTCCAAGTAGAGTTCCTAATATATTGGGTCATAGTTATTATTTGCTTATTATGGATGATTACTCTCGCATGTCTTGGTTATTCTTGTTACGGAAAAGTCTGATGTAGGGTTTGTGGTTGAAACATTTATGTTGCAAATAAAGAACCAATTTTCTTCTGTTATTAAGATTGTTCATTCTGATGATGCACTTGAGTTCTACACAACAAAGTTGGCTACCTTCTACAGGTCCTTTGGTATTATTCATCAGATCTCTTGCCCCCACACGTCACAACAAAATGGGGTAGTCGAGAGGAAACATCGTTATGTATTGAATGTGATCAGGACATTACTTATTCATTATAATGTACCACAGATATATTTGGGAGATGCAGTGCTTACTATGTGCTACTTGATCAACAGGCTGCCTAATTGGACAATACAGGAGCAAGCTCCCTGACAATTTCTTCATCCAGATAAAGAGTTATTTCATGTACCACCAAGGGTGTTTGGTTATGTAACATTCGTTCATATTTTCAGACCAAGCAGGGATAAGCTTTCCCCAAGAGTTGTAGCAGTACTCAGAAGGAGTATAGGTGCTATGATCCACTAGGCCGGAAGATGTTACATTCCATGAGCTTGCTCCATATGTCTCCATTGTTGGTCATCAATTGTCATTTGAAGGGACTCCTACTCGTATGCCTGTGCCACCAATCCCTTTGGAACAAATGCATGTTACTCATAGTCCAGATACCACTACTACAAAGGACAACAGTGTACAACACATAAAGCCTACTTATGTATACAGGTTGCTAGTTACTTATAGGCAGCATGCATGGCGTCAAATACACACCCCCCACCACCTCAGCCCCCTCTCTCCTCCCCAGGTCAGGTATGTGTTGATACTGACATGACTTGTCCTAGTGGTGATTGTGCAAGTTCATCCGAATCTTATGGTCAGCCTTCTAGGGAAGATGTTTCCCATGATATACTGCAAGAGATCAAGGTAGATGATCTTGACCTTCCGATTGCTATTCGGAGGACACCTCGCAGTTGTGCTCACTACCAGGTTGTTGGGGCAATACCTACTACCAATCTTGGGAAGTCCTTTGCTATATTCACTACCACGTTATCAGCCACACATTCCCACTACATATCAGCAGGCCATGCTTGATCCAAAATGGCCTCAAGCCATAGAGGAGATGGTTGCCTTACATTCACGTGGAACATGGGAGCTTACAAATCTTCCCAGAGATGCTAAGGTGGTCGGATGCCGTTGGGTGTTTGCACTAAAGTATAATCTAGATGGGTCCGTTTCTCGCCACAAAGCTCGATTGGTTGCAAAGGGATTCACTCAGACATATGGGATGGATTTCTTTGACACATTTCCTCCAGTACCAAGGCTTCCTATAGTTCGCATTCTTCTTTCTGTGGATGCACACTATAACTGGTCTTTGCATCAGCTGGATGTAAAGAACGCCTTTCTCTATGGCGACCTTTAGAAGGAAGTCTACATGCAACAGCCTCCTAGTTTTGAGCCTCAAGGGGAGTGTGTATATAAGTTGAAGGAGGCCATTTATGGCCTGAAGCAGAGTTCGTGTGTGTAGTTTCATAAATTATCAAAGGAAGCATAGGCTATGGGACTCTTGAGATCTGCAGAGCACTCTCTCTTTGTCCGAAAGAGCAAGGGAGGAGTTGTGCTTCTCGTTTATGTCGATAGCATTATCCTCACCTAATGCAACTGCGATGGCAGAGGTCAAGCAGAAGCTAGTTGATTCATTCGTAATGAAGGACCTGGGTGAGCTAAGATATTTTCTGGGGATTAAGCTGCCACGAAATGGAGATGGCATAGTCCTTACACAACGCAAGTATGCTCTTGATGTATTATAGGAGATGGGGATGTTAGGATCGAAACTTGCCAACATACCCATGGATCCTAAAGGACATCTTTATGATGCTGAGTCTCATCTTGTTGACAACAGATCTTATAGGCAGCTGATTAGCAAACTACTATATCTTACTATTACCAATCTTGACATCTCCATTGCCGTTAGGAAACTCAGTTTATGAACAAGCCGACCAAGCAGCATTGGGATGCTGCAATGCAAGTGCTCAAATACCTAAAGAGAGCACCAGGTCAAGGTATCTTGTTCAGCAAAGGAAAGTCCATGACTATTGTTGGCTATTTAAATGCAGACTATGCAAGGTATACATGGCAAATAGGAAGTCGACAATAAGGTTTTGTACTTCTACAGCAGGAAATCTTGTGACTTGGAGGAGAAAAAAGCAACATGTGGTATCCAAGTCAAGTGTAGAATCTGAGTATCGTGCCATGGCACAGACTACAGCAGAGATGGTATGCATTAGATCTATGTTACAAGACTTGCATATCCAGGTTGAGAGGCCTATGAAGATGAAGTGCAACAACCGTGCTACATAGCAAACAACTCAATGTTCCATGAATACACCAAGCATGTTGCAGTTGATTGCCATTATACCAAAATCTTGTACAACGCAGAGTCATCTATGCCACTTTTGTTGACTCTAAAGATCAAATAGTAAACATCTCCACTAAGTCTCTTCCTCGTCCCGCATTTGATGTCTGTTATTCCAAGCTGAGCATGATTAATATCTATGCTCCAACTTAAGGGGGAGAGTGTCAGTATGTTAGTGTTTAGACACTTCTTGAGTAGTGTGTACCTCTGCTATTTATATTTCTACCTGGACATGTACTGCAATTTTTCCTTTCACCTCTCTCTATATAAAGAGGTGTAAGGTTTCATAGTTGAATAAGACTTTTCAGTTTCTTCAACTGGTCTCATCTAATTTCACCATGGGATCAAAGTAAGGGCTCTTGTAGGCCCCTATCTCCATAACATGCTTTGATGTTGCCTCAGAAGATATCTTGAATGCCAACGTTTCTTTAGCCAAGGCCCAAACTAAAAAGGAAATATGGGATCTAGGTTCAAAACATCATAATGCGCAAGATGTATTCGCTAATTTCCCATGCAAAGAAAAACGATGAAGGACCTACGATCCACATGATCTACAAGGCAAGCCAGGGAGACACCATAGACCAAGCGCTAGCAGGGAGACACCACAGATTGATGTCGATGCCACGTAGACCAAGCAGGCGCTAGTAAGCCCCAAGTGGCGCAACCGGAGGCAAAGCAGCCCCCAGGCAGCATTGTTAAGGTTGGGCAACACCGTTAAAGGTGGTGCAACCCTTAAGCGATGTTACTAGAGCTAAGGCAATACCAATAGAGGCAAGATAATCCCTAAGCAACACCACTAAGGTTGGGTGACACTGTTGAAGGTGCAACCCTTAGGCGGCGCTAGAAGGTGACGTTGTGGGGTCCTAGCGACGCTACCGAGCCACGTAGAGAGGCGTCGTAGCGCTACAAGGAGGCTATGAGGTGGTACTCCACGAGAGAGAGAAAGAGAGAGAGAGAGATTGGCAGGCAATAACAAGATGAGGTTGTCACTAGTCACGGAAGGGGCCACTGCCTGACTAAAAGGCCAATGGCAGCAAGATTAGTGCACGGGCCTCTTACAGAGTTACAGTTAAGGTTTTTTTTTTGTGGAAGAGAGAAAAGGGGTATGGGAATCAAGGCAAATATAGAACACCAGCCTAGGACTGCTGCTTTGATACCATGTCAGAAGAAATGAGCAAAAGTTCATCTCTTATGTTACCCCACATCTCAATATATAGAGATGTGGGAAAAGTACAGAGTAGTCCATACAAAGCAAGGAAAAAACATAAGACATGTAAAACAACGCTCACAAAATACATAAGTCTCAACACAATCAAGTACACCACATTAGAAAGGGCGATGGGTCTGTAATCATCTACAATCTCTACACCTAGCCTTTTCAAGAGCAAGAAAAAAATTCTATTAAGCTTCTCAAACCCTCAATTCCCTATACAAAATTCCTTGATCATTGCCATGAAAGCCACTTTCACCACCTCCCAAAACTCTTAGTAGAACAAACTAGAAAGCCATTCAATCCCAATGCCCCCTCCGCCTTTAGACCACGTAATGCTGAGACCACCTCCTCTTCTGAAATGTCTCTAATCAGCTCAATACTTATACTGTCACTCTGCGAGGTCATATCCAACATCAACAGTCACCATCTTCCAAGTAGACGCCTCCTTGTAGAGTCATGAAAATGGCCACCAAGTGCCTCCACAATCTGCCTCTTGTCAGTAACCACCTACTCCCCAACCCACAAGGAAGCAACAAAATTTGGCCGATGCCTGGCACTAACTAACAAGTGGAAGAAACAAGTGTTTGCATCCCCCTCTTTTAACCAAAGCTACCTAGGCTTATGTCTCCAATCTACCTCTATTTTATGATCCTCTTTCTAAACAGGAACTGACATTTTTCACTTAATTTTGTATCAATGAGTGGCCTAGTATCCTCCACCCTGTCCAACTTGGAGACTCCCTCCAGTGCCTCCATATGTGTGCACACCCTTCTTTCCTTGATCTCTTTCTTATACACCATTAGAGCCGCTCATAAATGCTGAATCCGAGCCACCAACATGCGCATGGCAAAGGACGAGAGAGGTATTTGTCCTCACTTTTGCTGAACAAATCTCTAAATCCCATCTCAAGCATCCAAGACTTTTGAAACTTGAAAGTTGAAATAAAAGACTAGGACACCCTCATTATAGCTCTAGACTAAAGTAGTATAATCCGAGAAAGGCCTTGGCCGTATAGTGACATCTACCATATAGAGTTTTTCCATCAGGCCCACAGAACACAAGAATCTATCAATCCTTGAACATGAGCCAAAATAGTTCCTCTACGTAAAGGTAGCCCCAGAAGTCGGCACATCATACAATTCTAGCATCCAAGTGCCCTGATAGGTTTGGCTTTCCTCCCTTTGTTGAGCCATCTCTAGATTGTAGACTAAGGGGCTCTCCTTCGTTGTTGCCATACCTACTTAATGGACTTGGGGACCTTGGAAGCAGCTCCTATGGTCTTGTGGCAATGATGGCTGATGATGGGTGCTGCGACAATGGTGGCTATAATGTTGGTAGCAATGGGCCCTTGTGGCATGGAGGCTGCTGGTGAGAGCTACTCAATTATGGGGGGTGAGGCAACCATGACGATGGTAGAGTGTGGTGATGAGGCCTATGCATCAACAGACAAAAGCATATGAGAAGTTGACCAATGTTGATGCTCCTTCGACGGAAGTGTTGGGGCAATCGTGGGGTCTGAGGCTGTTAAGGTGATGGTTGATTTTCAACGGCCGTCGCAAGGTGAACAAAGGACCTCTAGTGGGTCTCCCAAGCGTGGTTTGGGAGGTTAGCAGCCTCTTTTCCAAGGGTAGAAGTTGGTGTGCAATTCTCTTTATAAAAGGAAGAGGGTTAGGAAACAAAAATAACAGGTGGTGGTTAATAAAAGGTGGTTTTATATAATGATGAAGCTGAAGGCATAGTGGCTAGTGTTGCTGATGCTAAGGTCCTCTTCACATGATTAGTGTCCTGTTGTGGAATGTCAAGGTCTCCGTGACCCTCTCCGCAGGACCACCCTGTGTCAATATCTAGGTAAATGGAGAGAGGATGTTGCATTATTACAAGAAACACATCTGGAATCTTTTCATGACAGACTTTCGAGGGAGATTGGCGGGAATCTCTATACCGAATCAATCGGTGTTGATGTGTTGGAAGGTTTAGTGGTATCTTGATGGTCTAGAATAAGGCAACTTTTGAATCAATTGATTCGATGCAAGGAAGATGTATGGTCACAAAAGTTTTCAATAAGGTATCAGATGGTTCGTGCTTAGTTTTGTCCTATTTGTATGGGTTATGTGATGATTCCCTTAGGCCTAAGCTACAAGAGGAGCTTAAGCAAGCTACATCTTTTACGAATGGTAGATCATGGCTTATTGGTGGAGATTTCAATGCCATGTTGTCTATGGATGATAGGCCAGATGGATGGGTTGATTGGGCAACATTTGCTGCTTTGGTTGACAAGCTTGCGTTGTATGATTTTCTAATTTCCAGAGCTACTTTCACTTGAAGGAACGGATCAGGCTCAAGCTTGAAAATTGACAGGTTCCTTTATTCAGGGAGTTTATTAGAGCATTTTTAGATGGTAGACATTACTGTGAGGTCTAGACCTTTTCATATCATACGCCACTAGTTTGGAACTCTAGTGAAGGGTCTGTCTTCGACTCTTGTTTCAAATTCTAGAAATCGTGGCTCCTTGAACTTGACTTCAGAGTTCTTGTGCGCCAAAACTGTGGGGAAGTTCCCCCTTCCTCCTCAACTATGTATACTTTGGCAACTCGAATACAACCTATTCGTACAACTTTGATGACCTATAAGAAGAAGGTTAGGAAATGGAGGGAACGGATGCACAAAGAAACTTTGGTTGGTGTTTCTCAGTTGGCCAGTGTGAAGGAATCTATACCCCCCACTAGCATGGAACAGGAGGAAAGATGGGTGTAGAATGTGGTTCATGAAGAGGATCATAAGATTGAGGCTAATTGCTGACAGAAGTCACGACAGCTATGGTTGAAGGAGATGTAAACACATTTTTGTCATCTTCCAGTTAGTGCTAGATGAAAGGCAAACCTTGTAATTTCGCTACATGTTAGAGAGGAGATGGTTAGTGACAGGAGGCGGATGGTGGAGGCTCTACTTTCTCATTTTCAAGATTTTACCAGGAGACATCCCCTTGGGAGATGGAGGCTTCATCAGACGTAGGCTCCCTGGATGACGGCATGAGATGCAACCTAGCTAGGGATGTCACTGAAAAGGAGGTTTCGGCTACTATTCGTGGGATAGAGGCAAAGGGGATCCCAAGTTTGAATGGGCTACAAGTCATTTTTTACAAGGAATTTTGGGAGGTGGTTAAGGATGATTTCATGGCAATGATCTGTGAATTCTTCACAGAGAATCGTGGCTTCGAGAGGCTTATAAGTTCTACCTTTTCTTACTCCCGAAGAAGCTAAGTGTAGAAAGGATAGATGGCTACAAACTCATTGCCTTGTCCAACCAGTTTATTTGATTATCGCTAAGGTCCTTCCAAATCGATTGCGTTCCATCCATTCGCAGGTGATCAGTCCTATACAATTAGCTTGTATTAGTGGTCTTTCATTCCTTGAGAGGAAATGGTGGCAACTTGGCGGAGGTCGAGGAGACGTGATTTTCTTTAAAAGGTGGATTTTTCAAAGGCTCGTGATTCTATTTCGTGGGAGTATTTATGGAAAATTCTTCGTAGACGTCGCTTTCCTAAGGTGTGGATTCAGTGGATGAAAAGATGCATTATGATGACCTCCTTTTCGAAGTTGTTTAATGGGAGACCAAGCAGGTTGTGTTTGCAACCACAATGTAAGGTCAGGCAAGGTTGTCTATTGGCTCTGTTGCTATTCAATATTGCAATAGACACCTTTGTGGGAATGACTTTCAAGGTTTGTCACGGTGGTCTCTTCACTAATTTCACTTTGCAGAGGGATGGATCTATTTTGACTCCTCTCCTACAATATGTTAATGATACTCTATTTTTGGTTGAGGAGGTAGCACGAAGGCTAAAAATGTGGCTACACTTAGCATTTTGGGGACATAATCGCTTTGGTGGTTAATCATAGCAAGTCAACATTTGTGCCTTTTCATATGTTGAAGGATGAGCTTTTGTCTTCCTCTCAAGCCTTACGTGTGGACACAAGCCACTTGCCTTTACTTTAATTGAATTTGCCTTGGAAGGGCAAACAGCTTGCTTCGCAAGATTGGGAACCTCCCATGGAGAGGATGAGGAAGAGGCTGAATTGTTGGAGTGCGAGGCTACTTTCCAGAGGAGGTCGCCTTGTCCTGCTTAAGGTAATTTTGTCTGTTATTCCAATTTTTTATCTCTCCGTCTTCGAGCCACCGAAAAAGGTTTTTCATTTTTTGGAGACTATTCGCAAGTGATTCTTTTGGAAGGGTGCTGACCACATGGGGCATTTCTATCGGCTGATATCCTAGGATATGATTTGTTCTTGGAAATGGGAGGGTAGTCTTGGTGTCTGTGATCTTGCCAATTTTTGTGATGTGTTGCTTACAAAGTGGGTGGTCAAGCCTTTTGAAGGGAGCCCCTGTGGCAACAGATTTTGTCCAACTCTTATGGCACTACTTTAAGCATGTCAGAGAATGTGATTCCCCATAATGCTTCTACCCTTCAGAAAGCTATTATTCCTGCGATGCTAAGGGTGTCATCTTTTTTTCATCCTAGGCTGGGGAATGGAAGAATTTATTTATTCTAGATGGATGATTGGACAATGGCAGACCGTTCGTTGATTTAGCACTTAGATTTTCGAATTAACAGGCGACAAGCAGTACAAAGTGGCTCAATTGATCAACTAGTTTGGACTGAGGGGCATTCACCATTGCTAAGGCATACAAATTGTTAAAAGGAAGCATCCTATGTGCTAATGATCTTGTGATGGATTGTTGTCTACTTTGGCGTATCAAAATTCCACTGAAGGTCAAGATTTTCCTCTACCTTCTGAGAAGGAATGGACTGGTTACAAAAAAATGAAGGGAGAGGTGGATCCTGAATTATGATGTCACCTGCACCTTGTGTGGTAGTGGAAAGGAAGATGCTCTGCTCCTCTTGTGGACGTGTGACTTTTCTGTTGCTGTCTGGGAGCCCATGAGCCATGGTGTTTTTTTTTAGAGAAATGAGCCTTGTTGGTGTTGGAGTGACCTCTAAGGATGGTTTTTGGAGTACTTTTAGAAGTGGGATTCAGACAAAAGTTACTAATTGGGTTACAGCTATGGTTATTCTTTGGTCTATTTAGCTCCGGCAAAATGGAACCATTTTTAAGGGGGGAGAGATCTTGGGTTGAGAATGTTGTAAATGGTGCGAGGGCTTTATTGAGCTTGTGGTTGCAACTTATATAATTTTACTTACTATTTACTAATATGATGTGGACGTCAACCGATCTCCGATAAATGACCTTTCCTTTTCAAAAAACAATTCTAGCTCATCCACTAACCCACAAAAGACAAAGTAGTCCCATCAAATCTATCATTTGGTGATAACGTGGCATTGAAATCACTTCCAACCAACCAGGGCCTTCCATCTGCAAAAGCAACTTGTCTAAGTTCCTCCCAAAACACAGCTCTATGAGCATCATCGCAAGGCCCATAGACCAAGGTCAAAACCAAAGAATCACCATCAAGTTAGGTGAACGCGTCAGTAACCACCCAGCTTCCTATCAACTCAAAATTTTCCCAACTCTAGGCAAGCAAGATACCACCTAACCGCCAAACAACAACAACAATAATCGAATGAGTTAAGAAATCACCACCAATCTCCCTCAATAGCCTACCATCAACCGACTCCAACTGTCTCCTGTAACAAAGTAAAATCCATGTTCCATTCTCCCAAATAACAGCGTAAGGTGGTCCTACGAGGGCAATCACAAAGCCCCCTAACATTCCGCAAAAGCACTCTAAACATGGGAGGATGTGCCACCCCTACATACCTCCATCCAAACACTTCTTTACATCAATGACTTTGGCCACCCTACTTTTAACTTCCTCATTACCACAAAAAACTTCGGTATTGATAAGTGGTTGTTTATGCTTTCTAAGTAGAGTTATAGACAAGTTTCTATCTTTGAACCAAAGGCTTCTAACCTCTCAAATTGTATTCAAAGGAGCCACTGGAGGCCCTCCTTTGACCCTACATAGGCCTCTGAACAAAAGGAGGAATAGTACCCTCAACCCTCGAAGTCGCCACAGCAAATCTCTTTCAATTGTCACCTGCAACAACCATCTCCATATTCGAACCCACAAAAACCATCACCAAATGCCAGTCACCACCAGCATCCCCGTCAGGACCGAAAGACAGACCCTCCCTATCACAATCTCGAAGGGGCAGCACCGCCTCAAAGACCACAATTCCACCATCTACGACGCAAGCATCCCCATCGAGCCCAACACCAGCACCTTCTAGAAGAAGATCAATGCCCATCACCACCAGGGCAGCAGTTTGCACGGAAATAAGTTCAATTGACCTAGAGAAGGAAGCCAAAAATGTTTCGAATCCTTCATGAGAATGGACAGGCGAATCAGAAGGTCCAAGCAGGTCACGTAAAGGGGTGCGAGCCCCACTATAGCCAATTAGAACCCCCACTCCACAAAAGGCACCAAGACCCAATATGTGACCTTCGCAACAACCTCAAACCACCTCTCTAGACTTGGAAGGGCCCCTCGAGATCGTAGAGCAAGATGTGGAGGTCTTCAGTTGCCAAACCTGCCAAAGAAGACACGGAGCAAGTCGTCCCGCTACCACTGCCAAAGGGGAACCTACAGAAGCCAGAGAAGACACCACCATTGCAACCTTATGTGACCGATTCTCCCCCACAATCTCCACACAAACAAGCCAAGAGCCCCTCGATTGAAGGATTCCCTTCAAGGGAATATCAGCCCTACCTCAAACTTCAACCACCACTAGCACCCACAAGAGGTCATCCACATCGGGACTAACCTTCAGAAAACTTGAGGCATAAGAAACCTGTGACCAAAACATCAACCACCTCCAAAGTCTGAAGCTGCAAAGGGATACCCAACAACCAAAGTTGAAAATATTTAAATAAATCAAAAGTATAAATCAAAGTAATAAACAATAATAGAACGCTTTGATTTACGTGGAAACCCCACTTGCAAAGAACGGGGAGAAAACCACGAGAGAAGGCCCCAATAAGGTACTGATTTTGTATTTCTTCTTCTCAAATGAATAGGTAGGGGGTACATGCCTATTTATAGGCCATCACACACACACATAAAGTGCTACAGTTTTCAATGTGACACTAAACCAACCATCAATCCTCTCAACACTACCCATCAAGTTGAAGCATGGAATGCTCAGCTTGTAACACAAATCTACTCTACACAGCAGACCAAACAACACTCTAGACTGATTCTTACTTGTAGGCGGGAACACGAGCTAGAGTTGCTGGACGAATTGTAACTGGCTCTAAAGATCTAGTGCTGGTGACTCCCCGTTCAGTATCCCTGAAAAGGGTCTTCCTCTCAAGATCTCGAAGCTGCATCTCCTACATAGAAATCGACTATGCCCTTCCTCTGAGGACCTCGAAAATGGATCTCCCTCTCTCTGGAGACCTCGAAACTCTGGACCTCCTAGAGTTTGGTTTCTCATGTGAAGATCAGCTACTAAACAAGTCTGTAGTGGTATCCGATGTCACCTCAACCGCTGGAGGATGCTATCGTGCCTTAGGACTGCAAATCCGTAGCGATACCCGGTGTCACCTATCGTGCTTTAGGACTGCAACAAAGAGACTACCAAACGAGGTGACTATAATGGCTTCCACACTCTCCCTTTTCTCCCATACTCATATGGGAGAAGAAAAACAATAAAACTATAGAAGAGTTCTCCACCTCTTCTCTTAACCATGAACCTCATAATTCCTTTTTTTTCACTCTTTTTTTTCTTTTTTTTATATTATTCTCTCTTTTTTTCTTCCTTTTGAAATTTTCATCAACTCCTCTCCCTTTTTTTTCATTTTTTTATTTTTCTCCTTTTTTTCCTTCCTTTTTTTCTTTTTTTTCAATATTTTCTTCTTTTTGCCACCGCCTCTTCCTTTTCACCTTCCTTTTTCTTTTCACTTTTCTCTCTCCCTTTTTTTTTTGCATAACTACCAAGTGAGAACATGATAGCAAAAGACCACGTATATAAAATGCCCACAAGACCTTAAGGCTCAATAGAAACCCAACCAGCCGCCGTGATGATCTCCAACCCATTTGCTACTATTGCATCACCGCAAGCTTCGCCTCGCAACATCGTGCGAGATCTTTGCTGATCACCACTTCGAGATCCATGACATCGACTTCATTGTCAGCGCTACTGTTTGCAGCAATCGCGTGATCCACACCGCCACCAACGATGATCTCGCCATTCAGATGGAGTCTTCAACTGCAAGGCCATCAATCAGTCCCAAGATACTCGTCGGAGTTTGCGCGAGCTCCTTGCTGGCATCTTCCCCGTGATCTTCGGCAATATCTCCAGCATGTGCATCGCTACACCACCTCGTGTAAGCCCTAGCAGCCGCAGTAAGGAGAAGCGGTGCCGCCTTTGCTTCTCATGATTGTCTACACGTCACTCGATCTCTTCACCGCGATTGGTGATCCGCCTCCAACGTCAGTGCAACAATCGCACGCACGAGATCTTTACGATAGTAGATCTCTCGTCACGCCACCTCTTCATCGACATCCTCTTCCTCATTGGCTTCATTGCCACCTCGATCAACGCCTCTCGCGCGATCTCCTCACTGCTCGCACACCACCACCGGATTTCTAGGGCTTCAACACGGATCCACGATGCAGTCTCCTCGTGCGAGCCCTGATGATGCCGCCTAGCACCGCCATCACCTTCTCGTCTTCATGGCCGCATGCGTTGCCACCATCGAGAACGATGCAGCCATTGACGCTCAGGCGTGCAAGGTGTTGTAGCGCCGCCTGATGCAACCTCCACATCGCCTGCGTGTCACCTCTACAACCTTGGGGTCACTGCGTCGCTAGGGGGCACCTTTAACCCCAGCACCTCGCGTCGCCCCCGTCTCGAGGAGGATCAATCTCCTCTTCATCTTCTCTTCAGACAAACAAAACTCCCAAGAAAGAACTGCTCTGATACTAAGTTAAAAATATTTAAATAAAACGGAAGCATAAATCAAAACAATAAGCAATAATGGAATGCTTGGGTTTACTTGAAAACCCCACTCACGAAGAGCGGGGAGAAAACCATGGGAGAAGGCCCTGATAGGACACTAATTTTGTATTTCTTCTTCTCAAATGAATAGGTGGGAGGTACATGCCTATTTATAAGACATCACATACACACAAAGTGCCACAATTTCCAATGTGGCACTAAACCAACCATCAATCCTCTCAACAACCAGAGCTCCACCAAGATAGCCAGTGACGGTCATTCATCCAAAGCACCATTAAAATCATATGGTTCACACCATCGAACTTCAACATCTCCGATCACCAAGGAAAGGAACCGAAGCAGCTCATAATCCTCCTTCGAAACACCATGCACCAGGACCTTCCTATCATCAAGCAACACCACCTTGAACTCCCGAGCCATCGTGCAGAAAGTTGTAATGGCCTTCAAGATGAGCAGTAAGGAGCCCCTAACAACGTCACCAACCAATGCTCCATCAAGGAAGCACCTAATCTCAAGCATTGACAACAACCAAGGCGTGCAAACCACAGGTAACCACGAAACCTTCTCGTGCGACCCAGGTTTAACAACCCTCAAATTCACCACCAAGGATTTCACAAGCAAGGGGCAAGACGATTGTCTATGGCCGACACCATTGCACCGCAAACAAATGATTGGATCTCGACACACTATCGCAATATGACCCCTACCACGACACTAAAAGCAAACAACTTCTCGATTGACCCACCCTTTTTACTCACTGCACCACTCCCTTCTGGCCTTCTTCGACCATGCCCCACAACCAAGGACCACCCTCCTCTGCCATCCACACCATCACAATGGGAGTTCCCTCCCTCATCGCCACAACCTGCTTTGAAGACTCTCATCTCCCCCAAATCAACAGCAAAACTTTTATAACGAACTTAGCATTCCCTTTTGAAAAATAACACACTTATGCCATCCATATTACTTCATAGCTTTGTTTCTACTTTAGGATAAATAGGAAAAGGTAGCTCCTAAAAAAAAAAGGCTACCTTTAAAGCAACGCATCCCCTTTAAGCAAAGAATTGCAATGAATAAATAAAGGTACGTAAATGGTGATTGCAACTTATTTGTTAGAAAGTCTAGGTAACACATTACGCTCATGCTCATTTCTTGGCATATGGTTACTACTAGGATGAAAAAAGCAGATGCATAGACTAAGGAGGAGAGTAGCACTAGAAGTTGAAATTAAAGACCTAGGAAAATTGGAATATTTCCCCAATATCGAGGTTGCCAAATCTAAAGATCCCTTATGAGTCAAAGGAAGCATGTGCTCGATTTGTTGAAAGCAACTAGGATCCTCGAATGCTAGCCAATATCCACTTTAACTAAAGCAAATCACAAGTTAGCACCACCCACTTTGAACAAATAGGAAGCATAGGCCACAGACTGTATGTCACCAAGTGCTTAACAAAAGAATACCAAACAAAAACATGGATATTTCTCTATCTAGTATGAATCTTCACAACGACCATCAAAAGTTGTATCAAGCAAAACCATCAACAAATAGGTCTCGACTTTTTGGCAAGGCAAGAACTTCATGGCCAATTTCTAGTGGCACACCCCCAAACAAGAAGTAAAACCACCTAATGACACAAAACCTTCAACCAAAAGCACTCAATTATATCAGAGCATGAAAGCAAGTTGACCCTTCAAGCTTGCATTTCAAAATGACAACTAATACCTTTAAAAAGACCACCAACCAAGCTAAACACATCATCCATGAAGTCCATTCTTCCAAGGACAAGCTCTTGAGTAATTAAGATCTATCAGGTGAGAAGCCACATTTCTTAGGCATCACCATCTATCATCTACTTATTTTATCTCTTCGCATCCATCTTCTCTTCCACGTCTTTAGTATCAAGCAAGACAACTTCATGAGATGCCCACCAAGATGATGCTTCATCAAAGATGACATTCCTTGAGACATAGCACTTGAAGATTGTCGGATTGCAATGACTCTAACCCTTCAACCAAACAACCAAGCAAAGATGGGTAACAGTTTGGCATCAAATATTTGAAGGTGTCGAAATAGTAGATGTAAGAAGAGGAAAAACCATAAAAAAACAAATGACCCTTGGTTTTGGCAAATGGACTACAATTATAGGTAACTCGGAGCATAGTAATGGAAGGTACCTTGAGTAGCATATACCTCGTAGGACATCTACTTGCCAACTCGGAGTCTTGTATTGATATTCACGAATAATTGTTCCAAGTGTGTTTGTTCTAAAGAATGAATTCCTCGTCAAGTTAGAGGATATAAACTCACTATGCGAATTCAGGTGAAGGCTACAAGGGAGAAATGGAAAGGAAACTTGGACCAATGAAAGACAAAAACTCAAGAGACCTCAGGGTAAGGATAATTATCCAGGTCCTTATTGTGGGAAAGAGCTATCCACCTATCGACCAAAAGAATCCTCAGTCATCATTGTGGAACTTGTTGACAGTCACAGACCAATGAGTTCAGATCCCCTTCACCTCTTACACTTCTTATTACAAGTGTCCAATCATAGGCGATACAACAAGTCAAGCAATGAGATTAATCTCTTTTTTTTTGACAGAGCAATGCAATTGATCCTGTTACCAAACCTAGCACTGATTTCCACTTAGTCTACAAAATCTCTTAGAATGCATGGAGTCTTTGACCCTGTAGTTTTCCCAAATAAAATCTGAGTACTCACACTTGATCAGAATGTGGTCCCAGACCTCCTCATCTCTCCAGAATAATGTAAAAGTGGCATCCACTTGTCATCCCTGCGCTCACAATTAATTTGATGTTCTCAATCTATTCAACACCGCCTTGTAAACACAGACAGAATAAGATGCTGGATCTTTCGTAAATTTAAAAAAAAAAAAGATCTTTCTCATAATATTGGCTTCACCCCCCAAAAATATCACCAAGTTTCATCTCAAAGCATCTCTTCAACATAGCAACAAACCTGAATACCGATCCCCATCATTGCAGGTTCAGTTCACAACGAATTTTACATTGAATATTGATCCCTAACATTACAGGTTCTGTTCACAAGGTTGTATAATAACTTTCATGATCCACCGATCTCAACATGATTCTCTAAAATTTTGTAAAAAAATAAATTGCTGGCCTCCATACTGATACCACTAGGAGGTAGGCATTGACTGACTACTTTACCTAGTTGACTTGTCTCTTTTTTGTTGGGTCACTTTATTGAGTTTTCTTTTTTATTTTTAACGATAAAAGGGAGAATACATAAGATCTGTCACCATTAAGAGAAGTTTACTCACCAGTCAAACATACAAAAGCAAAGGTACAGCCCCTGAGATTTAGACCCCCAAGTTCCCATAACAAAAATAACCTCTTTATATAAATTTTCCATATAATCTTGCTCTCCTCTAAAAAGCCACTGCATTAATATGCAGCCACGTTTAAGGAATAGCTAGGGTACTTGCACATTCAGCCTTCACTTCATATTTGCCTTCACCAAAGCTCCTCCAAACGTCTGCCAAGAGGAAGTGTCATACCAAATCATACCAATCCCTCCCAACATAAATGTTGAGAATTCATGTTATCATGGGTATTTTTCTTATTGATAGCAGAGCTCTCTATATTTTACCTAAATCTTTTGTATATTGAGGATTAGGATTTCGTAATAAAGTAATTGTCTTATTTCTTCTAATTTGATATCAAAGCAATGGTCCTAAGCCGACATCTGGTAGTTTCTCCATATTCTCATTTCTTCTCCCCCTATTTTCTTCTCCACTAAAAAAAAAACACCTAGGTTTTCTCCCTCAAAAGCCTTCATTTAAGGGAAAAAACCATCTAATTGGAGGACAATCTTCGATCCATCGCCGCACATCATCCAACAACCCCACAACCACCAATCAGCCTCACCGTCAGTGACAACCAGAGACCATTCAGTCTCCACTACTGATGAAACTACATTCACATGTAATAATTAGTTAATTTTAATATAGTTTCATATCTTAATACAAGTAATTAACGTAATAATAGAGCTAATAGCTTAATTAACATTTCCACATGCAATGAATCTAGGTTGCATTAAATTACATATGTTTACATATTTTTACATATTTATTCTATGTATGAGGTAATGCAGGTTTAAAGTAATCCTATTATTACAATGGTGTGGTGAGGAGGAGCTTATTTTTTATTCCTACCTATTTTAATTTCAATTTGATTTTGGCTAAAGTAATTAGTTAAGGTCTAGTCGAATCCTTTAAATTGGCTCGATCTTAATTAATTAAGCTAGCCACATTTTTTTTAGGTTAACCCATTCCCATTTTAACCCCATTCTAAATCCATTTTTATATTTTTAATCCAACACCTCATCCTACCTAATTTTAATTCACGTAATCCTTTTATCCATTTCTCATCTATTTTAAATTCCCTAGTTAAACATCCCACAATTCCCTCCTACACCCATGCACACACCCACATCTATGTAACCTCTCCCACAATCCCATAACTTCCTACATAACCTCCCCTCCCATTTTCTCTCATAACCATCTCTC
This sequence comes from Thalassia testudinum, assembly GCA_037157565.1. Classification (NCBI taxonomy): domain Eukaryota; kingdom Viridiplantae; phylum Streptophyta; class Magnoliopsida; order Alismatales; family Hydrocharitaceae; genus Thalassia; species Thalassia testudinum. Next base: position 63,270,428 of record JAZHRO010000024.1, read on the forward strand.
TTCCTCTCTTTTTCTCCGTCTCATTCTCCCACCGAGAAAGGCAGGCGGCACACCCTCTCCCTCCCACTCCTCGTCTCCTTCCTCACTTCTCTCATTCTCAATCTCCTCCACACCAGTAGCCTCACACCGCTAAGGCTACGCCCTTTCTTCCTCCTCCTCTATCTCTCTCACGGCCTTTAACTCACTCTCCTTAATTTCTTCCTTCCTCTCCTTTTCCCTTTCCTCCTCTCTTCTCCACACAACAACCCAACACCACTACCACCCACCTTCCTCCATCACCGTCAGCTGCAGTAACATCATCAGCAGCAACTCACTCCCCTCCAACTCTCAACCGATCTCTCTCTCCCTCTTAAATTCCTCCTTCCTCCTCTCATTTTTCCTCTCTTCTCCTTCACCCTGCATGGACCACCAACACCAACACCACCCACCACCATTACCATCGGCCATCACCTCCAGCACCAGCGTCGTTCCCCTCGTTTCCTCTTCTCCTTCCTCTTCGACGCACATGCAAGCCGCAACCTCCACCGCTACCTCCTTCCCTCCTCTTCGACCTCATCGACACCCTCTACCCTAATCGCCAAGCCGCACCGCTCCGCCACCCTCCTCCACATCATAGCTCCACCTTCAAAACCACCAACGTCGATCCCCTCTCCTCCTCTCTTCTACTTAGCCTCCTCTCCTTCCCCAACTCCCTTTCCTCCTTTTTCCTTCCCCCTATGTTAACCCTCCACCTCCACAACAACCCAACACCACTGCCGACTACACCACCACCATCAGCCACCGCAGCCGCTCCCTTTCCTCTTTTTCCTCACCGTCGACGCCCTCCACCATCACGACCACCACCAGCAACCACCCACTCCCCTGTCCTTCCCCTGTTTTTCTTCTTCCTTCACCGCCTACAGCACTACTACCCACCTCCAAAGCCACCAACAACCGCTGCCACCTTCCCCTTTTTCCTCCTCTCCTCTCCATGCCATCATGCTGCCATCAACAACCACAGTCAAGCATCCCCTCGACATCAACAACAACCATCAGTGACTGCCATCCCCTTCATCTCCTCCGCAAAGCTCTTCCCCGACCTCTATGTCTACATGAGCGTCCCCTTTTTCTTTACTATGTTTTATACTTAGGTGTTTTTAATTAATATTAAGAGATAGTGGTTAATCTTCATGAATGTTCTACGAGTTTGCTAGCCATGTTGTGATGTTCAAAGTTGTATTAGTTTAGATTTTATACATTATTGTTATGTGTTGTTGAGTCGCATAACTTGCTACCACATTATTTTAAGGTATCAATTGCATAAGTTATATTTTTAGTTTTCAAGGAAATTTATGAGTTAAATTTCTTTACGTTTAAATCTTGCACATGTTTTCTAGGTTGCTACAAAATCATATGTATGTTTAATGATGTTGTGTCACATAGAAATCTAAGTTTGAGTTTTATATCATGTAAAATGTAGTTCATGTTGTTAGTAGTTAAAATTAATGTTAATTTAAACCAAATAAAAAAAATGTTTGTATGCTTTTAAATTATCAACTCTTCGTTTTAATTAGTCATTAAGTTCATTAAGTATCTTTATTATCTTATAGTGATCGGTTACGATAACACAAGTTAAGTTTCATTTTTATCTTTAAATTGCATAACCAAGCTTATCAACCTAATTAGGAATTATTTAGAAGCCTCCTAGCAAAATGACTCAGACTTACCAAATTATTAATAGTTTGATATAAATTTTAAACTTGATGTTCTTATTGTGCTACAACAACATATTTTAACTGAAGCGATTCGAGCCTGTCAACCACTGATAGCAAGACACCTATCGACGCCTAGAGGCTACTGTTGGGTGCATAACCGGTCGGCTCCCTCACTGAAGTGGTCGCCCAACGATACCTTGCTCCAGCAATGATCGTCGGACTTCAATGGCTCGCCGAAGCACCGCCAGTAAGCCAGAGAGTCCCGTTGGCTCTGTTTTGATATGAAGTTGGGTCTTTCCGATCCGATTTCATAATCTAAGTCAATCCGAGAGACATTTTCTTGCATCTTGGGGCTTTAGGTCGCGTGAGAGATGAGTTCTTCAAATTATTCAAATGTCACGTCAGAGATGGCAAACATAGGAATCTACAAGAATCCATTCTTTAGTCCAATGATCAAATTGGACGAGCCCAACTACCCGCGATAACCTCAAATTTTTTTCATGACCATGGAGGGTCATTATAAAGAGCACGTTCTCACAAAACCAAAACCCAATGAGAAGATAAGCAAATATGCTACATGGAAGAAAGATAACATTATGGTCCATATCTATATCATAAATGATGTTGCCCCAAGAATGGTCATATATCAATTTGGGGCCACTACTAAGGTGGTTCATTATGACAATACCTTGGAATTTTGTACCACGTTTCTTAATGACTTCTACAAGTCACAAAGAACCATACATTAGACGACTCGTCCTCACACTTCTCAACAGAATGGTATGGCAAAATGCAAACACCACTACATATTGAACATTGCCAGGATACTAGTGATCCACGATAATGTGCCTCAAACCTATTAGAGAGATGCGGTTGTTACAACATATTATCTTATTAATCGCATGCCATCCTCAATTCTTGATGAGCGAATTCCGATACAACTATTATATCCAAATGGAGAATTACTCTATTCAGCCACGTGTTTTGGATGTATGGCATTCGTTCACATTAATGGTTCTGGAAAAGATAAGGTAGCCCCTAAAGGAATTAAGTGTGTGTGTTCTTGCGATATTCAAGGTCACAGAAGGTTTATCGACGTTATGATCCTCTCTAGTGTTGCCATTATGTTAGCATAAATGTGACATTTTTCAAGTCGGTACCATATTTTTCTATAGCAAGATCGCACGTGAATATGGTTCCTGATATGATTCCTATGCCTATTCCCCCTAAGGCATTGGAAGATATTTCTGTGACCATCCTGAAAGCACTACTGTTCCTTCTACCAATGATCGGTTTCGATTTGCTTATGCTCATCATCCTCCACCTTCTAAGCCAACACCACACATCTCCCCTAAGGTGAGCCATGAGCCAATTTTTACTAACAGCATTGGTCTTAGTGATGTACCATCACAGGTGCAGGTACAGACAGATGATGTCCACTCAGCTGTTATAGAGGATCTTGATCTTTCTATTGCATTAAGGCACCACGTAGCTGCACAAGACATCGTATATCTAAGCATGTTTCTCTAACATGTCTTGGGTTTGCCTACAAAAGATTCTCTCTGACTCTGTCAACAGTGGCCATCTCTACTTCACATCAACAAGATCTCTTAGATCCTAAGTGAAGATGAGCAATGGAGGAAATGTCTACTTTGATTTCAAAAGGTACCTGGGAGCTTACCGAGTTATCTACTGATGCTACTATTGTGGGTTCTTAATAGGTTTTCATGGTAAAATAGAATCTAAATGGCTCTATCGATTGATGCAAGGCAGGACTTATAGCGAAGGGGTACACTCAAACCTATAGAGTGGATTTCTTTGATACATTCTCTCCTATAGTACAATTATCCATAATATGCATACTCATCTCAGATGCAATGCAATATGATTGGCCTCTTCGTCAACTTGATATTAAAAATGCATTCCTATACGGAGACCTGTAGAAAGTGGTGTATATGCAACAACCTCCTGGGTTTGAGACTCAGGAGGAGTGTTCCAAGATGTGCAGACTAGGAAAGGCGATATATGGACAAAAGCAAAGTCCTCAGGCATGGTTCCAAAAATTATCTGAATCTTGGATTTTGTTGATCATCAACAGATTATTCTCTATTTCTACAAAATACCTCTCATGGAAGAGTTGTGATGCTTGTGTATGTTGATGACACTATCGTTACAAGCGATGAGTCTTTGGGGAACTTTGATTTAAAATGTTATCTTGCTAATCACTTTGTAATTACGGATTTGGGACCACTCAGATATTTTTTAGACATTGAAGTTGCTAGGAAAAAGCGGCATGTGGTATCGTCTCTGAGAAAGTATACTATGGACCTCCTGTAAGAAACTGGCATGTTAAGAGCCAACCCCGCATCTATTCCCATGGATCCTCAGGCTCACTTACATGATGACATTGCTGCTCCTATTAACACTCGACAATTTAGGGCTCTTGTTGGCAAGCTACTATATTTAACTATTACACACCCGGATATCTCCTTTCCAATGGGGAAACTTAGACAGTTTATGGATATTGGGATGCCACCATGATAGTCCTCAAGTATCGTAAGTTATCGCCAAGTTGGGGACTCTTGTTTACCAAAGGCTTCTCATTAGACATTTATGCAGGCTACCTTAAGGACAGAAAGTCTACCACTGATTTTCATACTTATCTTGGTGATAATCTAGTGATGTGGCACAGCAAAAAGCAAGTTGTAGTAGCATGATCTAGTGTTGAATCAGAGTATCGTGCTATAGCACAAATTGCTACTGAGATAATGTGGACTCGATTTGTCCTTCTGGATCTACAAGTTCAAGTGCCACCAACTATGGAGCTGAGATGTGATAATAGAGCTGCAACTTATATTGCAAATAATCCCATATTTTATGAAAGGACCAAGCACGTCGCGGTGGACTTCCATTATACTAGAGATCTCATTCAAAGGGGGCTCCCATGTACCACTGATGTTTGTTCTAAGATCAAACTACAGATGTCTTTACCAAAGTGCTTCCCAATACCTCCTATGTATCAAGCTGAGCATGAATAACATCTATGCTCTAGCTTGAGGGGGAGTGCTAAAAATCATATTATTGTAGGTGTTTCTCTTATTTTCTTATTGATAGTGGACCTATTTGTATTTTACCCAAATCCGCTGAATATTAAGGATTAGGGTTTCGTAATGAAGTAATTGTCTCATTTCTTCTAATCATAAAAGTACAAGAAAAAAAATGCTCAAATCCTCGTTACCATCAAAAAGGGCACAACTCATATCTTCATGTAACACATTTTTTTTTACAATAGGTCATTGTCAAGACTATACCTTTATAAAGCAGCCAGTTGAACATCTTCACCGGAAAAGGTGCACACAACATCCAGATCAACCAACAATCCCTTGCCCTAGAGTCATCATGTCCATCCATAGGAGTCTGAAGACATTTATAAGTAGATTAACAAAAAAAGAAGTGGCTTCCCAATTCCTAACCATGCAACCTCCCAACCTATGGAAAGTGTGGAGATTTGAGAGAATGAATTTTATTAACTCAGAAGAGGAGTCCTTGGCCCTCTTTTATAGAGAAAGGGAAAGGACAAACAAGGAGACATAATAACTCTTTACTAAAAATAACACTGACTAGAAATAGAAAAGACAACTAAGCATAATCTTTGATTTATTCCTAACACTCCCGCGGAAGTCGAGGCACAGGAGACGATGAAGACTTGGATCCTGTAAATGTTTATGATGACAAAGATCAACGGTAGTCGACGTGGTAGCCCCTTGGTGTCTTCAAACTTGGATACCTAAAGAAGCCCGACTCATCAAGCTTCAATCTTGGCTCCAAGCCTTTCTGCCATAGCAGCCAGGGATTACCCTGCTAAAGATGTCCATGACAGCTCCCACATCATGAGTCCACAAATTCATCAATACAGTTTGATTGATCATTCTCAGATCAAACACCCACACCACCATCTGCAATAGGCCTGCAGATGCCTTCCCCATGTCACCAAATAAGACCCCTTACTACCGTTTCCAACCTCCTTCCAGAAGATCTTTGCCTTTGCATGATTCTTTGATTCTATCCAGTTTGTCAAGCACCTTTTAAAAAAAAAAAAGTGTCAATGTGTCCAAAGGTCCTTCTTTGGCAACAGAAAAACTACCATGTAAAAGATGAGAATGGCAGATATCACCCATACATGAACACAATCTTCCACTCTCGAATCAAAGACACAACTTCTGACCCATTGAATGTGTCTTACCACCCTTGAGTCCAAAGGTCTAAGAGGTGTTTTATTTGAAAGGGAGTACTATACTGTAACGGCAAAGCACATTTGGGAGTGTGGAGGACTACAAAACACCTTGCAGCTTCCCCATCATCAACACTGAAAGAAATGAAGACTTCCTTCCCTCAATGTTAAGACCAGCGAACTCACCAAAAATTTTCAGGAGAATAGCTCTTTATACACTCCTTTGACCTTTTCAGCAAGAAGACCATGTTGTACACTGAAGCCTGTAATGAAACCACACCTATAAGCAACAATGTTATAGATGGAAAGCACATCCATGACCAACACAAAGTGCAAAGGGTAGGGTCAACCTTGACAAGCCCACACAGCAAATCAATCGATCCCGCTTCTGGCTTCCCACCATTGGGAAAAAAAAATAATGGTGAAGCATCTCTTCATCCACAAGATACAAACATCCTAAAACTCCCTTTTCCTGCAAAGAACTCCACAAAAGAAACCAATTAAGGCAATCACAAGCCTTTGGAAAATCAACTTTTTACAAGAAAGCCCTAACGATGCCCATGTCTTTTCCACCAGTTCACAATCTCTAACACCCTTACGATGCAATCAGTCAAATGTCTTCCTCGCACAAAAGTTGTCAAAAGCAAGATTCCTGGCCACCTCTCATAATCTATTCATACATTTGAAATAACCAAATAACACACATTGGAAAGTGAAATTGGCCTGTAATCTTCCATTCTTCCTGCAGCTGTTTTCACTGGAAGCAAGAAAAGAAGCAAGCAGTTCAATTGCTCAAAACCACCATTCCCCACTTGAAACTCACCGACCACTCCCATGATATCCTTCCACTGTCAAAACTCCTCAAAGAAGAGGACAAGAAAACCATTTGGTACATGAGCCACTCATGGATTAAGACCACCCAGAGCCTCCTTCACTTCCCTCTCAAAGATGGGAACAAGCACCTTTGCCTGCTCTCGCAAACTCAGGCTTGACCCCCTCCCCGTCTATCAACAAGTCTCCTTGGGATCCTTTTTGGTAAGCCTGCAAAAAATGGTCAGTTAAGGCTTTACCGTTCTCCTACCTGACCCTTTTTACCCTGCTAGACCATTAGCTTTTCAATCAAGTTAGTCCTCTGCCCATTTGCTACCCACATGGGAAAAATGTGTATTTACATTTCCTTGAGCCATAATTGTCCATGTCATTGGCTCCATTCCAATTCCACTATAGAATTACAAGTAAATGCCTAACCACCCAGCTGGCAAGATCGCAAATAATTCTCAAATATAGATTTGCACTTTTCTCTTCTACCAACCCACATGAACCACTTATGTTAAATTCTTTAAATGGACCATGTCCAAACTGATCTAGGAAGATTTCATCTAATTAATTACGACCAACATAATGGCAAACATTACTTATTGCACCTTATTTCATTGATGAGCCCATTCATACAACCATCTCTAAATGATGCAACTGGGGAAGAACTGGGGATTGATGGAGGGCAAGAAGAAGAAGAAAAACACACCAAGCCACATGGGATTTCGGAAGGGAAGGTGCAGAGATGTGCTTAAGGATAAGAAAGGAAAAGAGGAGGATATTCCATAAGGGTTTCAAGCTTTATCTCATTCCATTATGTCCTTCTATATCACATGTTTGCCCCTTTCACAAAGGGCTTCAACAACCTAAAAGATAAAAAGGACTCAACTTATCCCAAACAAGGGGATAATTTGCTATAACAACCTAAATAAGAAAAGATAATAGACTTAACTCATCTCAAAACAAAAGGATAATCTCCAAAATAAAAGGAAAAAAGAAAAAAAGAAAATCCTAAACAAGGTGATGACAGAAGACTCTCAATACTAGACTTATCCTACAAGAAAAACAACAAAAAGAGTAAAAATTGGCTATTCGCATCCATGTCCTTAAAGAAAAATATCATGTTGCCTGCATCAATACTCCCCCTCTTTGAAAAACTCAACTCCTGACGAGCTGATCAGCATGATATCTTTAGAGTTTTGGATTTCAAGGGTATGTTGTTCAATAGTAAAGCACGAAGGCAGTGGTGTTGGTTCCGATGGAGGCTTTAATGGATGATGCAATGGTTGCAATGGTTCTACTAATTAAGGGTCAAGGTAGTTGAAATTAGGGTGAGTGTAGCAAGCATATGATGTAATGGTGATGGCACATATGCAATTGTTGGCACATGGGGCAAGGGTGAAGTCCAGTGGGAACAGGTTGGTAGTGAGATGGTGATGATGTAACAAGAAGACAGGGGCAAATAAGGCATGTGGTAGGCGAGCTAGGTAGGAAAGAGGTAGTGCCGATGGTGGAGCAAAGATGGGCAACAATGAAGTCCTATTGGGAAAGAAGGCATATTCAATGGTGGAGATGGGTAATGCACATGATGCAGGAGGGGAATCCGTAGTGGCGATGGGAGATGGAGGGGGCATCATGGCAAGAGGCAGAAGGTCGGACTAGTTTAAGAGGTTCTCATAATAAAGAACCAACTCGAGAAACTCCTCTTCATTCATGTCAATGTGGATCTTTTGGCTCGAATACTAATTGATGCAACCAGGGGCTAGGGATTGAGAAAATAATGGTGGGCAAGAAGAAAGGAAACACGCCAAGCCACATGAGATTTTGGAAGGAATGGTGCGGATATGCACTTAGGGATAAGAAGGGAAAAGAAGAGAATATACCACAAGGGTTTCAAGCTTTTTCTCGTTCCATTTTGTACTTCTACGTCACATGTTTGCCCCTTTTATAAAGGATTTTAACAACTCAAAAGATAAAAAGGGTTCAAGTTATCCCAAACAAAGGGATAATTTGCTATAACCTAAATAAAGAAAAGATAATAGACTTGGCTCATCTCAAAACAAAAGGAAAATCTCCAAAAAATAAAATAAAGAAATCCTAAACAAAGTGATAACTGAAGACTATCCTACAAGAAAAATAACAAAAAGAGTAAGAATCAGCTATTTGCATCCACAACATCATAGAAAAATATCATACCGCCTGCATTGTTGGAACCCTAAAAATTTTCAGCCAAAGAAGAATAAATCCACACATGAAGAAAAAGTGTTTGGAATCTTCTTAGTCAAAGTTGCACAAAGAACAAATCCTAGTTGATTTGTGGAAAAATCTCTCTTACATGCCTTTGACAAAAACCTTCCTTTGTAGGAAACCAAGAGAAGGCATCTCAGCTTTCTAGATTGGTCCACAATCTTGTGAAATAAGATTTTCAACCTCTGCACTCAGGCCCAACAACAAGGAAGCCAATATGGAAAATGATCTTCCCCCAACACCTTGATCTCTACAATTAGGTCAGAGCTGTACATGCACAACAAATCTTGTTGCAACTATTAGAAATCTTCTTCTTTTTTTTAAGAGGGAAAGGATTCAAAACAAAGTAATGCAATGGAGAAAATTACAAATGCTAGGTCCAAAATGTAAAGAGATGAAGAGCTTCCCTTCCAGCATTCTTCAACCAAATCCCTTTCCCCTTGAAGATGACCCGATTTCATTGCAACCAACTAACCATAAAGCTGCAGCCACTTTAACTTGAATTAAAAGATCAGCCATTGGTCCATTGCACAATGATCGCTAGAAATCTTCCAGAGAAATGCCATCAAGAAAAGGCAAGCCCAAGGTTGCAAATAACCCCTTCACAAAATCACATTGTAGGAAGAGATGGGTGACATCTTCCTCCCCTAAGGTTGCAATAATCGATTTAGCTGATTAATCATATGTGGTCAATAACCAAATGACGTATCAATATGCAAGTATATATTTGGTCAAGCCAATTAATCGGCCAATTATCCAATTATTTGACCAATTAATCATGCAGCTAAATATGGCAGATTTTTTAATTTCTTGTGAGGATATTTTTAATTTCATTTTATCATGTTTTTCTTTTTTTTCAATTCATGTTATTTTTTTCCCTGATTTCTTTTATTTCAGCACTTATTCTCAAATTTTTATGTCTGGTTCTTTGTTGCTTGGGCTTTGTTTTGATCGTATTTTGTTCTTGTTGTTTAAGTTGTCCTTGGTGATTACAATGCTAGTCAATAGTTGCTTTAGTCTCCTAAATTTTTTTGTTGATGGTTGTGTTTTATTTGTTGATAATATTCAATTTGATGATTGTTGGCATGCTTTCAACTCTCAAAATATAGATTAGCATATGTTGAGTGTTAATTTATTTCGCATGCTCGAAGATTTCTTTGAGGAATCCAGATCCTTATTTATTGTTCAATAAAAAAATATACATGTCAAAAAAATAATATTAATATATATGTACATAATTTCAAATGTATGTGTGCAAAATAGTATATATATAATTATTTTAATACTTTAAAATATTAAAAAATACTTAACCGATTAATCCCCTCATATACCATATACTCATTAGTCAAGGAATGTCAATTTTGCTTGCCAATTGAATATTGAATGTAAATTTTGCACCCTTATCCTCCCCCTCATGCCACATAGCGAACAAGAAATATTTGCATCCAGAATCCAATGTCACAATCAAGTCCTAGTCACCAATCTATCTCTCCTTAGCAACCACGAGAAGATTTTGATTTTCAAGGGCACTTTTAACTTCCAAATAATATCACATTCCAAGCCCAAGTGAATATCATTAACAACCGCCACCCCTCTCAGGAGCTTGTAAAACTTTTTAGAAGAGAAATTTCCATGTGTCCATGCCAATTGATCCGGTCTATCCTAGACTAGCTAGAAAGGTTCCAAAGAGGCTAGCATCTCTTGCCAATTAGAAGCTCTGCCTTCAAACAGGGCACCGACAAAAAGTGGTAACCAAGAACCAACACCCCTTATCAATGGAGTCAATGGACTATCCAACACTTATTTAAAACATTACAATACTTGTCTCTGACCAAGGCAAACAACCTAGGAAGTCTAGTGGCAAGACTTCCTGCTCCTGTCCAATCATCCTAAGCTAAAATTTTCCCATCTCCATCTCCCAACACTGGTTCAAAATAAGATGCAATACGGCCCAAGACTGACAAAACCCCACCAAAAAGCAAACGCCTTACACAGGACCAATCTTCTATCCTCTATATTTAAAACTGGAGCCATATGAACATCCACAAGTATTAGAAATCTTGAACCCTCTATAGTGAAGATTGGTCAAAATATAGGAGACCAATAACTAATCTAGCCTTCTCTAGGCTGCCAATAAGAAGAAACAAAGACATCATGTTGGACAGCCAACAAAACATCATGTGAACTCATCCAATTGCTAATGCCCAAGCATCAAACCAAAAGCCAAAGTCACTACCATTGCCCAATCAAGCAAAAAAAAATGGGATCAAAGACAACACAATCCTCATCAAACCTTTCCAAGAGGAAGATGTCTCATACTAGTTGCAAGTGCATAGCCCAAATTAGCTCCCTAACATGACAATAAACCTATAAGCATACAACACCACAGTCTATCACACGGGTGATTCATGTTGCTAGCACAGCCTTATCCATCGATGCCAAGTTTAAACTCCTAGACTTTCCTTTCAAATAGGATGGCAAACCACCTCCCACACCACCAAAGCAATACCTTGGTATCACCTCGGATCATTCCAAAAAATCTCCTTGTCAGGCCTTCCAACATGTTCTCCAACTTCTTGGGCATATTGTAATCCTATATTCATTTTCAAGAAACTATTGTAATCCCATATCCTCTCAGCTGAGACCTTTGGAAGAAAGAATAACAGCAACTTCAACTTCTAGAAGCCTCAATTTCCATCATGGAACTCTTGTAAGGTCCACAATGGATCTTGATCCAAGACATTCCAAAACTCTCTAACAAAATGTCAAAAAACTATCCAAGCTGGAAAACCTTCAGCATTCAACACATCCAAAGCAACCTTCACATCCGTCTTAGAGAAGCAACCCAACAAGAATTCCATCCACTCGACAATAATAGACGAAGAACTGCCTCAACTTGTCCATTTCCATATACCCCTGGCCCTTCTCCTTGTGAAGGCTCAAAAATAGTTTACCACTAAATCTCCAGTCTCCTCCCTACCTACACTCCCTGCTATTGACTTGAATAGTCTCAATGAGGTTCCTATGCCATCTCCCACTAGTTGCCATGTAGAAAAGAAAGTGTTGGCATTTCCTTCCTTTAACCAAAGTTATCATGATCACTAGCGCGATTCAATCTCTAACTTCCTATCTTCCTAAGCTACTATCCATTGCACTACTTTCCTCTCCACCACTACCGCTACCGTTAAGGGCCAATCCAATTTAACTCTTAGAGCTTTACAAGATCCTACATCTTTCTCAGCCACACCTCGTTCAACTTCCTTTTATAAAAAGGGAGATGAGCCCTCAATGCATGCAACCTCTTTGACAATGCAACTGTGGTGGGACCAAAAGGAGCAATCAACCAGCACTATCCTCAACCATGTCCCTAAAATCCAACTTGAATAGCCAAGAGTGCTCAAACTTGAAATATGAGGAGAGCTTAAGCAATTAATTCGATTTCCAAACAAGCAAAAAGACCTTCACGAACTCCTTCAAGGCTAAAAACATATTAATTCAATCTTAAAGAGGTTGGCATTATGCTTCTCCATTTATAGTGATAGTTGACCAAGCCCAAGTCCTACAAGAGTAGCCCTATCAGAAAATCCCAAAAATCCACTAACCCACCAACCCTACATCACAATCTCCTATCTCTACAATGACAATGATATTGAAGTCACCCCCAATAATAAAAGGCGCCCTTGCAAATTGCTCAATCGCCAAATGGATATCTTCCCATAGCCCATGACAAGGCTCCACAGAAGCCCGTAACCTCTTCGCTAACATGAGATGAGTCCTTGATAGACCCTCAGCACTAGTAACCTATTTGCCAACATGACCATGGTGGAATCAAATAAAGATGCAATCTGCCAGCACCATACTACCCTAACCCTCAAATCCAGCTCCAATAACTAAAGCACCGAAACTTGAAATATGAGGAGGGCCTACGCACTTCATTCAATTTCCAAAAAAAGAGTGTGCTATCTGAGAACGACCTAGTCAATCTCTATCTAGCACCAAGTGATAAAGCCTCCACGAACTCCACAAAGGCTAGAAACATATCAATTCAATCTTGAAGAGGTTGACATTGGTATTTCTCCACAATAGTAACAATTGGTCAAGCTCAAGTCTACAAGCTTAGCTTTGTTGAAAGCTCCCAAAAATTGCCAACCCTACATTATAGCCTCCACTCACACCAAGCATGTCCTCATTGAGTGTCATTGAAGTCACCACTAATAATAAAAAGAACCTTGCAAACTGCTCAACTGCCGAAAGGATGCCTTCTCAGCTCAGGAAGCGGCCCCACAGAAGCTAGCCTATAAGCACAAATTTACAAACCTAAAGCCATCTTATCATCCTGTCTACCAGCCACACCATTCCCATTTAAGATCAAATAAGTCACCACTCTAGGCTACAGCCAACCCTCACAATCTACCTGATAAACCTACAACAATGAATTGACCCAAACATGTTCTTCTGCTGGATAACGTTCAAACTAACCCCAACTCTCCATCTTTGTTTATTCCAAAAAAACAAAATCGATCACTCACGCAAATACCTTCGACATGCACCCCTGCAATTGGGTTCTCTCACATACTCCATGCTAAGATCCCCACTAGGGACCAAGCCACACCCTTTTAACGAATCCATCTTGCTGGGGCCTTAGCCAATTTGACCACATTCATGGTCCCCTCGGGCTCACTTCCTTGAAAGACAATTTGATCAAATCCAGCTAGTTTTCTGTCCACCCTCTGCTACCCTGTAGGCTAACAATCTTCCCATACAAGCAATTATATTTGGTAAAATTTGATGTTAATTTGCCATGGTTGCTTTTGTGGTGTATTTAGATAGAGCATAATGGAGTAATTTCTAGAAGGGAGAGACTGCCTATGGACAAGGTCCTACACCACTACAACATGCTTTGTGTAACTATTGGTGTATTAAGCTACCCCTTTTTCATGAATTTCAGGGCTTGACAACACTCGTTAACTCCCTTCTCCTTCTTAAAAAACTAATAATAATAATAATAATAATAATAATAATAATAATAATAATAATAATTGCCACAGTTGCTGAAACCTTGCCTTGGATATGGACCAAAGATTAGATGCTTAAGAATTCTATTCAATTTCATACATATCATATATGATTTCAGAAATAAAAGAACGTCTTGGTCATAGTTCTTGGTAATTTGACTCTTTCCATCTCTATTTGTATTTGGCAACTAGAAGTTTTCCTTTGTACATATAAACAGATGGGTGCATAGTCCCATAAACCTACTTATTCAGCATACTACATTCTTCTGTAAGTAGACAATATATATAACCATATATAATCATGCCCTTGTAAAACCGATTCAAAGGTAAAAAGGAAAACCTCAAAAAAAAAAAAAAAGAGGCACAAATTCCTGATTGCAACTATCCAAGCAATAATATTATCAAGGAAGCCTCTGCACATCTGGACAGCAATGCATTGTATCTTCAATATTATGAAGTCATACGCTTTCAAGAAAAAAATATTATGAAGTTATAATCATAAATACAGACTTTCTTAAATCAAGGAAAGCAAATTAAGATGCCAATCAACAATTATAAGTTACGCTAATTTTACTTACTTACACAAACATCACAGCTTCCGACACAAGTACACGAGCAAGATTGCATAACTTATACCATAGACTAGAGTCCTAGGAAAAAAAGAACTGTAGGAATTTTAAAACATAATAGACTTAAAAAACAGACCTTCACAGGAAATGTTCCAACAGGAAGCTTGGTAGTAAGTAGCTCTCGCAAACGCCGAATGGCCTTGACCTTATTAGCAAGAATATCAAGCAATGGAAGAAGCTCTTCTGTTTGAAGTGGAAAACTAGGTGAAAGCCAAAGAACAGGTCTTAAGCCCTTCTTGTACTCACTCTCACGACTACCATCTTTCCGACGCCCACTCTCAGGCTTCTTCGCATCCTTTTCCTTCCCTTTTTGTGGGTCCTCACTTCGAACAACACCATCAACAGAATGTCTTCCTGGTTTGCTTTGGACATTTGAGGGAGAATCACCAAGAAGGTTGCTCACCTTTGAATCCACGCACAATGAGCTCCGAGGTGGAGCCATCTTCTTTTGGTTTTCCACTTTGCTATTGGAACCTCTCCTTCCCCAATTTCCACCAAACCATCCTTTTTTGTCTTGTTTAACCACATTGTTGCTACAACTGCTCACATCCTCGATTGGAATTTCCCTTTCCACATAGCAATTGTGGGTTTGAGATGTGAATCCATTTCCAACACTGTCTTCAATCGTATCAGAAGAGCTCATCTTCAATGCAGCCTCCAATTGCTTCTTCTCTTCTTCTGTCAAGACATCTTCATATCCTTCACTTTCGCTGTCATTCTCATTGCGCGAAGAGAACAATTCATCGTCTGTCATAGCACCAGGTACTCGCCGAGACTTTACACTAACAACTACATGATGCATATCATATACCTTGGCCTTCCATGGCCCCACCATCTCAGTCTTTTCCTGCCTTCTCCAAGTCATCTGTGGCAAGACTACCGCTTGAGTCACATCTATGCCTGGTCGGAAAACGTTAGTTTTAAACATAGCTGCAACTTCCTGATCAACCTCTTCTTCTGTAGCCGGTTTCCCTGCCCCATCAAGGGTATTTATTATCTCCTTGTCCTTATGGGTGATCATACACAGAGAACCAGGCGGCACCTTCCCATCCTCTGATCCCTCCCCAAGAAACAATACACTCTGATCCGCCCTTTGGATCCTAAAACCATCGAATCCTGCCAAAGTCATATCCGCTCTCAGATTTGATCCGCGTTTCCAGATCTTATAGGTGTCCGAAGGGGCAATTCTAGATATGAAAGGAATCACTGAACTCTCAAAGTGAAAGGTGATCTCCATATAAAAATCCCTCATCCTATTCATAGTTGCAACAACACGGGGTAATCTCCTACACCATTTAGCCCAAGCCAGAGGCTGATAGTGCCTGATGATTATCCTTGTGATATTCTCGTTCCTTGAGCAGATTGCCTCCTGAAGGGCACTCCAACCCTGCTCGTTCTGCAGGCTCCAATCAGCCCCAGCAACCATAAGCATCTCCGCCGCGATGGGATCCGCAAGCTTCACAGCCAGATGGAGTGGAGTCTCCCGGTTGGGGACATCCCGACGGTCAATAACCGCAGCAACTGCATCAGCCTTCACCTCCTCCGCAATCGACACAGCCTCCATGCGGATCTCTGATGGGTCCAAGAGGCGAGGAAGGCTCGCGAATACGCACTTCAGCGCCGCATGATCCCTTAACAAGACAGCCTTGTGAACTGGACTGTGCATATACTTGGATAAGTCTACCCCAGCCATTGGGTGACAAGGGTGGGCAGACTAATCAAACAGAGAAATCCAACCATGCAACTGCACGGCAAGAAACAATCTTTCCAGTCAAGCCTCAATCTAAACTACATGTTACAAACGAATCAAGCAACCTTCACCCGGAAAAGATGCCGATAAGACAACAAAAAAAAAAACAAAACAAAACAAAAGAAACAATAGCAGAAACCAAATCCAGAAGAGGAAAATGCCCTGAAGGGTACCTGAATCAGCAACCATCGGCCCAAAGACTCAAGCTTTCGCAAATCCAACAGAAACCCACATGAGGAAGCCCAACCCGGCACCACCCCCGCTTCAAATTGGTACCACACCAGATCCAACCCACAAACCCTACAGCCTACCTGCCGCCACCATGGCACATCCCAGCAAGACTTGGCAACAAGATGGAGACTTTCTGAGCAGAGAAAGGACAAAAAGATGCAGGGAATCAAAGAAAGGAATGGTAGAAAGAAGCGCGCCGAAGCAAAAGAAAGGAAGGGGTGGAGAGGGAATATGTGTATATATAGAGATTAAAATAGAAAAAAAAAAAAGATAAGGACGGAAGGGGTATGGAACTCACCTCTCTCTATCAAAGTTGTGCCCTTTCTACCGCCAGAGGAGGGGAGGGAGAATGGGGTTATCATAACCCAACAATGCCCGACGAATCGACGAAGAAACTGTGGCGAGAGAGGGAGGGGAGTGCTGGAGAGCGGGGAAGGTGGGTTTTTTTATTAGTTTTCCCTTTCTTTTCTTTTTTTTTTTTTTTTTGAGCTCGTTAGTGGTTTTCTGGATACGTGTGTTTTGGGGCATCCTCGCTAGCGGGAGAAGGCAGAGGATATGAGTAAACGGAGTCACGTGAGAGGAGAGAGAAAGGGGTTGGAGAGGGAGTGGTCCCCCTGGGTGATTGCAATACAAATGGGACCGTTATGGGGGTGGGGCCCAATTTCCATGAGATCTCAAGGGATTGTTTGATTCCAGGAATAACAACTTGAGAAATTACACGGTAACTTCATATTTTTGGAAAATAAGGGAAAGTATAAGGTTTTTTTCTTTTTTTTCTTTTTATGTTTTCGAGTTATCAGCTGGAATAAAGAGTTGGTGTTATACATTTGAATAAAGAAAGATTAAAATATAATTATTTTATAAATTTTGTGAAATAATTTTACGTCGACGTAACTGTATTTAATTTTATTTAAGGTTTTTTAATTATTTTCAACCAAAATACGAACGATTCTACTGTACTCCCCTGAGCAAGTGGACCCCAAAAGAAAATGAGGAGGAATGATTTTTCGTGAGAGAGATCGAGTGAGAAATTGATGCATTTGAAAGGACCCCACGGAATCGCAGTTCGAAGAATTTTCATAACCAAATGTCTAAGAGAAAAAGAAATAACGAAAGTTATTCCTCCTTGCCATTTGATATAACCAATGAAGGGAATGGATTCCCTCCCACAATTCTAAGATAGATATTTAGAATTAAATGTACGAACTAATGCAATGACGTGATAATGAACTTTTATCCCTTAGAGGCAATGGATCATGCAAAAATTTAGCATCTTAGTCGCAGCGAAAGAAAGAGATCACAAAGAAAGTAAAAAGTGATCCCTTATCATCTACGTTCTCTTAAAAATGTTATCTCTTGTCATTTTGATAGAATTGAATATCTCAAATGATTTTGTTTCTCGAGGGTGGATTATGCATAGCTGTTCCTTTTGAGAATCACAAGATTGATCTTGGAGTGGTGATATCATTATTGCCTTCCAAATCTAGGTACGCTAATTTCAACTTTCTAGCAAATTCATTAAGTTGGTGATCCCACAATCTTCAACATTAGAGGTTAAATTATACGGTTAAAACCTAAGTATAGGAAATTCCAACTGCTAGGAGAACTTAAATGCATGAAAGGTCAAAGTTAGTTGACTTTAGATCTTATGTCCAAGATTCAGATCAAGATGGTTTGATCTAAAAAAAATCTTGCTTTGAGTTTGAGTCTTTAACATTATTTAGATTTAAGAACTCTAGTGCTTTCGTAGGTAAATTAAGAGAGGGAGGGTGGAACAAGGTGACAAGGATCGGACCTGGAGGTTAAAGAAGCAAAAAGAAGAGTATTTGAGAAACAAGGGGGTAAAAGAAATACATTCAATTTAAAAGGGTCACGTCAGATGTCCTTTTTTACAGCAGATAGTTCAACTCTTACGTAATGCCGCAATTGGAGGTCTATAAATAACATATTTCATGCATTAAAAGATATTCACTGCACTAGAAGAAGGTTTCAAGTATCACCGACCCTTAAGAAAATTGTATATTTTTCCGAAGATAGTTACATAACGCTCTTTAAAATATAGCTACCAACTCGATTAGAATAGGTTATATGCCAAAAAAGGATTGATATGTAATTAAAACATGAGGTGGGTAGAAATTAGAGAGAGAGAGTAGAAATCAACGAAGTCAGGTAGATGAATATAGATCCATAATCATGCTCGATTATGTCAAAAAAATATTAATATGTAACTAAAATATGAGGTGAGTGGAAATTTGAGAGAGAGATAATGTCACAGGCAGAACACTGCACACAGTTCAAAGAACAGTGCCTATCCATCTCACGATGAATCAGGTATATTATAGATTGTCAAAGCATGGACTTCATATGTCAGCTTAGGTCTCACTCAATAAGAGATCATGAGAATAGCTTCGTAACTTAATGGTTTGAGCCAAAATCAAGATTTGACAAGAAAGTTATTATTTATAAGCTTAACATAGTTGTTGAATAATATACTTCAATGATAGACTTTAAATATCGTTAATATTGTAAATTTTGTTAATTTATACGTCACTAATCGTGAAATTCATAAAAAGATAAGAGCTCCTCAAAAGATAAAATTGGATAAAATAAAAGTTTGAGTAATCTCGCAGAAAGTTAAAAACATTTAAGTCATTTCCTATTGACTTAAATTAACATATTTTTGTTATTTTTGAATTCTTTTTTAAATTTTTAAATTGAAATAAGATAATGAAGATTAAAACTAGACACTAAGATGCAAGATAGAGACCTAAATGTAATTTATATAAAATTAATTCTTCAAAAATGTCAAAATTCTAATAAAATTACTAGACATACCAAAGATCTTAAAAAAGACTACAACTAATTTTCATGCAAAACTAAGTTATAAAACACATGAAATAAATTTAGAAATAACTGAATTCATTGCAATCTAAGGATTCAAATGTAATTTCAAATTTATTTATGTAGAAAATTTTTGAATAAAATTTTGCAAATACTCTAACCTAATATTCAAGGGCATAACCTTTTTTTTAATACACAAACATTAATGCAAAAATTCATAAATTAAACGTAAGTATCTAAACATAATGAAAATATATAAATGTGTAAATGAATCAAATACTAATAAGTAAATACAAGCCAAGCAAGTAATAAACTAGATAATCAAATAAAGATTTTTTATTTATAAACAATAGTCAATGCTAAAAAAACTTACAATTAAAAGTTTAAAAAATGCAAACGAAGAAGAGAGGAGTTTGAGTGGAGTGGTGTCATGCCAGTGAAGATGGAAGATGGATGGAGGCAGAGGTGCACATTGACGACCACCAAAGGAAGGCTAAAGGAGGAACATCAGTAGCCTCCCAAGGCCACCTACCTGGAAGAAGAACAAGGTGGAAAAGAAGCTTCAAGGAAAATCTTCTTCCCTTGGGATCTTGAGGCTTATTTATAGACTTGAGAGTCTTTAAATTTTCTAAAAAATTATTCAAATTCGTACAAAAGGGATAAGGAGGTTATTTTGAGTCAAAATAACTTCTAGTCCTATTAAAACACTAATTTTTAGCCTTTTATCTCATGTATATGCCACACCTAGTCCAAATGAGTCCATTTCTTGATTTTTCTTGACCCAATTTGCTAAATAGGCCCATAAAAATATTATCCTCAATCTTGGGCTACCTTGTGAGTCTTTTGTTGGCTCGCGATATAAAAATAACGAAGATATCAGTATTCACAAAATATAAAATATATGTCTAAAATTATTATATTTATAAAAATAAATACCCAAAAATAAAAATAACTAGGCACATAATTTATATAAAATTATAACTTAATTACACCTACATGCTTAAATTTTGTTAGTCCTCAAGCAAACAAAATGAAAAACAAAAGCAAGAAATAAACCTAACTCACTTTTGTAGGAATCATGGTTGTATTAATGTATGTAACAAGCCTTCAGACTTATAATTTCCTAAGGGTTTACAGATGACACACCCACAAAGTCAAGACACCAAACCACTGATGATAAAATACAACCGAGTTTGAGTTAGGATATTGTTTGTCCAGAGGTATCTGTCCTTACTAATCAACGGAAAATGTACAAAAGATCTTAACAACAGACACAACAACATTAGGTTATTGACCAAAATGCAAACCACCTAATTCCATGGGAACTCTATTAGCCGTAGTTTTGGGCCTCTTAAGCAACTTATTATAGCTCATCAATCCACCGAAGATTTGAATAAAAATTCAAATTCTAAACATTTATGCTTGTGATGCTAACTTGTCAAGTAGATAACAAGATTGAAAACTTTACTGAAGTATTAGGCTACCCTTTACTTCTCCAAACCTTACATTCAAATTTGCTTTGGTATAAACTATTAGCTTTCTCACTCCCTTTTTCTATCTCGAGGTTAATGCAAGATTGAAATCAATGTATATCTCCTCGACTGCATCATTTGTCATCTTTTATTTATTTATATTTCTCACTATCTAACTCATTCTTTTTTTTTCCTTTCTTTTTTTTAAGTTTTTCTATATATTTTTTCTTATTTTTCCTTCTCTCTTTTTTCTTTTTTTGTTCCTCCTACTACTCTAGCACTCTTTCTATTTTTTTTACTCCATTTTTCACTCATTTTAGTATGGTAGGTGGCTCTTTTGAATTTGGTTTGTGAATGCCTTCTAAATAAGAATATGGAGAAGATCATGGTGCAAGGTTGGGATTAAACGTCATACATCTAGGAAACATGCAAAGTGCAACATGTTAGCCATACTTGCGAAAGTCTCAAGATTAGATATGAGATTTGGTCCAATTATTGAACCAGACCCTCAGATCTTAGCCTCGTTGAAAACCTAGTTTTTAAGAGATAGTTGCCCATAAGCTAGTCAGTATGTAAGTGCAAAGGATGAGATGCTTGGATTTCAAAATCACTCAAAATAGCGGATGAAAAGATAAGCCACATACTTATTACCTCATTTGCTTAATATCCTAGCTAGCAAGACTTCTTAAGGACTCAAAAAATAATTCACACCTTAGTAAATACTCGAGTTGATTAAGTTGAAAATGACTTAAAGAGTCTAAGTGAAAAGACCTTAATCTACCTTGATTTTCAGATGTCTAAGCACGTTGCCCGCCGACTGACACATTGATTAATTGACACCTGGAAACTGCAAAAAGGAACCTTCTTATTTTTTCAGTTAATGACGTCTAGCACCACAATCAGGCATCTAGACCTCACCTCAGACGTCTAACAACATTTCCAGATGTCGCGTTGATAAACGTTACAAGTCAAATCCAGTCGTTCTAACTTAACAGCATTGCAAAAGCTTTTTCCACTTTTTCAAATGTTTGACGTTAATCTACTAAAGTTGAAGTTAAAAGTCATGTTGTTTCATAGTATAGGTGACTAAAGAGGAGCTAACATTTAAATTTATAATTCTTGAATTAAAAGTAATCCAAGGTCGTCTCTGGGAGCAAAAATGCACGAATACTGCTATTTTTTTATTTACCAATTTTTTTGGTAAACTTGTATTATAAGTCAATATTAAAATTTAAACAAGTTCACAAACGCACTTTTACTATGTAAATTAAAGAGATGAAATCGAGTGCGAAGAATATTATCATAAGAATTATTTAATGCTCAATTTAAAAAATATAATCAAGTATTTATTTCATGAAGCACTAAATAAATAATAACAAGAATGTTTTATAGGTTATAGCAGTAAAATCCCAAGATATACAAGAAATGAAGCAATTCCTTCAACAAATTAAAAGATATTCAAATTAGTCCCTAGAGCTTTACGATTGAGTCTTTTAAAATACACGCAAATAGGTCCTTTTCCAGCAAAAAGGTCCCGACCTTTTCTTCTTTTCTTCAAAACTGGCGAGGGTTGCCAGAGTTCGCTGAAGAAGATGATCCAACTGTCTGATTGTTCCGACGAAGGGTGAAGGAAGGTCGCTAGCAACCCATTGACTAGACGGCGATGTAAGATTGGTGATCAGTGCAACATGGGAGGTGTGGGTGATGACCAGAGTCGGGGAAGAAGGGTGTGTTCCAAAGAGTGCTAGCAACAAAAATATGGTTTGTATGATCCCAATTAAATTCCCAGAAGCTCCAACGTTATCCATTAGAGCAAAGCCCTAAGGTTATGGGCAATGGAAATGGTCGACGAGAGCTCGCGGAGGAGCTCGTTGCTGGCGTCGACGGTGGCGGTGGAAAAGGGAAGAGGTGCAGATAGATGGAGCTCTAAAGCTCTAGATATGTAATTAAGACCTAAGAGAACTAAAATCTTAACTTAATTGAAGAGAAGTAGGCATGTAGATACCTATCCAAGGACGGACAGTGACGACAAGGTTAGAGAAATTAGAGCGAAGGAGGTGGTGATAGCGGCCAAAACTTCGTGGGAAGCTTCGTGGGACGAAGAGGAATAGAAACCCCTTATCAATTTCAGTGATAAGGCAACAGAAGAAGGTAGAGAGGAGCTCCACTTGGTGCATTAATGGTGTGACGAGGAAGGAGATGGGGTATTTCACACTAATTTTGCACAACCATGACCCTTGGACCTCTACGAGGCTTTATGGCCTAATGGTATGCTTGAGAGCTTCCGCAAATGCGTGAAAAGATCTCGTGCGGTCAAGTGAAGCTTGGACGTTTGACCCTAAAAATAGAGCTATAGACAAGGTCTTCAGGGCAGGTGAGACTACCACTCGACATAGAGGGAGGTGAGGATCAAGTTGTCCAAGGATCACTGGCTCTCGTTGAAGGGATCAGCGTGAATTCATGGATCAAACTCCGCGTCGTTGACTACTTTAGTTGCAGCTCGCGGAGGAAGTTGAAGGGTGGCTAACACGGGCCTTTTTGAGAAGAAGATGAAGAGATAGGGGGTTTTTGCAAGAAATTAGTGCTCAAGGGTTAAAATGAAAACTAGGTCAAAATAAAGTCCAAATGAGCCCGAATTTTTACGGTAACCTACTTTAGGCCTAAGGAATTTAATGGTGACTTCAATTTTTAGTATTGATAAATTTTGCATGGTCAATTTACAATTTAACCCAAAATGTATCAAATACATGCCTAAATCTCCATTTTAGGTCAAAATAGGTTCCTTTTGTTAAATTGATTATTCTAAGCCTTATAAAATATTTTGAAATGATTTTTAGAGGTTTTAGATTATATTTATTTTCATCAGAATCCTTTTAATTGAAGTGAGGCTAAAGTTAGGATTTTCAATTAAGAAGTATCATTTGATTTAAATGAAAATTCTAAATTACTTAATATTAACCCACTTTTGGGAAATTTAAGCTTAATTGACCTTTAATTAATCATAGGTTCACCCCTTAGTTATTCTGCACCCGAAATTTGGCTATTAAAATAGTAGAATTAACCAATTTCACTCAATTCCTCTTGATTTAACACTGAATGAATTATACCCTTTAACGTGTTAATTAGTTGAATTTAGCTCTAGAATTTAGTCAAATTGAGTTAGATACAGAGTATGATGGCGATTTCATCATTTAACCCATTGGCCAAAGTTGCCCTTTAGATGTCTGACAGTCCCTCCAAACATTACTCAAGACGTCTGGTGTTTTGACCCATGTACCTTGTAGAAGATCTGATCCAGTTAGGAATTTTCAATGAGATCAACCCAATTCATCAGACAACTAACCAAAAAATTATGCGTCGCTAATTGCAATATAAGCCATGTGACTCCTACCCGTCATCTGATGGTTAGTATGAATTTTGCCTTTTTTTCTGACCTTTGAAATGCAGACATCTAAATTTATTGACAAGATGAGGCTTACCAGACACCTGATTGTTAAATCTGCCTACACCAAACTTGCTTTTAACAACTATTAGACCACCCCTATAACCACTATGGTCATCCTACAATCTCTATAAATATTGCACAACACTTCTAAGTCATGTTAAAAGTACTCACTCTCTATAGCTCCCTATACTCTCAAATAGCCCCCTTACTTTCTCAACACTCACACTTTGTTTGAATGCAAACTCCTTTGTTCTCATCACTCCTTTCAACCATCACATCAGGGAGTATCTCTAGAACCCTTGTAGCCTATTAAATCTCTTTTCTTTGGGCTCTTTAGGTTATTGGTTGTATTTTATTTTGGTTATTTATCATTGTAGTTTGGTATCTGACTTGTCGAATCTCCATCTCTTCCGTGTGCAAGGTAAAACACTCTAGTTGAGACTAGAGAGGGGATTGTAAATTGAGGTATACCACCTTCATTTACGTGGTGTGATTAGATGGTTGATCGCCTTTGCAATCGAAAAATCCCAAGTCGTGAAACTTGGGAGTGGTTTTTCTCCCATAGGAGTTTCCACCTTAAAATCATTGTCTATTATGTTTTGCCTCTTTTGTGATCTTCGATTAGTTCAAAAATTTTACATTTATACTCGATTGCACTAATCACCCCCCTTTAGTGCATTCTTAGTTAGTATCAGAGTAGGTTCTCCTATTTTTAGGTGTAACAACCTATGAGGATTCGATGGAAGGTCAGGTGACTACTACGGGACACAACAAGGGTCAATCAACTACGAGGCCACCCTTCTTCGACAGGACAAACTACACCTATTGGAAGCTCCAGATGACAATGTGGTTGTAGACGGACAGCTTTGCCATTTGGGAGAGGTGTGAGTTTCCTTACAAGACTCCCAAGAGGCCAGTTGCGGGATACACCAAAGATCAAATGAAGGAGCTAACTCTCAAAGCGAAGCTAATGAATGCGCTACATTGCGCACCTAGCTCAGATGAGTTCAATCGGGTGTCGCAATGCAAATCGGCCCATGAGATTTAGAGAACCCTCCAAATCACACACGAAGGTATTAGCAAGGTTAAAACCTTTAAAATTAATCTTTTAATGTAGGAGTTTGAGGCTTTACGATGAAGAATGGCGAAAGGTTGAAGGATAGATATACACGGTTCACTCTCATAGTGAACAATTTGAAGTGCTTGAGAAAGACCATCAAAGGAGAACTCCAAGCAAAGCTCCTCCAATGTTTTGGATCGAAGTGAAAGCAAAAGGTCACTGCTATTGAGGAAGCTCAACAAATAGAAGACCTCGACATGGATGACTTCCTTAGCAACCTCACCACATATGAGAACAAATTGGAGCATTGCAAAGTTAAGAAGGCAACCATGGATGTAAAGAAGAAAACACTCACCTTCAAAGCTGAAACATACTTCGAGGTAAGCTCCAAAGACAAGGACTTTGTGCTTTTAGCTAAACGTTTTTGAATGTTCTTGAGAAACAGAAAGGATGGAAAAATGAAGAAGAATCGGTGGTTTGCTATAACTGCAAGAAGAGGGGTCATATTCGCAAGAATTGCCCCCTTCTCATGAAGGAAGAAGATAAAAGGATGAAGAAGTAGATGGATAAGAAGAGCAACTCTAAATCTCACAAATTCAGGCCAAAGAAGAAAGCTCTTTAGACCACGTGGGATGATTCAAGCTCAAGTGATGACTAAGAAATACAGACTGAAGGCTTTGTAGATGAGGCCACTTTTCTTGGGCTTGTGGCACTCGAGGACGGGAGCGACTTCAAGAAAAATGATGAGGTATAATCTTATTCCTTTGCAGAATTACAAGATGCCTTTGTGTCCTTGTTTAAAGAATATAAGTTGGTGAAAACTGAAAACAAATCTCTGTAATGTGGAAACAAGAATCTCTTGTTTAGACTAGATCTTTTAAAAGAAGGAAAGTCTCTTCTTGATGAAGAAAATGGATCCTTAAAAAGGGACTTAAATATAACCATGAGTAGCAAGAATTTGCTTGATAAGGAACCATTATCAGATAAAGTTCATGACCTTGAATCATCCAACTCTTTTCTTAATGATGCTGATGGCATGCTTAAGTTTGAAATTGAAGGTTTTGAGGCCAAGATCAAAAGGATGGGACTAGAAATATCCCACCTCAAGGGAAAATCAAACCAACTCTTTGAGAACCTAACTAAGTTCACTAAGGGAAAGGTTAATTTAGATAAGCTCTTAGCACATTAAAAATCTTCCTCTAGTAAACACGGATTAGGATATTATGAAATAAGTACTAGTCAAACCAAAACCAAGAAAGCTCCTCTTACAAGAAGGATCACGAACAACTCTGAATCCAAGCTCATGTGGCTACCATAAAGAGAACTTGATTTATGTTTTGTTGGATTCAAAGGGAATTATAACTTGAAGAACTGGAATTATAAACTGAATGATGGGTGTTTGTCCATCCTTACACCCAAACACACATCTAAGAAGCCTCAAAGAACACAAAGAACTCAAAGATCTCAAAGAACTTATTTTATAGGATTGAGAAGGATGCAAAGGAGGTTGGTGGATTATGGATTAGGGATGTTCCAAGCACATGACTAGGGACAATCGGCTCTTCTTGGACTTGGAGCTTACATAAGAAGGCACGGTTACATTTGGAAACAACCACAAGGGTCGTATTATTGGCCTTGGTAAGATCAATAACCCAACTTCTTCTATTTCATGTGTTTCCTTAGTTAAAGGTTTAAAGTATAATCTTTCAAGTGTTAGTCAAATATGTAATAAAGGCTTTAAAGTTTCCTTTACATCTGAATTATTTGAAGTAGTAGATGCTAAATAAATGAAACCCTCTTAATGGGAGTTAGGTATAAAGATATATGCATCATAGAATTTGACAAGGATGGAACTTATGATTGCTTAGTTGCTAATGAAGTAGATTTTTGGCATAGGAGGCTTGGGCATATTTACACAAGACTTGTCAAAAAATTAGCCCAAGCATGAACCAGTTAGAGGCCTACCGAAGAAAAATTTTCTTGATAACATTGCTTGTGATTCTTGCGAATTAGGTAATACCACTAAAGCTAGTTTTAAGATCAAAAACTTGATTTCCACAATTAGACCTTTAGAGCTTTTTCATTTGAAATTATTTGGACCAACAAGAAACAAGAGCCTAAATGGATGTCGTTATTGTCATGTTATTGTGGAAGACTTCTCTCAATTTTCTTGGGTCTTCTTTTTGAGAATCAAACACCTTTTAAATTTTTGCAAGAGGGTTCAAATTGAGAAAGGCTACCTAACTTGATAATAGGTTTGTCATATCGTGTAATAGAAATTTGATAGTTCAATATCAAGCTCATATCAATGTTGAATGGTGCAATCAATCTAAGGCAATCAAATATTTGTTCAAGTATATAAATAAAGGCCTCGATCGAATTTGTGCTATTATAGAGGATAATGGTTCAAGTAGTAAAGATGGCAAATGTTTAAAGTTAAGTGACATAGATAAAATTAAACAATACCTTGATTGTAGGTATATCTCTGCTTATGAAGCTATTTGGAGGATATTTTAATTTCTGATTCAATATTGAGATCCTGCCACTATAGGAGAAGAAACCTATGCTGACGGGTGGACTACAACAACGTTTAAAATGAGTTACTATTGATTCCCTTAAATGTTACTGATTTTCTCTTTTTTCTCTTTTCCTTTTCCTTCCCCCCCTCCACCCGTTCCTCCCTCTCCTGGTTTTTCTTCTTCGTGATAAACCCTAAACTGATACAAAGCCCCCAATCAGCCCACCCATCTCCCACCCCCCCACGCCCCCCACCAGAACCTAACACACACGCACTCAATACCTCTCACCCCAACATCAAGGCCTCTGATCGCCGCTCACTCACGTCACATCAAGGCCTCCGATCGCCTCTCAATCGTTGTTCACACACCTCGACATCAAGGCCTCCGCCAATCTCTTACCTCGACATTAGAGCCTCCATCGATCTCTATTAATGATTTGTTTCTCAGGCCACTCTCTATTTGCATATCTCTTCTACTGCCTCTCTCTCGCTCTCTCCTGTCCACTCAATCACTCTCTTTCTTTCGCTCTCATTCTCCAAAGATCGCATCACTGCCAAATATTGGATCTCAGATCTCTCTCCATTGATTTCACTCACATCGATCTCTTATTCATGCTAGATTGGCATTTCTTAGATCCGGGCCAATCAAAGCTCAATGCTTGCTTAATCAACGTTCATGATTAGGAGCTCCCATTTTGATCTAATCTCTTTTGATCAGATCTGGTTTCTATCAATGTCTCTTTCTTACTCTCTCTATCTTTCTTGTAGTCTCTTTGTAGACTTGCGTCTGATTGATGTTGATCACTCTTGACCATTGACAACCTCAGCTTAGTGTTAGGTTTGCATGATTAACCTTTTGTTTAGAGTGATTTAGGTTAGGGTTAGGTGCTGGTATTTGATTTAGGATCAGGCTATATGATTAATCCTTTCTTTATGTGATTTGTGTTCTGTATGCAGGGGCTTGTGAGTGGAGTTGGATCTCACATGGGGACACTTTCAATCTTAAGCAGGATTAAGGTACCAACTACAAATCCTCTACAATTTTTTTCCTATTGATTGTTATATTTCTTTAGCATTGAGGTTCATGCAGTTGTTTCAGAATATACATACGTTATATTTTTAGAATATACATTTTGGATTTTCATAATATAGGTTGTAAGGTATAATTTCACATTTGTGTAAGATAGTTTCAAATATCTATTAAGAAAGACATGTAATGAAACACACAAGTTTAATTGGCTATTGA
This sequence comes from Thalassia testudinum, assembly GCA_037157565.1. Taxonomy (NCBI): domain Eukaryota; kingdom Viridiplantae; phylum Streptophyta; class Magnoliopsida; order Alismatales; family Hydrocharitaceae; genus Thalassia; species Thalassia testudinum. The sequence continues at coordinate 63,299,623 of JAZHRO010000024.1, forward strand.
AACGAGCATTGGCTAGTGGTGGTGGTAGTTGTGGTGCTACAGTTTGGAGAGGTGGGGTTGCGCACGCTCTATGTTTGATGAAATGCCACCGAGTGAATCTGAGTTTATGTAGCAATCCTATTGGTGTAGGTTCAAACCATGGTAGAAGTCTTCCCCTCTGACAATGCTCAAAAGTACTTAGGAGCATTGTGTTGTTTCAAGTCTAAAGGGATTCTTCATGAATGCAGTAGCATACTATTCGTGTGGTATGTGTAGATGCAATGAATTATCTTAACCCAATTCTTGCATGCGTCTACTGATGCTCACCGCAAGGCAATGTATCAGATACTAGACAATTCGAAGAAGAGTCCTAGAAAGGGTAGTTTCGATACCTCTGAAAGTTGAAGCATATACAGATGCTAGTTAGGTTGGTTGCAATGAGGATAAATGATCTACTTCCAAGGTATTCTATGTATTTAAGAGGGAATCTTGTGAGTTATACAAGCAAATAACAAATTATGGTTGCAAGATCAAGTGCAGAAACCAAATATAAAATGTTGCATTGTGGAGTCACTGAGATGTTGGTTGCAGGAGTTCCAAAAATATTCACAAGATAGTTAAAAGCCTTCCATTCTTCTCAAATCAATTGTTGGAGTCTTTGAAAGAATTTTAGTATTCTTTCTTTCCACCACAATGGCCTACCTAAAATTTAGGCAAAGGAGAATCATTTGGATTGTTTAGAAGAAGATGAAGAAAGAGAAGAGAGAAGAGATATGAAGGAGAGATAGAAGAAGCAAAAAAATGTTGAAGACAAAGGAAGAGGAGAAGAGAAACCACCTCTATTCTGTTTCTTCCCCAAACTTTGATTAATACTCTCTATGAATCCGATAAGCACAGGAAAAGGGGGAGTATTGAAGTAGAACTTTTGTACTCTACCACATTCAGTATCTTTATCTATTGACCTTTTGTGGTGATTATCATCTTGCTTCTGTACTAAAGAATGGAGCATTGCACTAGTTATAGGGTTTTACTTTATTGCTTGGGATCATCTCTAACTAATGCTTGGGATCATCATCAACATTGCTTTGGATTGTACTCTACTACAATCTAGGATCATCCACTACCTTTCACACATGATCCTTAATACCACTTATCAGTAGTGTAATGCTTAGTCTCACATGGTTTAGCATGCACCCGGATGAGACTACATTTGTATTTTATAGTCCTGTTTAAATAGAGGAAAAAAGAAAGCAAAATAATCGGAAGTTCCAGGGACTTGTTTTATAGCACAGTTTGAATGTTGTGGGTCAGGATAGTTGCATGAAATCACTTTAGGAGAAAACATAGTCCTAGGTGCTATTCTCAGAACTCTGGGATAGGGAAAAAGCATTCTGTGCTTGTACTTGGACTTTGTGATCTTTGGTCCGCGCTCTCAGGGTAGTCCTGTGACAAATAGTTCATGTTATATCTATCTCTGATGGGCCTCTAATAACTCCTCTACTTTAGAAATAATTTCCTCAATTATACAACCTAGGAAGAACAAATCGAGTATTCCATCTCAAAGACTGCTCATGGCCTACATCAGATTTTACATTCTCAACCCATGCTATTTTCATAAACCTTGCAACGCCCATGCCACATTGAAGATGGCAAGTCAAGACAAGGTAAATAACTTCCTTTGCGTACAAGGGTTTGTCTACTATTCTATTTTCCAAAGATTGTAACACAGTTTATGATGTGTGATTGAGACATAAGAGTTGCACTTGATTCTGGCCCTTACATAACAAGAACCAGTCAGACACTCAATATTTCTACACACACTGAGTTTTTTGTGCTCTCTGCATGATTGAAATAGACTACGCCTATGACTTGCATCGCATGCCAATTTCTTGACAATTCATCATTAGGGCATATTTTCATAAATATTAAATCAATTTAAAACACTATTTTGTTCATAACATATTAGGTTTGATCGCCGTCTCTTGAGATTTTCCTGTAAGGGCTTGGCAACTTCAAGCATTTTTGCATTATTATATGTTTTTCTTGCCTATGTGCAACCTGCATAAATTTGTGAGCCAACTGTATGTCTACACCTTAATATGATAATAAGCTGCTGAAGTCAATTTTCTTTTGGATAGTGGATCTTACCAAGGATTTATGCATCAACATACTTGTAAGTGCCATGTCAAATCCCACTCCAGAGTAAAGTATGTTCTCTGATGTAGGACACAAATCTTGCGCCTTGTCCATTATGATATATACTTGTATTCTATCATTTAAGCTAATACGTCTTCTGCAATTACACAAAAGGTTAGGTGGGAAACATTTGGATGCACAAGCTCCTTATTCATGGGCTGGCACTTTGTTGTATAGGTATCTTTCTTTCATGAATTTGGATCAGTGCCTAATTGCAATAGTACCCCATGTGCTGTAGTTGCATATGGGTAGTGATCCTTGACTTGGTGCAAAAAATTTGATTTGTCTAAATCAATTTGGAAGGCATCAAGCCCCTTCACTCTTAACAAGGAAATGTTGGATTCTTTATGTGATACATACTTTATGGTTAGTAGTCATGTTTTGTATGTTTCTTTGATTTTCATCAGTTCCTTGAGTATATGAATACTTAATGTAAGCTTTAGGTGATTGATTGATGTTTCACATGTGTTGAGTTTGTATACAATGATCTTGTTTGTTGTGTACAGATTCAAACTCCAAATTGTAAGTCCTTCCTCAGAAGTTAAATAGGGGATGCCTTCTAGAAGGCATGTGACATCTAATCAGTAGCCAAGTTGTAGTGCTCACATTGGCAGTGACATGTAGGTGCCAGTGTCACTCGGCTACCACTTCTACTTGAATGGTAGCTAGTTTAGATTTATAATTGTTACCAGGTAAATATTTCACTTAACAGATATCGTGTCTTGTATGTAACACAAAGGTGATGCAAATAGGATTCATCTCATTCTTTCTGAATGTAAATGTGTTGTATATTGTTTACCCATAAGAATGAAACATAACCTCCCATCTTCTTTTCTAATGATCATGCATGAATAGAAGCTCCTAATTGGTGGCATGTTTGGTAGAAGACAAACACTTGATCCACTTTAATTACTACACCCTCTATAACTCCACCAATGCTGCTAAATAGACATGGTGAATTAAGGGAAGTTCTTTCTATGCAATGGTAATTACCTTTGGTCTTATCCATCTACTTGTTCATAGTGCAGGCTATCTTTTTTGTACTAACATTTTTAGTGTTTCAAGGTAAAAATAATATTGGTGTAGTTGTTGCTCTCATGGATTTTAGCTTACATGGATGTTATTTTCCCAAGTGGAGCACAAAGAACTCATTTCTTGCCGATTTCAAAGCAAGTGCACAACTACGACTTCTTGTTTGCTATATTTCTGTCCATTCCTCTCAATCCCAATTTCTTGTCCGAATTCCATTGAAATATTGAAGCTTTAAATCATTATTATTTTTAAAATTATTAAGGACTTTAAGGTTATTCATTTTATGACCACTCATAATTTGTATTGATTTAGGTTCATAAAATATGAATAGCACCAATAGTTTAGTGGTAGAACAATATCCTTCTATGGTACAGACCTAGGTTCGATTTCCAGTTGGTGCATCTTTTCTTTAGTTCCAAGTTAAAGCATCCATTTTGTTAATCTTTATGTTTATGAATTTTTTTATTGCAAACACAAAAATGGGAGGTTGCTCAAGGATGCAATCATGAAGTGCAATAGAATTATAAATAATTACATGATGTTAATTTCATGCATATTTCATGACAATCATGCAACTTGTATTTATGTAGGCAACAGAATTAATGATGTTAAATTCATTTTTTCCATTCAGTGAAATCAAGGAATGCCAGGTACGTGAAGGCAATGGAAATTTAAAAGAAGATCAGTCAACTCCCTCTTTAACTTTGGTTAAGAAGTATTTCATGGGTAGATACATTATATCGATTTAGAAATTTAATAATTATCTGGTTACTCTTGTTTACACACTATTTGTTATCTACGTAACATATATCATTATATTACATAAGAACCTAAACTACGTAATATGTTTTTTTTTCTCCCTATCGTGGAAATATTCAACAAAGTGGATAAACTTAAATGATGCTTTCCCGTTACCTCTTTAGGGAATTAAGCAAAGAGAACTATTCACAATGTACCAAGCATTTCAATACTTTACTACTCATACTTGTCCAATGTAAAAGCATCTGCTTATACGAAGGTCATATCTTGTCAGGTTGGTGCCAAGTCAAGAAACATTGCATATCTAGAAGGAAAAGTTCCTTCTTGGATAGGAGTTCTACCCTTTGGTGTTTTTGAGAAGGTTTTGTTAGATTATTGTAACAAGGTGTGGTTATTTTCATGATGCTTTTGGTTCCTATTTTTTTATCTATAATTAACTACCTTTACATGAGCAACAAACAATTAGAAACTTTTCTATAACACCCACTTTCTCTCCTATAAATTTAGTTTATGTATATAACAATCAATGATTTTACATATATTTATAAATTTGGTCTATTGATATACATTTTGTGAAAAGCAATGATATAAATTTGGTTTACGAATGTAAATCTAGGTGGTCTATGATTTTGGTTTATGTATATATTAGTGTTTGTTTCTCACTTGATTTCTATTTTATTTGATAATTATCTTTTTCTTCGTCTCTTTTCTAAATGCTTTTAATAACGATATCTCAATGACGATACACTAAGAATATAATTTTTAATATTCATTAAAGAGTTTCATTGGGTAGCATCATGGAATAAGCTTTAATGCATGCAATAGGTAGAGTAATAAGCTGTTTATCTATAGTGACAGTTTTACCAACGATTTTTTGGTTGGAAAAGATGGTCATAAGCACTATAGATTTATACCGACGGTCATAAACACCTATAACATATGTTTATTTTTCACAATATTGGGTTTGGAATGCTAAAGATAAAATATGGACAACAAGAAAGTAAGGCAGAAGTGTAGGAAAGAATAACTTGCATTGATCCAAGTATTGGAGAAATGTATTAAATGAGAATGCTATTGAATATAGTTAAAGGGCCAAAAAAACTTGATGATATAAAGGGAGTAAATAGTGTTATATATCCAACAAACCAAACAGCTTACAATGCACTTAATCTTTAGGAGATGATAAAGAAGGGCACGAGTCACTACAAGAAGCTTCTTAATGGGCAGAAGCTTCTTAATGGGCAATAGCTTCCACACTTTGACATTTATTTGTTGTTTTATTATTCCATTCTAAAATTGGAAATCCAAATAAACTATGTGAAAATAATTAGACTTTACTATTAGAAGATTTTACATATAAATTAAAAGATATTTTTATGTTGCCTGAAAGATGGATAACCGAAGAACAATTGAAAGACTATAGTTTATCTGAGTTGAAAAAAATTTTGAATGAAAATTCCAATTCTCTTGGTGAATATAATCTTCCATTAGCCAGGAAAATGCCTTTTGAAGACATCAACAATCAATTATTAATGGAAGATCTAAACTATGATATCAATGAACTTTTTCTAGAATATACACGTAATGTGCAACTTCTGAATATTGAACAAAGTATTATTTATGAAACAATTGCATAATCAATTAACCTAAATAAAGGTGAATTCTTTCTTGTACATGGACATGGAGGACCCGACAAAACTTTTCTTTGGAGAACCATCATTTCGATTGTAAGATCTAATGGAAAAATTGTTAGCGGTAGCATCATCAGGGATTGCTTCATTACTTTTACCCAGAGGTCGAACGGGACATTCTAGATTAAAAATTCCATTAGAAATAGATGAATTCTCAACATGTGAGATCAAAAAGGTGTAACACCCTAAAATCCAGGTTCCAAGTCATTTCAAAGTGGTTCAGGTCAGTTTGAACTTGGAAACCTGGTCAGGGTTTGGTACTGGTGTCAGAACCTCCTTAAATTGCCAAGAATCATGTATTTCGAGTCAAACCATAGTCTAACCTTGTAAAAAGGGTGCCATATATGATACCATTGGATTTCTCTCGTCGCAAGCTTTTTGACGTCGATTGTTTCACGTGATTCCGAAGTGTATAGCTTAAGTTATAGCCAAAAGAAGTCATAAAGGACCTAAATGTAAGGTGGATCCAACCCTAGGGATAATTTGGGTATTTCACCCACCTAAACCTATTTAAACTCACCCCTAAGGCCTATATAATGACCCCCTGGGTCCCTTGGGTTGTCATTAGCCTCCAACCCTCTCTAATCAAGAGAGAAAGAGAAAAACCTTAGTTTTTCTGCTCCAAAAATCAATAATTTATTCGTAGGGACCCGATTGCAAATCTGGAAAACCTGAGGTTCCCACTGCAATCTTTGCGACGTGTGCGAAGGTGCTTGAGTGGCGCATCAAATGGCACATCTGGTCTTACCGTAGACCCCTCACGCTGTTTCGTCTAGTTTAAGGCCTTTTCGACCTCAGATTTCAACAAATAAGGTATCGTTGAAATCGTATCAATGTGTATTACGCGTTGGTATGGTCTATTTCCACATTTGAGTTTGTTATATTTAGTGAAAAATTAGAAACGAAATTAGGTTTCTCCAACTCCATTGTAGGTCCAATTGAACTAGGTCTTCTCTTCGGTGAGTGCGCGAATCTCGAGGTAGGCAGGAGGTTGTTTCCAGGCCCATTACGCACGGTTCGGAGTCACCATGACCCTTCGGTAACATTAGGTAGAGTAGTCCATCCCTCTTCCGATTTCATCAGTTTTTCGACCCGGCCTATGCGATTGGTCGTGTGTACCGCCTTGTTCCGCGTGTGATCTCCTTTTTGCTGAGTTGGAACCCTCCAATGTTTTCCTAATTATTGGCACTATAAATAAGAGATAATGGGTTTACGTGAATGATAAAGGATTAACGAGTACATATACTCCTGTTATTGTATGCATGAAATGAACCCTATTTTCCATAAAATAAATTCTATTGTCTTTAGAACTGTCTAAATAGTATGGAACTACTAGTAAAAGATGGATATTGCTTGTGAATGAATAATCAGGAGATAATATGAATAACTGTTAACCTTGAAATTAGTAATATGAAATTACTAAGGGTTCTCGTAATTGACAAGATAAGAAATACAGTTATCTGAAAATTGGATAGATAATACATCAGATATGTTGGGAAAATAAAAGGATTAGATAACTGGTTTTCAGCCTCGCTACTTGTCAGGTTTTCGGCCATAGCTTTAGGTCTTTTCAGACTCAGTTTAGGGGCTGGTTTAGGGAGTGGCTGGCCTCCCGACGACTCTTTGGTTAGGCTTAGTGGCTAACTGGGATAGCGGATTGCAGGGCTCGAGGTTTGGAGTAGTTCTTTTCGGTCGGTGGGTGGGTCATTGGCTGTTTGTGGTTCAACATAGACAATGCTTGTACGTATTCACACTACACGATATAGTCGCCACCCCTTTTCACAATGACCCCAGGGTGACGAAGTGTAGCGATTCAATGGATATAAGCAGTTCTCCCTGCCAACAGGGTGGCTTATACCGATCTTGCACCACAAGAAGTCACACGAGATCGTCTCATCCCCGAGACGTTAATTGACAATTTGAGACTAATAAGAATATGGGCAAACTGCATAAAAGGGATTGGATATGAAATAGATTGTAAAAAAGATGAATTATCAACATAAGTGCCTTTTTCTATGCTCTGTTACTTGAGTTATATATTTTTCTACTCTACTTAGTTGCCACTGACGTTTTGCCTCAGGTTCCGTACTCAGGTGTTGCTGGGCAGTTGGTTGCCACGGCTACTATTGGTCTGACGTCCACAGAATCGGGTCCTACCTGAGGAGACAGTCCATACTGAGCAAATGGCTCTAGTAGTCGTTTCCTTTTCACTAGTAGAATTTTCATTCTTGTATTTTTAGTAGCTGTACGAGACTCTCATTTATTTATGTTCTAAGTGAACTTTGATTATATTGTCAGCACTTTAATTTTCTTTCATTTAATACTTTATGAATGAATGTTGGGTATTGATGTTTTATGACTCTATGTTAGGTGACTGCGATCTTGTAGGTTTTCGTGCTAGTTGTTATCACACGACGATTCGGGTCTTGTTGGTTGGCGGGACTTGGGTTGTCACAAAAGGGGACACAATTAATAGAACTAATGAAAAGAACAAGCTTGATTGTATGGGATGAAGCTCCAATGAATCATAGGCATTGCTTTGAAACTTTATATAGAACATTGAGAGACATTGTGAGTTCTAGATATCCAAAAATAAAAGAAAAGCATTTTGGAGGCATTATTGTCCTCTTGGGTGGTGACTTCAAACAAATCTTACTCGTTATCACCGGTAGAAATAGAGAAAGCACCATTAATGCTTACATCAATAGATCACATTTATGGAATTATTGTAGGGTGTTTACCTTAAAGAAAAACATGAGGCTACTAGACACTTCAGTAGAGGTAGAAACAAAAGTTGCATTAGTAGAATTTGAAAAATGGATTCTAGATGTTGGAAATGGCGCCCTTTTACTTTCGATTAAGATCGATGGTGAAGAAGAAGCAACTTGGATTAAATTCCTAGATGATTTATTACTACAATCTCGTGAGAAAAATATGGGATCCTTTACTTCAATAATTTACAACAATCTCTCTTCTAATTTTGCAAATGAAAGTTATTTAAGAAAAAGAGCCATCCTTACACCAACCAATGATGTTGTTGATCTTATCAACAGTTACATGCTGGCTTTATTTCCATTTGAGGAGCAAATAGACCTAACCTTTGATACAATATGCAAAACTTCAAATAATGAAGGTGTTTTACATCCAACTGGGTTCTTGAACTCTTGGAAATTCAATGGAGTACCTCATCATGCGTTGAAGTTGAAGGTTGGAGCTCCTACACTGTTACTAAGAAATTTAAACCAAAGTATTGGCCTCTGCAATGGTACATGACTGATAATAACTCAGATGAATGCAAGAGTCATTGAAGCTATCATTATGAGTGGAAAAGGTAATGTGATTAGAGTCTACATTCCATGAATTACCTTTCAAGTAAATGAAACAAAATTGCCATTCATTTTTCAAAGGAGACAATTTCCTATCAGATTATGCTATGGAATGACAATCAACAAAAGTCAAGGCCAAACCTTGGAAAAAGTTGGATTATATCTTAATAGACCAATATTCTCCCATGGTCAGCTTCATGTTGCTCTTTTATGTGTTACATCAAGAGAAGGGGTAAAGATCTATTGCTAATGATGGTCCACAAATCTATGGATACATAGGAAATATTGTTTACAAAGAAGTTTTCACTAATTTACCTTTAGCTTTTGCTTGCCTTCTTCTTTGTTCTTATTTTATTATACATATTATACATGCTAATAATGGTAGTAGTGTTCCTTCCCACCACTAACTTTATGATTAACCTTTTAGAAATAGTGTGTGCAAAGAAGTTCTCATTAATTTATGTTCAAGTTTTGCTTGGCTTCTTTTTTTCTTATTTTCTCATACATCATATGCATGCTACTAATGGTAGTAATGCTCCTTCCCATTGTAACATTTATGTTAAACCTTTTTATAACTTATTTTGATACCGGGGAAAAATTAATCTTTTCCTTAGAGTCGTTTATGGTTGTTTCATAATAGCTTCAAAGAACTTATGGAAGCTATTATAGACTATGAATTGCTACTTCACATACATATAGCATAAAAAAGCTTTAAGATGTTGATCTTGATTGGAAAAAAATCCAACCCACTAAATACATACAACTCAAATTTCTTATTCAAAAATTTTTCATCTTAGCCTTTAGCACTAATTTGAAATTGAGTTCTTACCATCTTTCACTTGTCAATGTTTTAACTCTTAATTGATTGATATTTTGATGTTGTAACACGATAAAGTCAACTCACAACAGAGTACCATTTCCTTTCAAATTTGAAATTGCAATAAGGAAATTTTAAGCTCAAAGTTCATGTCACAAGAATTTGGGACTCAGCAAATCCTCATATGAATGATAGCCTCATAAGTCTAGATTTTGTGATGGTTGATGAAAAGGTAACAACTTTTAAGCAACAATGCATATATCCAGAATTTATTTAAAAATGATGTTATATTTTGTTATTTTCATATAGGGTGATTCAATGCAAGGGACAATAAGACCTCAAGATGCAGAAAGTACAAAATATTGTTAAAGGAAGGTTGTATTCACTTGCTCTCAAATTTTGTTTTGGCTCCAAATAAACACATGTTTAGAATTGTGCCAAATGAACTCATTGTTTGATTCACAAAAGCAACTTGTGTGGAATTGATAATTAATGATGTGCCTTTAATCCCATTACACAAGTTCTTCCTTGTTGGTTATGATGACATCTCAAAGTGGGTGCACAATGGCACTTCACTAACTGGTACATAATTAAACATATGATAATTCCACTTTGGAAATATACTCTTTAGAAATTGATTACCTACATGTTTCACTTTTACTGCTTTGGGTGTGATAGATTATGTGACAACTGTTAGCCATATTGCAGAAATATATGTAAAAGAAAAATTGGCAAAGAAGAAGAACATCAAAATTCAAGATCTTAGGTATTTCCATCTTGATGAGAAATTTATCATAAACTCTAACTAGCACATTTTGACCTAATAAAGTGAACAAAAGTTCCTATATAACCTAAAGGAAGGCCTAATCCAAGGAATTATTAATCTGAGAAGAGAACATGAAACAAGGGGTAAAACTGTAATTTTACCATTGCAGTGCATCAACGGGATTTCTAAGGGTCTAGGCATAGGTCAAGTGGACTTAATAAGAGAAAAAGTGGGATGATTTGGTCATAAAGGGATTATGGCGAAATCTAGAAATTAAATGACATTCTATAACCCTAAAACAAACCTACTTTAATTCACAAGATTCCAGGCAAGATAAAAATCAAAAAACCCTCTAAAATTCATGAAAAAATATCCCCTAGGGTTTAGAACCTTCAATATGGCCTTTGGAACCTGTTTTGACCTAGATGGGGTCCATGCCCAATATTTGACCTAATTTGGGTTTTTGCACAAAATATCCAGTCAAACGTGGTCAAACCTAAAATAAAACTTCACCATTAGATTTCTTAGGTCAAAATTAGGTTTATACTAAAATTTGGACCTAAGGGAAGGTCGTCTTGACCCACTTTGCAAATTAGTCCTCAAAATTACTTTTCGACCCTCAACTTTTTGAAACCCTTGCAATCACCCCCTCAACTTTCTCAACTTTTTATTCATTTTGGTCCCTCTGCCATTCACAGCAGGGGCCATACTTCCGGCGACTTCGCGCGGAGGTTTACACCTCATCTGCATGGGGAGCCACCCCCAGATTTGAAAGGGGAGCTCCCTACGGAGCCCTATACCACATGAGCTGCTCCCCATGCCTTGAAACCCACCATACATCTCTTGCGAACGCGTGAGTGGTATGGATCTCCGACCAGCCTTACCTCCGGCATGGCTTTCCCGCCACCCTCGCACACTTCCCGCCCTGCCTGTGCCTATTTAAGGAAGGGCAGACCACGTCGCTTCCTCCAAGCTTAAATTGGCCAGAGATCTCCCTCCAATTCGTCTCCTCCCAACTCCGGCCAATTGCCCAGAGCTTTCGGCGACTCTTCCTCCCTCTCTCATCACTCTGCCACAGTACCAGTGGTAGAGCTAGCTCCCCTGTCCTCCGCCATACCAGCGCGCGCCCTCCGACCCCCTTCGTCGTCACTGTCTTCTTCCCTTGGGCACCTTCGTCTCCGACGACGGCAGGCACCTGCCGCTCGCCATCCGCCTCCCCCTTTCACTCCAAACCTGTTAGATAAGTTTCCCTCACTCCCCTCTTCATTTCCCCTCTCCTAATTTGCAACTTCGACCCCTCGACACCACAGACCACCATCACCCTCTCCACCTCCGGCCACCAACTCCGGCGAGGCCGCTCCACCTCCACAGGCCACCACATCCCTCGCCGACAAGCCCACGAGCTCCACCATCACTCCCTAATCATTTTCTCCCACTCCACGCACCACGCCACTCACTCGAATCACCCCCCGAGCACACCCACCTGCACGCACACAGTGTGCCCTAGACACACACGCATAGACGCCCTCACGCCACTCCGACCACTGGGCCACCTTCGCCATACCTTGGCAAAGCTCCCCAAGGGTGTTTCAGGTTTGCCGTCCCTTCCACCATTGTTGTTGAGCTTGAAGCAAGCTTCAAGCAGCTCCAGGTTGCGCTTTGCTCCAGGAGAGAACCCCAGGCAACGCTTGTTGGGTGCGCGAACACATCCAGCCAAGAGATTAGCTCAAGGAGTGACTGCAGCTGTGGCAATTGAGTGAAGCACCTCTCTGCGAGTGCACGAAGAAGCGGGTGGGACTTAGTCCCACCTCAGAAGTTCTCAGCACAGGTGCATAGCATAAATTGATTTTGTGTTTCCTTCTCTTCACCTTAGAACACAGCGTAAGGTCCCCTCGCCTACTCACCTGCCTCGTCTGTGACCACATCCCGCGAACTTGGTCTTGACCCGACTACTCGTGCACACCTCGCCCACCACCGCACGCCGGTGGGCCTGGTCCCGAGAGCATATACCCGACCTGATAACCTAGCTGCCTCCGGGAGAGCTGTCCTGAGAGAGAAATAGAGAGAGAGACGCGGGGAGGGTAGGGGTAGGTTTTGCTTAACCGTGCCTGTGCAGGGAAGAAGGAGGAAGAGGAAGCAGCTGCGGGGAAGAGGAAGAGAAGAGGAAGAGGTCAGCTGAAGGAAGAAGAGGAAGAGGCTAGCTGAAGACTTAGCCGCACCAAAAAAGAAGAAGAGGCGCAGCACAGTGCAGAAGGAGCTGAAGCAGAAGAAGAAGGCAGAGGATGGAGCAGAGGCAGAAGAAGAAGATGCCAAGGAGACTCAGCCTCAGAGAAAGAGACGAACTTGGCCAAAGAAGAAGGAAGAAGGAAGAGGAAGAGCAGCTGAGGGAAGGAGCAGCTGTAAAGAAAGAAAGAAGTGCGGTGGAGAACCAAGGAGAAGAAGAAAAACAAGACATTAGCACTATAGCAAATGCCACTTAAGGCATATGATTCACAGAATCAGACGTCTGAAGACAGAGAGATTTGAAAAGAGAGAAAGCAAAGAAGAAAGCGAGAAGAGAGGAAAACGAATTTATTTCCTTTTTGTCTCTAACATTTATTTTTGCATCAGTATTAAACATAATTGAAATTGTGATATTTTGCTTCTAAATGCCGAATTGCTCCCTTAGTTCGACCTTGGAATGTTTTCAAATGTCGAGTAATAAATAAATAAAATTGATAATCGTTTTTCGCAACATACTACAACGCGTATCTTTTTAAAACACTGCGAAACTCGATCAACACTTTTTGGCACCGTTGCCAGGGAGAAATAGGCACTTTAGGAGCTTTAAATCATAATTTCTGACTTAATCTCTCTTTTGTTGTGTTTGTTATAGGAAAGGAAGTCAAGAAAAGATAAGCAGCCGCATAGCAACCACACCAGAAAATAGGTAACCTTTTTAACCCTCTCCTTTAAGCCCCTCACAATCCAAAGAGGAAAAACAAAAGAAAAATCAATCTAGGGCTACCTGTTTTCCATATCTAGTAATTCATAAAGTTGCCTGGTTTTTACTTTTCAACACATCTTAGCTGCCTATCCACTTAAAGTAACTAGGGCTTAAACCTTGTTGCTTGAGCCTTAGTTACCCATTTCTGAGGCAACTAAATTGGACCAACTAGAGCCAACCTATGATTTTCAAGATAAGATTTTAGAGACACATCTTCTTCTAAGCAGAAAATTAAAAATTCCAAAAAGAGGTGTGCCTAATCCTTGTTTGAAAAGACCTATCCAAGAGAAAACCTAAGCAAATCAGGCTCTTAATCCACTTGAACCATAAAAGAAATGACCTAAGAAGCTCTCAAAGGAACAAAGAGGTGAAGTTGATCCTTTGGGTCAACCAACCTTTAAATGTGGTCACTTTGCACTCAAAAGATTTAAAGTTCAAGTGGAACCCTAAGCACCTTGATCCTAACTAAAAGCGTTAGACTTAAGAGGTCAAGGTCCCCATTCTGATCTACTTGGAATCTCAATGACAAGAGAGGTCGGGTGGGGGAAACCCTGTAACTAGTAGGGGCGCTCTACCGTTAGGGGTCTTCGCGGGACTCACCCTTTCTGACTGCCCATGTAATTCTCAGGTGGACAACCTTCTAATTCAGGGGTATCATCCGCCCCGAACCTCTATAGTCACCCAACATATTTTGGGTGTCTTGATTGGGTCCACACATTCTAATATCATCTAGTCCTTCAGTGTATGTTTGGTAGGAGGTCCTTGAAACCTCCTTTAGAGATCCACTCTCCCCGAGGCCAAGCCTCAATAGCTTTGTTTGTGTAGCAACCCCTCCAAATAGACCTTTTCTCTGATTCTAAACCAACTTCCCCTTCTTCCATCATGGCACAACTTGATTCTACATCCAAATTCTGATTCTACATCTTGATTCCACCACCTGATCCAAATATGCAGCCTAGTTACTTAGGATTACCCTTCAAGAAACCTGAATCACAAAGGTCCATGAGAGATAGGATGATTGAGGATGCCCTTGAGTTCTATGAAATTAAATATAAACTCTCAACACCAATAGAAAACATTCAGGTTAATGTTCCAACAACCACAGCCTTCATCATAAACTGTGTCCAAATTCTGTTGACAGAAGCCACAAAAGGATCAACCCGAGACATGCTCATAACAGGATACATTGAGATAGAAAAATTACACAAATCTGAATACCTTCAATGCATGACAAATTCTGTACTTTGGGAACAACACCAAGATGCTCTTGAAAAATCGATGAAGATGATGAGATTACTAAAATAAACTATCGACTAGAAATACCCATATATACCACAAACAGAGGATGAACCATCTTGGAATAGTATTGAGGATCAATCTAATTTCCCAGGTCTCGGGATTGAGGCACAGAGTGGTTGTGGATTCCCAACCCAGATAGAAGACAACATTGAATTAGTTTGGGAAATTGCAAGAAAACACAATGTTGAGCCAACCCTAGATGATGAATCACCAACCTTAGAATTCCAAGACTCTTGCAATAACGAGACTAGAACTGAACCTCTTGAGGGTGTAAAGCCCGCCCCTTATTCTGATAAGGTGACCCTCGAAGGTTATTCGGACTTAGATTTTAGTAATTCCACCCACATTCTAAGCCTAGAATCTGGATCTGAAACTTATTGGAAAGATTATGAGGCCCTGTATGATGAATATCAAATTTTCAATAGAGTATGATTTTTAGCCTCTATTTGATGAATATCCCATTCCAACTTCCTCAGAAAATCAGATCGATTCTCTGGAAGTTAGGCCAATTTACGACATAGAAATCGAGGAGTTAGACGAGTGGGGTGTCAATTGGGCCTGTCCTACCAGCTTGGAACTCGAGCTTAGTAAAAACACCTTTTCAAGCTCAGATTTGACATATAGGCTAGACCCTAGTCAGGTTGCTGAATCCACATCATGTGATTTGTTCCGTGGTGGAATTCATGATCTTAAATCTCATTCAGAACTTTATTTCTGCAAACTCTCCGACGATTTCGAATTTGACTACGATCTCAGAGAGACTCTACTTCCTGAACACACCAAGCCAATCTTCGACCTCAACTCACATGACTCATTCTCCGACTCCAACTCTGAGGTCCTAGTTCCCTAGATCACTGGTTTAAGTTCAGGTTCCAATGACATAGAATCATTTCTTCTCGATCCTCAGGAACCAAAACCAGAAAATGCCGAGAGTGATTGTAACCCAGATCTTAAATCTTTTCTCGATTCAAATTTTCTTCATCCTATAGACACTCTTCAGGCATTTGATAGTTACCCAGAGGACTCTCTACGGGAGACTACCTGTCATTCATTTCTAAAAGAGCCCTCATACACAATTGAAGCCACCTCTTCCACACACACAGAACGGATCAAAACTTATTCTTAGCCTCGACTCGCAACCGGACTCAATTTCTATTCAAATTCACCTCCCACTAAGTCGATTGCAGATGATTCAATTCCACATTTATACCGAGTCTCGGACATTAATCAGACTGAAGACCATGCTCCATCATTCTTTGATCATCCCTATAAGGTTTCCGCGACATTCACTGATTATTTTGCGGAGCCCTACTCTTTCCAGGCTGATTCGACTCAGCCAAACCCCGCATTCACACCTCCACATCCGTTCGAGCTTCATAGTTTATGGTGGCTTCCACATCTCTTGATCTACAGTTATCAACCCAATAGATTGATTGGGTTTAGGCTGCATCATCAGTCTGCTGATCTGAACAAGCACCTGGTTGGACCAACCAGGCTCTTGATCAAGGTACTTGTTATACAAAACTCCACTGATTTGACCATTCCCTCTCCATCCCATTTCCTGCTCAACTGAAGGCATCGAATTTAACGCTTAATGAGAGGCAACCCGTCATTCTTTCAAAAACCCAAAACCTTTCCTGACATTTCTTTGCACTTGAGGGTTCATCCTGTAGGACAGCCGACCCCACCTCAGGTAACCATACCCGAGATTAGAAATCGTCTGCAACAGTCACCTCGACCAGTCTACTCACCTAATACCTGTCATATTGAATAAACCAAGCTAAATAAAAACCCACCTAATTTACAATGAGGATATTGCAAATTTTAGGCATGAGGGGTATGAAAGTGCAATGAAAACTCATAACAAGAAAAGGTTTCAACAAAAAAAATCACATATGTCAAAAACACCAAAAAATTAAAAAAAAATTGAAACAACACCAAAAAATTAAAAAAAAATTGAAAAAGAACAAAAAGACTAAAGGAGGGAAGAAATTTTTGTGGGCTTTACATAATCAAAGGAGGAGGAGAAAAAGAGCAAAATGCTAAAAAGGAGCACAAAATGAAAAAGAAATAGATAGTCATTAGTAAGAGATTAAGGGATTAACCAAAGTTCTAGACCACATTAAGAAAAGTAAAGGAAGGAGCAGCCACTGAGAAAGAAAGATAAAAGAAGTGCGGCAGAGAACCAATGAGAAGAAGAAAAAGAAGACATTGGCACTGTAGCAAACGCCACTTAAGGCGTCTGATTCACAGAATCAGACGTCTGAAGACAGAGAAAGAAAAAGAGAGAGAGAGCAAAGAAGAAAGAGAGAAGAGAAGAAAAAGAATTTATTTCCTTTTTGTCTCTAACATTTATTTTTGCATCAGTATTAAACATAATTGAAGTTGTGATATTTTGCTTCTAAATATCAAATTGCTCCCTGAGTTCGACCTTGAAATGTTTTCAAATTTCAAGTAATAAATAAATAAAATTGATAATCATTTTTCGTAACATACTATAACATATCTATCCTTTTAAAACACGAGACGAAATTCGATTCATCACATCTTTTTGCAATTTTCATGAAGAAGCCTTCTTTTTAAATTATATGCTAATGCTATGATATATTTCTTTTTCCTTTTTAAAATTTTAGTGGAAGGAAAATATTAGTTACACATTGGGGGAAATTTGCTGAAGATTTTCCTGAAGATGAGATTCTTGAAAAATCTACTGTTGTGATTTTGATTTTTGTTGGGATGATAGTTAGAACCTTCTCAGGTAAATGTCTATAAAAAATTTTTGATTTCTTTCTATCATTCCATACCCATAGCTTATTCCATTATTTATTTATATTTTGGAAATATCTACCTTTGTTCGTCATCAGCTTCTAGATTTGGATATATAGGAAGTCATCGACTTTAGAGAAAGGTGTGGTATTCTTTCTTCTCTTGAAATCTCATCATATATTTGAATATTATCTAATATTATTTTATATGTTAATTGTAGTGTTAGGCATGCAACGAAGGTAGTCTTTGTGATGTTGGTTGAGAGGTATTCAGTCTTATCTCCATGGGAAGAAGCACATGATATAGGAAAATAGTTCTTGAGTTACTATCTTTAAATCCAGCGTTAAATATTTTGAGATATCTTCATATTATATATAATCTTTCAAATCAAATGATAATAATATGTAAATTTACCAACTTATATTTATACATGCAGAACATAAAGTTTAGTTGTAAAGCTTCGATTGTTGACATTGATGCATTTGAAGGTTGGTGGTACAATGCATGCCATCAATGTAAAGGTAGAGTCAAAGATCATGAATCACAACTTTGGTGTGATCGTTGTTGTATCTTGCAAAATGCTTCACTTCCTTGGTAATAATCTCACATTTTTAACTTTGACATTTTTCAGTAGTTTTATAAAGTTCAACTATCGCTTTGTTATCTTTAGGTACAAACTGAACGCTATTGTTCAAGACTCCACCTCATGCACCAATGTGATCATTTTTGGAAACTTAGTGTACAATCTCATTAGGGAAATACCTGCTTTGATTATTGCCATGATTGTAAAAAATAATCGGCATGTCCTTTGTCTTGCCCTTCAATCACTACAAGGACAAACCTATATTTTCAGAGTTGTGTTGGGTTTACGTGATCGAAAAAGGAGAACTTCCAACATCAAAGTTGTGAAGATTCTAAAAGAAGGGAAAACTCATGCACCTTTCACAGGTAATATTATCAAACATTCCGTGCTCATCTTCAATTCTTCATTAAACTTATTTCGATGAATATCGGTAGCACATGGTATCATTTTCTCTTCTGAACATCACAAAAAAGAAAAAAGAGGTAGTTGTTGTTGATGATAAAATTGAAACACATGAGCCTATTTCCTCTTTTAGCAAATAAGAAAGGTATGTAACATATGTTGGATGGTTACTTTATTCTCATTAAATAACCACCAAACTTCTGCTAAAAATATGGCAGCATGGCTCCTCAACATCCTTCAGTATTAAAGATAGAAGATGAAACTTCTCCGAAGAAATCTCGAAAAATGTACCATATTTCTTAATCAGGTATTCCTAAGTTCATTTTCATCGTACCAAAAGTTCAATGATACCATCATATACTTTTTCTTTTGTAAACAAGTTAAAGACTAATGGGGTGCAGATTCCAATGAACATATAAATGAAGCAGTTTTCGCATGTGGACATTACGGCTGTCCACTGGAAGATTTTTGGTTACCTAACCTTTTGATGTTTATATACTCAAATGTAGAAGGCCATTATGTCAAATATGGATAAAAACAACGAAAACCTTAATATATATATATATATAAAACTTTCCATTTCCTTTCAATATTGTTAAAATGTGATTTAAATTGTATGGGCTTCCCACATGCTTGTAAACACATTTTTCTCTCCACTCACCACCAAATCCCTTTATCCTATGCCATATCTTTCTTTATTGTTTCTCCCATCTTCTTGCAAAGAAGCTTTCTTGCTTACAGAAAAATAAAGACGGTTTATCATAGCAATTAATGTGCACAAAGCTAAGGAGCTCCTTAACAACTGTTACTTGGAGGACCGGTTGAGAACAAATTCTTCTCGAGTGTATATATATGTTAGAATATTTTACCTAGGTTTTAGATGGTGATAGGAGCACCATCATAGGACCTAACTAGCCACTTTTAGTCAGGAATGAAAGTTAAAAGCTCCTACATAACCATCTGAGGGTTATAACTCCACTTCATTTTGTTTTGAGAAGAGAACAGGAAACTAGGGTTAATTCTGTAATTTTAACAGCATATCACAAACATAATATAACCACAGGGTTTGTCATGGGTTAATTAATGGTCAAATGGGCATTAAAGACTGATAAGTGGGTCAATGCAGACAGAAACAGAGTTTTATGCATTTCGAGAACCAATATGGCACCCAAAACCCTAATTTCAGACCCGCTTAAAATACAGAGGTTCTGGCCAAGATAAAATTCATATAAATCTCTAAGATTCATAAAAAAACATTTCTTGAGATTTGGTATCCTTGATTTGACCTTTGGAACATATTTTGACCTTAAATAGAGTTACAGAGAGCATTCTGCCCTAATTTAGGTTTCTATGCAAATTACCAAGTCAAACTTGGTCAAAACTGAAATCTGACTTCAACATCAGATTCCTTGGGTCAAAATTAGATTTGTATCAAAATTTGGGCCCAATCAGAGTCCATCTTGACATAGTTTGCATTTCAGTCCATTTAAACTCTACTCCTCTTAATTAAACCCCTAACTTTTAAAATATTTATGATCAGGTCCCTAATTTTTTCCTCAATTTTGCAAAAGGGTCCCTATTGCCGTTGGTGTGAACGGAGCACCTCCGTCGAGATTCGAGTGAGATTTTTTCACTCGATTCTCAATCAAACCCTTCCAAAATTAGAAGGGAGATTCTTTGAGAAATTGTCTATCAGCTGACCCCCAGATTAGACCTCGATTCACATCAAGAAGCCCATGCAAACTCTCGCAATCTTAGGGATCTTCTTCCTTAAGT